>JBAMMX010000018.1:15143810-16343810 GCA_037126225.1 Dillenia turbinata | reverse complement strand
TAGGGCAGCGGAAGTTTCTCATAGTGGCCATTAACTATTTCACCAAGTGGGTGGAGGTCGAACCTCTAGCTCAGATCACTGCAACCAAGGTCCAGTCCTTCGTATGGACTCATATCGTTACTCGGTTCGGCATACCACATGTCTTTATCAATGACAATGGAAGACAGTTCGACAACAAGTGCTTCCAGGAGTTCTGCAAAAAACTCGAGATTCAGCATCGATTGTCATTGGTCACTCATTCGCAAACCAACAGGTTGGCTGAGATAACTAACCTAATGATCCTACAAGGGTTAAAGACAACGCTGGACGATACTAAAGGGCAATGGGCTGAAGAACTCTATGTTATCCTCTGGTCATATCGTACCACACCCAGAAGGGTAACTGGTGAAATGCCATTTGGTATAGTATACGGAAGTAAAGCAGTTATACCTGTGGAGATAGGAATCCACTCGCTCCGGGTGGCCCAATACGACGCTAGGCAAAATGAGCATACCTTATGCGAGAGATTAGACTTACTCCCAGAGCTACAGGAATTCGTATCGGCGCGAACAACTGCGTACCAATAACAGATGGCACGGTATCACAACCGAAGAGTTAAGAACCGAACATTCAAACTTGACGAGTTGGTGCTAAGAAGGGTGAAAGCCACCGGTCAGCCTCAACTTGGGGGCAAATTCGCTCCTAACTGGGAAGGTCTATACCAAGTGTGTTTCGTGGTTTGACTAGGAACCTATCGTCTCAACAATCTAGACAAATCAGCCGTGCCTAGAACCTAGAACTCAGAAAACCTACGCATATACCATCAGTAGACTCTACAGTTCCCTACAGCCAGAAGAATCAGCTTAGTAAGAACCGAACGATTCTCTCCCTCATTCTCGTTGGCTACCATACTGGTCTCCTACTGCTCACATATTGACGGAGCCATCGATTGAACGTGTCATCAAAAAGGGATGTAACTCCCCGAACGGGTAGATACGACCCTCATATCAAAGTTTCCTATCAATCGAACGTGTCATCAAAAATGGATATAACTCCCCGAACGGGTAGACACGATCCTCTTATCTAAAGTTTTCTATTGATCGAACGCGTCGTAAAAAAAGATGTATTTCTCCAAACGAGTAGACACGGCTCTCATATCTAAAGTTTTTTACCGATCGAACGTGTCATCAAAAAGGGATGTAACTCCCCGAACGGGTGGACACGACCTTCCTATCTAAAGTTTTCTATCGATCAAACGTGTCGTCAAAAAGGATGTAACTCCACGAACGGGTGGACACGGCCCTCTTATATGATATTTTCTATCTAACGCCAGGCCTAAGTCGCCTTGATTTTATTGGGATGAAACTCCCCAATCAGGTAGTGTCGCCCAGTTTTCCCGAACGGAGTCCCTTACTTAAAGTCTAACGGCTTGAATGGCCAGTATTGCCTAATATTTCCACAAACAATCCAAAGCTAAAAGTTGATCCACTCTGATGAGAACCGAAGAAATTTATGCAATCAAACGAGCAAGGGACATCGAAAGAGAACAAGAGCAGAAGTCAAGTAAGTAAAACATAACTTTTATTTTACTCTTACACAAGGAATACGTCTGGTTACATGAGTAAGTATACAAGTCCCCAAGTCGGACCGATTACACTAAGAAAAGTACATAACAGGGTTGCCATTGGATAAATAAACCACAATCCCTACACTGGAGAATATAAAAACAGTAATTCCTATGTAATGATAGGGACAAGAGAGGACACGAGCTCGGATGTTGCCACCTCGAAATGATCCAAGCCCTGCCTATTAACCAAAAACGGTACGAGACGTACCCCCACCGTAATTGGATGGTCGAGGGGAACCTGGACAGTTAACCCAAACCTGTACGAGACATGTTTTCACCAGTGTTGGATGATCTCACCATGCCAACCATCTAGCGTTCGACATAATGAGGTCTTATTCCAGTAGTCTCCCTCCTTAATGAGATCTCACTCCAGTAGAAGCTACCCAAGCTACAAAGCTCCGCATACCGAAATGTCTCATAGAATAGCTCTCGAAAAGAGACGACTCTCATTACAAAAGGATTCTTAGAAAGAAAGAAAACCCTCAATTCTCCGTGGGAGGGAACAAGCACCCATTGTCACTATTTATGTCACGCCCCGAACCGGGATCGTGAACAGCCGCTCGTTGCCCTGAATGCCGGCTGTATTTTACAGAAAATCGGACAGAACCTCCCCATTAATCGGAGGTCTCCCATGTACAAATTAACCAGTTTAATCCTGTAAAATTCAAAATCATCCTGTAATTAAAATGAAAGGGCCATCCCGGCCTCACAATAACCCACCAACTACAGCAGACATCCAGGACAACGTCAGGCTAAATAAACTATCAGCAATCCTAGCCATAGACCTCTACTGTTATGCCCAACTAGAACATGAGCAGCCGCCATACCGAGCGGACCTAAGTTTTTATACAATTTATAATAATTTTCTCAAGTATCATTCAAATACGTACAATTGTCTCAATGCAAATGAAATGTGAGAGTTTCACAAATAAATATACATAAATTATACAGTCATCCCAAATTAAGTACACGTCCAACTATGGATCTCAACAATACCTCGCAGGGTCAAAAATAAAATACGTAATTCATCTTTCAAATTAAACTTAAGATCTCATCCTCCTAAACACGAAATACACCCGAACTCTATAATCTGAAGTGTCGCTCCAGCATAACAATCCTGTCTGAGAGAAGGAAAGAAGAGGAGTGAGTATCAAGACAGATACTCAGTGAGTGAGGGGATTAATCTCAAGTACTAAAGTGTAGGTGAACATTGGAGTGTCAAAGAATATCATTCGTAACCAATGATTCAAATTTCGCAGTAACTCATGATATTTTCGAATAAAATGAACTCATTTAATCATTCACACGATATCATATATATATGCATCCATTTAAAATCAAGTAGATCATAGAGCAAGCCGAAAGGATCTTGGCAAAGGACAACCATGACCAAGGACAACCATAGTAATGTGATCCCACTTCCACTCAGGAATGGGTAAGGGCTGCAATGTACCAGCCGGCCGCTGATACTCGGCCTTAACCTGCTGGCAAACTAAATACCTAGCAACAAAATCCGCGATTTCCCGTTTCATGCCAGGCCACCAGTAACTATCCCGAATAGTTCGATACATTTTGGTACCACCCGGATGCAAAGCATAAGCAGAGGAGTGTGCCTCCTCAAGTATGGCCTTGCGGAGATCTGTATCAGCGGGAATACAAACTCGATCCCTGAATACCAATAAACCATCATCTCGGATCCGAAAATCTCCGCCCTCAGCTCTGCGGACTCTATCCGCAAAACCCTGAAACTCCTCATTTGTACCCTGGAACTCTCTGATACGGTCGAACAAAGTCGGCCTGACCTCAAATCTGGCTAGTAAGCCTCCCTGATTATCACTAGTTAAACTGACTCCTAAGCCTCGGAGTCCTACCAGATAAGAGAGATATGCTTTCTCTGTCGACTGTGAGGATGATGCTGACTTCCGATTCAAGGCATCTGCTACAACATTTGCCTTGCCTGGATGATAGTCAATAATGAGATTATAATCTTTGAGGAGCTCTAACCATCTCCTTTGTCTCAAATTCAGCTCTTTTTTAGGTGAAGAGATACTTTAAACTTCTGTGATCTGTGAATACTCTGCAGGTCACCCCATAAAGATAATGCCGCCATATCTTCAACGCGAAGACTATGACTGCCAACTCTAAATCATGTGTCGGGTAGTTAACATCGTGTTTCTTCAGTTGTCGCGAGGCAAACGCAATAACCCGACCATCCGGCATCAGAACACAACCCAATCCCTGTTGGCTAGCATCACTGTACACTATATATTCCCGACTGCTAGTGGAAAGGGCTAAAATAGGAGCGGATGTCAACCGTCGTTTGAGCTCCTGAAAGCTCGCCTCACAACGGTCATCCTAAACAAACTTGACCCCCTTCTGAGTCAATCTAGATAACGGAGCAGCTATCCAGGAGAATCCCTCTACGAATTTGCGATAATACCCGACCAAACCGAGAAAACTATGGATCTCGGTAACTGTCTGCGGCTGCTCCCACTTCAATATAGCCTCAACCTTCCGCGGATCAACATAAATACCCTTCGCGGAGACAATGTGTCCCAAAAATCCAATTTGTCTCTGCCAAAACTCACATTTTGAGAATTTGGCATATAGCTGCTTCTCACGGAGTATCTGCAAAACCACCCGAAGGTGCTGAACATGATCTTCATCACTCCGTGAATACACCAAGATGTCATCGATAAATACGATGACGAATCGATCCAAATAGTCGTAAAAAACTCGGTTCATCAGATTCATAAAAATAGCTGGGGCATTAGTCAGCCCAAACGGCATGACTAAGAACTCATAGTGACCGTATCGGGAGCGAAAGGCTGTCTTGGGCACGTCATCGACCCGAATCCTCAATTGATGATGACCCGATCGGAGATCAATCTTAGAGAAAACCCTGGCTCCCTGCAACTGATCAAACAAATCATCGATACGTGGCATGTGATATCTGTTTTTGACGGTGGCTTTGTTCAACTGCCTATAATCCACACAAAACCTAAATGTACCATCATTTTTCTTTACAAACAGCACCGAAGCACCCCAGGGTGAAGTATTCGGGCGAATAAATCCCTTATCAAGAAGTTCCTACAACTAAATCTTAAACTCTCTCAGTTCCGTAGACGCCATTCTGTATTGTGGAATAGAAATAGAATTGGTCCCCGGCACTAGATCAATCTCGAAATCGAACTCCCGAACTGGTGGTAATCCGGGAAGTTCCTCGGGGAACACGTCTGGAAACTCCTACACCACAGGGACATCCTCAAGTCTCGGTCCCTCAACGGTGGTGTCAACAACATGAGCCAGGTATGCCATGCAGCTTCGGCGTATCAACCTCCTGGCTTCCATCACTGATATGACACAACGAGGTAGTACTCTCCTTTCGCCAGAGAATCTCAAAGGGGATCCCTCTGATCTTCGGAACTCAACCTCTTTGGTGAAATAATCTACTGAAACTCTATGTCTGCTCAGCCAATCCATCTCGAGGATGGCATCAATATCTATCATCTCAAGGGGAATTAAGTCTGCCTCGAGTACTGTGTCCCCTATCATGACCTCACATCCACTATAGACTGAATCTCTGTGAAGGTGCTCACCAAGAGGAGTGATAACCATTATTTCCTCATCAAGTGACAATAAGGATTTACCCATCTGGCGGGCAAAAGACGCTCTCACATAAGAGAAATTCGACCCGGTGTCAATAAGGACACGGGTGTCGACTCCAAATATCCTCATGATCCCTGAATGTGAGGAAGGGAAAGAGATTAAAGATATTTAAAATGCGAAGAAAGGTAAACAAAAACATATATATATATATATATATATATATATATATATATCAAACTAGTTAAGTTTCTAAAGCTTTAACCAGTCCAAAACTGTATATCAACATCATGATATACTAGATCCCATAAAGAGAGTACAATCAAAAACATTACATGGAGGGGTCTGCGGGAGGATTTTCCATAATAACATCGGGGTTTGCCTGTGTGTCCTCCTAGGTCATCGCAAACACACGAGCCTAGGCCCTAGGCTGCTGTCGTGACGGTCCTAATACTGTACTACTCCTAGCTACAGTCCGAGGAGCTGTAAGTGCTGAGTGTATAGGTGCCCCCTGCTGGCCTATGCCAGAAGTACTAGTACAACTTCGCAAAGTCGGTCCTCCTCGACCTAAATCTGGGCAGACACTCATGATGTGACCTTTCTTCCCACACTGGAAGCAAGTAATCAGTGCTCTACACCTAGGTGCATGATATTTGCCGCATCTGCGGCAGAAAACTGTCTCTGTGCCATAGACTGTGTAGTGACACTAGGGACTGGTGTCCCAAAACTCTGTGGTCGAGGTGATAACATCTGCACCCCATATCTACTGTACCACTGGTGCCATTGTCTCAAGGCGTCGAGTAGTGGTGGAGGAATCTCGGCTGTAGCAGCCGGTAGAGGTGCTAGGGGTGGCACTGGTGAAGGTGCGTGAGAAGAGGAAGTATCTTCCGGTACTCGTGAAGTCTCAGGTGCCACAAGTGCATCAGACACTGAGGGACTCTCTAATGGTGCACCACGCCTACTACGTCTAGGCGGCATAGTTCTGCAAACAGAGCACCTTTTCATTAAGTGAAAATCAAGGATTAGGGTTAGTTACGGAGTAACTAACTCCCTAAAAAGAATTTGAGTTATAAATCAAGGCATTCGAATCCAATGGGAGGTGTACCACTCATACACCTGCATAAATGCATCAAATGATGGTGATGGAACCGTAGCTATAATAGCTGGCTGAGAGAGTGCTAGAAGGGTACATCTGACAAGGAAACATCCTCGACTATTCTAGATGTCTCAGGTACAAATTTAGTACCTCGTCTAGTAATCATAATCTTACAAAGAAAGAACTTAAATTAGATATGATTCAAAGATTAGGGTTAGTTACAAAGTAACTAACCCCCTAAAATGAATAAAATTATAAGTTTAAGAACTGATAGAACCAATATGCTAGGTTAGATACGCACCGTATCTAACCCCCTAAAAAGAATAACTCATATGTCTAAGACCATGTACTGGGATCTCATGACTGTAATGAAACTCTCATATGCATTGAGGACTTTTAAATCATACTTGGGAATATTTTCAAACTATTTTATCAAACACAGCTCTCAACCTAGAGCTCTGATACCAATCGAACTGTCACGCCCCGAATTGGGATCGTGAACAGCCGTCCGTTGCCCTGGATGCCGGCTGTATTTTTACAGAAAATCGGACAGAATCTCCCCATAAATCGAAGGTCTCCCATGTACAAATAAATCTGTTTAATCCTGTAAAATTCAAAATCATCCTGTAATTAAAATGAAAGGGTCATCCCAGCCTCACAACAACCTGCCAACCACAGCAAACATCTAGGACAACGCCAGGCTAAATAAACTATCAGCAATCCTAACCACAGACCTCTACTGTCATGCCCAACTAGAGCATGAGCAGCCGCCACACCGAGTGAGTCTAAGTTTTTATACAATTTATAATAATTTTCCAAAGTATCATTCAAATACGTACAATTGCCTCAATGCAAATGAAATGTGAGAGTTTCGCAAATAAATATACATAAATTATACAGTCATCCTAAATTAAGTACACGTCCAACTATGGACCTCAACAAGATCTCGCAGGGTCGAAAATAAAATACGTAATTCATCTTTCAAATTAAACTTAAGATCTCACCCTCCTACACACCAAGTACACTCGAACTCTATAATCTGAAGTGTCGCTCCAGCACAACAATCCTGTCTGAGGGAGGGAAAGAAGAGGGGTGAGTATCAAGGCAGATACTCAGTGAGTGAGGGGATTAATCTCAAGTACTAATAGTGTAGGTGAACATTGGAGTGTCAAATAATATCATTCGTAACCAATGATTCAAATTTCGCAGTAAATCATGATATTTTCGAATAAAATGAACTCATTTAATCATTCACACGATATCATACATATATACATCCATTTAAAATCAAGTAGATCATAGAGCAAGCCGAAAGGATCCTGGCAAAGGTCAACTATGACCAAGAACAGGTGCATTGCAAAGTGTTTCAAAAGTAGCTCTCTACCCCGACGTTGGCCATGGGCTTAGCCCTTGCTTACCCAGACTCGTCAATAGGTTACCGCCTAGTGCTAGACGGTGGCGTCACAAAGGTCCTCCCCCGATGAGGGTTCAACCGTTCGTGCCTATGAACATATATACATGACGTTTGCGGATACCTACTGCAGAAGCATATCCGGACAACCCGTGCCTCTACAAATACTCTTCGTGGCTACGGAATCAATCAAATAATGCCATATCATCATATCATCTCAAGCTAGCAGGCATCCAATCCACATAGCCAAATCATCTCATCATATCATCAAAATAATTCAAATCCATTTGCCAATACATTTTATCAAAATCGTTTCAATTCAATAAACCAATGCAATGGTAGAATAGAAAACTCATCAAATTTTCAATTAATGGCACAATTTCGTTTCATTTCAAATATGGATGCATAATCATAGAAAACATAAGTACGACACTCTAATAATTATAAAATAGATTTGAATTTCAATTCCATACGTCAAGACAATGCATATCAAAAGCATGTTTTATTAAAAACACGATAAAATCAGGTTTCACTTTTTCATGCAAGAGATTAGGGTCTCACTCACATTCTAGGGAGGGTAATCACTCCCTATTTCCAAAATAAATCTGAATTGACTCATCGAGTCTCCAACAAGATCAACCTAATCAAATTATCACAATTGTCATCAAATTTCCAATTACTCTTAGGGTTTATCATCTTCCCTAAGTTTGTATAAATCTTAATTCCTCAATTTATAAATATACTCCAATGTCATCAATTTCATTCCATTTATAAGTAAATAACCCAATCAAAATCAAGCTAAATTCAAACCGAAAACCGTTCAAAATCGAAAACAAGTCTAAATTACATAAATTTCCTACAAGTTAGAAAAATCTTTGAAAAATCATACACTTTTCAATTCTCATCCGATTTCTTCAAACCATATCTCATTTTAAAGGTATTGAAACCTATTTTCATATTACGGAAATTGTATTTCGATTTCCTATATGCAAGATAACTTAAAATGAAAAAGATTGTACCAATCCCAAAACTTAGATCCAATTTCTGACTATTTTCATGCATACGTCAAATTAAACTCTAAAAGAAACTATTCTAATCAAGTCAATATGATTCTATCATCCAGAATAGCCCAATTTGTATGAAATCCTATATTTGACCTAATTAATTACATATAATGTCAAACAACGCATTTCAAATCTATTTTAACATTCATCCTAACATATGCAATACACTCTTGCTCTAATTTACCTTAAATTCGTCCAAATAAATCGAGTGAGTTAGAAATCCTCACGTAGGGTCTTCGCAGTTTATAATCCTGTGGTCCAAATTTCGTTCTACTCAGTCCAAGACCTGCAATTCTTCAAATTCGAAGCAAGGTTCAGAAATTTAGATTAATCACCAAGAGAATATCGAAACCCTAGAATTAACTCATCTTACCTAACGCAGAGAATGGAGTTTGTAGGCAGCCTAGGGTTCTTCGAAGGTCTGCACTATAGGCTTGGGCTTTGCGATGATCGAAACAGGCTCCCAATAGTGAGCGGTGCACGGTTGGGCGAACAGGGGAAAGACCGTGGGCCATCGCGCGCGCGAGAGGGAGAAAAGGTGGCCGCGCACTGGGGGTTGGCTGTCGGTAGGAGATGTTGGCTACGGGAGATAGAGAGAGACGCTAGAGAGGGAGAGGGAGACAGTCCGACTTAGAGTGAGTGAGAGAGTTCGTGAGACAGAGAGTGGGATGGAGAAAGACAGAGAGATAGAGAGTAGAGAGAAGAACCGAGAGGGGAGAGTGAGAGAAAGTGAGGCGGTGGCGGTGGCGGTGAGGAAGGTAGCGGTGATGGCGGAGGAGAGTAGGAGAGGAAGCGGTGAGTGCGAGAGATGAAGAGGGAGAAATTGAGAGAAACCGAGAGAGAGAGAGAGGGAAAGGTTGAGAGAGAAACGATCGGTGGTTGGTTGGTGGTTGACGGTGGTGTTGATGGCGGAGGAAAAGGAAGATAGTGAGGGAGGCGGCGGTCGGTCAAGGGAAGGCGAAGAGGCGGAAGTCGAACGAGCGTGCGGGAGAAGAAGAGGGAGAGAGAAAGAGAAGAATTAGGGCTTTTAGCCCTAATTCGATTTTTTTTTTAATTATATATTTTTATAAGTATAGATTTATAAATAAATAAAAGAGGGAATAGATAATTTAATAAATGAAATTTATTATTATTATTTTTTTTATACTTGCTTCACATTTTGAATCAGAAATACGGATACTTTTGAATATACTAAAAATTTGAATTAAAAACCCCAAAATCAAAAATCAATAAAATTAAAATTTCTCTCTATGTATATAAACTAAGGAATATTTTATTTAATTTAGGAATGAGAGTACAAAAGTACGACACCGTAGAGTCGGCGTTACAATTTATAGTCGCAGGGGAACGGACCTTGATTAATCCAGAGTAGGTGAAACAAATCAGCGAGAATAGCGTGTCATAAATGGAATAATTATTTTTCTCCAGTTCCCCAGAAAGAAGTCACTTTCGATGCGACGCACCTGCCCTCATAAAGAAGGTGGGATGATCGAGAAAGAAGCCCAGCGGTCCTATGCTTTAATAACGTATCAGATATGCCTCGTTCAATTCGGACTTATAGTCTTAATGAGTCATTGCTTATGGCGCCTCTTCACCAAGAAGGCCATGAGTCGGTGGTGAATGATAGAAAGTCCCCCAATGGGTCTTAATGGAACGTCCTTCAAAGGGTTGATATTCGAAGAGTTCGAGCCCATTAAGCTCGTAGATGAGAAACCCCAAACAAAGAAGCCCATGACTCAGCGATGACTACCCCATCAGGGGGAACTAATGGAATCATCCTTCGGATGGCCTTCGATTGGTGCTATCGAACGATTATCCTAAACGGACCGATCTGCCGAACAGCCCTAGTTGTCCCGACCCCTGAACGTTATGGGATCTATCTTCCCGAACGGGCACTTAGCCCTTGGTCTTATCGAACGAATGAACAAGTTCCAAATGGTCCACAATGATTGACAATCGATCGAAAACCGATGATCCAACCGAATCCAAGGAGGGATTAGAGCGTCCCCATACCATTGGTTTTCTGCTTAGAAACAATTCTCTTGTGATCTTACCAATAAGGAAAGAATCCCCCGAATTTTATAACTTTCAATACGATAAAGATTGTGAATGTTTCGGAATATTTAAATCCCGAAATTGGACCATCTTCATAAGGAAAGTAGGATTGTAATGCCTCGAAAGCACACAACTCTATCAGGTATAAAAGACCTTCATACCTTCTATATCAGGTATGTTCTTTTGGCCTTATACATTGGACACACTGATTACAGGGAATCTCTTGATCTTTAAAAGTTTTCAGTCTGTTTCATTACATTCGAAAACCGCTCTTTCTAAATTGAGCGTCGGAATCTCCTCCGCCGAAACACCCTCCGACAGTTTTTATGGGTCTCACATTCCTTCAACTACAATCATTTGAGTCATCAAGCAGACGTGATCTGTGGAGTTATAACCCACCTCCAACATGCGGTAATTAAGTAAAAAGATAAAAAAAAGTAGATGAGTTTTTAGCTAACTTGAACCCCATCCAGGTTCCTTTTTGTCTTTCACAAAATAAGATCTCAGACCAAACTCTTATAATGGTATGACATTATACTCACTTAACCATAAATTTTGAGCTCGAGTCATGGGAATAGAGAAATAGGATATGAGAGAACCAACCCTTTAATGAGTCCTATAATACTTAAACCAGATTAATCAGTCAAAATTCGAATTTTGATTAGTGGTAAGATACCCAATTACACAAAAAAAAAAAATAAAATAAAAAAATCTCAGGGTTCTAATTTTTACTCATTCTCATATGATATTTTTCTATTTGCAAATTTCTTTCTAGGACTGTGGTGTTGTAAGATTTTACTTTTGATAAAATTTATAGGACACAGAGAAAATAAATAAAATAATGTGTTATACTATATAACACACACACACACACTCCTACTCTAATGGTGCTAGGTTAAGGTGGTAACATATGAAAGTGAATATTTCTCACACATACCAGGGTGGTAATTAATTAATACTGAATATTTCAATTTAATTTTATGTGGCTATGAATGATGGATTAGGTTAAGATGGTAATTAATTTTATTTAGCAATAAATAAATAAAAAAATAAAGTAAAAGATTTTACTTGGGATGGATTGGGTGGGTCATCTCTCATTGCTCGCAAACCGGATTGAATTTTATTTAATTTTATGTGGTTTTTAAGCTTTGCTCAGATGAGATTGGGTTGAATATCACAAGTGTAGCCATGCATTTGAAAAGTATTAGGTATGTTGGAACTCAAAATGAATTATTAAGGAAAAAAAAACTGGAAAAGAAAATCCCAAAATTAAAGTAAGATATTAAGCTAGAGATCACTTGAATTAATATAATCCTCTTGCAAAGAGATATGCTAAAAAAATAAAAGAGAAGTTCCGTTTCTTAATTTGATCCGAAAATTCTTGATTTATGATAGGAGTAAAGGAATGATATCAATTGAATTATATGACATCGAAGAGGTATTTATATTGTTATCTTTACATTTCATTCTTTTCATGTTCATACTCATAACATGTAAAAATTTTTATATTGAATGAATATTCCACGCAATCCATGAATCTTGAAAATCTTAGATAAAAATAAAATAAATAATTAAAAATTTATTGATAATTTATATAGAAATATGTCATAACTTCTTTGACAAAAATGTAACTATCTCATTCTAATTAATAAATTATTAAACATAGCATGTGTTTTGTAGCAGTTATACAATGAAAGAACTCTCAGCTTTCTGTCCCTTAAATATTTATTTTATTTATAATATTTTAAATTAAAAATAAAAAATATCCAGCAATTACCGTTTTCTGTGACACACGTAACAAAATTATTAATGTCTGTTTGGTAGGGCTTTTTTTGGGTTTCTCTTCTCTTTATAAGGAGAAGTAAAAATTAATAGTTTTTAAAATTAAGTTAAAAGTTGTTTGGTAAATCTATTTTAAAAACAAACTTATTTTATAGTTTTTAAATAAAGTTAAAAGTAAAAAATAAAAAATTAAAAGTAAAAAGTAAAAATTAAAGAAAAAGAGAGGAAATGAGAGTAAATAAATTTATAATATGGACATATTTGAAATTTTATATTTCTTAAGTGAGAGTATAAACGGAATAAAAAAAATAAAAGCTAGATTTTAAAAATAAGGAAATCCAGGAGCTTTTGTTTAAAAGTTACTTTTTGAATTTTTATTCATAAAAAAATTTTTTTTGTAAGAATTTTTAAAAAAATTTATTTGGTGAATTTTATCCGTAAAAGGAGAAGAGAGGAAAAAAAAAACCGTGAATATTTTGATGCAGGGAAAACATGCAGTACAGACTTTATATTTTTAAAATATGGTTTAAGGAAACACATTTGATAAAACTAAAAAAAAATAATAATAAATTGAGAGATAATGGAGAAGAAAATTTTTAAATAAAAGAAAACAAAAAAAGAGAAGATGTCGCCTGTAAGCCTAGCCTAGCATCTCTTCAATTTATGTAACCTTTTAAATTTTACGCGTGTAGGAATTTTCATAGTTTCATGAAAAAAAATATAATGGAGCTTGTCAACCACTTAAGGTACTCCACGTGTTGCGTTGGAGAAATTTTTGGACAGCCAATTGATTTTTTTATTATTTTATTAATTTTCTTGTCTCGTGGATGTACCTGAAGCTTGGACTTGCTCTGGACATCATAATCCCTTCATTTTTTTTAGATAAAAAAGAGAAGGAGAAAGCCCAAAACACAATCGGCCTACACCTCGCCAACAGAAGACACTAGTCTGGATTAGGAGGTACCAGAAGAATCTTGCACTAGAAGGAACCGCAGAGACACAAGGGGGAATTGGACTCTTGAAGCCTTGGCACGTCCGCTTGACCTAGAGAAGCAAGCTTGTGGGCACATCGGTTAGCTTCCCTGAAGATGTGGTAAATTTGAGGGACTTTGATGACTTCCATGAGCTCTTTGCATTCTTGAATCAAGAATTTCCAAGGATGCCACATATCAACACCTTTGTTGATAGCATTCATTGTGAGAAGGGAGTCACTTTCAATAATCAGAGCATATGACTTTAACCTCTTGGCGATCCGGAGACCTTCTTTTGAAGCCCACAATTCTACCAAGAGAGCTTCAGTTACACCAATGTTTAGTCAAAAGCCATGTAGCCAGGAGCCATTGTAGTCTCTGAATAGGCCACCAACACTAGCCTGACCTCTTTTTAAGTTGATTGCTTCATCAATATTAAGCTTGATCACTCCTTCGGCTGGTCACTTCCATCCAACCAAAACTTTTTGAAGCCTGCTACTAGCAAGAGGAGAGTTTATCGTGAATCTTTACACATAGCCAAGATTCTATTGACCACCAAAGTCGGGGGCTCGATCAACTTCTGATAAATGCTGCAGCATCTGGATTTCCATATGAACCAGATTGTAAGCTTAAAAACTAGTTTCGCATTGTTCGAATGCAGCTTGAATTTGTTTGTTGAACCCTCTTTTAGCCATTCCGAGGAGTTATCGTTCCAAAAGTTTGCAATGGAGTCCACGTCAGGTTCGAACCTGCTCCAGATGGCCCTTGCGCGATGACAATCTCTCAAGGCATGATGACAATCTCTCAAGGCATGACAAATGGATTTCTCCTCAAGATTGCAGATGGGCAGAGGCCAATTTCTACAATGCTTCTTCTTTTGAGCTCCATTTTAGTTAAGATTTTTCCCTTAGTTGCAACCACAGGAACAACTTAGCTCTTTTAGGACATTTCTTTTTCCACACCCAATCCCAGTCCGTGGGGGCATCCAGAGACTGCCTCTCGTTCTTCCTTTGAAGCCAATAAGCCGACGCTACTGATAAATCACCATTTGTCCTTTCAGACTAGACCTAAGAATCTCTCGTATCCCTGATTCTAGGGATGAAAATGGCTCTAATTTCTTTAACCTTACTCCTGGGGAGAACCCGCGACAAATCATCTATTTTCCATTCTTGTTCCTCAGTCCAGAATTGGTTCACCTTTGTATTTATATCACAGCAATCCTTAGGGATAGAAGCCTAGTCCAGGAGCAACTCATCACCTAACCATTTGTCATGCCAAAACCTTATAGTTGTTCCATCTCTAATTCTCCATTTCAGGCCTTTGCTGAGACAATCACTGCTATTACAAATACCTCTCCAAATAGCCGAAGAGTTCCTCTTTTGTTTGTGCTCCAAGAGGCTGTCTCCTTTGAGGTATTTGTTGTGGAGAATCTTGTACCAAAACGCACTATCGTTCTTCAACATCCACCACCCGAGTTTAGCCATAAAAGCCACATTACATTCTCTCATACTTCTAATACCTAGACCACCAATGTTTTCAGCATCACAAACCTTCTGCCACTTGACTAGGTGAACTCGACCCTTTCCCTCTCCATTGCCCCATAGGAAGTCTCTATTAAGCTTATCCAATTTCTTACAGGCAAACTCCAATATCCAAGATGACTACATAGTGTACATGGGAATGGATGCCGTCATCGACTGGATTAAGGTTTTCCTACCCGCTGTACTTAGAAGGTTGGCCTTCTAACTACATAATTTATTCTGAACCTTTTCGACCATCTTGTGATAAAAATTCTTACCAACTTTGCCATGAACTATCGGAACTCCCAAGTACTTTCCTGAGTTATCTGTGAGAGAAAACTTACTGCAAGCAGCTAGGGAATCCTTGAGATGGTTGGGAGCCTGCGGAGCAATCCATATCTTGGACTTAAGAGGGTTGACCTGCAGCCCACTCTCCTTAGCAAACTCCTTCAAGCAGCTACGAATGCTACTCAAGCTCAAGTGGTTAGCTTCAGCAAATAAGATAAGATCACCAGCAATAAAAGGTGAGAGATAGAAGGCCCTGCCTTGGAGACCTTCACTGCTTTCCATACTCCTTTTCTAACCTTTTCGTGGATCATATTTGCAAGTCTTTCCATAACCAGCAAGAAGAGATAGGGGGAGAGGGGGTCACCTTGTTTCAAGCCTTGCCCCATTTTGAAAGGATCCAGGAGCTCTCCATTCCAAATAATGGAAGTGTCCCCACTAGATAATGCGAACATAATCAACTTCACCCACTGAAGCGGGACTCCAACGTCTAGCATAACCTTAGCCAAATACTCCCAGTTGACATTATCATAAACTTTCCTCAGATCTATCTTGATGATCATGGAGAATCTCGAGCTTTTGGACTGCCTGATGGAGTGGACTACTTTTTGGAGGGCAATAATGTTGTCGATTGTTCCTCTCCTCAACAAGAAACTGTTTTGATGGGGACCTATTAAATTATGAAGGAAATGTCTCAACCTAGCCACTAGACATTTGCTCAAGACTTTATAAGAAGTGTTGAGCAAGCTAATAGGTTTGAAATCTGAAATATCCATCGGGTTCCTCAATTTAGGAATTAAAATCATGTGAGTTTTAGCAATCTCAGGGAAGAAGTAACCATCATTTAGTGCCTTATTAACAAAAATGCAAAGCTTATCATTCACAGTAGGCCAAAACTTCTGATCAAAAATTGGTTGCAATCCATCCGGGCCAGGGATTTTAGGCCTTTCATAAAGAAGACTGCCTCCTTGACTTCCTCAACTGAGAAGGGACTACAAAGCTGGGATTGATCCTCACCGGTGATTTTCCCTCTTCACCCTATAAACCTCCAGCTGGGCTTAGCAACCACCTTTCCTGCAAATAGGTTGGTAAAGTAATTAATCGTGTGATTTTTGAGGTGATGTTGATCTTGACACCAGACTTCATTGATTTTCAAGGCCATAATTCTATTAGAACTTCTTCTCACTTTAGTTGTGGCATGAAAAATTTTTGTATTCCTATCACCTTCTGAAAACCAGTTGATTCTAGACTTTTGGAACCATAAAACTTCTTCTTGCTCTAAAACTTTATGATGCTCTCCTAGAAGTTGCAGCTCCAGGTCTTGAAGGGGCTTTGAGTGCTTGTAGTTATGAGACCTTTGAATGCCTCTCAACCTAGCTTCTAGCTTTCTTTTTCTTTGGACAATGTTCCCAAAAACTTCCCTCTTCCATACTTTGACTTCCTATGTGGTGAAGTTTATAGCATTTTCTTGGGGACCTTCAACTTCATTCCATGCCTTTTGAAAAACTTGACTAAAGTCTGGATCCGTTAACCAAGCCACTTCATAACGAAATGGTCTTTTTTCTCTGTTGGGGGGGCAGAAAAACAAGTATTAAGGCAAATCGGGGAGTGATTGCCATGAAGCCTGGTAAGGTTTATCAGCTGCAATTCCGGAAAAAATAGTCTGGCTTCAATATTGCATAACCCCCTGTCAAGCTGTTGATAAAGACTGGTATATCCCATGACCTTTCTACACCAAGTAAACTTTGGACCACTCATTTTGATGTCCAACAAGTTGCATCTCGTCCACCAATTCCAAAATCTCTGACATCTTTTCCAAGTGCAGTTACTTATTCTACTAGTTTTATCCAGACCTGCAATTTCATTGAAGTCCCCCATGACGATCCAGGGTCCAGCCATCTCCTTCGCTATATCTGCAAGATCCTTCCAGCAAACTTCCTTGGCTCTGAAATGTGACTGGCAGTACACAAAGGTCACGAACCAACATCTATTATCTTCAGCTACCTTATAGTGGATCATCTGGTTTGAATGACGGATCACCTGGAGCTTCACTAAAATGGGATTCCAAGAGAGCCATAAACCTCCTATGAAACCCTCAGTAGGAACATAGAACTCAAAGTCTAGGACCCAACTCTTGAGAAATTTAGGGAAGCGATTATTTTTTGCTTTTGTTTCTAGAAAACAAAGTAAATCAGGCTTCTCTTTGTGAATCAACTCCTTGCAAGCTCTTTTGAAGCTATTATTACCCACACCTCTACAATTCCAAACTATGCTTTTGACATTTATTAGGGAAACATAATAAAGAAGGAAAGGAAAGGAACAATCAATGGACCTCCATGTCCTTTTCTGTCCCTTCTAATTCCGTAGCCCCGGGATTGACCACGATGTCTGCATCACAGTCCATACCTGCCCTTTCACTCTCTCCAACTTGTGCGAGTTTGAGTTTCCTATCCGTTATATTTAAAAGATCCTGGGCCTTTCCAACCTCTCCTGGATTGAAGGTTCTTCTGCTGGGCTCCCTCAACACCAATTGATCACAAGGTTCAAAGTTAACAACCGAAAATAGGCTGTTATGAGGCCCACTGGTATTAACTAAATGAGCCAAATAAAGGTTGTCATGTGGGCTTTGCTTCACTTTAGTACCAATCCTTGTGTATGCCCGGTTGTGCTAGCTCGAGTAAGGTGGCATAGCTGCAATGTTTATTTTAACTTTATCCCTTACCCTCTCGGTATTCGCTACTTCCTTTTCTCTCTAACGTCTCTGAACATCCTCCGCTACCAACCCTGTCTCCCCCAACGTTAAGCGATCTTCAGGACAAACCCTATGCTGCCTCCTGGAAAACTCTGTCTTGAATCTGATCTTCTCAGCTGCTTCTTCGAAATTTGGACTCAAATCAGCTGCCTCAGCGTTGACTTCGTCTAGTGGATTAAAACGATTAAGGTAACTGCTGACTTTCTTTTCCTTTCCTTTAGGGTTTCCATTGAAGAATTCGGACTCAAATCAACTGCCTCACCCTCCCACATCTGCTTTTGCCTTCTTGATACTTCTTGGTAATTGATCTTCTTCTTCCTTCGAAGGTCCGGCTTCCCTGGCATGGCTTTTCCCTATTTCCATCCTCTATCTTTAATCTCTTCATAGCAATGTTGGTGGTACGATCCGACCGGTTAAGGCTACGAGTGAATCATTGGTAGTAGATGCAAGATGGTAGGTACACATGACAAGATAGATCGAGCAATTTTTTTTTTTTTTTTTTTTTTTTTTTTTTTTTTGGGTTAAGGATAGACTGAGCATTTCAAATCAATGTCAAGCTACAAATTTTTTAGCCTCAAGAACTTAAATATAAGCTATTGAAACTGAAATTACACCCATGAGAATTGCCATCCAATGAACCTCGTTAAGGAATTCAGGTGATGTTTTATTTAATAAAAATCAAAATTAGAATTGATTTTGGTACCAATTATTTAGTTCAAATTTTAGAATGTACATGATTACCTTAATATTTGATTTGTATATTTTTCAACATAGAAATCATATAATTATCTATTTTACTCATCATAAATAATTCATAATTATTTGTTTAATATTCTTATAAATAATTTGCAATTATTTATTTAATATTTTTATAAAATAGTAATCAATAAATATAAGAATAAAAAATACAAAATTGACAATTATAATTATTCTTATAAAATATGTTTAATATTACTACATATAATTGATAATTATTTATTCTATATAAATTTTGGGACGAATAAAATCAAATGTTTTTTTTTTTTTTTTAAATTAAAGATTCTAAGGGGGAGAGAGGAATATTAATTTTGAGGGGAACATGAACCCTTCTAATCAAGATGGCTCAATTCCTGTTCATCGTACTCATCTTCTTCTTCGCCTCTTTTTCCACAGACATTTTGCCCGAAACAATCCTCCAGGCATATTCAAAACATCCAACGACCACGATTCTCCCATCGATGAAACCCTAGCTTCTTTTTGCCACTAAAAATTCTTGGGTTTGGACATAAGTTTCGTTTAAAACTCATCATTTTAATTAAATTTTACAAAATTTACATTTTAAATATTTTATTTTTATATTTTTATTATCATTCTATTAATCTAAATAATTTATATAAAAATAATTTATATTTTTTACTTTTATACTCTTTAACCAAATACCGTCTGAAATTACATTACAGTTATTCCAATGACTTGAGTCTGGTATTATCATTTATTGCCCCTGTAATCCCATGTCAAGATTGGATAATTTGCACACATGTTACCCATTCTTAGATATGGTAACCATTTCTCAAGGTCAATCGCCATAATCAAACTTTTTCGTTACCTATCAATACCATCGTACTTATCATAGGGTAATTATTATTATTATTATTATTATTATTATTATTTTTTATTTTTTTACAACCATATCCTTGTGATGCGAACTTGTCCTCTTTGGTCCCGACACCCTTAATTCCCGACTTTGAAAATAAACTCAGAATGGGACAACGAAAAGGAAACTAGCCTCCTTGATTTGTTTTTCGAACTGCCATAGAGTCACATCTCTTTCCCAACTACCCTAAAGAGCCTCCTTCTCCATTGCACTAAATAGTCAATCCTCCTCCTCATTTTGCCTAGCCAATAACCTTGTGATCCAAGATCTTCTCTACTTGAACATCAAACTGAGTTCTCACCATGGGCAGGGCTCTTTGTGGTTGAGAGGTGGGTTTGGCTCCTGGAAATGTTTCAAAAAACTAACAAGAAATGTTGGGTGTATCTTCATGTCATCCAGCAATTTGAAGTGATGGCCCACTTTCCCCAGTCTTTGCATCACTTCACATGGCCCATCGTACCTTAAAATCAGCCATCTGTCTTTGAACCAATTTTCTTCCAAACCTGAGGAATCAATTTCAGTAGTACTTTGTCGTTGTTCGAAGTAGGTTTGACTATACAAATAATAATTTCACTGACCCGAGTGAGATGAGTGGTTGCGAAATCGTCTAATTGATGAAACCTACTAAATATTATCGGAGGGTGTCTCACAGGAGAGACTTCGATACTAACGTCAAAATCACGGTTTTTGAGAAAGTGAAAATAGACAAAAAGAGAGATTCGTAATGCCTTTTATGGGCTTACTGTAAAGTTCAGAGAGCGTTCCTAACCGAGGACCTTATAATGTACATAGAGGTTGCCAGTATGAGTCTCATGTGCATTCGGAATGTTAAAACTTTAGTTTTCATATAAAAATACTTTGAGATTGTGGGATCCTTAATGAAAGATTTTTAAGAGATTTAGAATTTTTCTGATCAAAGAAAGTTCTAATTGTCAAAAAATTCATTTCCTTATTGATTAGGGTTCAAAATCTCCTTATTAATTACAGGATGTTGTTCTTGCGATTCAAGAAAATATGAATATTACTTTAACTAGTCAAATAACAATACCTAATATTGAGAGGGTGCTGATCAGCTGACTACCGAGAGGGATCTAGTCGATAAGTCCCGAGAGAATGGGTCATACCTACCCCTCCGAGAGATATATCCTATATAAACAACATATTTCAATGTTTTTGTCTATTGGGCCATGGGCTCAGAGGATTTTAAACTCTATGATAATGGGCTTTTGGACCATACTCCATCACTTGCCCCTGATTCCTGATGTCATTATATAGGAAGAGTTTCAAAAGTAGTATTAAATGGATAAGAATTTGAAAAGATGTTAGTGCGGGATATTAAATGCGACACGTATTGCTTCAGTTCTAACAAATCGTCTCTAACACGTTTTATAAGGTGTGGCATTTGATTGGTTTGCGTACTATCATGTTTTCTTTTCGACATTTTCAACTTTCGTGTAGAGAGACAATTCACACATTAGACTCTTTGAAATTTGCAAGCAATACTCAAATAAAAAATAAATCAAAAATGACTAAGGGCTCATCGTCGCACATTTAAGACATCAATGAAATTAGAAGTACCATGACAAAGGACGAATTGTGTAGCGTCTAGAATAACATGTTGTTAGGGGACAATTACGTCCTTTGGTTTGTTGCTGATGAAGATGTGGCTAACAGGACACCGGAGGGCTGTGTTTTGATGTGCAAGTTGTTTGTCAAATATGGCTTAAAGGCGCTGTATACGAGCTATATTGCCCAAGTTCTACTGCATTAGAACATTTTTTCGATATTGATTCCAAACGCTTGGCGCTTGACGCTTGACGCTTGACGCTTGACGATAGCCGTGATGTTGTTAATAAGTTTCTGTTGTCTTCGCTTCAACTTCGAAATCTTTGCATCTGTGTTCTCACTCAAGAGATGCGCTCGTAGGGGTTCTACAGAAGGGTGGTTTTATCTTCAAACCAGGCCAAAGTCGAATTAGAGATTCTTTTACAAGGAGACTATCAACAAAGCTAGATGTATAAGTACTTTTTTGTAGGGTTTTTGAATAGAGATTTTATGCTCACACTACCAAAGGCCGATAAGAAACCACTTCTTAGATTAAAGAACCCTCAAACTTCTCATTGCGATTCATCCATTATGTCAATGGTTTTTATAATACAAAAAAGAGATGAATATGGGTTGAGGCCCTCTTAGACAATGAGCTGTTGGTACTAGGTTTGCTGTTGGGAGAAAAGAGGAAGATCAAAAGACCTCTTCTAATAGAGAAAAAAGATGAAAAGCTCGTGGATGTCCTCGTTTCTCCCGATGAAGAAGATCTTATGGAGATCACCATCGATAAGGAAATGAGACTGGGGTCAAAGAGGGAGATAATGGAAGCAGAGAACACGTCTGATATGAGCACCGATATTGTTTCCATCTCGTCTCTAATGCGAAAGAAAAGAAGAATTCAACTATCAAACTTGTCATGTGAGGACGTAAGAGAGGATGGGGGCTAGGGCTCCCTGGGTGCATCGAGGGCCGTTGAGGCCGATGATTATGAGTCCGAGACTCAAGGGTATGTGGAGGCTTAAGTAGAGCATCCAGAATGTGCTGAGGTAAACAGTGTGGGGGTTGAAGAGTTCTTCTCACTTCATATTGTCCAAACTTGATGGTAATGATGAGAGAATCATATCGGTCTAGATCAACTCCAACTAGATCGTCATTGTTGAAACCGATCATTGGTCTTTTCTTCTTGGGCTACTTCTGAACATGGGTAGTAAGGACTTCTTTGGACATGGAATCGAATGGCTCGATCTTTTGAAAGATTGGGGTCACCATTTGCCCTATCTTGTTCCATTATGTATACTCTCAGTTGTGTTGATGCAGCACCATTAGGATGTGAGTCGGAAGTAAGGTTTCGAGGGATCGTATTCATTCTACACGTCAAGAATTACCCCATCTGGTCGGTTACAGGCACCCCCTAGAACTGGCTGCTCATGTTGCTCATTATCACGCCTCGCAGTGTATGGGCCTTGAGGAGGGAGATCTTTTCTCTCCATGCTTATAAACTTTTGGAGCTGGCCGCTTCGAACGAGAAACTCGAGTTCGTCCTTTAGCTTCCTGCATTCATCCGTCAAATGGTCGTAATCCTGGTAAAAATGGCAGAATTTGATTTTGTCCTTTTTGGAATCATCTTTGGAAGAGCAAGGGGGCAATCTGACGTAGGGTTTATTCCTAATTTGAAACAAAACTTGGCTCAACGCTTCATTTAGGGGAGTATATCTAGTGAACCTCCATTGCTGTGGGGGTCCTAGTTAGCCTCTCTTAGGCGAGGGTTATCAGGGTGATCAACTGCGTTCATTCTGACTTGGTTGGTTTTGCCGTTTGTTGAATGCTTCAGCATCTTCTACGACAATGTACTTATCTGCATGAGCATAAAACTCTTGAATAAAAGATGGGGGTTTCTTTATTATTAACGTTTTCATTCCTAATAGCCACAACCCAGTGAATAGTGTTGCTAATGTAATAGAATAATCTAAATCTGAGACCTTCATCTTCTCAGTTTTGAATTTGTTGATAAATTCTCTCAGCGGCTCATCATCCCTCTGTCGTAATGAGATAAGGGATGTGGACTCCCTTTTGGCTCCTCTACTGATCACAAGTGGGTCTCAAACTGCTACTGAAATTGAAAAAAACTCTTGATGTTAAGCGGAGGAAGCGAGTTGGACCAAATCAGTACATTACTCTTTAAGGTCATAGGGAAGTGTTTGCACATGATCATGTCTAACATGTCTCTCAAGATCATCATAGTCATGAAATGAGCCACATGGTCCCGAAGATCGATAGTCCCATCGTATCTTTCCATGGGGGAGAAGTACGTAACGAGCCATCGATTCTGTGAAAACCTTGGAGTCGAACGGTGAGAAACCAGTAGCATGTTGAGCAAATTTATCTCTTCTCGCGTTAGCACATCTTAGTTCATTTGCTACGAATTCTTCGATCGGTTTCCTTAGATCATTAGGGTTGTCTCTGGAGGTTACCGAAGGTTCTCGGTGGGATTTGTGTTCGAGGCTTCATGAACACATGTGACCCAACCTATGGGAGGAGGATTGTTCTTCTAGTTTGAGGGCACAGCTAAACTCCTCTAATTGTTTGCTCATGTCTTGTAACTTAGATTCGAGTCTTTCCATTTGGGGTCGAATGACCCTTTTTGGAGAGGCTGGAGCGGGGGTCAGAATTGGTTGATTTTGTTGGACGACAGGCAGTTGGGTCTCAAGTTGGTTGATAGCGATAAGACCTTTGCAGGGTTGTTCGGCACTGCAGGTTGAATGTTGTTTGTCGGGGTGGCGGTTTGCCCTTTCATCATGGACGCAGCTCTGGAAGTAGTTCTGGCTTTTCTATTGGGAGGCATGGTCTTCGGTAAAATAGAGTGCAGAATAAGTTATTTCTAGTCTGTTTTTCACGGATGGTGTCAATTTGTTAGAGGTGGGTTTGGTTCCATAGATAATAACTTTACTGACTCGAGTGAGGTGAGGGGTTGCTAGATTGTCTGATTGATGGAACCTGCAAAAAGCTACCGAAGGGTGTGCCAGCAGTGAAGACTCTGACGCTCAAGTTAGAGAGCAGTTTTCAAGTAGAAACAGATAGAATAAAGAGTTTCTTAATGCCTTTTGTGGGCTTAGTGTAGAGTCCATAGAGTGTATCTGGCCGAGGACCATATGATATATATAAGTTGCTTGTATGAGTCTCGTGTGTATCCAGGATATTGAAATCCTAGTTTCCATATAAAAGTGTCCCCAGATTACAAGATCCTTAACGAAAGATTTTCAAGAGATTTAAAATCCTTCCGGTCAAAGAAAATTCTAGTTGCTAAGGAATTCATTTCCTTATCGATTAGGGTTCAAAATCTCCTTGCTAATTATGGGATGTTGTTTCTGTGATTCAAAGAAAAATAAATATTACTTTAACTAGTCTAATAACAATACTGAACACTGAGGGGGTGCTCGGATGATCAGCTGACTACTGAGAGGGATGTGGTAGATAAGTGCTGAAAGAGTGGGCCGTGCCTATTTATTCGAGAGATGTATCCCATATATACGACACGTTTCAATGTATTTTGTCTGTTGTGCCATGGGCTCGGAGGATTTTAAACCCTATGATAATAGGTTTTTGAACCATGCTCCATCAATACTGTACATTGAACTCCAAAGATTTCCTCTCTCTCTCTGCAAATTTCTGTATTTCCTTGCTACTTTGGCAAGGCTATCTCAGGTTACCTCCAACACGTCTTGTCTGTGCATATTTGATTGCAGAAGGATAATTTCAGATTTCTTCTTAGCCACCTCACGAGGAGTAGGGGCTGTTGGCCTACCAAGATGATGCTAGTGGGAGAAATGTAGCTAATCGTATAAGAGCTGTTGTTCAACCAATGCCCACAAATTATTTTTGGATTTGGAACCATTTGTTCGACAAGTATGCCAATCATGTCATTAAACATTTGGCCACTGAGAAAACAAAGCACTTCAATATAGCCAGCCATTTCCATGCCAAGGAAGAAGAACCGACTACTTGCAGCAGTGCTAGTTCAATAGTCATGCCATCGTTCTTATCAAGAACACTTGGCTTTCGTCTCATTCACAGAATTAGTTTATTTATTTATAATGGTATCTTTTGAAAGGGAAAAAAAAGGGCAACACATGAATCTAACTAGTCAATTTATATTTTGCACACTACTTGACAGTGAACAACCTTCTTGTAGTGGGTCAACTTTGTTCTCTATGTATTTGCGAAACATATTTAGTTAATGACCTCAGTGTTCCTGCTCGATTGAATCTCCTTGTATTAGAAAAAATGGTAAAGTTATGCCAAAATTTTGAAATCTTATTTTGAAAAATTTTATTCTTTTAAAAAATTAATTAGTTAAGATGTGGCATTAAATTCAAAGCCAAAGAACTTGGATATGAAATCTTTTAAAAGAAATTTAACAAGAAAATATGTAATGATATTGTAGCTGTGAAGTATGTGTCTTTGAGGCTTTTTTTTTTTTTTTTTTGGAGCTTAAGTCTACGAGTACAAAGAGTAAATATTTGAGATTCTGAGAATGTTTTTGATCTGATAAAAGAAAAAGTTTCATAATTTTAGAACAAAAATTCTTTCTACCCTCTTGGGTCGGTAAGTTGGAGCATTTAGGGTTGAACCTTAGTTATATTAATTAAAGGTTTTAGATATGGTCATAAGCTGCCCTGCCTTCTGCCTCTATCCATTCCGTATATCTATTTTCCGGCGCCCTCAATCCTTAAAAAGTCTCAGCAGGACAATGCCGAGGGGCAACAATCGTAGCAAATTGATGGACGGACAACTAGCACATGGAGTCAAGGATCACATTGTGAAGCCAAGGAGAATTTTTAAGAATCGAAATAGCAAGCCAGGAGGCCAAATATCAACCAGGACGGGGGAATGCCCACCTGGGACTCACGGCAGCTGCCGCCATATGAAGCAGCTACATGTGCTCCTCGGCCGCAATTCTTCTCCCAGCAGAGCACAGCTGCAACCATATCCCTTGACTGCCCCCTTTTGTGCGCCCCTACGTTTCATCATCCAAGTTCTGAAGTGTTATTCTGATATTTTTCATTAGTTTAGTGTTATCTTACTTGCTTTAAAATGTGCTAGATTAGAACACTACGTTGCTATCATAGTTGGGGGTGTAGGACTGGTTATACTTTCATCAAGTAGCTTTTGTCACTAAAGAAACGTCGTTTTCTCTCTACTTGTGGATAGGTTCTTGTTGTAGAGCCTCAGGGATCGCTGCTTGACAACCTTAACCACCAGCATCCTCGGCAACACAAATGCAGTTCGAAAGAAAAAGGCTGATCTCAGACGGCGAAAATCAAATATCAAGCCCAAAGTAGTTGCCTAAACCCACCTTTTTCCGCTGCCTTTGTGTCCATTGTGTCACGCTATCACCAATTTTATTTTTTATATATACTATATCAACCAATATTCGAAATTATAGTTTAACGAATCCAGTTTGAATACTTATTAAACTCATTTTAAAAGGTAACTCAACTAATATTTTTTTTTTTCATTTTTAAGTTTTGAACCCGATATTTGATTAGATTTAACATCCTTACCCAAAAAACCAACTGTCTGCCAACTGTCTGTTAAATCATTTGATCATATTCCACCTCTATGCCAACACCACCTTAAAATAAGATCTCGAATTCGAGACTTGTATATAACGAAAACAAGAAGAGTTTTGTCCCTTATGAAACTAATGTGATTATCGAATACCAGTAATTAAAAAAAAAAAAAAAGAACTTCCACCATAATTTGAATCGTGCCATACCACCAAATTTAAATGGCAAAATAGCAGAAGACCTCAATTTTCTCATCAAGAAACCTGAGTTTTAACTATGCCCTGAATGCATAGGCAGAGGCAACCGAAGACTCATTTATATTTAGCACACAAGATTATAGAACTCATAAGCATTTCTTCTCTTAAAAAAAACATATAGATGAGCGATTAGCAAAAAATTTTATATTAATGAGACTTAGAAAACAGACATCACACACCACATCTTTAAAATTATGAGGCTTTTCTATGTGGATTTTGGAAATTCACAACCCAACCTCTGATCCCACCAGCTCCTGCTCCCAAAGCATTCCATCATAAAACAAATTAATGGCACTCCCGGCAAGTTTTAAGTAGTTAAAATGCCCTCAATCACTCCACTAAGACACCCTAATCACCATAAGCTACCAAACCATGACAGATGTAAGTCAATCTTATCACAATTTATTCCTTCTTGATATAACAGCACATATCAATAGGTTCCATATTCATGGATATTTCATTCGGGCCATTGCCATGTCAATTGTTATTTGACACAACAATCACCCTTAACAAAAATCCCAGATTCAAAAGCCTGAATGAATTTACCGTCAAGAAACTCCTAATGAAACCCTAGCAGTCATAGAAAGTACTACATTGGTCCCACTAAACTCATAGAAACTAGATCGATAAAATAGAATATCATAATGAATTACAAAGAAACAAATACATGATCTCATGTTAACTCCAGTTGGCCAGGTCAAAACTACACCAAGTCAATTAACTCCCCCCCCCCCCCCCCCACAAAAACCAAAAAAAAAAAAAAGATATTCCGCCAAGAAGTCCATGACTGGAAAGGCTGAATGTGAAATCACATCAAAGACTTTCATTAGGCCTCTAGCCAATGATCAACACCTTATCTGTCCGCAAATAAGGTAGATGAAGCATTTTCTTTAAAAAGGAAACGTAGAAGAAATTTCCCACCACATCTATGGAAAATTTTCCTATGACAAATTTACCAACAAATTTCATCTCACAATCACGAGGTAGCTAAAACCATAAGAGTCTCTGGCTAGCATAGGAGACTAATCCAGGTCACTGACTACCTAATGTTATATCCACATTTTCCCCTTATTCATCCAGATCCGACAAATAAGTTCAGTCCCCACGTGTGCTAGAGATAGAACTCAAAGAATACATACCACAAGTGCAATAGACTAGTGAGTTGTTCAATTCCACTTCAAAGGTTATAACCATGAAGACTTGCTCAAAACTGTGGAATGCAATAACCAAAATCAACTCCCCCCTGTAAGGAATAAGAAAATGCTAATAGAAGTCCAGTCTCCCTCGGAATAGGATAACAGTGCAATCTCCCTCATAGGCATCAAGTTGGTGTGGTCCTTTTTTTTTTTTTTGGTTTTTTTGGGTTTTTTTTTTGGGGGGGGGGGGCTAAACCTATTCAATGAGCCAGATTCAACTTACCATCAGCTCATTTTGTTTCAAGGTACGCTAGTGAAGAATCAGGGTCAATAGATATTAGCAACATCCAAGAGAAAACCTAAACAAACCAGACAAGCATCAACTGAACATTTTTTATCAAGTTCACAAACAAGGGTCTGCATTTTGAGTCTCCCCAAGTCTCGTGGGATAGGATGACAGGTTAATATAAAGGAGGAACTAACATAATTGCAATTAAACTAGGCGCAATTATGAAGTCAAGATCCAGAAAACCTTGGGAGATATAAGACAAATATTATTGGGTCAAACAATAAAGAAAATGGATGAAGTGCTTGTAATGTTTCAAAAGCATAATAAATTTACAAGTATCACATAGGCTAAGTAAAGACAACTTAGGGACAACATTCAAATGAGAAGGGCATATGGTGAATATCAAGTAAAAGATGAGGCATATTAGGCACTGGAATGCTTCATAGAGTTTATAATTAGCAAGAATAAGGACATTACTTAATAAAAGATCGCATTTAACTGATGCTGAATCTATGGTCACTAGCAACTATGTAACTAGCTCTACAATCCCTGATGCGCTAACAATCTAGAAAAGACTTCTACTTCTTCCTCATCTTTTGCATTTTTTTTTTCCCTGGGGCTATGCAGAATGGGTGCAGGAGGCGGTGCTACCACGAGAGCTTTAACAGCAGTAAAATGTTCAGTTTGAGCCATAACTACTGCCCAGGGGCAATAAGCATTGCAATACCCTCCGAGCACCACCATGAGGGCCTCTAACTGCCGTGAAATCTCCAATTTGAGAATCCACAGTGCCATCAAGGTGTCATGCAATGCAAAAGCCCTTCATAACTCGAAAGTGTTGAACATACTTTTGCAAGCAATTTCCATAACCGATTCAAACTTAAAATCTCAAGATTATGAAATATATATCACGTCGACTAGGATAACCCACTTTGGTGCTGACAATCAAAAATGAATTTGGTTTCATGCCAAGAACTTCTTCAAAGAAGACTCTTTGAAGACATATAATACACGTTTCTTCACCCATGCAACTCCAAAATGCACTCTTCCAACAGGAGCTTTATTAACCCTACATTGGTCATGGGCTGTGTGGATTTCTTCATGTACGGAACTCCAAGAACAATAACTCAACTCCAAAGTAGATCTAGCCACTTCCTGGTGCTCCTCCTCGAACTCACAATACCTATTCACATTCATGAAAGTACGAATACTCTCAATGTGTATGAGGTAAATAACGTCCCAGGAGTCCGGTAGAGACTGGATCACTCCCAATATTTGAAACTCGTCTGACATTGGCTCCCCCATACTCTTCAGAGAGGCAATCATACTCTACATATGCATCAGATGCTGTTTCATAGTATGATCAGATCTCTTTCTATACGTAACAAACTTGTAGATCACCATCCTCAATTTACGAGCTGACCGAGAGCCGTGATGCTCTCTCAGAGCAAGCCAGACCAACATTGTAGTAGGATACTATTTATATATCGGGATCAGCTTATCGTGCATGCTGCTCAGAAGGATCACTTTAGCTTGGCCATCCTTCTTCTTCCATGCACAGTACGCCTCCTGATCCCGTCTTGCCTGTGGCGTGGTACCCTTCCCGGGGTCCTCAATCTCATGCTTTAGAACTTCCCCAAGTTCTTGTTCCTAAAAAAAAAACTGAACTTTCTGGTGCCAAATGTCATAATTATCACCGTTCAGCTTGTCTCCCTTCACGACATCCAATACGATGGTTTTTGTAGCAGCCATAGTCTCTGTTACACAGAAAAGAGAAACGTTAGTGACAAATGATATTTAATTTAATAATTTTGTGCACCCTATAAATCAACAAAACCTAAATGATTTGAGTATAGACCTCAAAACAAGCATATGAGTCAACGGACACCATACACCACAATCTGAGATCACATCTTATCATTCGGATTAGCATTTGGTACATAAAAACCCATAACCAGTCACATTTATTGGCATAGGACCCTCAAGAAAATCTCATTTTCTGTTCCAGCAAGACCTGATGCACTGCCGGTGGGTTCACGTGCCGTCACGCGCCAGCGGTGCATCCTCACGTGCCTGCACGCACGTGGGAATCAAGATAGTGAATGACAGACGCGTTACGTGTCTGTCACGCTCTCTCCCGCACCTTCTGGGTCACGACCCAAGTTAGAGCCCAGGTTGGACCCGAATCCGGGTCAGAACCAACCCGTACTTGACTCGGGAGCTCACGCGCCTCAGCGCGCGTGAGCTCCACACACTTGCTCCCCTACATATCACGCACCTGTCGAATACATGACATGCACGCGCCCTAAACCCGAATCGAGTCTTCTCTGGTCGATGGGTCCAGCAATCGGGTTTTTCAACCTGGTTGTCGGAAAACGCCTTTTCCAACCCCGTTTTTATCGGATTTTCAATAGAAACTTCAATTTCTCATTTTCCATTCATGCTTAACTCAATTTTTGGAAGATTCGCGCCCTAAACTCGGTGAATTAATAGTCCAAAATTTCGGCCATTCGCAGCCATTTTTGAAACTTTGTATTCCAGCAACCATAATATACAATATGCATGCTAAAATATGGATCAGCATGTCAGAAACATATATGGACCATTCACATGCATCAATTTGGTATCAATCTCGACAAATCTAGGGTTTTAGGGTCTCGATCACTATTCACGGCTGAGAATTTCAACCAAAATTTTCATTGCCTAAATGTGCTTAAAAAATTACAGGAAAATAATTTTCATGATCTACGTGACATAGGTAACATCATATTGTGGTATAATTAGATTCACGAAATTCATTAATGATCCGAACACCAAATTTTATACCCTATATTTTTCATACTCAAAGATTCCAAAAAATTTATTTTTAATAAATATAACATGATTTGATACCAATGTTAGACTTTATTGACACAATCATACAACAAAAGCATGATAATAAAATTTTTCAAAATAATAAATGGTCGAGTTCTCGGTATATCTCTCCGGAAACCGCAAACTCTTTTCTCGAACAAAGTCGTAGTTGGATGATGATCACAATATTGAACCACTAACACGATTTCACAACATTTTAATTCTAAGTCCGATGATTAGAATATCATAAAAAATTTCTTAAAATTTTTGTAAACCCTCTCAATGAGTTTCTCTTACTCTCAATGGATGTGCAATAATAAAATGAGAAAATCTCGAGAACATTGTCAGTCCTCTCATTCTCTAAATTGAGTGCACGTACAACTATATCAAAAATGGGAGAGTTAGTTATCAAAGTCATGGAATAATGTGAGTTATCTCATTATCTCATTTCAAATTCAAATTTTTACCATGGTAAAATATCTCGACGTGGGCATTTACCAACAGATATCATAATTTTAGAACAAAAATTTTCTTTCTACCCTCTTGGGTCAGTTAGTTGGAGCATTTAGGATTGAACCTTAGTTATATTAATTAAAGATTTTAGATATGGTCATGAGCTGCCCTGCCTTCTGCCTCTATCCATCCCGTATATCTATTTTCCGGCGCCCTCAATCCTTAAAAGTCTTAGCAGGACATTGCCGAGGGGCAACAATCGTAGCAAATTGATCGACGGACAACAAGCACATGGAGTCAAGGATCACATTGTCAAGCCAAAGAGAATTTTGAAGAATCGAAATAGCAAGCCAGGAGGCCAAATATCAACCAGGACAGGGGAATGCCTACCTGGGACTCATGGCAGCTGCCGCCATATGAAGCAGCTACATGTGCTCCTCGGCAGCAATTCTTCTCCCAGCAGAGCACAGCTGCAACCATATCCCTTGACTGCCCCCTTTTGTGCGCCCCTACGTTTCATCATCCAAGTTCTGAAGTGTTATTCTGATATTTTTCATTAGTTTAGTGTTATCTTACTTTGTTTAAATGTGCTAGATTAGAACTCTACGTTGCTATCATTGTTGGGTGTCTAGGACTGGTTATACTCTTCTAAGACTTTCATCAAGTAGCTTTTCTCACAATAGAAACGTTGTTTTCTCTCTGCTTGTGGATAGGTTCTTGTTGTAGAGCCTCAGGGGTCACTGATTGACAACCTTAACCACCAGCATCCTCGGCATCACAAATGCAGTTAGTAGGAAAAGGCTAATCTGCCAATAAACTTTATCTCAAGTGACACCATCTCCTCCCATTGGAATTGGTCGTTCGATCCTCAAAATGCATACCAAAAAAAAAAAAAACAAAACAAAAGGAAAAGACTGATCTGAGACGGCGATAATCAAGTAAAGCCCAAAGTAGTTTAAACCTACCTTTTTCCGCTCCTTTGTGTCCATTCTTTCATGCCATGACCTTTCTTTTCTTTTCTTTTCTTTTTTAATACTATATCAACCCGTATTCAAAATTATATTTCGATTAATTTAAAAGATAACTTAACTAACGTAATCCTTTTCTATTTTCAAATTTCAAATTCGAAATTTGATTAAAAGGTTTAACACTCTTACCTACTAGATTGACTGTTCGTTGATCATTTGATTATCGGATACGACAAAAACTAAAAGAGTTTTAACCCTTAAAAATCTAACCTGATTATCGGATACTAGTGATTTAAAAAAAGTAAAGAACTTCCACCATAATTTGAATCATGTAGTACCACCAAATTTAAATGGCAAAATAGCAGAAGACCTCAATTTTCTAATCAAAAAACCTGAGTTTGAATCATGCCCTGATTGCATAGGCAGAGGCAACCCAAAACTTATTTATATTTAGCCCACAAGTTTATAGAACTCATAAGCATTTCTTCTCTTAAAAGAACATATAGATGAACGATTAGCCAAAAAAAAAAAAAACAATATATATATATATATATAAGACTTAGAAAACAGAAATCACACACCACATCTTTAAAATTATAAGGCTCTTCTGTGCGGATTTTGGTTATTCACAACCCAACCTCTGAGCCCACCGGCTCCCGCTCCCCAAGTATTCCATCATGAAACAAATCAATGGCACTCCCGGCAAGTTTTAAGTAGTTAAAATGTCCTAATGACTCCTCCAAGACACCCTAATCCGCTTATCACAATTTATTCCTTCTTGATATAACAGCACATATCAATAATTTCCTTATCAATGGACATTTCATTCAGGCCGTTGCCATGTCAATCGTTGTTATTTGACACAGCAATCGCCCATACCAACAATTCCAGATTCAAAAGCCTGAATGAATTTACTGTCAAGAAACTCCGAATGAAACCCTAACTGTCATAGAAAGTACTATATAGGTCCCACTAAACTCATAGAAACTAGATCGATAAAATAGAATATCATAATGAATTAAAAAGAAACAAATACATGATCTAATGTTAACTCCAGTTGGCCAGGTCAAAACTACACCAAGTCAATTAGCTCCCCCCCCCCCCCCCAAAAAAAAAAAAAAAAGATTTTCCACCAAGAAGTCCACGATTGGAAAGGCTGAATGTGAAATCAAATCAAAGACTTTCATTAGGCCTCTAACCAATGATCAACACCTGTTTCCTTCTTTTTTCTTTCATTTATATTTGCCGGCAAATAAGGTAGATGAAGCATTTTCTTTAAAAAAGAAACGTAGAAGAAATTTCCCACATCTATGGAAAATTTTCTTATGACAAATTTACAGACAAATTTCATCTCACAATCACAAGGTAGCTAAAACCATAAGAGTCTCTGGCTAGCATAGGAGACTAATCCAGGTCACCGACTACCAAATGTTATATCCACATTTTCCCCATATTCATCCAGATCCGACTAATAAGTTCAGTCCCCACGTGTACTAGAGATAGAACTCAAAGAATACATGCCACAAGTGCAATAGACTAGTGAGTTGCTCAATTCCACTTCAAAGGTTATAACCATGAAAACTTGCTCAAAACTGTGGAATGCAATAACCAAAATCAACTCACCCTTGTAAGGAATAAGAAAATGCTAATAGAAGTCCAATCTCCCTCGGAATAGGATAACACTGCAATCTCCCTCATAGGCATCAAGTTGGTGTGGTCCATTTTTTTTTTTTTTTTGGTTTTTTTTTTTTTTTTTTGGGGGGGGGGGGCGTAAACCTATTCAATGAGCCAGATTCAACTTACCATGCAGTTCATTTTGTTTCAAGGTACGCTAGTGAAGAATCAGGGTTAACAGATATTTGCAACATCCAAGAGAAAACCTAAACAAACCAGACATGCATCAACTGAACATTTTTTATCAAGTTCACAAACAAGGGTCTGCATTTTGCGTCTCCCCAAGTCTCGTGGGATAGGATGACAGGTTAATATAAAGGAGGAACTAACATAATTGCAATTAAACTAGGCGCAATTATGAAGTCAAGATCCAGAAAACCTTGGGAGATACAAGACAAATATTTTTGGGTCAAACAATAAAGAAAATGGATGAAGTGCTTGTAATCTTTCAAAAGCAAAATAAATTTACAAGATCACATAGGCTAAGTAAAGACAACTTAGGGACAACATTCAAATGAGAAGGGCTTATGGTGAATATCAAGTAAAAGATGAGGCATATTAGGCACTGGAATGCTTCATAGAGTTTATAATTAGCAAGAATATGGACATTACTTAATAAAAGATTCCATTTAACTGATGCTGAATCCATGGTCATAACCACTAGCAACTATGTAACTAGCTCTACAATCCCTGATGCGCTAACAATCTAGAAAAAACTTCTACTTCTTCCTCATCTTTTGCATTTTTTTTTCCCTGGGGCTATGCAGAAGGGTTGCAGGAGGCGGTGCTACCACGAGAGCTTTAACAGCCTGAAAATGTTCAGTTTGAGCCATAACTACTGCCCAGGAGCAATGAGCATTGCAACACCCTCCGAGCACCACCATGAGGGCCTCTAACTGCCGTGAAATCTCCATTTGAAAATCCAAAGTGCCATCAAGATGTCATGCAATGCAAAGCCCTTCATACCTCGAAAGTGTTGAACATACTTTTGCAAGCAATTTCCATAACCGATTCAAACTTAAAATCTCAAGATTATGAAATATATATCACGTCCGCTAGGATAACCCACTTTGGTGCCGACAATCAAAAATGAATTTGGTTTCATGCCAAGAACTTCTTCAAAGAGGACTCCTTGAAGACATATAATACACATTTCTTCACCCATGCAACTCCAAAATGCACTCTTCCAACAGAAGCTTTATTAGCCCTGCATTGGTCATGGGCTGTGCGGATTTCTTCATGCATGGAACTCCAAGAACAATAACTCAACTTTCTCCAAGAATGTTATATAAGGTAACAGACTAGGAGGCTTAGAATGGAAGTGGTTTGGAGGGAAGGATCAATGCAAAGTCACAACTGGCAAGATTTTGCAATCATAGATCGAAGAGATTCCTTCCTTAGTTCTATTTTCGTTTTGTAATCAACTTCAAATAATCTGGAACCCAAACTAAATTCATGGAACTATTTAAGATGAGAGCAATCAATGGACTTCCAAACTTTAAGAAAGAACAGAAATTACCTTAGAGATGATCTATAATCTGGAACCTGAGCAATTATACTTTTTTTTTTCTTTTTGTTAAAACAATACATGGCATTTATTGCAACCCAAAAAGCCGGAGAAAAAAAATTATTGAAGCTAAAACAAGCATATTATTACAACAAAGAATAATACATATAGACATGATCGTCGGTAAAAAGGAAAAAAGCATACAACCAAAATAAGAAATAGTTAAGTATACCTGGAATGTTAGAAATCATAAAACCCATCCATGTCCTTTCCAGTACCTAAACCAATAGGAGATCCCAGCATATCTTTCAAGCTGTAGCTATCAAGAGAATCAAACCCTTCAATCAATCTATCGAAAAACGCGTCATCGGAAGAATTAGTTTTAGGGTTAATCCGAACCTCATCATCATCCTCATCCATCCCAACAACCCCTTTTGATTTTTCATCAGTTTCTTCAACAACAGCAGGCATGTGGCCTTCAAACAAAGCCATATGTCCAAACAACTTATCCTTCCTTGAAAAAGTAGTCCCACAAGAACACTTCCATTTTGCCTCACCACAATGCCTCAAATGGCTTTTCAAATCAGCCACAATTGAGAAGCTCTTCTTGTTACACCGATTACACGAGTACATCTTAGGGCAATGACTTCTCTTGAAGTGATTCTTCACGCAAATCGCAGATTTTAGAGGCCGAAACTTCTTGTGAGCTTTGTTTCTGTTACATCCAACATAAGGGCATGAGAATCGCATTTTTCTTCTAACGGGTTCGCAATTTTTCTCCGGTTTCGCTAGGGCTTCAGGCGTCTTGAATTGATTACCATGTGCTCGCATATGCATCCTCAAATTCGCATCTCGCTTGAAACCCTTACCGCAGATTTCGCAGAAATGAATGTGCTCTGCGAGCAACTCGACTTCATCAAGCTCGATGATTTCGCCCTCTTCGTCATCAGTCCCATCTTTCAAGTCTTCTTCAAGCTTCTCCACTTTCATATTCTCCAATTCTACCGGTGTATCGGAATTCAACTTCAGATCCGACGGCTCCGAGGGTTTCTCACCCGAAACTCCGGCCGCCGAGAACCTCATCGGAGACTGAAAACAGGCAAGAAGAGCAGCTCCGTTGACGATGATCTGGTGAATGGCGGAGACGATTTCTGAAGAAACCATTTCCATCTGATCCTTGTTGATCAAAGTGTTGCGATTGACTGAATCGGAGAGAAATTGGTGAAGAGAGTCCATGCGAACACGGACGGCACACAGATTCGCCAGAGGAACGCGAGCGTCGGCGTTGTTCCCCATTCTCGGCGGAAATTCCAGCAAACAACGACGGGAATCGCCGAAATTCGATGAAATTTTTTAGAGAAGAGAGAGTAAAGGGGATCTTTAGTGAGAGAAAGATAGAAGATGTGGTTTATATCAAGAAAGAGGTCATCCATCTTCGTCGTCTGTCCTGTTTTGAAGCTGTTGAAAGAAGATGATTGAGCCATTGATGATGGCTTGTAAAAAGACAAATATGCCCCTGCTCGCCTCCCAGTATCACACGTGGCGGACACCACAGGTCAAAGTCTGACTCCGAGTGCCCTGTAAGAGTGGACCCCACGATATGCCGTACTTTTTGTTTATTGTTTGTCTAAAAAAAAATTTTTGAATCTTTTAACTTTACATTAAATGAGAAAAATAAGACAAATGTGACAAATAAAATAAAAAATAAAAAATCCTTATAAGCATATCGATATAATAAATCCCACAGCCACAAATTAAAATTATAATAATTAAGAATCAATAAAATGCTTTTAAGTTTTATGTTATAATAATAAATTATAATATTTGAGAAAAAATTATGAATGTTATTTTTTGTGATATTCAAAAACATTCTTATAAATTTTCAAAGGCTTTTTGGTCGGGTTGTCGAAGCCCTCAAATTAATACTGATTTCCCCCAATGCAATAAACTATAGCAATAGTGGTTACCAGGTCGAATCCTAAGGGAACTAATTAATTTAATCTCCTAGTCGATGTTAAAAATAAAATTGGAAGGTTTTCAAATAAATTGCTAAAATAAAATTCATTAAATAAAAATTACTAACCTAAAAATAAGAAACAAATCAACAATGCAAATTCTAAAATTTAAGGAAAAGAATCAATTAACAAAACTCCGATCCAAGGGTTCATATATTCGATTGTCTCATTGATCATTGGTTAAAATATTATTCTTGCGATTCAAGCATTTAACCTTAGATCTATTAGGATAGCCGTAATAAATCATGCGTTTTCCTAATTTAATCGACCAAACCCAACATTCAATCGAAACTTATCATTAACCGACTGGGCACGATAGCGTTCCATATCAATATAATAATAGCATTACGTTCTGTGAAAACAGTTAAACCAAAATATAAATAATTGGGATAGCCGCAATTACTCAATTTTGTTTCATTGATTCCCTAGGTCAATTGAATACCGGTAAAAGACCCATAACAAAATAACCTAGTTACTACTTGTACCATTCGTTCATGACAATTACGGATCACTGAATTCCTGGATAGCAATGGAAAAACTAATATTGAATTAAATTGTCAGATTAACCAATATTAGGTTTCCCTAAAAATTAAATCAAGAATCAACGAATACTTAAATAAAAGCAAGAAATTAAATTTAGAACATAACCTCACAATGAAGAACAATCGATTAAAATTCCCCTTGAATCAGAAATAAAATTAGCCACACATGGTGGTAAGTATCATCACAAGAGAAAATAAGAAAATAAATGTACTAAAAAATAAAATAGAAACCTAAAATAAGAGTGACTCTTGTAGCCGTCCTTGTCTCTTGAAGAATATGCCTCCTGTGAGTATGTCATGACCAGCAGCCTTGTGTGTGTATTTATAATATGGAGGAGGCAACCTATTTGTGTAGGAAAATAAGGAAAGGGGGCAGCCGGGTGTGTGGAATGAAAAGGGAAGAGGCAGCCGGCCCTTGATCTTTTTGGAAAAGAAATAAAATTTGATTTGTTGCCCATTTTCCTTACTCTAGACTTCTAAATCAATTGGGAGTCTCCAAAATTAGGAGATTACAAAAGTTCACTCCTACTAAAAAAAAGATTTTACTAAAAATAAAAATACTACTAAAATGTTGAATTAAAATTCAAAATCCTCCTCTTCAAAGCCCAATAAAGTGTCTTGACCTAATTAACTTCAAAATTGCTTCATTAAGCCCAATGTGCTCCAAATCTTCAAACCCAAACTTCTAAAATAAAAATTCAATAAAAACAATTATTAGGGCATTAAACAATCAAATTCAAACCATGATAACAAAAAATAAATTCAATAAATTGCACGTCATCAAATTCCCCCACACCAAACCAATGCTTGTCCTCAAGCATTCTCTATCCCAATGTTACACAACCATTCTCCTCTTCACTCCTTCCCCTCCTTCATTTCATTATCCAACAACCTCAAGCACCACACATTGAAACATTCAAATCAGAACCACAATCCAGAGAGCAAGTAATCATAGTTTGTATAACTTTAAAAGAAAATATATAGACATCCCAATAGACTCAACAATATCATCAGAATTCAATGCAACAAGATTCGTTACCCTTGCAAGGAGATCGCTCTATGAACTCAAGTGTTTAAAAGGAATTTATCGAAAACTCTCAAAATCAACGCATAGTATGCTATTACCATAAGCTTGCTTATTAATCAAATCTCCACCACTGAATATATGAATTCAAAACAAAAATCCGGGGGTCTTTAAAAGGGTTGTAATGTGGCTCGGATAAGGGTAGGGAAAAGGTAAAAAAATGATGTGTAATGTATACCAAAGAAGCATATCAAAAATTTCAAAATATTCCTACTATCAACTCATCCCATAACATGAAGTACAATCAACCCAAGAAAAATGATTCAATCAAGACCTTATCGTTCCTCGATCATATTTCTGAATACTTTTCTCTTCTCTATCCCTTTTTTTTTTTTTTTTTTTTTTTTTTTGAAGAGAGAGAACAATCAAATCTCAAGGAAGACATGTAGTGCATATACAAATCTCATAAATCGAATAAATTTCTAAAAATACTCCCCAACATAAAATTATCTCATTTCCTTTGCAAATTCCCATCCATTCAAGCCCTAACACATGCTTCTTTGATATAAGGGCAAAAAAGAAGGTTAAGCGTAAAAATAAGGCTGTGTGTCAATTTGTGAGGTTATAATTAAAGAAAAAGGGATAAAGGCTCAATTTGGTTCACTAGGGAATAAGTATGCACGGGAGGTCTTTTTTAAGATAGATAAAGTGTGTAAACTTAATTGCCCCCATCATATTAATGCATGAATTCATGAATGTGATCTTGAAAAGCATTGCAAAGCAAGTTCTAGAATAAACACACTATGATTGATGCACACTCATGAAAAAAAATTAGAGCAAAAATGATTATATGCTCTCAAGGCTCAAATGCTCACAAAAGTGTGTAATATTGTATCGAATCTTGCACATTTATATCTAATTCAATCGTCACAGTCAATAGGATGCTTAAAACAATTTTTATCCAAAATACAACTAATCACACTTGTCTCTTTCATGGATTCCAACTCAAATCAACAATGAATGCTAACTCAAAGATCATTTTCAGATGAAAATCAAAAGAGTGTAGAGTTGGAAGGAAAATAGAAAGATGACATGGATTCATGAATTCCTCCCCCACACCTAAATGCTGCATTGTCCTCAATGAAGCAAAAGGAAGACGTTTAGGCATAATGCGGAAAGTAAAAAAAAACTAACGGAAGAATGAAATGCAAAAAATGAAAACAATGAAGAAAAGAGAGAGAACTCCCTTAAGGTGATGGCGGGAATGGGAGCTCTTGGTCAGCGGATGGTTGCTTGGCAAGTGCAATTGGGGTGTGTTGTGAATGTTCTCTCTTCTCCCATTTGACCCTTTTTTTTTTTTTGGGTACACAATACCGCATGATCATCTCCTGAGAGAATGAGTGCTTCTGCCCACTTTTTGGATTAAGCCTTCAGAATACCGCGTGATCATCTGGTATGAGAATGACGGCTTCTGTCCGAAATCTGAATATCACTCCATTTGTGACTTGACTTGAGAAAATTGCTGGACACAAGTAAAAATTAAAAGGGGAGATAAATAACATAATAAAACACCCAAAAATAAATAAATAAAATTACTAGAAAATTAAATCAAACTCTTAAAAAAAAAAAAAAAATTTGGGTTGCCTCCCAACAAGCACAATTATTTTAACGTCGTTATGCTCGACGATCTTCATTTATTTCTCTTCAAGGAGGTTTCAACTTCAACTTGGAAACCTCATGTAACCTTCCTTCCATATCTAATTGTGCATTCGACTCAAAATTAATCACACGCTCTTCTTTACAAATTTCCTGCACAACATCAGCAAAACAAATTGATTGACACTTATTTGGGTATTTCATAGGATCAAAAATAATGAATTTAACAATCTCGCCGTCGAACTCGACGGAGAGAGTACCCTCGTCCACATCTATTTTTGTCTTTGATGTCTTCATGAACGATCTTCCTAATAAAAGTGGAGCTGAATCTATGATAGTGTCTTCTTCCATTTTCAATATGTAAAAATCTGCTGGAAATATTAACTCGTTAACCTGTACCAACACATCTTCAACAATCCCCTCTAGGTAAACATAAGAATGATTAGCCAACTGAATAACAACCCCAGTTTCTTTTACGGGACCCAATTTTAGAGCACTATAAATTGAATAAGGCATGATATTTACAGGTGCTCCTAAGTCTAACATGGCATGCTCAATTTTTTTCTTACCAATAACACAAGGTAGAGTGAACATACCTGGATCCGCACATTTTTCGGGTAAAGTTCCCTTGATCACATCAGACATATTCTCACATATTTCATCACTTCTTAACTCCTTAACTTCCCTTTCTGAATTCTCCAATCTGCTAGGAAAAAATGGTACAATTGTACTAGAAGTGTTAGACAAAGAGGACTCGGATGTTACCTTGATTGAAGTTCGATGCATGCGTTCATCTTCCTTGTCCATGTCATTCTCTTCATCCACATTTTTAGATGGAGTAGAGACCGAGTGAAGTTCCTTCCCACTTCTCAACATTATCGCACTAACGTTTTCTTTGGGATTCACGATGGTTTGTGAAGGTAATTTTCCTGAAGTTTGAGCCTCCAAATTACTAACCGAAATTGCTAGTTGAGTGATTTGCTTCCCCAAGTCTTGAATGCTAGCTCTTGTTTCCTGTTGAAATTGTTGGGTGTTAGTCGCGAGAGCTTTCACAATATCTTCTAGGGACATACCTGAATTAGATGATTGTGTCGGTGCTTGTGTTGGCCTATTGAATTGCTGAGGAGGATATCTTGTCTGTCCTCCTTGATTCCCGTAACTCAGGTTTGGATGATCTCGCCAACCGGGATTATAATGAGTGGAGTAGGGATCGTACTTCCCTTGAGGTTGGCCTGGAAATCCTCCTACGGCATTTGCTTGATGAGTAGAATTTTCTTGTAGAGATGGACACATATCCGTAGGATGTCCAGGTATCGAGCATATGCCACAGACTTTGGTTGCATGTATTTGTCCTACAGCCATCTGACGAACCAAAGCAGTCAATTCAGAAATTTGATTTTCAAGGTGAGAATGACTTACCTCATTGACACGTTTCGTAACTCCATCCGTTCTCAACCCAAATTGTTGAGAATTTTCTGCCATATTTGTGATCAATTGTCTGGCTTCTTCAGGTGTTTTATTTACCAAGGCTCCTCCGCTGGCCGCATCTACCATACTCCTATCCATGGGTAGAAGTCCTTCATAGAAGTATTGTATCAAGAGCTGTTCCGGTATTTGATGATGTGGACAGCTAGCACAGAGTTGTTTGAACCTCTCGAAGTACTCATACAGCGTCTCTCCGCTAATCTGTCTGATCCCACATATCTCCTTTCGAATGTTGGCAGCCCTAGATGCAGGGAAAAATTTTTCCAAAAATAATCTCTGCATCCCATTCCATGTATTGATCGAACCCGGAGGTAAATAGTATAACCAGTCTTTTGCCTTTTCTTTTAAGGAAAAGGGAAAGGCTCTCAGCTTAATCTGTTCCTCGGTCACACCTTGAGGTTTCATACTCGAACAAACAACATGGAATTCCTTCAAATGTTTATGTGGGTCCTCACCTGGAAGACCACAAAAAATAGGAAGTAAGTGAATCAAACCAGATTTAAGTTCGAAAGCTATCTCAAGATTTGGGTATTCGATACACAAGGGCTGTTGATTCAAATTGGGAGCAGCCAATTCCTTCAAAGTTCTCTGACGATCGGCTATCTTTTCCTCTTCTTCAAAAAGCAACAAACAAATGAAAAAAAAAACACAAACTAAGAAATTAATGTAGTTCCCCGGCAGCGGCGCCAAAATTTGGTCGGGTTGTCGATGCCCTCAAATTAATACTGATTTCTCCCAATGCAACAAATTGTAGCAATAGTGGTTACCAGGTCGAATCCCAAGGGAACTAATTAATTTAATCTCCTAGTCGATGTTAAAAATAAAATTGGAGGGTTTTCAAATAAATTGCTAAAATAAAATTCACTAAATAAAAATTACTAACCTAAAAATAAGAAACAAATCAACAATGCAAATTCTAAAATTTAAGGAAAAGAATCAATTAACAAAACTCCGATCCAAGGGTTCATATATTCGATTGTCTCATTGATCATTGGTTAAAATATTATTCTTGCGATTCAAGCATTTAACCTTAGATCTATTAGGATAGCCGTAATAAATCATGCGTTTTCCTAATTTAATCGACTAAACCCAGCATTCAATCGAAACTTATCATTAACCGACTGGGCACGATAGTGTTCCATATCAATATAATAATAGCATTACGTTCTGTGAAAACAGTTAAACCAAAATATAAATAATTGGGATAGCCGCAATTACTCAATTTTGTTCCATTGATTCCCTAGGTCAATTGAATACCGGTAAAAGACCCATAACAAAATAACCTAGTTACTACTTGTACCATTCGTTCATGACAATTACGGATCACTGAATTCCTGGATAGCAATGGAAAAACTAATATTGAATTAAATTGTCAGATTAACCAATATTAGGTTTCCCTAAAAATTAAATCAAGAATCAACGAATACTTAAATAAAAGCAAGAAATTAAATTTAGAACATAATCTCACAATGAAGAACAATCGATTAAAATTCCCCTTGAATCAGAAATAAAAATTAGCCACACATGGTGGTAAGTATCATCACAAGAGAAAAAAAGAAAATAAATGTACTAAAAAATAAAATAGAAACCTAAAATAAGAGTGACTCTTGTAGCCGTCCTTGTCTCTTGAAGAATATGCCTCCTGTGAGTATGTCATGACCAGCAGCCTTGTGTGTGTATTTATAATATGGAGGAGGCAACCTATTTGTGTAGGAAAATAAGGAAAGGGGGCAGCCGGGTGTGTGGAATGAAAAGGGAAGAGGCAGCCGGCCCTTGATCTTTTTGGAAAAGAAATAAAATTTGATTTGTTGCCCCTTTTCCTTCCTCTAGACTTCTAAATCAATTGGGAGTCTCCAAAATTAGGAGATTACAAAAGTTCACTCCTACTAAAAAAAAGATTCTATTAAAAATAAAAATACTACTAAAATGTTGAATTAAAATTCAAAATCCTCATCTTCAAAGCCCAATAAAGTGTCTTGACCCAATTAACTTCAAAATTGCTTCATTAAGCCCAATGTGCTCCAAATCTTCAAACCCAAACTCCTAAAATAAAAATTCAATAAAAACAATTATTAGGGCATTAAACAATCAAATTCAAACCATGATAACAAAAAATAAATTCAATAAATTGCATGTCATCACTTTTGTGAAACAAATTTTTGTACGTGGGTTTACTCTATAAACAAACTATTCTACCAATTTGAGTGAGAGATTGTGCTGTTGTATTTGTTGGATTTTCGTCAATAGAAAGACCTATAAAATATCTATCAAAAGTGATCTGATAGAAAAAGTTCTGATATTCAAATTAGAAAGAATAATAACAAAGAGAGAATAGAGTAAGAGACCATATGAGATTGCTTAAAAAATACTACTTATTAGTACTAAATATTTATAAACAAATTTTTAACTTATAAACCCATTTCAATTTTTTTAAAAAATAAGTTATTATCTGTTTAGATAAATATTATTTAAAAATAGTTAACTGTTTGGTAAAATAAGTGTTTATAAAATATATAAAATATGAAAAAGACCATAGAAGGCATAAAATGTGATGCGGTTGTAATTTTTGTTAAATATAAAAGGTTAAAAATGTATTTTTGTTTATCAAATTAATTTATTTTAGTTGTACTTAAAAGCACAAAAAAATGGTGGGAAGAGTTTATTTTTTTTTAGTTTATAAATACTTTTTGGACTTAAAAGCACTTTTATAAATTTTAATTATCAAACGGTTATAATTTTAATATTGATTTATAAGTTAATTTGACCAACTTATAAGCAATCTCAAACACTCTCTAAAAAAAGCTATAGTTTTTGTCATGTGTTATCTTTGTGTAATGTGTGTATGGAATATCTTTTGGTAGGTCGCCTTTGCTCAATATATATAACATGGGTATGCATGACAAGTCTCTTATTTAGAAATGTAAAAATCTTAATTATTTTATGGAAAGAGCCTTCGAGATCCTCCCAAATCATAGTGATTGTAATCAAAGATATTTAGAATCTTATGGAATTATGAAAAATTTAAATTGTCACAGAATTTCCGAGATTAAAGGAGGTTCATATCTCATGTAATCATAATCTTGATTCGCTTAGCGGAGATATTGCTCAATGGAATATCACTTGGTAGTGGTTGAGAGATTTAATTGAAAGAGTCTGATCAAGTAATGGCCGAGAGACTTGATCGAGAAAGTTCGACCAAGTAGTGGCCAAGAGGCTTCTCTGAGAATGTTTGATCGAGCACTTGCTCGGTTATCTCTGGTGTTTATCGAGTGATCCTGTGGATTTTATAGCTATGATCAAGTGGACTCAGTTATGAGTATAAAAAGAAATGTTTAATTTTATGGTTATGGGCAGTCAGATTCTGTAATATCACAAAATCATTCATTTCATCTTTATTATTTTTTTCCCAAACTTTTCTACGACAAGCTTACCAATTTCATTAATTGTTAAAATGATTAGATCGAAAATATTGGCCGAATTTTTTAAATTTTTCAAAAATTGAGAAATATATAATTTTTTTTAATAAAAAAGAATAGAACTAATAATTTTAATCCAGTACATGCGATTTATCCATTCATTAATTTTATGTTAAGCACCGACCAAACTCAACCTTAAATAGAAATCCTTAACCTAAAGTCAAAGTAATTGTTGAGTGATAGATTAGTAAAATGCTTAATATATTTTTTTAATGCCATACTCGTGATAATAAATCCAGTTTATTAATTGTAAAATGTTTAATTACTCGAATATATTAATGGAATCATTTAAATATTTGTGTTAATGATTCTAACAAAAAGAAATTTATTGTGACAAAAAAAAGGTCATTGTGGAAATTCTATTTTTACTCAAATAACCCAATTAAAGTAATAAAAAGGACTACAAATTAGAACTAACAAGATTAAAAAATATATATATATTTTAATTTCCTATTGGAAATAGTAGAAGAAATTAGTAAAATATGTAAATTTAATGAAACTCTAAATTTAAAAAATAAAAGTAAAAATTATATCAAAAGGAGAAAAAAAACTTTGCCTCCTATGTTTTAAAGGAGCACTGCGACAACTTTTGGATAACAAAGAGTAAAATAATTTTTGGCCAAACCGCAGGAAGCAAAGTAACTTTTCCCCACCTCTCCACTTTGGTCGCAACTTAGTGAAAGAAAACAGACAGTACCTTAAAATGGTTAAGCCAGTGGCTTGATTATATTAGTATTAAGATGAGGGAGGGCTGGTTTATGGAGTTTTTTTTTTTTTTTTTTTTTTTTTTTCACAGGGATTATAAAAATCGTAAAAATATACTCACTTATGAAGATTTGAATACTAAAATTTAGGAAATACGCTTGATTAAGAGTTTTTTTATCATTCGGGTATTCCTTTAAAGACTGTTGTATTCACCCATATCAAGATTTGAATACTAGAATTCAAAAAAAATATTTGAGTAAGAGTTTTTTATCACTCGGATATTCTAGGCCGTTGTTTTGATTTGACGTAACTAATAGATAATTAATGAGGTTAAGAGAAAGGAACTTCAGTATTTCCTTGATGGCACTGGAATTAAGCTATTAGAATTTGTTTGGCGCGCAATCTTGACCTTTCTTGGGAAAAAAAAAGTCGGCTTACAATTACAACTCAGTCGAGCTACTATTAACGTGCCCTATGAGACTGAGGAAGAGCCAATGCCTTCTTAGCTTAGCCAAAAGGTCTCCAATATATCATACTATGTGGGGTTGTCAACCTCTTTTCAAACATCAGAAGCAAGGTAAACTTTGACACTTCACTGTGAGAGAGAGAGAGAGAGAGAGAGAGAGAGAGAGAGAGAGAGAGAGGAATTTGAGTTAGAAGTTGAAGGGTGTTCTCAGTACCAGGAGGATGCGTGAACCATTCGCGGGGAAAGGAAAGTACCTTGAATCTCCTCTGATATTTTACCCTTATCGACTCTATTCACACCCTGCTATTATTGGGCAGATGATTAACTTGGTTTGATAATTCCTTTGTTCCATTTCGTACACAATTTTGCCTGTCTTTCATATGTTCCCTCATTTAAATGTATATATATTTGTGCGGATTTAGAACAACATGATGAGAAAAATACTTCCCTTAGAATGACTAAATAAATCAAAAGTATTAAAGTTCAAATCTGTCCTACTAAAAAACCTTGTTACAATTAAATTTTAATTTTGCATTAGTTTTTATTATTTTGCATGCGCAAAATACTATTTATTGATTTTCCTGTATTAAAATAATATGTGATAATTACTCAAATAGATAAATAGATTTTCATATTATTTATACATGTATAAGAAGTTTTGGTTTAATGTAGATAACATATGTGTGTAATTGGATTAACGAAATATATGTTGGGTTATTCGACCTAATGTAAAAGTTTATACCTAATTGGTAAAACTCAACACTACGTGATGTATATGCTATAATTTGCGAGTTTTCTATTAATTGAGAATAGTTCATCTTGATCATCATATGGATTCAGGATTTAGTAGAAATTAGTGCACGTAGTAAGCACTAAACATGATATTATTGATTACTTATTTGATATGATATTTTCTATGTGCAAGATTAACTTAGGATGTGATCAAATTGTTTTTGATTAAATGCAACAGAGTTACATCACTATATTATTTCGCTCTAAAATCTATTTAAAAACCTTTTCAAACAAAATTAAAAAATTCACATATAAAATTAAGAAATGTATTGAACATTTTTCTTTGAACTATTTGAACTTTTCTAGTTTACCCATGACATTGTCTGTAGTCACCAACTTTGCAGTCTTAGATTGATAGCCAAAAGTTTCTTTGTATCCATATCAACTACTCCTTAAATCCTTCAAATTCATGAATGACTATCGATAAATATTGTTGGAGGTGGGTTGCAACTCCACAGATACCAGCTCCTTTGACTCGAATGGGTGCTCCGAAGGATGGAGTGAAAACCTGCAAAAGACTACTGGATGATGTTTCGACGGGAGAGACTCTGACTTAAGAGCGATTTTTGAAATAGATGAAACAAACTGATTTAGCAAGAGGGTTGAGTATGAGAGTCCTATGATTTGTGTATCGAGTGTATGGTTCTAAAAGAGGGTACCTAGCTGACGGCATGCAGAGTTCTTTATAGATGGCCTCCTGTGAGCCGTGTGCAATCAGGGCGTTTCAACTTTAGTTTCCTTATGAAGATATCTTGAGATCTCAAAACTCCGTAGTCAAATATTTTCAAAGGATTTTAATCTTTATCACCTTAGAAATTCATCGAGTTTAGAAAATTCTTGCCTCATCAATTTGATTTTGACAGGTCTCTAGGAAATATATCTTGTAACTGAATAGGAATAAACTCTAATACGAATCTTAATTAAATATTATTTTTAGCCGGTGAGGGCAGACTTTTCGAAAATGACCAGCTTCCTGCCAAGGTTGCTGATCAGGTAATGAAGAGGAAAGTGTCAATCATGAGTTTACCGAAGGCCGATGAGGACTGTAGACCAACCAAGTTGTTATGAATTACGGGCTTGTAAAGCTTTGGGTGTTATAATAATGAGCTTTTGAGTTATGTTCCATCATTTGCCTCCTACTTCTTGTGTCATTTCGAAGAGTACGTCACAAAGAGTAAGTTAAGAGATTGGTGCTTGGAACGTCAAAAGAGCATTAATGCGTTCAACTCTCGAATGAATGATCCCAGAATAAATATTTCGTGGGAATTTTGAGAGACTAAATCCTTTCATTCATTGCACACGTTTCTCATCGAACTATTTGTCTGCCCAAAATTGCGAAGATCACGTATCTTGGGCTATAAATTGGGGTCACATGGCTCAACATAGCCTCAGAGAAATTTTGTGAAATTCTGCGATTTCTTCTTGTTGGTGATCTGTTTTTTTTATGATGGGTTCTAAGCCGCAGGGCTTGATGGCATGGGATGTTTCTATCGATACGAGGCTCTGTCAAGGATGGAACCGCTAATATGAGGTTTCGTCATGTCATTCATTATTCGAATGTCGTGGTGGAATTTGTCATGGCTTGCATCAGAGTTCTCAACCTCAGAGAGGGATTTACATGGTAAGTCCCTACTTCGGGTTGAGTTCATCATCTAACTTGTGTTTTCTCGGGTCGGGCAATAAGAGGAGTTGGGAGGTGGTGAGAGACTGAGCATGACAGAGGGTTTGAAATTTGATACATCCTTACATTCTCCTTTTGGCCATCTCCCACCTACTCAAAGTCCTTTTCAGCTTTTGCTGGAAAGGGTCTTCAATCTTAGTTTTCCCCAATTCCACCGATTGGCAGTGACTTCGTGGTCTTTTTATCCCGAAATAATGTTGTAGATCTTTCATGTATTTCTTTTGATGTAATTCGGTTTGGCTCGAGGACTTGTGTATCGTATTTGTCTATGTACTTATGATATATCTTCATCGTATTGAAATAAAAGAAGAGTTTCATTTTATTTACTTATTGACTTTTATCTTTTACTTAATTTCCAACGATAGGGGCTGAGTGTCTGAATAAGTGATGTAACCGGTATGACGATCATAAGGTAAACTTGTCAGGGGGTGCGTCATTTTCCTTTGAATTACCTTGTCTCGCTGGTCCAATTGAGAGCTATTCACGAGCAAAGATATTCTACAGTGTTCTGATGAAGGCATTGATTATCCGTTGTCATGCTTGCTCGCCGAGGGAAATTATTTCTTGTCTGCATATTTATCCGATAGGATGGGTTGTACCCAACTGGAAGATACATCCCTTATTGCCAATATGTTACGATCGGTAGGACATTTGATAGAGGGTTCAATCGATAGGATGGATCGTCCCTACCTGACTAAGAGTTATATCCCTTATTATCGGCGCGCTACATTCGCTAGGAATCAATCAATAGGATGAGCTGTGCCTACTCGTCTTGGAGTTATTTCCCTTATGGATGACATGCTTTGTTCATTAGGGACTAATCGATAGGATATGTCATACCTACTTGTCTGGGAGTTATTTTCCTTATTGACGACACACTTTGTTCGTTAGGGACTAACCGATAGGATGAGTCATGCCTACCTGTTTGGAAGTTATTTTCCTTATTGATGGTATGCTATATTTGTTAGGAATCGATCGATACGTAAGCTACAAAGTGAGATGAAAAAGCACAGAGATCTTACTCGGTAGGAGACTCTTCTGCTCGAAGGAGGCAATGAAATGTATTAATAGTAGGTGCATAGATTTTCTGAATTCTAAGTCCTGGACACAACCAAGCCATCTAGATTATTGAGACAGTAGGTTCCTGGGAGGATTACGGAGTGTATCTGATAAGAACCTTCCTAATTAGGCGCAAGCTTACCCTTTAGCTGGGGTTGATTAATAGCCTCTACCTTCCTTAGAACTAGATCGCCTGGTCTGAACGTTTTGCTTTTAACTCTTCTATTGCAATACTGATCCATTTGCTGTTAATATGTGGCCATTTGAGCCAACGCGGATTCCCGTAATTCTGGGAGCAGATCTAACCGTTCTCGCAAAATGGGTTCATTTCGTGCCGTGTGGTACTAGTCCACTAGGAGTGAGTGAATTCCTATCTCCACGGGAATGATAGCTTCACATCCATATGTCAGGCTGAACGGTGTTTCGTGAGTTGGCCGTTGGGGTGTGGTACGGCATGCCCAAAAGATATTATAGAGTTTATCTACCCATCGCCCCTTAGCCTCATCCAATATTGTTTTTAGCCTTTGTAAGATCGTTTTGTTTGTTATCTTAGCGAGTCTGTTGGTTTGTGGATGTGCGATTGACATAAATCGGTATTGAATTTCCAGTTTGTTGCAGAACTCTTGGAAGTCTTTGTTGTCAAACTACCTTACGTCGTCGGCAATGAGGATGTGAGGTATACCAAATTTGGTGATAATATGGGTCCACACGAACGATTGAACTTTATAGCCGTTATTTGGGCCAGTGTTTATCCCTCTACCCATTTGGTGAAGTAATCGATAGTTACTATGAGAAACTTTTGCTATTCGATGGCTGATGGGAATGGTCAAAGGATATTCATCCCTCATTGAGCGAATAGCCAAGGACTCGCTATAGGACTGAGATTAACAGAAGGTAATCGGGGTACCAAAAAGAAGCTTGGCATTTGTCGCACCTCTTAACTTAGTTATCAGAGTCAGCCTTCATAGTTGACCAGTAGTACTCTTGACGCAGGGCGTTGTGAACTTAAGTCTCATTCTTCAAGGGTCAGACACTTCAAGTACAGGTGAGTGAAGGAATTTCGATACAGGTTCCCGTCAATGACCGCGTAGTGAGCAGCCTTTCTTATAGGATCCTTTTAGCTTGGAGCCCAGTCTATCACAATGATCTTCTCGGGTTCATTAATACTAGGGCATGGTAGGCTCTCGATATAGACCATTCGGCTAGTGAGGACCAGGTTTGAACTGGCCAGTTTAGCGAGTGTATTAGTCTGTGCATTCTCTGATCGAGGAATTTGTTATATATCCACTTTGTTTAGCTTACTCATCGTCTCGTGCAGTTTATTCAAGTACTTGGCCATGATCGGATTCTTAGTTTCATAGACCCCCTCTATTTGTTTAACGATCAACTGGTTGTTGGTGAACGCTCGAATGCTTCGAGCCCCGAGGGATATTGCCATTCAGAGTTCCATTAATCGAATTTCATACTCAGCTTGATTATTAGTAGCTTCAAAGTTAAAATGAATGGTATATTCCGTCTTGAAGTTGTTCGGACCCATCAGTATAAGCCCGACACCACTCCCTGAGGAGTTCAATGACCCATCAACATACAACGTCCAATCCTATAATGACCACTCTTCTCGACAATTGGTAGGCTCATGCTTGGCTGGGATTAAAAGGGTACATTTATGGATGAAGTCCGCTAAGGCTTGGCCTTTGATCGTAGGTCTCGATTGGTATTGAATGTTGAATTCGCCCAACTCTACACTTCATTTGATGAGATGATTGGAAGTGTCCATTTTTTTAAGGATTTGCTTCAGCAGCTGATAAGTGAGTACCACGATAGTGTGAGCATGAAAATATGGCCGATGACGTCTAGTTGAGACGACCAGATAATAAGCTAGTTTTTTTATCGGTCAGTAGTTAGTTTCGGATTCCTGAAATATTCGACTGATGTAGTAGATAGGTTTTTGAACAGTAGATTCTTGTCTCACAAGAACAGAACAAAGTGTTCGACCAGATATAGTGAAGTATATGTATAGTTTCTCACCAGAGACGAGACGAGAGAGTAATGGGGGTGACATGAGGTATTCCTTGAGTTGCTCGAAGGCTGTTTGGCACTCGATCATCCAATCAACCTTTTGAGATTTCTTCAGAGTATCAAAGAAGGGTTTGTACTTTTCCCCCACCTTCGACATGAAACGACTTAGGGCTGATATTTTACCTGTGAGGTGTTGTATTTCCTTTACCGTTTGTGGTGGTGACATGTCCAATATGGCTTGTATTTTTTTAGGATTTGCCTCAATTTCTCGGTTGGTAATCATAAAATCTAAGAACTTTTTGGATGCGATTCCAAAAGTACATTTCACTGGGTTCAGTTACATATCTTTGGAAGGTTTCCAATTGTTGCTCTTGACAAGCACATCGTCAACATATGCTTCCATGTTTCTGTTGAGTTGGTCACGAAGACTTTATTGACCTATCGTTGGAAGGTTGTTCCAGCATTTTTCAACCCAAATGGCATAACCTGTTAGCAGTACATGCCGAACTCGATAATGAAGCTCGTCTTCTCCTCATCTTCTGGTGCCAAGCATATTTGATTATAACCAGAATAGACATTAATGAAACTTAAGAGTTGGTGACCTGAGGAATTGTTTACCAACTTGTCGATGTTGGGGAGTGGGTAGCTGTCCTTTGGATACACCTCGTTAAGTTCCGTGAAGTCCACACACATCATCCACTTGTTGTTAGCTTTTTTCACTAGGACCACTTAAGCTAACCACTCGGGGTATTTAACTTCATGGATGAATTTGACCGTTAAGAGTTTCTGGACTTCCTCTTGTATGGCGCATTGACGCTCTAGGGCAAATACCCTCTTCTTTTGTTTAATTGGCTTATGTTTGACGTCGACTGTCAACTTGTAGATTATAACTGAAGGGTGAGTACCTGACATATCTTTGGGGGACCAAGCAAAGACTTTAGAGTATTGCTGTAGGCAATCTACTATCGCCTCTCGCAGGTGTGCTAGCAGATTTGCACCGATCTAGACGTTCTGGTAGGGGTTATCAGTTAGAGGAATCTCAATTATTTCCTCTACAAGCTCTGGCTTGATTGTTTGTTTGCTATTATCCTTGAATTCTAAGGTATCGACGGGGAAGTTATCTCGGTCACCTTCAACTATGGGAAAAGCACGAGATTCGGGGTCACTATAGAGGGTAGCGATCTCTTGTGGTGTTTTAAACTTAATTTTCATATGTTTCGCGGCATAGAATGACATTGTAGGGAGAGAATAATTTCACCATATGAAAGGCAACCTTGATGACCGCATGATTGGGGGGTGTCCCCAAGGTCACAATGAGGGGTATGACACCTTTTGGGTATATACACTCATCCGAAACTCCCTTTAGAGACCCAGTAGGGGGTTGAAGATTAGATGAGTTAAAATCCATTCGTTGAAAGGTGTCCTATAAAAGGAGATCACAATCCGCTCCTTGATCGATAAGAACCCTCTTAGCGAGATAGGATTCTATTTTGACGGTGATGACTAAAGGATCATTGTGATTGAGGTCGACTTCGATTAGATCGTCAACATCGAAACCGATAATTGGCCTTTCTCTTGGCGGTTGCCATGATGGGAACAAGTGATAAGAGGTGAAAAACATGTTTGTGGAATTAGTCTGCTCCCACGAATGACACTAATCTGTTGGAGGTAGGTTGCAACTCTACAGACACCGGTTCTTTTGACTCAAATGGATACTCCGAAGGATGGAGTGAAAACCTGCAAAAGACTACCAGAGGGTGTTCCGGTGGAGAAGGTTTTAACGCTAAAATCAGAAATAGTATTTTTTGAAAGAGATGAAACAGACTGATTTAATGAGAAGACTGAGTATGAGAACCCTATGATTTGTGTATCGAGTGTATGGTTCCAAGAGAGTGTACCTGGCAGACGGCATGGGGAGTGTCTTTATAGATTGGCCTCCTGTGAGCTGTGTGTATTCAAGGCGTTTCATCACTAGTTTCCGTATGAGGATGTTTTGAGATCTCGAGACTCCGTAATCAAATATGCTCAAAGGATTTTAATCTTTATCACTTAGGAAATTCAACAAGTTTAGGAGATTTTTTCCTTATCAATTTGATTTTGACAGGTCTCTTTTCTTATCTAGGAAATATATCTTGTAATCGAATAGAAATAAACTCTAATATGAATCTTAATTAAATATTACATTTAGCTAGTGATGGTAGGCGTTTCAAAGACAACCAACTTCTTGCCAAGGCTACTGATCAGGTAACGAAGAGGGAAGTGTCAATCGTGAGTTTATCAAAGGCCGATAAGGATTGCAAACCAACTAGGTTGTTATAGATCACGGACTTGTAAAGTTTTGGGCATTACCATAATGGTCCTTTGAGTTGTGTCCCATCAAATATTAGACCCTCTATTTTTTTAATGTATTTTATAAGTATAAGCAAGTATTTTTTATCAATCACATAAATTCGAGTTAACACATTTCTCTTAGATTTGATATTAAAATCTTTTTTTTTGTTACACAAAGATTATAGGTCGGAGGAGGAGGTTGTGACCACTAGGTTGTCTATTGAACACTCGATATTGAAATCTTTAAGTAGAATTGATGTAGGCTTCCATTTATTATTGAAACAATTATTCGATGAAGTTAAAAAAGGAAAAGAATGAAACGAGAAATGATGATCAAAATAAAAGGAACAAGAAAAAGAAAAAGATGGGGAAAAAAGAAAAAAGAAAAAAGGATTAAAAAAAGGGTGAAGAATGACAAAAAGAAAAAATGAAGTCAAAAATACTGAATTCTTCAAAACGAAAGTGTACGTTTGGTATTTGTATCATCCATCGTTTTATCTAACTTGTTTAAGATATGCATTGCGTTCTCTAATATTTTTGAATCCCTTAATTCTCCTTCTTTCACAATAAAATCAATTATCATCCTTTGGCTCCATTACAACCCAATGAAAATCCATGGAGAGAAAATTAAAAAAGTAGACATATGAAGCACCAAAAACAATTAATTTTGAAAATCCACCCTCTTGCAGAAAATGTGATTTTTATTCTAGATTTTGTTGCTGCTGATTTTTCTACTGGTTATGCACACACAAGTTAGAGTTTCAGAGTGTAGAATAATAATGTATAATAAATGGTTTTGATTTTCTCTACATGTTTTAAACTCTTGGTGTATTGCAATGTTATCATTAGATCAGGTGCAGGGGTGTTTGATAAGTAGTGTGTGTGTGCATTGAATCCAAATTCTAGGATTTATTATATACTTTTGGAATAAATTTATCAAAATTTATATATAATTAGATTAATTGCCCTCGCAAATTTAAAATAGAGCAGAAATAAAAAATTGATCACAAAAATATATTAAAATAATCAATGGACAGTCGATCGAGTAACATTAAATACTAGCTCACCTAATCAAGTTTCAAGTTCAAAACTTGAAAATAAAAAAATTACGTTAAAAGAGTTGTTTCATAAATAGAACCTCTATAGATATTCGAATTGAATTAATCGAAATATAATTTTAGATATTAATGATTTGGTACTAATTCTATCCAAAAAAAAATAAATAAAATGTATTAAAGTAGATAGCCCAAAAACCGGTTCAAGTCCAAAGTTCAACTAGGAAGCCCAACTTAAACTCAGCTCAGGCGCATGATCAAACCAAGTATAATTCCAAACTTTAGGCCATTCTTAAGCATAGTGAAATCAACACCAAGCATTCTCGTCTCAGGAATAGTTTAATGATTATAATCTCTATTTTCAATCTATTATTTCGAATTCAAATCTCAATACAATAATTTAAAAAAAAAATATCAAGCATCCTCGGTTCGAGTCCAATAGAAGAAGAACAAGTCCAATCAAGAGAGTCTATGGTCCTAACGTAAAATGAGGCCTTCGCGCAAAGGAAGAAAAGAAGAGAACCATGAAGGAATGAAAAAAATATTGCCAAAATTTGGAGAAATTGGTGGAAGCAACAAAAATCTCTTGCAACCGAATAGAAGAAAGAGAATGTAAGCCCCAGGTTGGAGAATTCATGCTCTAAAGGAGGCACAAGAACAGAGCACACATCTCCTCTCCTCATCTAAAATTTTCCCTCTTTAGATTGATTCTCTTTGGCTTTGTTCTAGTAGTTTTCTTTGATTCCGTTGCAACTTCCTTCAATTTCACTATCATCTTCAGAGATCGCCTTCGAAGTCTTCTGTTCGTCTTCTGTAATAGCTTTGGTTCACTCACCTTCAATTTCATCAACTTCTTCGCCCTCGACTTGCAATCACCGTCTTCGATTGCTTCGAATTTCTCCTGTTCGTGTTCAATCTTCAATCGCCTTCAGATATCCCTGTTTCTGTCCATCTTCTCATATCCTTCGTCATCTCAGTCTTCGCCGTACGACTTCAGATTTCTTCGTCATCAATCGCCGGGACTCACCGAATTCATCTTTATCGCCGTTTGCAGTTGCCGTAGCTGTGGTAGATTTTGATTGCATCGCCTCCGGTCTTCACTTCTACTTCAGCCATCGCCACTGGAGTTTGTTTCTTCATTGTTGTTCATCTTATATGTCATTCAGAGGGGGTTTCATACCCATTTACACACACCGATGAAGGTAGGGCTCCATGCCCAATTCGGTAGCTAGTTCTATATTACCAGGGGCAGGTTTTCATACTCAAATATATTCTATTAGAGGTATAGTTTTTACACCGATTCTACACACGATCAGAGGTATGACTCTATACGTATACTTTTATATTACATCACATGACTTCATATATGCAACATATACAATGCTTACTGTGCAATACGCATGCATGCTACACACACACATGAGGGTTCCGACATCCGCTTGATCGATATATCACATGACAGAGGCCACAGGGCCATATTTCTCTCGGTTGTATTCAGTTTTCCTTTTGTTACTACTCTTCTTGACTTGAGCGTCAGAGTCCTCCCACCAGACCAGTCCCGGTGGGGTTTTTGCAGGTTTTCTATCCTAGGAGACCGGACGAATATATCGGCGCAGGCTTCCCATTCGAGTCAAAAAGAGCAGTTATCTGTGGAGTCAAAAATACCTCCAACAGATTGGCGCCGTCCGTGAAAAACGACTAACTGATAAGCCGAAAAATCTTTACGATCCGATTCTGTCAAACGAAGAGATCTGACCCCCTGAGCGAAAATCGGGCCTGAATCGCCCTACTCTCATCGAACATCGGGCCTCAGTTGCCCATATCCTTCTAAATGAATGTGTCACTAAATTAGGATAGAACTTCTCGAATGGGCGGACATGGCCCTAATCTCTAAAGCCTTTAATCAGTCGGAGGGTCTCAGTCGCCCAGATTCTTCCGAACAAATGTGTCACTAAGTTGGGATAGAACTCCCCAAACGGGTGGGCACGACCCTAATCTCTAAAGCCTTTAATCGGCTGGAGGGTCTCAGTCGCCCAGATTCTTCTGAACGAATATGTTACTAAGTTGGGATAGAACTCCCCGAACGGGCAGACACGATCCTAATCTCTAAAGCTTTTAATCGGCCATCGGGGTTCAGTCGCCCAGATCTTTTCAGACGAATATGTCGTTAAGTTGAGACTTAACTCCCCGAACGGGCTCACATCACCCTGCTCCTGCCGAATGTTAGGCCATCATCGCCTAGTCTTATCACAAGAATGCGAGGGTGACAAGCGAGTTTCTTTTCATTCGTACGAGGTTTTACTCATCACATAGCACAGCAGAAGAAACAAACTCTTTGTAACGAGAGGATACTGTTATCGATTCGACAACTTGTGGTCTGACCCTATTTTCTCTTCTTTCAGCCACCAGCCTCTCGTATTGCCGGACACAAACTCCAGGTTAGCCTTCAGATATTTTACTTTTCATAACACACGTACTTTAGACTCTTGGTCACTACTTAGCCAAACACTTTTGTTTAAATCTCTCGACTTGGTAATCTCTAACAACCCGTTGGTCCCTAGACCTCCTAATCATCCGAATCATTCGACCCGTTGGCCTATCAATCATTCGATCTATTGGTCTCTAACAACCCGTTAATCTATAGTTCTCTTGATCATTCAAATCTTTCGACCTGTTGGTCTTTCTATCTTTTGATGTGTCAATCTCTCAATTCCTGATCTCTCGATCGCTTGGTTATTCGACCTCCTGACCCTATTCGCCTCGCATGGATAATCTATCGGTTATCTGTCTCATGATATTCTCTCATTAAGTTCTCTCAAATGAACTTTTCCAAATGTAGAGTGTCATTAATGAGGGATATAACTCCCCGAATGAGTAGACTTGACCCTCCTATCTGGAGTCTCCTATCATTCGTACGCGTTATCAATAAGGGATGTAACTCCCGAACGGGTGGACGCAGCCCAACTCTCTAAAAATTTCTTATCATTCGGAGGGCCTTAGTCACCTAACTAATTTGTGCGCATCAAATATGTCATCCCAAACTCTGAGAGCCTATGTGCCTACTACCAGTGACGATCGTTCCCTTTTCATAAGAAATCTTGTCATTCCACATTCCACTTAATGATTAGTATGAACGGGTTTGTGTCGCCCTAACTTACCACTGGGATCCGTCTCCCTGAACGGGTCTGTGTCATCCCGACTTATCTTTAGAATCCATCTCTCCGAATGGACCCATGTTGCCCTGATCTACCGATGGAATTTAATTCTTTAAAGGGGTCTATACCACCCTCGACTATCCGACCCGTTGGTCTCTACATCGTTTGGCCTGTCGGCCTTTTAATCTCTTGTTAGTTTCCTGACTCCTGGATCGCTTGATATTTCAACTTATTGGTCTCTCTATCGTTCGGCTTATCGGTCTCTCAATCTCTTGTCAGTTTCCTGACTCAAGGATCGTTTGATTTTTCGACCTGTCGGTCTCTCCATTGTTCGGCCTGTCGGCCTCTCAATCTCTTGTCAGTTTCCTGACTCAAGGATCGATTGATTTTTTGACCTATCGGTCTCTCCATCGTTCGGCTTGTCAGACCATCTATCTAAAGTTTCCTATCGTTCATTCGGAGGGTCTCAGTCGCCTAGCTCCTATTATTCGGAGGGCCATAGTCGCCCAGCTCTTATCGTTCGAAGGGCCTCAGTTGCCAATCTCCTATCGTTTGGAGGGCCGCAGTTGCCCAACTCTTATCTTTCGGAGGGCTGCAGTCGCCCAGCTCTTATCGTTCAGAGGGCCGCAGTCGCGGAGCTCATTTCGTTCGGAGGGCCTCAGTCGCCCAGCTCTTATCGTTCGGAGGGCCTCAGTCGCCCAACTTCTTTCATTCGGAGGGCCTTAGTCATCCAGGTCCTATCGTTCGGAGGGCCTCAGTCGCCCAGCTCCTATCGTTCGGAGGGCCTAAGTCGCCCGGTTCTGGTAGTTCGGAGGGCCTTCGTCGCCTAGCTCCTGTCATTCGGAGGGTCTCAGTCGCCCAACTCCTGTCGTTCGGAAGGCCTTGGTCGCCAAGCTCCTGTCATTCGGAGAGTCTTAATCGCCCAACTCCTATCGTTCGGCGGGTCTAAGTCGCCCATATCCTATCATTCGAGCGTGTCATCAATAAGGGATAGAGTTCACGGAACAGGCCCATGTCGTCCCGATCTACCGATAGGGATCTAATTCCCAAGCGGGCCTATGATGCCCTGATCTACTGTTCAACTTGTCGGTTTGGTGTTCTCTCGATCATTCGACCTGTCGGTCTGGTATTCTCTCGATCGTTCGATCTGTCGGTCTGGTGTTCTCTCAATCGTTCGATCTGTCGGTCTGGTTTTCTCTCGATCATTCGACCTGTTGGTCTGGTATTCTCTCGATTGTTTGACTTGTCGGTCTGATTTTCTCTCAATCGTTTGACCTGTCGGACTGGTATTCTCTCGATCGTTCGACCTGTCGGTCTGGTATTTTCTCGATTGTTCAACCGGTCGGTCTGGCATTCTCTTGATCGTTCGACCTGTCAGCCTGATATTCCACTCGATCGTTCGACCTTTGGATCTCACGATCACTTAACCTGTCGATCTGCCAATCTCTCGATCACCTAATGACTCGATCTCTCGATCATTTGATCTCTCAGTATACTGGCCTGCTGATCTCTTGACCTTTCGATCTTATGGAAGACCTCTTATAATCCACACTACTCCTAATATCATTTTTTCAAAATGCAATTAGGAGTGAGAACAAATGATGATACCCTATTTAATAGGTCTCCCAAATCATACACGGTCATCCGATAAGGAAGACAATCACTATCAAGGTCAAATCTTTCGATATTTTTGGAGGAAGTCTAAATTTTTCAGAAGTCTCTAATTACAATCCTAACCATTCTAAAAGATTTCAGGCAAAAGGAAACTAGGGTTTTCTACACCTTTGGAAAGGCTATAAATACAGAGCATAGGCAACCCTCAGAGGGGGACTCAGTTTTTGACACACAAAAGGGATGCGATTCTATACATTGTTCAGAGAGGGGTTCTATACTCAGTTCTATACATCGTTCAGAGAGAGGTTCTATACCCAGTTCTATACATCGTTCAGAGAAGGGTTCTATACCCAGTTCTATACATCGTTCAGAGAAGGGTTCTATACCCAGTTCTATACATCGTTCAGAGAGTGGTTTTATACCCAATCTTATATGTCATTCAGGGGGGTTTCATACCTATTTACACATATCGACGAAGGTAGAGCTCCATGCCGAATTCGGTAGCCAGTTCTATATCATTAGGGGGCAGGTTTTCATACCCAAACATATTCCACTAGAGGTATGGTTTTTACATCGATTCTACACACGATCAGAGATATGACTCTATACGTATACTTTTATATTGCATTACATGATTTCACATATGCAACATACATAATGCTTATTGTGCAATACGCATGCATGCTATACACACGCACAGGGGTTCTGACATCCGCTCGACTGATATATCACATGACAGAGGCCACAAGGCTATATTTCTCTTGGCTGTATTCAGTTTTCCTTTTGTTATTACTTTTCTTGACTTAAACGTTGGAATCCCCCCACCGAGCCAGTCCCGATGGGGTTTTTACAGGTTTTCCATTCGAGGAGACCGGACGAATATATCGATGCAGGCTTCCCATTCGAGTTGAAAAGAGCAGTTATCTGTGGGGTCAAAAATACCTCCAACAGATTCTTAGCTTTCGAGGAGATTCCTGCTTCAATTTCGCCGTTCATCTTCAGGGATTCACCATCGGTCATCTCTATCAATCTAAACCTTGTTTGCAGATTCTAATTTAGTTATCTTTTGACTTAGAGACACTGTGTGGTTTCTGTTTTTGTTTTCTATCGTACCCTAATTTTATTATTTATAGTCCAATTGCAGTATTATATTCAAAATTAATTTCATATTTCATATTTAGTTTTTAAAACTTTAATTTCATAATTTTCATTTCATTTTTTAAAAATAATAAAAATTTTAAAATATTAAATTTAAGCCTCATTATATTTTAGGACAATTTAATATTTTATTGTAATTTTAAGGTTTTATTAATTCTTTATTTATTTTAAAAATTGATTTTTTAGGAGTAATTTTTAGGATTTTTTTATTTAGTTAGATTTAATTTGTTTGTTTTTAATTATTAATAAACTTTAGAATTAAAAATTGTTCATATAATCTTAAATAATAAAAATAAATTAAACTTTAATAAAAAATTAATATATTCGTGGAATGTGGAATGAAACCCTATTCATTAAAAATACAACTTCGATCTACTCACATAATAATTTTATTGTTATAGTAATGTGACCAATTTTAATCTGACTTACACATAAGGTGGTTTTGAATAAAATTTCAAAATTTGCCCTTTCTAGGGTGAGAGAGAGAAGGGCAGGGTGGGAGAGAGAGAGAGAGAGGCATTAAAATTATCAAACTCTTTTGATTTGAGTGATCGGACATTTTATTTTCTTAATTAGAGATCTCGAGTTCGAGATCTGAGAATAAAAAAAAGAATTTAGAAGAGTCAATCTCTCAATAAACTTTACAATACTCAAACCAGATTAATCGAGTAAAGTAAAAACAATAAAAAAAGGAGAGGCATTAAAAGTCCTTTTATAGAAGCAGTTGTAATTGTTTTCCTCTCTTCTAAGCCATTTTATTATGGTGTGTAAGGTGCACTCTCCTGGTATATTATTCCATGTTCAACATAGCATGTACAGAAAATTCTCTTCAAGAGTACTGCCTCTTCTCACGCCATAAATTTTAATTTTCTTTTCTTTCTAATTCTCCACGACAGTTTTATAGCACTTAAACTTTTCAACTGTTTGTCTCTTTTTGAACATGCTGATGTTTCATCTTTAATACTGATGGATGAATGGAAGTAACGAAGTATTTTTTTTAATAAATTATCTTGATAATTATATTAAATTTGATTAAATTTAAATTTTTATGAGATAAAATTTTCTTAAAATTTATTATTTTTATACATAAAAATTGAATTTAGAATTGTATAACAAATTAGGTATGGGTAATGAAGTATCCATTTCCTCCTTTGCTAAGCATGCAATTTAATTCATATATATATATATATACGTATCTGAATATATAACCTCTTTGAGGACAAAATTCTTCTTTTGTTTTTCTTTTTTTTTTTTTTTTAGTTTTGTTTAATAGGAGGTGCATGAACTAATGGGCCAAGGCTACACAATTCCGATTAATATTTTCTCATGCAACCATTAAATAAAATAAAATTAATTATTAGAATTCAAATTTACACCTTAAATGGAGTCACCGAAAACATCAATTGTCAGGTTATTTATAATAGTGCCAGTAATAATTCTATTAATTTTTACGAAATGGGATTTTGGAAACAGATGTGAAGGCATTTAAGACATTTTGTATATCAACAGTTGATGACAATTTATACAGAACCACTACTATTTGCTTCATAAACGTGAATCCGCCACACTATGCTTTCCATCTGCTTGTATAGGAGTTTTGAAAGTTATATTTGTGGAAACTGGAAACAGTCCTTATGCCGAAAGTGAAATCTTGGACCGTTTAGGCCATCATCTTCAACTGGAATCCTCCATCTGCACATAAAACTCTTAAATTCTTTTGAAAATTGCATGACAAATTAGCCATGATAAACTCGTACTTGTCTTCTCCTTCTTCATGGCCACCTTCATTTTCTTCTCCTAAATTCTTAGGCTTGGAAAAATTTGCCAAAAAGTTATGTAGAGCATTCTTATTTTCCTGTTCATCTTCTTTTTCTTCTTCGTCGGCTAGTAGATGAGGTGGGGTTGATCCAAGCTCCATTTGTTCCCACTCTTCTGCATCCGTACCATATTCAAGGAAATTTGCACCTGCCATTGCTAGAGCTTCAAGTGAAATCGACATCTGCAGTTGGAAGAAATATCAAAGATATTTTTTATTGTTTGATCTTCTTTTACTTGTTTCTGCACAAGGCTTGTAGGATTATATATTTAGGCATCCGCATGTGAAAAACAAAAAGTTTCACGGATTACACGTAATAGTCAATTCAAATTTCCTTCGTTCAAGTTTTGAGAGAGAGAGAGAGAGAGAGAGAGAGAGAGAGAGAGAGAGAGAGAGAGAGAGAGACAGATTTAACAACTATGAACAAGAAGAACAAAGTTCCCGTGACAGCCTTCAAGCACTTTTTCTCATCATCCCAGTGATATCAGCTGTGACCTATTAGCTAAGAGGAAAGAGCAATGACGGAGAGCATCTTGTTGATATCTTTCGTCCTTACTCTTGAATTGAAACTGTTGTTGAATACATCCCGTTATAGCTGACATCGAGAGGCATGTGAGGATTGGGTGCTAGAAAACTTTATTTATTTATTTATTTTCATTATTTGACATAAATATTCACAAAATAAATTTAAAAGCAAAAGCCAACAAAAGTGCAAAGTATTGTTATACTCCTCCCTCTCTTTATTTTCTACAAATTGTTATACTTGAGCGTAAGAGTTTCCTCCGCCGTAACCACCTCCGGTGGGTTTTTGCAGGCTTCTACACCAATGATCACATTGTAGATTGTTTTTTATTTTTTGATATAAATATTCACAACAACAATAATTTGAACCTTAATTCTAATAATTGGGGTCGGCAAGAAAAATGCAAACTATTGTTATACTCCTCTTTATTTTCTACAAATTGATGATATTGGTTTTAATAATCCATAATCATACAACCCATAACCATGGAAGTTTAAATTCTATTGGCCAACTAGGCTACAACTAAGCCCAGAAGAAACCAAACTACCACTCGACTCCTTGATCTCTCAGTCCTTATTGAGTCGACACCTACCACACAATGAGTTCTTACTGTAATTACCTGATAAAGAAGAAAATCTGTGACAAGTTTAAACCTTTCATGATACAATACGGATCTATTACGATCTCTCTTGATAAGAGAACAAATCTCCTAATGATTCAAATTTTCACGAGTCTCCACGAGAGTTAGGGAAACTTTCCCATCTTAAAAGACTTTGAATCTATAGAAAGTCCACCAACACATTTCCTATAATCTCAGAAGATTTCATACGATCTCTCTATAAGGTAAGTAAGGTTTTTACACCCCTAAGCACATACGATACTACCATACATACTATATATATTAAACAGAGGCAACGTGTTAGGTACGCATCTCTCTCCACATCTTACACATAGAGACTATACAGGGTCCAGACTCTTTCAATTTTTCTACTTTTTATTGCTCTTTCTAACTTGAGTATTGGATTCTTCTCCACCGGAGCCACCTCCAGTGGGTTTCTATAGGTTTCTACACCAAAGATTACATCATAGATTCTCCATCATTGGTTCCCCATTCAAGACAAAAGGACGATCTATTGTGAAGTCATTTTTTTGGCATCAACAGATTGGTGCCGTCAATGGGAATGACTGACTGTTAAGCCTAAAAATAATTCATGCCATGTTTCTTCTATCAGCATGTTATCAAAAAGAAGAAGGGTAATGATTGGTTTCAACGATGACTATTTGTAAGGAGTTGACTCGAGTCGACATGACCCCCTTATCATCACAGCCAAAATAGGCCAGTATGTCATGAAAAGAGTATTGGTCGACCAGAGAGTAGAATGCAATTTTCTCTACTGGGATGCCTTCTCTCAATTGGGTTTCCATCAATCACATCTTCAGACCCCACCGGGATTTTGAAAGGATTTTTGAATGAGTAACTATACTCCGAAGGTACTCTCTCCCTTCCTATAACTTTGGAGACACCACCCAACCATGCTTCCACTACAACTTCTTTCAGTGTGGTCAAGTTACCATCCTTGCACAATGCTATATTGGGCCGCCCCAATCTAAACGATCTAGAAGCACTGCCAAGTACTGAACATATGAAAGTCAAGTTCAGAACACCCTTGGGTGTCACAACACTCGCTTGCGATCTAGACCACTAGAATGTCTCTATATTGGAAGAGAAAAAGAATCTTAGTATAGATACTATAGAGTTCAGAGACGACATTGATTAGTTCACCAAATCTGAGCCTGGCAAAGTGGTAGTAGAGATCCAGATCACTGATGTCTTGGGCTAGATTGTTCAAATCGGAGCCCGCTTACCAACTTCCCTCTGGGATGCCTTAATCGATTGATTGCGGTGGTATTTTGGCATCTTTGCATGGAAACCTAAAGATATGTTGGGAATACATCCTTCAGTAATCGTAAACTAGCTAATGGTGGACCCTAATCGCAAAACCATAAAGCAAAAGAAGAGAATATTTGCACTCGAATGCCAGCAAGCGATACAAAAAAGGTACATAAACTATTAGTAGTGAACTTTATCAGAGATATAAAATATCCTGAATGATTAACAAACGTGGTTATGGTAAAGAAAGTGAACGACAAATGGAAGATATGTGTCGACTTTACGAACCTCAATAAAGCATGGCTGAAAGATAGTTATCTCTTTCCAAATATTAACAATCTCATAGACAATTTGTCGAGACACCAATTCCTCAGTTTTATGGATGCATACTCGGATTACAACTAGATTCGCATGGTCCCCAAAGACGAGAAAAAAACCAGCTTTATTATGGAATTTGGCACATATTGCTATAAAGTCATGCTATTTGGCGTCAAGAATATACGAGCTACCTTTCAGCGGTTGGTCAACAGAATTTTCAGTGAACAACTTGGTAGGAATGTCGAAACTTATATGGATGACATGCTTGTCAAAAGTACTAACTAAGAGAGCTACGTAAAAGACCTGGAAGAAATATTCTAGACACTATAGTGCTTCAATATGAAACTAAATCTAGCCAAGTGCACCTTTGGAATTACTTTTGGAAAGTTTTTGGGCTTCCTGATCACCAGCTGAGGGATCGAGCTAACCCAGAGAAGATTCAAGCCATTTTAGACATGGCCTTGCTTAAAACACTAAAAGAGATGCAATGTCTCATTAGACGAATTGCGGCCTCGAACCGATTTATGTCAAAGGTTAGAGAAAGATACAAACCCTTCTTCAACACACTGAAAAAGTCATAGAAATTTGTATTGACGACATTATGCTAGAAAAAGTTACCATCAATAGGCAGGTTTGGTCGGGCACGGAGAGGTCTCCTCAGGAGCCTATCGGGGCTTCTAAGGCCTACCTGAGGTCTTCTATCGGGGCATCTAAGGCCCTCCTGGGGTCTTCATCTCCCCTGTCGAAAAAGAGGAAGGCCTCACCGCCTTTGTCCCTATCAGGACGTGTGTTGGTTGCTTTGCGTGAGTGTTCGAATCGAACGATAGTTATACTGATGGAGGCCATTGTCTTGGGTGTAAGTGGATCAACAAGCAATGGGAGTGCTGGTGCAGGCGAACCAGGAGGATTGGAAGGTGCTTCCTCGTTTGGTGACAAGGCCAGATCGGATATTTCCAAGGTTACGGTGCAAGGGATGGCAGGACCTTCATTTGCTGCTCTGGTGTGGCCTTTACACAAAGGAAAGCACAAGGTTTCTGATAAGATTACTCTACCACCTGTCATCCCTGTTCGATCCTTTGACGGGAGGAGGGCTCGAAAGAATGGGGGACAGTTATTGTTTGTATTGGAGACATGCAGCACAGTTATATAGATCTGGCTGAGGCGGACCACATCGCATGTCGATTAGACTTTCATCAGTGTGAGATCGACCTGTATAGGATGTCCCAAGAGCAAGTCGGCGAGACTCTTAAGACCCTTGTTTTGATGGTATCGTTTTCTTTATGCTCATTCGGTTACTTCTCATTTTTGCTCTTTTCTAATCCATTTTTTTTTTCAGATAATGGCTCTTGCAAAATTTCAAGAGCAGCAAAAGAGGCAGGTGATAGATTACTTAGAGGGGCGTGTCACTGAGTTAAGCAGTCAAGTCTAAGTGCAGAAGGAAATTCTTGACCGGAGGGAGAAGGGTACAGAGGCCGAGAGCACATTCGGTGCGTTGCTCAGTAAGAAGGAAGAGGAGCTAAAAAGTCTCCGGTTAGAATTGTCTCAGCACCAAGGGCAGTGCGAGAGGTTAGAATCAGAGGCCAAGGTACGAGAGGCATATCTCCAGTCAGTCGAGAGGTTGGCTCAGCTTTGTGAAGAGTCTCTTCAGGTGGTGGAACATAAGATAGCTGACTCGAGAAATCTCACACAGAAATCTCACACAAGGGACGCCATTGCCTTTAAAGATTCCCAACGCAAATTGATCGAGAAATTAAAGTGCGCCGAAGAGATAATTCATCGAATGGGTTTGGGCAATGCTTTGCCCTTTGTTGAGGAGGCCGCAATGATTCGGGGTCTGGTTGATGTCCCTGAAGCCCTTAGCACAGTCCCAATTATAAGGGGGTTTGCTTCCGTTCCTTTCGATCATATGTAGTCTCTGTTTGAAACTTTGTGTTGCAGTGCCTCTTACTTTTTTAATGAGAAATCCTTGACTTTATCACCGATAAAGATTGCATTGTTATTCACAGTTGTAATTCTTGTTATGTTCGTCTGATAGAATCAGGATGATTTAGACCCGACGTATGGTAGGAACAGGGAGATGCTAGCTCATTCGGGGAGTTACATCCCATTTTGACGACACATCCATTTAATAGGGAGCTTTAGATAAGAAGGTTGTGCCCACCCATTCGAAGATTTCAACCCCTTTTTGATGACACGTTCGATCGATAGGAAACTTTAAATAGGGGGTCGTGTCCACCCGTTTGGAGAGTTCCATTCCTTTTTGATGACACGTTCGATCGATAGGAAACTTTAGATAGGAGGGTCGTGTTCATCCGTTCGGGGAATTTCATCCCTTTTTGATGACACGTTCGATCGATAGGAAACTTTAGATAGGGGGCCGTGTCCACCCGTTCGGGGAGTTCCATCCATTTTTGATAACACTTTCGATCAATAGGAAACTTTAGATAAGGGGCCGTGTCCATCCGTTCGGGAAGTTTTATCTCTTTTTGATGACACGTTCAATCAATAAGATCAGGACGATTTAGCCTCGACGTTCGGTAGGGAGTATGCGAATAAAGAGTCCATTGAAATGATGCTCACTAATTAAAAAACACCCTCGTATTTAAGAGAAAAGACTGATAGAAGCATACCCTGGTGATTACTTAGAAGCAGAAGTCGAAAGCTTTGGATTGCATGACAACGTTCTGATCCCCAGTGGAGTTTTGAACTTGATTATCATGTGTTCAGTGTTGGGCAGGGATTTCAGGGTGTTTAAACCCAGCCTGCCCAGAATGACGTTGTAGAGTGAAGGGAGATCCACCACGTTGAATATAACAAGAGCTGTCGCATGATTGGGAGGTGAGCCAAAGGTGACCGGGAGTGAGATAATACCTTCGGGGTATATCCATTCGCTTGAGAGTCCTTTGACTAGATCCGTGTGAGGTTGGAAATGGGCAGAAGTGAACCTCATTCGTCTAAAAGCATCCCAGTATAGAAGATTATACCCTACCCCTTGATCAATAAAGACCCTTTTGATCTCGTGCTGCCCAATCTTGGCAGTCACTATGAGGGGATCGTGACGGCTTAGGTCCACCTCGACTAGATCTTCATCTGTAAAACCAATGATAGACCTCTTGTCCCCGGGCTGCTTATTGACATCCGTTGCTAGGGCTTCTCATGGGGCAGAAGGAGGCGACTTCGAGGAATAGAAGATCGGTGCGATTAGGCGCTCTGCTTCGTTTCTTTGCGGATTATCCTAAGAATCCAGAATATCAGAGGAAGAGGAAGGTTTTTGAAGGATGTGCTCGCTTTGGACCTGGAGTATTACTTCATCCCTTCCGTCTATTGGTGGTCGAATAACATGTCGGTCTCCCGACCTATCGTGTCATGGCGATTCGTACCGACAAATGATGGGAGCATTTCTTTCCTCCCTGCCAATGAACTCTTGCAGCTTCCCATGGCGCACCAAGAACTCTAGTTCATCTTTTAACTTCTTATAATTATTGGTTATGTGACCATAATCGTGATGAAAATGACAGTACTTGGTTCTGTCCTTATTGGGGTCATTTTTTATCGATTGTGGAGGCCAACGGACGTACGGTTTATCTCTGACCAGGGATAAGACCCGGCTATGGGCCTCATTCAGAGGAGTGTAATTATTATACCTCCACGGAGGGGGGAGACCCGCTCGATTATTCTTTGATGGGGACCTCCCAGGTGACCGGTTATGTTCCTTTCGAGCAGATCGGTCTCTTTTGCAATTGAATACCTCGGCGTCCTCAGCAGCGATATATTTCTCGGCTCGAGCGTAAAATTTCTGGATGGTGGCATGAGGATTCTTCGTGGTAGATGTTTTCATGCCCAAAGGTCGTAGCCCAATTAGTAGCGCAAACAACGAGATGGAGTGATCTAGAGTCGGGATGTTCATTATCTCGGTCTTAAATTTCTCCAGGAAATCTCTTAAGGATTTATCGTCTCTCTGGCATACTGATAAAAGCGATATGGATTTTCTCTTAGCTCCTCGGCTGATCACGAAGTGGGCTCCGAACATTTGGCGAAGATGGAAGAAAGTCTGGATGCTGAAGGGTGGGAGTGAGTTGAACCGCATAACGCATTCCCTTTGAGAGTAATAGGGAAACATTTGAATATCGCGGCATCCGGTATGTCTCTCGAGACCATTACTGTCACAAAGTGTGCCATGTAATCATGGGGATTGGTCGTTCTGTCATACCTCCCTATAGGGGGTAAGAGTATGTCCCGTGACATGGGGTCCATGGAAACCTTTGTATCAAATGGTGTTGCCCCTGAGGGGTAAAAGAGACCCTCGTCTTTCTTCACTCCTATTTTTTTGAGTTCATCCGCTACAAGTTGTTCGACCTATTTTCTCAGGTCATCTAGGTCATGGCGGGAAGTTTCGGATGATTCATGGTGCGGGGGCGACGCTCGTCGCTGGAAGTGCTTGGATCCCTTGGTGGATGACTGGCCCTCAGGCCTAAGGGCTCGGCTGAGGCCCTCCAGTTGCTTGGTCATGTTTTGGATTTTTGATTCCAACCTCTCCATCTAGGGATGGTTGACCCGTTCTGGCGCAGGGGCCATGATTGGCTGTTCCTAAATCACAGGTTGTATGACCTACTCTGGGTGAGATGGTCAGGGAGAAACCATACAATCTTGGATGGAGTGATCGGGCGCCACAGGAAGGGCGGCTTCGGAGGGAGTCGCGGTACACCCATCTTCAGTGAGGGCAGCTTTCGAAGTTGTCCTGATTCTTCTCTTTGGAGGCATGATTGCATAATCGATTTGTTGATCTTATACGGGTGGTTGCTCTAGTCTGTTCCCATGGACGGTGTCAATCTGTTGGAGGTGGGTTATGACTCCACAGATACTGGCTCCTTGATGACTCGAACGATTACCATCGATGGGATGTGAGACCTGTAAAACCACCCGGCGGGGGAGGTCCCGACGCTCAATTCAGAAAGAGTGGTTTTCGAATGTAGTAAAACAGACTGAAAGCTTTAGAGAGGGAGAGATTCCTTGTGATCAGTGTGCCTAATGTATAAGGCAAAGAGAACGTACCTGACTTAGAAGGTCTGAAGGTATCTTATACCTGACGGAGTCGTGTGTTTTCGGAGCGTTACAAACCTTCTTTGGATATACTCTAATGTTATCGATTGTATTTCATTTATAAATAATAATCAAATCAAAATCAAGTCTGATTCAATTCTAAAACCAATCAAAATTGGAAATACGCTTAAAATAAATAAATTTCCTACAAATTAGAAAATTTTTTTGAAAAATCATACATTTTTCAATTCTCATCCGATTTCTTCAAACCATATGTCATTTTAAAGGTATTGAAACCTATTTTCATATTGCGGAAATTGTATTTCGATTTCCTATATGCAAGATAACTTAAAATGAAAGGGATTGTACCAATCCTTAAACTTAGATCCAATTTCCTACTATTTTCATGCATATGTCAAATTAAACTCTAAACGAAACTATTCTAATCAAGTCAGCCTGATTCTATTATCTGGAATAGCCCAATTCGTATATTTTACCTAAACAATTACATATAATGTCCGATAATGCATTTAAATCTAATCTAACATACATCCTAACTATACAATACATTCCTACTCTAATTTACCCTACATTCATCCAAATAAATCGAATGAGTTAGTATTTTACCTCACCTAGGGTTTCTTGGTTCGTCAACCTAGCTTCCGAGTACACTCCGTTCAGTCCAAAACCTGCCGTACTTCTAGACCGATGCAAAATTCAGTAATTAGGTTAAATTATCAAGAGAAATCGAAACCCTAAAATCAATTTATCAAAATTCAACTGAACCTCACCTGTGTAGGGAATGGATTCAGATCGCGACCTAGGGTTCCTAAAGGTCTCCTACTCCTGTCTGTTTAGGGTTGTAGCAAAGGTGGAATCAGTGCTCACTGCGAGCACTGTGCGAGCAAGCCAAGGAGGAAGAGAGAGTGAGAGAGAGGACTGTGAGATGGTGAGAGAGAGCAAGACAGAGGGAGACAGAAACAGTGAGACCGAGAGAAGACTGAGGGAGACTCAGAATGGTTTGAGGCAGTCGATCAAAGAGAGGGAGATCGAGAGAGAGAGAAGACAGAGAGATCGAAAGAGGGAGGTAGAGAGAACGAGAGTAGGGAGAGAGAGAAACACCGAGAGATACAGTGAGGGATTGAGAGAGAACAGAGAAAGGGGAAATAAAGAGAGAAAGATAGAGAGGGAGAGTGATCGAAGGGAGAATGGAGATGGTGATGGCGCGGTGGCTGTTGGCCGATGGAGGCGGCGGAGAGATAGCGTGACCGAGGAGGGAATCGCGCGATAGAGAGAGGAACCGTGAGAAAAGGGGACCGAGAGAGAGAGGTAGAGAGGTAGAGAGGGTGACGGGGGTGGATGTGGTAGCGCACAGTGGCGGCCATGACGGAATTGCGTGGCGGAGGAAAAAGGAATCACCGCGGGAGGAAGAGATTGAGAGAGATACAGAGTCGCTCCAGATTGAGAGAGAAAGGGAGAGAGCAGAGAGAAAACCAAAGGGAGAGTGAGAGAGAGGGTGGTGGTTCACGGTGGTTGTGGGTGGCGGTGAAGGCGGGTGGTCGCAGCGGCGGCAGGGCGGAGGGAGAGAAGGCGAAGGGTCACGGTAGAGGGGAAGAGGGAAAGTGAGGGAGAAGAATTAGGGCTTTTAGCCCTAATTTGATTTTTTTTTGTTTTTTATTATTATTTATTTATATATATTTATTTTTGTAAAATAAATTTATAAATAATTTAAATGAGTGAATAATTAAATTAACAAATGCATTAATATATATATATATATATATATTTTTATACTCCTTTACACTACAAATTGAAAATACGGATACTTTAAGTATATCAAAAATTTGAATTAAAAATCCCAAAATAAAAAATCAGTAAAATTAAATATTTTTTCATATATATATATAAACTGAGAATTATTTTATTAAATTCAAGAATGGGAGTATAATATGGATACCGTAGTGTCGGTGTTACAGACAAGGCAACCGCCTTGGCAGAAAAGAACGCAGCCGATCACCCCGTCGACCCTCTTCAAAGAGAGGCAAGCCAGGAGTTCCGCCGTCACAAAGGTTCAACATCTATACTCCGTTGAGCGAGACCCCAAGTCGGGTTTTGTATCAAATAAAGAACAAATCATATGTCAGATGGCCCCCTCGTTCGGCGGAAGAAGATCCTAAAAAAGACAAGTCTAAATACTGTCATTTCCATCGAAACTATGGTCATACGACCGATGAGTGCAAAAGACTCAAAGATGAACTGGAATTCTTGGTCCGTAGTAAAAAATTACAGAAGTTCATCAGTACGGAAGGAAGAAATCTGCCTTCTCCTGACAAGCGCAATGCACTGCGGGAAAATGAGCCACTCCATAGGCCGGATCCCAGAATGTCACGAGAAGAACCAGGAGGGGTGATCCTCCAAGTCCACAGCGAAAACGGTTAGAACGAGCCATACATTCCCACTAATATTTGTCCGGTCTATGACCCGGATTTCTTAGCACTTTTCCCTTAGTAAAAGATTCCGTTGTTTTCTACTTTTTGTCGACTACACGCGTCCCGGGATTTCTAATGTCCAACGAAGAAAGCATTCCCCATAGGATCTTAGTCGCCCAGACTTTTCGAACGAATGTGTCATTAAGTTGGGATGAAACTCTCCGAACGGACGGACACGGCTCTAACTCCTAAGGTTTTTAACCGATCAAAGGGTCTCAGTCGTTCAGACCTTCCGAACAAATGTGTTATTAGGTTGGGATGAGACTCCCTGAACGGGCAGACACAACCCTAACTCCTAAGGTTTTTAACCAATCGAAGGGGCTCAGTCGCCCAGACTTTCCGAACGAATGTGTCATTAAGTTGGGATAAAACTCCCCGAACGGGCGGACATGGCCCTAACTCCTAAGGTTTTTAACCGATCGAAGGGTCTCAGTCGCCCAAACCTTCCGAACGAATGTGTCATTAAGTTGGGATGAAACTCCCACACGGCCCTAACTCCGAAGGTTTTTCAACCAATCGTAGGGCCTTAGTCGCTCGAACCTTCTGAACGAATGTGTCATTCAGTTGGGATAAAACTCCCCGAACGGGTAGATACGGTCCTAATTCCTAAGATTTTTAACCAATCGTAGGGCCTCAATCGTTCGGGCCATCCGAACGAATATGTCGTTAAATTGTAATGAAACTCCCCGAACGGCGGATATGTCCCTAACTCCTAAGGTTTTTAACCAATCATAGGGCCTCAGTCACCCAAGCCTTCCGAACGAATGTGTTATTAAATTGGGATGAAACTCCCCGAACGGGTGGATACGGCTCTAACTCCTAAGGTTTTTAACCAATCATAGGGCCTCAGTCGCTCGGGCTTCCTGAACGGGCGGACATGACCCCAAATCCTAAAGTCTCTAATCAACCAGTGGGCCTTAGTCGCTCAGATCTCCGGAACGAGTGCATCACTAAAGTGGGAATAAAATTCCTCGAAAGTCCCCCCACTGAACACCAGATCCTGATCAGTCAGGTACACCATGGAAGAATGAAATTCTAATCTGACAGGTGGACGAAATCCTCGAGGGTTCTTTACTAAAAAATCATTACACACCAATGAGTTAGAGAACAAAACATTCCCTCAGAAGACACAAAAGTATAAGAAATCAAAGGAAGCACTGGAAGCAACTTAAGCGGAATTCGAACCCGCTGACTCCTCAACAGGAGGAAGAGCTTCGTATTGCCTGACTTCCCCGAGAATTTCCTTGGCACATTTCAAACGTTCGAGCAGCCTACGTTGAGAAAGTTGGAAGTTGACAGCATCTTTGGCAGCGGAAGTCTTGAGATCGACTATCTATCATTCGGCACTCTGAAGAGACTCATCCAGAATGCGAGCTAATGTCTCAGCAGCTGTTAACCGCTCCTCTCGAATATACGCCTCTGCTTCCAATCTTTGTAACGATCTTGAGCCAAAGTAAGGTTTTCATGAAGACGCTTGATTTGCTTATCTTTTTCTTCTCTGATGGTCTTCCTCTGATTCTCTAAAGCGTCCCTCAGTGCCAGCACTTGGCCATCCATACGAGAAAACTGCTCATCACGCTCTGCTCTCAATTACCTTTGAAGCTCAGTCAAGGCTGAGGCCTGAAAAGAGTTGAGCTTATTAGAGTCGCTGGGTAACAAGAACCCATCGTAGTTCGAATGAAAGAGATACTTACTGTAAGACAGAGAGAATGGATAGCCTTGTCATTATGATTCGGAGGCATCGATCGAAGAGCAAGTTGCGGAGGGAACTAAAACCGCTCTGCCAGTCGTAGCACCGCTTGAGGATCGATAAAATTAAATTGATGACTCCCCACACTGATCGTCACTGACCCCTCCTCAAAATCCTCCTCCTCTGCCATTGTGAGTGACTCAATTCGAATGGGCGGTGAGGTACTACACTCATATGGTATATCTTGCAGAAGATACCCAGACTCCTGAGGAGACCATCCCGACATTCCCTTTGAAGCAGGGGGAGAAACATGTGTTGTCGGGATCTCTTCTTACCACTGGGTACGGAGCACTTCCAGTTGTCTCTAAGAGGCCCTCCTCCGGAGTACCTTTCTCCCAAACTCTGATGGACGTACCGGAATCAACGGGCTATTGATTGGCAAATCCTCTTTTGTCTCGGAATGCACCGAAAACAATTCACATCCTCCAGTTTTTGCTGACCCTCTTTCTTCCGTAGGAAGACTAGACGGTCTAGCTTTCAACCTTTTCTGACAAGACTCGACAAAAAAGTCACCCGCACTCCTCTTCGCGTCTGGCCGCATTTCCCGATCGGTAGAAATCTCTTTAAGAAGATGAGAATCTACGACCGACACAAAATCAACCCACAATACTCCCTGTCGCACCAACAAAAGGGGCCTAGTGACTCGTCTCGACTCACCCATAAGCAAGTCAGACAATATCAATATTTCATCTTCCACCAAACCATCTACCCACAAGCTCCTACGGTGGGCCTCACAATAACGGGCCATAGCATGCAAAAACGGGAATGACGAAGAAGAGGTGAGACTTCTCATTCAAAAAAAACACCTGGTTGGCGTCCGGAAATGCAGGAAGGAGATCCCTGTTCAGAAATCTGATAAAGAAAAACTTTTGTATCCAGTGTTTATCCTGAGACTCATTATAGAAAAATTTTCAGCGAGACTTCCGACGGGTCTGAAGCTTATACCAACCGTGAGTAGACACTTTGGAGCTACATCGCCCTAAGGAAAATAGAACCCCTAAAATCTCAAGGTTGAAACGAATACGAAAAAACCCTAACATGAAAATTAGGGCAATCACAAATTGCCAAACACTTGGGATAAGTAGTGAGGGGTGAATGGTCCAATACCTCAAAACCTACATCAGTGGGCCCGTATATAGATTCTTTAAGCCATATTTCACATACTGTTTGTACATCGAGACACAACTCTCGGGGGCAAGGCTCGCTCTATCCCCTTTGCCAGGCAATACGAATTCAAAGTTGCTTCCGAGCGACATTTCCTTTTGAACTTCTATCAGATCCTCTTCGGTCATAGTGTTCTGAATGTTGTCTATGCTATGCGATGAGGTGACGTCTATCGACATTTTTTTTGGAAGAGAAAGCTTTTTGAAGAAAAGGGAGAAAGTGGTATTTTCTAATGAACGTAGACTCTTACGAGGCATGTGGGAGACAGTTTGTGAAAATCGAAGCGGTGAAAGTCAAATTAAAAAGGGACATTCCTTTTTCGAGGATTGTTACTCATGGTGCTTATTCTTCCAAAAAGACCATGAGGGGGGTAAATGATGGGACGTGATTTAAAAACCCAAATCAAAAGAGTCAATTCTCAAAAAAGTCCACGAAGGGCACTTACGGACCTGTATCTGACAATCATCACAATAATCTACATAAGGGTTTCAATCGTCCGGATCAATCTACCGAAAGGTCTCAGTCACCTGAATCAATCTATCGAAGGGTCTCAGTCGCCTGGATCTCCCGAATAACAAGGCCTCAGTCACCTAGATCCACTGAACGAAACTCACTGAGCGAAGGCAGTCGCCCCGATCGGGTAGGCAGACATCAACTCTTCAAACAGACAAGCTACAAAGCCACGAAGATCCCTTAACCGATCGAGCGACCGAACAATTATGTAACTCCCTTAGCGGTTCTAAAGGAATGTTAGAATTTTCTTATCTTCGGTCTCCTACTTCATAACGACAATTTCATAATCTTTCGAATAAGGAAAACATCCTTCCAGAAGATGGAAACTCACTGGATAAATGAGGATCGTAATTAATTCGCAATATTGATCTCCGGAATTCTCAGATCAATTCGATATGGAAGGTAGGGTTGGAATCCCCTAGCGGTGCAGATCTCTCAAAGGTATAAGTAATTCAAAAACCGCTAGAATCAGGTACGCTTTCTAGGTCTAACACTTTGGGTACACTAGTCATAGGGAACAATTTCTCTCAACTCTCAGTCTGTTTCTTTCAATCGAAAACCGCTCTTTACTGACTTGAGTGTCGGAGCCTCCCCGCTGAAACACCCTCCGGCGGTTTTTACAGATGCATCCACCCATTGACGACTATTGTTCGGGTCAAGAAGGAGCTGGTATCTGTGGAGCTATAACCTGCTTCCAACAAGAGTAAATGAAAAATATTTCTTATATATTAGTTGTAGGAAGTTTAATATACGCATAGACTTGCACTAGGCCAGGCATTAACTTTGCTTTTGGAATGCTAGGAAGATATCAAAATAAACCAGGAATGGATCACTAAAAAGCTGCAGAGAAAGTACTTAGATACTTACAAGGAACGAGGGATTACATGCCCACTTATAAAAAATCTGATCATCCTGAAGTGATTGGGTATTTAGATTCAGACTATGTCAAATGTGTTGATTCAAGAAAATAAACATTTAGCTATTTGTTCTTGTTAGCAGGAGGAGCAATTTCATGGAAAATTGTGAAGCAGAATGTTATTGCTATTTCCACCATGAAAACTGAGTTTATAGTATGTTTTGAGGCTACTATTCATGAAATGTGGCTGCAAAATTATATTTTAAGTTTTAGAATTGAAAATTTATTGTAATATTACTGTAGCAGTCTTCTTTTCAAAAAACGTGAAGTATTCAAAGGATGCTAAGCATATGATAATAATACATTTTGTCGTTAAAGAAGAATTTTAAAAACAAAGAGTATCGATTGAACATATTAGCACTGATGTTATGACTACATATCCTCTAACGAAAGGACTGTCGTCCAATGTATTTCATGAACATATTGAATGGATGGACGTTATGGAATCTCAATAATTATGATGTATTATATTTCTATTAAATGATACTTTTGACATTCTAAACTTATTTAAGGTATTTCTGAGATTTTCTGTTTTCTATTTTGTATACAACATAGTTATCAAATACTATTAATAAATATTAAATTTTGACTATTTAAAAAATATATTAATTTAAGATCATGTTAAGTTGAAGGTTAATTTGTGGTACATGGATGGGACTAGATCGAGAGAATGATGTACAACTAGATTAATTTTTCTTCTTAGTATTGATATAATGATATAATTAATGTAAAGGAGATTTTATGCAAATTAATTTTGTGCATAACACTTCATATTTATTGCTAACATGTGACAGTAATAATTCTATTAATTTTTATAAAATGTCTTTTCTAGAAAGAGATGTTAAGGGCATTTAATGCATTCTGTATATCAACATTTGATGTCATTTTATACAAAACCACTACTATTTGCATTATAAACTCGTATCCGCCACACCATGCTTTCCATCTGCGGTTTTTGGAGTTTTGAAAGTTATATTTGTGGAAGCAGTCCTGATGCCGAATGTGAACCTTCGACTGTTTAGGCCATCATCTTCAAACTGGAGTCCTCCTTTTGCACATAAAACTCTTAAATTCTTTTGAAAATTGCATGACAAATGAGCCATGATAAACTTATACTTGTCTTCTCCTTCTTCATGGCCAGGTTCATTTTCTTTTCCTAAATTCATAGGCTTGGAAAATTTTTCCAACAAGCTATGTAGAGCATTCTTATTTTCCAGTTCATCTTCTTTTTCTTCTTCATCGGCTAGTAGATGAGGTGGGGTTGATTCAAGCTCCATTTGCTCCCACTCTTCCACATCCATACCATATTCAAGGAAATTTGCACCAGCCATTGCTAGAGCTTCAAGTGAAATCGACATTTGGAGTAGGAAGAATATCAAAGATATTTTTTGTTGTTTGATCTTCTTCTGCTTGTCTCCACACAAGGCTTGTAGGATTATATACTTAAGCATCCGCATGTGAAAAAACATGAAAGTTTCGCGGATTAAACGCAACAGTCAATTCAAATTTCCTTCGTTCAAGTTTTGTAAGAGAGAGAGAGAGAGAGAGAGAGGGAGGGAGGGAGATTTAACCAATATGAACAAGAAGAACAAAGTTCCCGTGACAGCCTTTAGCACTTTTTCTCATCATCTCAGTGACATCAGCGGTGACCTATTGGCTAAGAGCAAAGAGCTATGAAGCAGAGCATCTTGTAGATATCTTTCGACATCACTCTTGAATTGGAACTGTTGTTGAACACATCCCGTTATAGCTGACTTTAAGAAGCATGTGGGGATTGTCTGCAATAAAACTTCCTCATTTTTTTTATTTTTTTATTTTTTCCATTGTTTGACATAAATATTCACAATATAAATTTTAAACCAAAAGCCTACAAGAATACAAACTATTGTTATACTCCTCCCTCTCTTTATTTTCTACAAATAAATGGAGAATTTACAAAAAAAAATGCTAATCTGTAATAACAAAACACTCATAAAGGGAGAATGACGCATTACTATTTCACCAAATAATTTTTGTTGCATAGATTATAAGAAGCCACATTGTATAAGAAAATATTATAGAAAAATAGAAAATTTAAGAAATGCAAAAAAAAAATAAAATTCTAATTTTAGGGTTAAAAATCCCTTTTTCTTCACTTCCAAGATATTTTCAATATCAAAGGCACATGAACTAATTCCAATTTCCATCTCATAGTACATTTAAGAAATCACTCAATATGTCTTGTTGAGTGTTAACCATATGCACTACCCTCTATTAAGTTCGGACCGTGAACTATCTCGACTAATAGGAGACTCGCAAACTATGATCTATAGATCATGAAATGTCCAACTTGGCTAATCAACTACGAACTTTTTATCTTATGTCAATGCAACCATGACTTGTACTTTATATGTATCATTAACCGGATCACAGATATAAGCTATTTACATTGAACAAACGAACCATATATATAAAAAAATAAATAATATAAAAAAAAACTCTTTATCTACTTGAATTATTAAATCAAATATTATCTTAATACAAAAAATTCAACAAAGCTTCTTCAGCATACAAAATAATGAGGTAAAATGATAAATTATTGGGACCTAATCCCAACACTCTAAACCACTAACACTTGAGAGTTTCGATCATAAGATCATTCTAAGAATCAAAGGGCATCCAAACAAGGTTTAAGGGCATGGAAAGAGTAATTAAACCTTGGGAGCATGTCGCCAATGAGCTTCAGCTCATGTGGCATCAATCCTCCTCTCCTTGTAATAGATTCGAGTTTCATTCTTACCATAAACCAAAAAAACCTAGGGAGCATGCCAAATCCAACAAGAAAGAAAAGGGAGAGGGAGAGAAAATTGACCAAACCACGCAGGAAAAGGAAGAGAGATCACTACCTCCAAAACCTAATCTATTACACACAACACAACAAGGGATTAATATGTATGCAAAAGCCAAGTATCAAGCAATGATTTGGTTTGCAATAACAAGAGAGAGAGAGAGAATCTAAGGGCTTACCACTAACACCAAGGAAGAGAGAGATATAGAGAAGAAATGAAATTAGGGTTGGTCAAAAGTGAGAGAGAGAAAGAGAGAAAAAAAGGGTCTTAAGTTTTAAAATTCTCATGGGTTTGGCTCAAAATGGGTTTTCAAAACTCTCCCGGAAGATAAAACCCTAATTGGACTTGTAATTTGGAAAACATAACAAAATTGGGGCTCGATCATTAATTTGGCAAGGTTAGGCATGCTAAACCAGATCGAAAAGTTCAATTGTTACCACTCCTCCACCTGTATGCATCCCATAACACCAAAAACACTATGACATGAAAAGTCAAGATGTTATTGATAGTAATATTGGTTTTAACTTAATGTTCTTACATCATAACTAATGTTCTTACAAATAAATGCATACTAACTTCGATAATTAACTTAATGTTCTGTTCGGGAAAGTTTAACACAACTCCATTAGTTTCAAGTTGCTTTTATTTTTTATTTTTTCTATTATAACAATGTTCATAAATAGAATTCAAAGTTTCTACATAAAAAAAAAAAAAAAGTTAGACTAGCTCTCATTATATATATTTATAATTTTTCATTGAAAATCTCATTTAATTTTAGCTAAATTCCACCTCAACCTTTCCAAACAAGCCCCTAATTATATCATTTGTAGCTTGTTTGATAGATTGAAATTTTGATCCATTTTTTCCCTCTATTTCTCTTTCCCTCAGAATCGCTCTCTCTCTCTCTCTCTCTCTCTCTCGCACGATCTCTCTCTCGATCTTGGAATCGCTCGTCCACATAGCCAACTTGATAGATCGATCGAGCAACTCACTTACGCTGCTCGACCAGGTAAGTACTCCTTTCCCTCTCTCTCCTCCTCTCTTTCCCACTCTTTGATCGATCTATCTATCTCACTCGATCCCTTCTGTTTAATCGATCGATCGCTCCTTTCCCCCTCTTCAATCGATCACTTTGATCGATCACTCTCTCTCACCCACTCTGTTCCTTCGATCGATCACACCTACCTCCCTCTCTCTCACCCACTTGACCCATGGCTCCCCATCTCTGCACCCAAATCTAGTGTCTCACTCGCCCCTCCCTTTCCTCTACCTAACTCCCACGATCCAAACCTTTCCCTAATTAACCACTCACCCAGATCTAACACCGAAAGAAGCCGCAGAGCTAGCTCTATCCCCTGATCAACCCAACTAAAACCCTAGATCGCGGCCCCCTCCAAAATAGCACAAAACCGGATCTACCTCAAATCTCCTCCCTTAGTCACACATAGCTCTCTCAATAGACTAAGATTTAGCTGCAGATTTCCGTAGGGATCGACTACAACATCAGATCTTCTTGCGGCCATAAACCCAAACCTAACTTCCTGACTCGCTCGATTGTCGATTGTCCTCACCTCCCATGTTCTCGGTCACCTTTAACACCCCAATTCATGTCCCTCTTTCTATCTGCTTGCTTATTATTAGTCACATTCCTAACATTAATATTACGACTTTTATTACTATTATAATTATAAAAATAATAATACTATTATTATTATTATCACTATTGTTACTGTTTTTTGTTGATGATTTGTTGTTAGCATTATAGCGATTTTGGTTTGCTTATTATTAACATTGTTGTATTGTTGCACTATTAGCATTATTGTGATTAGGATTATTACTACTATTATTATTACTAGATGTATTAGTATTCTCATTGCTATTTTTATTGTTAGCATTATTGATATCATTATTAACATTTTATCATTAGGATTATCACTATTATTAATAGTATTATTCACGTTAACACCCTACATATTGTTAGTATAAAAATTATTACGATTAATATTATTGCTAATATTATTACTATTATTATTTAATATGCTATTATTATTATTTACTTATTCTATTTATGAGTATCGGTCACTATTCTTTATTCATTATTTATTCTCAACTCATTCTTTGTTAGTTATCGTCATTTCTGTGTCTATAGAGACAGTAGTAGTTGTTATTATTATTATTATTATTATTATTATTATTATTATTATTATTACTATTTAAGCGCTTTATAATGTTTTCTAAAAATTATTAATATTATTAGTACTATTAATATTAGTATTAATATTATTAATATTAATATTATTATTATTATTAATATTAATATTAATATTAATATTAATATTAATATTAATATTATTATTATTATTATTATTATTATTATTATTATTATTATTATCTTTTTATATTATTATATGAAGAACTCTGCCACGGCCGATCCCAAATCCGGGTTAAGGAGTAGGGTTGCGGTAAGCCGACAGCCAGCGTAAAAACTTCTTGTAAAATTACGAATGTGAGACAAATATAGGAAAATGTATGAGGCGTTTCCTCCTCAGCGACGCGCTATATCGGATCCCGGGTGTAGTGAAAAGTTACCAAGGGACGTTACGGTGCGGACAAATAAAATAGTCTATGAGAATAGGATTCGCTTAGCCACTTAGAACAAAGGATCGCTAACCGGAAAGTTAGGAGAAATAGGTAAAGTAATGAATAGAAGAAAAATTAAGATCATATGTTTTCAAGAAACCAAATGGGTGGGAGAGAAGGTTAGAGTAATAAAGGCTTATGGTCATAAGTTTTGGTACATAGGTAGAGATAGAATTAAAAATTGGGTAGGAATAATTATACATAAAGACTAATTAGGAGATGTAATAGAGATAAAAGGAAGGGAGATAGAATTATACTTGTCAAGTTAGTAAATAGAGAAAACGTAATTAATATAATTAGTGCGTTCGCGCCCCAAATAGGTGTATATACAATTAGTAAGAAATAATTCTAGGATGATCTAGATGAATTTATACAAACCATACCAAGTAGCGAGAAGTTATTTATTGAAGGAGATCTAAATAGACATGTAGGAGAGACAAACGAGGGATTTGAAACCGTACATGAAAACTTTAATTCGGGGGTAGGAATGAGGTAGGAAATACAATTCTAGAGTTCACAATAGCGTTTGATTTGACACTAGTAAACACATTTTTTAAGAAAAAAGAGTCGCACATAGTTACTTATGGGTCAAATTTTAGTCGGATAGATTTCTTTTTCACTAGAAGAGTTGATAGAATGACCTGTAAAGATTGTAAGGTCATACCGGGGGAGAGTATAACGACTCAACACAGACTGTTAGTTTTAGACGTACAAGTGCCTAAACGACAAAAGCAATGTCAACAATATAGGGAGCCAAGAAGAATCTAAAAGGGGAAAATATGATGACTTTTAGGGATAAAGTAATTGGAGTAGCAAATTGATCAATTAATGATAGCCCAGAAACAATGTGGAATTATATGTCAAATAATCTTAAAAATATAGGTAGAGAGGTTCTTGGAGTATCCAAGGGCGGGGCTCCAAGAGGAAAAGAATCATGGTGGTGGAACGAAGAAATACAAACTGCAATTTGAATCAAAAGAAAGTGCTATAGGAACCTTAAAAGTGATAATAGTAGCGAAACCTATAAAAAATATAAAAAGACAAAGAAAGACGTAAAAAAAGTTATCCATGAATTAAAGGGCAAAGTGTATAACGAACTGTACAAGAGACTAGAGATTCAAGACGGGGAGAGAAAGATTTATAGAATTGCCAGACTAAGGGAGAAGAAGGGAAAATATCTAAATGAGATTAGATGTATTAAAAGTGAAACAAACAATATACTTATAAGAAATGAGGATATAAAAAGAGGTGGAGGGAATATTTTAATAACCTATTTAACGTTGAGAGCACAATAAATATAAAAAATATATAGATATCTATAGAAGAGATTAATAGAGATTTTAAACGTAAAATTCGTCCCCATAAAGTAAAGGAAACCATAAAGAGAATGAGAAATAACAAAGCCATAGGACCTGATGGCATCCCTATTGAGGTATAGAAATGTTTAAGAGAATTCGCAATAACAATGTTAACAGCTCTTTTTAATAAAATTTGACAAACTAAGAAAATGCCCCACTCATGGAGAGAGAGCACACTTGTCCCGCTCTATAAGAATAAAGGAGATATACATGATTGTTCCAATTATAAAAGAATTAAACTCATGAACCATACGATAAAGTTATGGGAGAGAGTGATATAGCATAGATTGAAACGGGAGATAAGTGTGTCTCAAAACTAATTTGGATTTATGTTAGGACGATCCACCACTGAAACAATTCACTTGTTAAGACAGTTGATTGAGACATTTAAAACGCAAAAGAGAGATTTACATACAATATTCATTGATCTTGAGAAAGCATATGATAGCGTCCCAAGAGATGTGTTGTGGTGGGCACTGGTGAGGTAAAGGATAGCTTTGAAATACATTACCTTATTAGGGATATATATGAAGGAGTTGTGACAAACGTAAGGACTTGCGAAAGACTGAACGATAGCTTCCCCATTAACATTAGGTTCCATCAAGGTTCGGTATTAAGTTCTTTACTATTTGCAATAGTGATAGATGAAATCACAAAAAATATTTAAGATGAAATACCATGATGTATGCTCTTCGCAGATGATATAGTTTTGATTGATGAAATGAGAGAGTGTATCAGTACTAAATTAGAATTGTGGAGGGACACGTTAGAATTTAAAGGATTTAGATTGAGTAGATCTAAAACTGAGTATATGGGGCGTAAGTTTAGTAACAACCATCACGATAATGAAGAAACGATTAGGTTAGAAGGAAAAGAAGTCTCAAAAAGTGAACGATTTAGTTATCTTGGTTCCATTATCCAAAATGATGGTAATATAGATGGTGATATAAATAATAGAATTCAAGTGGATTTGATGAAATAGAGAAAGACATCTGGAATTCTCTATGATCGCATGATACCATTACTTTTAAAAGGAAAATTTTATAAAATTACAGTAAGGCCGACTTTATTATATGACACTGCATGTTGGACCATTAAACAACAATAAGAGTAAAAAATGGCTGTAACTGAAATGAGAATATTTATATGGATGTGTGATAAAATTAGAAATGATAGAATTAGAAATGATGAGATACGTAATAAATTGGGAGTTAGCTCAATTGTAGATAAAATACGTGAATACCGTCTGAGATAGTTTGGTCATGTGTAGCGAAAGTCTAAAGACGCACCTGTTAGGAAGGTAGAGAATTTAAATATAGGAGATTTAATAAAATGTAGAGGTAGACCATTGAAAACTTGGATGCAATATATTCATAAAGATATGATAGTGATGACATATAGATATCTTAACAACCTTCAGTTTACGATGACATATAGAAATGAACTTAAATAAGATATGTTGACAACCTTCAGTTTACGATAACATATAGAAATATTTTAGTATTTAAAATAATTCGGCAATTCTTGTTCAATTTCCTCTAACATCTTAAATAAGTACTAAAAATTTATTAGTTTTTTTTTTCTTTTGGTATAAATTAGACTTTTTGAACCCATCTTGTGTGTACAAATAACACTGAATTATCAGAAGTTATTATTTCTCCAATAAAAATTGCAATGAAAATGAAAAATTTATAATCTCATAGATATTGATACTTTTAAACTTCGTAACCATTAGATCATCATTTAACGATCACATTGTTATAAACAAAATATAAATAAGAAGAAGAAGAGAGAGAGAGGAGAAGAATTTCTTATTCTATTGAATGTGTTGTATGTACAGAATGAGACTATAAATGAAGTATTTATATAACTTGAAATATGTACATAATTGAAAGGTTTCAAATTCAAATATTCTTCCAAATATATGATATTTCCATATTGTAGTATTGACATATAAAAAATACTATTAATGACAATGTTATATGTTTTTAAAATATTCACCTTCCATATATTGAACATCCATCTATATTTCTTAAGATTTATGACATTCTCTCTTGGATGTTCATTACACAGAAAATAGATTTCCTTAAAATCTTACTAGAAAAAAACCCAGTGAAAAAAAATCCTAGTGAAGGAAAAAAAGTACACTATTCATAGTGTTTGATAATGTATTTACTCCCCACGTTGAGAATATCCCTTGAGATCCTTGAGTTGATATATTCTGATTCCTTTCACCAATTTTGTAAAGGTAGCAGTTGATAGTGACTTTGTAAATAAATCTGCTAAATTCACACTTGATCAGATTTGTTGAACATCTATATCACAATTCTTCTAAAATTCATGAGTGAAAAAGAAATTTGGTGAAATATATTTTGTTCTATCGCCTTTGATATATCATTCCTTGAATTGGGTAATACATGTTGCATTATCCTCATATAAGACTGTTGGTGCCTCTCTTCCTAAAGATAAACTACAAACTTCTCATATATACTGAATCACAAATCTTAACCATACGCATTCGTGACTAGTCTCATGGATTGCCAAAATTTCTATATGATTAAACGATGTAACTACTATTGTTTGTTTTATGGAGTGTCATGAAATGACAGTATCACCATATGTGAATACGCATTCAGTTTGTGATCGAGTATTATGAGAATCAGATAGGTATCCTACATCTGCAAAATCAAGCAAATCTATTTTGGATAATTTAGAAAAATATAGACTCATATCTTTTGTACCTTATAAGTAACGAATTACATGTTTAATTCCATTCCAATGTCTTCGAGTTGGGCAAGAACTATAGCTCGTTAATAAATTAATGGAGAATGATATATTAGGTTGTATATAGCTAGCGAGATACATGAGTGCTCCAATTGTACTTAAATATGGTACTTCAGGATTAAGAATTTTTTCATTATTTTCTCAAGGTCAAAAAGGGTCTTTATTCACATCAAGTAACCTCACAACCATTGGAGTGTTTAACGGATGTGGTTTGCTCATATAAAATCGTTTGTATAAATTGCTTGATACACAAGGATTCAATCCTCTAAATTTTTTATCTATAACACAATACAAAATTTTGTCTTTTCGAGATCTTTCATCTCAAATTCTTTATTCAAACACTCTACTACCTTTGAGAGCTCTTCAAGAGTCCCAATAATATTCAAATATCAACATATACTACAATAATAATAAAACCATATCCAGATTTCTTTATAAAAATACATGGGCAAATGGGATCGTTCTTATATTCCTCCCTTAGCAAATACTCACTAAATCGGTTATACCGCATACGACCAGATTGCTTTAATCCGTATAAGCATTTGTTTAATTTGATCGAGTAATGTTCTTGAGAACTGGAATTACATGCTTCTGATAGTTTAAATCCTTTTGGAAGTTTCATATAGATGTTATTATCTAGTGGACTATACAAATAAACTGTAAGGATATCCATTAATCATAAATCGAGTCCCTTTTATATTACCAGACTAATTAGGAATCGAAAAATGGTTACATCCATTACAGCGGAGTATGTCGCATCATAATCAATACCGGATCTTTATGAAAATCCTTGTGCAACTAAATGTGCTTTATATCTCATAATTTCACCATTTCCATTTCGTTTTCACACAAAAACTCATTTGTATCCTACTAGTTTTACATCAATAAATATACGGATTATTGGTCCGAAAACATTTCTCTTGTCGAGAGATTTGAATTCTGCCTCAATTACATTTTTCCATTTTGGCCAATCAGGTCTATGTTTGCATTCCTTAATAGACCTTGGCCCAAGATCTTCATATTCATTCTCAATACTCATTGTTATGTGGTATTCAAAAATGTCATCAATATTGACATTATTTTGATTTTATATTTCTCCAATCATAATATATTTTATTGAGATCTCATGATTATCTATATTTTCAGGTATCTGATGCTCTTCTGGAATATTATCCATGGTTGGTACATTTTTGGAACATGCAATATTCTCATTCAGGCCATCTAATTTCTTTACTCTTTTTCTATCTCGAGAAGTTTTATATTTGAAACCAATTGGTCTGCCATGTTTTGCACTCGTTTTAAACTCATGAGCAATGTTATGTTATCTTTCAAAAACATCAATTCTAATAGGAGCATTAATAGTTGGAATATGCGATTTAGTCACTCTTTTATGTTTAGTAAATGCGTCTGGCAATTGATTTTCTAAATTTTGTAAATGAATCGTCTTTTGAATTTCCAATTCACATTACTTTGTTCGAGGATCAAGATAAGATAATGATGATTCATTCTAATTAATTTTATCTTTAGACTATCTATTCTTTTCTCCCCCTAATGTTGGGAAAACTTTGGCAAAACAAGCCATAAACAAATCTCCTATCATGAGTTCAATACATTTAATAATCGATGGAGTTTCAAATCCAACGTATATCCTCAATTTCCTTTGAGGTTTCATCTTAGTTCGTTGTGATGGAGCAATAGGGACATATACTGCATATCCAAAAATCCTCAAATGAGAGATATTTGGTTCCTGACCATGAGCCAAATATAACAGGGAGAAATCATTATTACTTGTTGATCAAATACAAATAAATGTTACTGCGTGTAAAACAGAATGTCCCCAAATAGAAACAGGTAATTTTGCTCTCATAAGCAATGGTCTTGCAATCAACTGAATACACTTAATGAGTAATTCTATTAGATCATTTTGAGTGTGAACATGTATTGCAGGATGTTCTACACTTATCCCAATTAACATACAATATTCATCAAAATTTTTGGGATGTAAATTCACCAACATTATCTAAACGAATTTTCTTAATTGGATAATATGAAAAATATGCTCGTAATTTAATTAATTAAGTAAATAATTTCACAAACATTAGGTTACAAGTTGATAATAATGATATATGGGACTATCTAGTTGATGTATCAATTAAAACCATAAAATACTTGAATGGTCCACATGGCGGATGTATAGGCCCACAAATATCTCCATGTATTCATTCCAAAAATTCAAGAAACTCATAATTTATTTTAACTAGTGATGGTCTCACAATTAATTTGCTTTGAGAGCAAACAACATAAGTAAATTCATTAGACTGAAGAATTTTCTGATTCTTTAAAGAATGTCAACATGAATCATTTATAATCTTTCACATCATTATTGTCCCGGGATGACCCAACCGGTCATGCCAAATAATAAAATCATTGAACTTAGTAAACTTATGGTTTACTATTGAATATGCTTTTTTTACATTAATGTATGTGTAATACAAATCGGAGGAATATGCCGGTAATCTTTCTAATATTCTTTTCTCACTCAGAATTATATTCGTAATGTGAAGGTATTCAATATTTCCTTCATTTGTTGTTTCAATGTGATATCTATTTCTGCTGATATCTTTAAAACTTAATAAATTTCTTTGAGACCTGGGAGAGTATAATACATCATTAATTTGAAATTTAGTTCCTTTAGACAAGAATATGTTAGCTCTTTCGGAGCCTTTTATCAATTTTATACTTCCAGATATTGTATTAACATTGGTCTCTTGCATTATCAAATAAGAAAAATATTTCTTATCTTTTAAAATGGTATGTGTAATGGCACTGTCAGTAAAACATATATCCCTACCTTTCATCGTGAATCAAATCAAAAGAGTATCTATTTTCAATAAACGGACAAACATTTTAGATTTCATAATAATGTTAATACTAGTGAATTCTAAAAATTTATCTTTATGACTAAATAAATAGATAAAATCATTTAAATATGATAAGTATTTTAGGATTAAAAGTCGTTTAAAGCAAAATACAATTATATCTTAATAAATTCTAGGTAAATCTATTTTTGGACACTCTCATCGTCAATCAAGTGGTCAGTTTTCCTTCAGAGATACATATTTGTGCTCTATTGGAACTTTCAATTAATTTCGCACTATCATTTATGATATTAACAGTTGTTTCTCACAACTTCAGGCAGGAGAAGTAACACTTATTGCAATACTATCAATGACTCATTTATCTTTCTCTTCTTTTATTGATCTTAGAATATTTTCAGAAACTTTTGAGAACTTGTCTTGTCTTTTCCCATCATTATTGTTTACTTTTGATAGTGATAAATTTGCATAATCATGACAATCATTACAATTATGATCTCTTTTATTTAATCACATTCACTATAGGAAATGGATTAGAACCACTTCTGGTGGCCTTTCTTATATGTTGTTGCATTCACTTCAGGGATGGGGGGGGTTTTTTTGGGGGGGGGGTTTTTTTTTTTTAAAAAAAAATATTTTTTTTCACAAACAAGAAGAGGGGAAAAATAGAGAATTTTCTAGCATATCTTTCCTAATAATATTTTCTTTACAAAACTTTTCCATCAAATAAACAACAATCTTCAAGTGACTGTACTTTTCTACAATTATTATTCCTTTAAATTATTTTAATGATATGTTCAAGATTCATTACATCTAGATGCATTTCAGCATCTAACACCCATGATAAATAATTCTTTCTCATAATATTAAGAGTCACAAATTCGAATTTTGCAATGTTCAACATTATCAATTATAATAAGTAAAGAGAAAATAAATAATGCATCTAAAATATATATATGTATATATATATATATATATATGATAATGAAAACTTATTGATTAAATATGTGATGTTGTAATACTAAATCTATATCTTATAAAAGATTTTCATTTCAGTAACCTACAAAATGTGGTTTCCAACTTATATTTAACCAATAAAAATGTTTGAAAATAATAAATACAATAAAACTATGGTAGTTCATTTTTCTGATATGGAAGATCAGACTAAACAGCAACCCTAGAGTATATTTTGCAAAAACCATAATATAAAATAACAAATAAAAGTTATAGAAAATTCATACAAAAAATCTTATTCTTCGTTAGTTAGAACTTTGTGCTCGGTTGGGCAAAGTCTCATGATGATAACATATTATAAACAAAATATAAATATGAAGAAGAAGAAGAGAGAGAGAGAGAGGAGAAGAATTTCTTATTCTCTTGAATGTATTGTATATACAGAATGAGACTACAAATTGAGTATTTATACAACTTGAGATGTGTACATAATTGGAAGGATCCAAATTCAAATATTCTTCTAAATATGTGATGTTTTCATATTGTAGTATAGACATATAAAAAATACTATTAATGACAATAATGTATCTTTCTAAAATATTCACGTTCTATATATTAGACATCCATCCATATTTCTTAGGCTTACATAAACTTATTATATTTTTTATTAAAATTATTCATTTATCGTTTTTAGGGTTCTATAGAGTAATTACATGGGGATAAATTTATGGCATATTGGCTACTATTATTGATACAAAGTATTTGTAATACCAAAAAGAAAAGAGAGAGAGAGAGAGAGAGAGAGAGAGAAGTCAAAAGAAGAAAAAGGAAAAATAAATAAAAATAAAACAAAACAACCACACTTAATATCTCTCTCCCCTTTCCCCTCTTTCACCCTCATTCATTGTCTCTCGCCCCCACACTCTCTGACTCCCTCTCCCTATCTCAATTCCCTCTCTTTCTCTTTAATCTCAATCTTCCTTCCAAAAACATCCATGATTTGAGTTTTCTGAAGCATGAGGGCATGTCGGAGGTTGGAATTGAGATCTAGAATGGTTGGATTTCATCTCTTTTTAGCTAGGCTTTGGTACATACATCCTTTGATTCTTTATTGATTTTCAAAATCTCTTCTAAACCCAAACATTTTCTAAACATTTGCCACATTTTAAAAGCATTGCAGTGGTTCGATTTGATTTCAAATGACAGGGAGTGCCATGGTACCCTAGGTGAGTAGGTATTTTACTCCATTCAATTTTCTCTTATTTTTTTTACTTTTTTTAGTGTAAGAAACCATGTAGATGATGACCCACCTTTCTAGTTTCGAATGTGTTAACCTTCCCCTGAAGTTTTGTTTTGGTGTGCATGCGAGTGTTGGGGTTTTGGTTTGGGAATGAGTTTTCAACATAACAAAGGCTAGTGCTACATTCCAATATCATCCTTTGGTTGCTTTTGAGTTGTTGAAATTTGATTAAGTAAATTTGGGAAAACTAGGGTTTATAAAATATTAAGATTTGGTCAAGATATGGGTGAAAATTGTGTATTTATGTAAATAATACATATTTGACAAAGATAGATAATAAATATGGCATGTTTGATTGGTAACTTGTAGCTAGAATATATGAGCATAATGCATATGGTATTGCATAATATTTTTCTTGATTTTGCGCTTGAATTGAGATAACTTGGATGAGGAATTGGCACGTTTTATTTGCTAGCTGTATTATTTCTTAGGAAGTGAGATGTTTAGTACCTTGTGACTAAAATTAAGATTATAGGTTTGTGTATGGTTATATATTGTACCCAACTGATGCTGAAAACTCATTTTTAACATGCAAAAATCAAGGAAATGTATTATTGAGACCCTAGAATGGTGATCAAATTGGGCAAATCTTATTTAGTGTGTTATTGTTATGTTTGTACTATTATTTTGGGCCTAATGTGAACCTATGCATCCTTAGGAAATATATATTAAATTAGGGAGTCAAGTTCATGTGTTGCATAGGAAAACCCCTTTGATTACGTGAATAAAGGAGATATTTATCCATGAGACATTCAATCTGGGTATTGATTGCAAAATTAGTTGCTAAATTTTATGTTTTGGTTAATGGTTGAGTTATAAAAAAATTTAGAGGAAAATTGATTAACCCGATCCCTATAAGTGATTGTAAGTGAAATTGGTGTTAATTATCATAGGTCAAAGGCATTGGAATCTAAAGTGAGACTAGATATCGACTTAATTGTGGATTTGAGAGTGATTACCCTCCTAAAAAGTGAGTGGACAGACTGTTGTATCTTTAAATGAGAAAAATAGTTTCAAATTCTTTTATAAATGGTTTTAAATGGTTTTATATGATTTTGTACAAGTTTTGTGATTGTGAGATATCCGAAATAAGAATTTAAAATATATATGTATCTATTGTATTTATGAATGAATATATGTCATATGTTGTTGGATGTTTTATGTATGAATGCTATAGTATGGTGTTATAACAATTTGTTGAAATCATTGTACAATGAATGGAATTTGAATGATTGTGAAAAAATAGTGCATGTGATATAAATGATTATAGTCATTTCCTCCATAGAGTGATCCAGTGAGGTGATGTGGTTGGGCTTTATTGGCGAGAGATAGTAGACATGACCCCCCTCATCCCATGTCGCACTATCCGAATGCACTCCAGTGAGTTATGAGTCAATGCTAAGGAAGGGAAATATAATGTTGTGAAACAAATGGATTGAAAACCTCTTGACGGGCTTTCACACTGATTTCACCAAATCTTGGGTAGAAGTGGTTTCTTTAGGGAGATTTCAGGATTTTTGAAAATATAAAATTGTGGATGCATTTCTTTTTAATTATCATAATTGTTTGCGACGTATGTTTTGACATTCCCACATTCACTCTTTATTTATTGTTATAACCATACCATTGCACTTCACTTATCGTGTATTTTTTTATACTTACTCTTCTTTTTTTTTTTCAAAGGAAACTTAGATTGGGAAATCTAGTTGACTCTAGTGTCAAATTTCGAGTTTCAGTTAGTTTTTGTGGAATTTCCTATAATGGTACTGGTTCTTACTATGGTTGAGATTTTGAGGAGACTAGTTGGGACTATATGGAGGATATTTTTTTTGAAATTGTGTTTGAATTTCATTTTGTCAATTCTTCTAGATTTTTAACTTTAAGGTGTTCTAAAACATTTTATGTTTTTTTTTTTTTTTTTTGTTAGACTTTCTATTGAACTTGTAGAGATTTTTATTGGATTGTTTTATTAGTCAAATTGGTTTTATGCATGTATTAGATTAAGAATGGCCGGGTTAGCTATATGCATGCTTTTTAGAGATAGAGATGGATTGAGTTGGTTTTTTGGATTTTTTTATATTATTTTGAGAAAGGTTGGATTTTTTTATGAATGCTTTGCATTATTCCGGTATATAGGCAGGGTTTATTCGTATTTCGGAGTTACATGACGGTTGTCATGTGAATTTGAGGATCGAGACGTGACAGTATTTTCGGAGTGGCTTGCATTGTCCATCTTAAGGAGCATAATAGATCACCGCTGATATCATGGCGGCATCAAAATTGACTTTGCAATTATTGTGCAACGAGAAGAATTAGTGCATACATGCCAAGCCATCACGTGAACTTCCTTCATAATGGGTGACCATTTAATTTAAAAATTCTCCTCCTCTCTCCAAATTGTTCAAAGAAAAAATTTGATTTGGCTCTTAAACTATTACCCGTGATCATTAGAAAATTACACCAACTTTTTTAGATTTCACATGCAAATTGCATGCTATATATATATATATATATATGTATATAGGGCATGTGGAGACAATCCATATTTAGAATTTCTTTTTCATCATTTCTTCTTTTGGCAAAATGTCGATTTCACTTGAAGCCCTAGCCATGGCTGGTGCAGACTTCCTTGAAATTGGCCTGAACATAGATGAATGGGAGCAAATGGAGTTCGAGTCAACTCCACCACACCTATTAGCAGACGACGAAGAAGATGATGATGACGATGGTAAAAAAGCGCCCGAATATGACTTTGCTAAGAGAGAATGTATGTGCAATGCGTTAACTGTTCCTCGGCTAAATCTAGTACTAGAAAAAGATCTTGTGGATCAGTGCAAGGAAATGGAGCTGTGTTTTATGATGGATTTGTTGTGGTACTTTCATAATCAGCCAATATCCCGGAATCAATGGAGCACTATTTAACCTTCAGAGGGATTATTCTAGCTAGTCACCAAGCACACCCTTTTCAGTTATTTCTGTCACATCAATATTTATGGGATCGGTGGTGGTTGATTCGCTATTCATAATCTGTTGATCATTCTGGAGGGTCACAGTTTACGCTTTCTTGCACGCTATCAAAGCTTCTCTTTTCAAGAAAGTATTCGTCCTTCCGGCAATTGACAAGTGACCTTGGGGCAGTGCAATATTGTTTATAAAATAGGCTGGCTAACAGATGCAATTTTTCCATTGAACATTATTTATTTATTTATTTATTTATTTTTCATGGTAATAGATGGCAATAGGGACCGGGAGATAGCAAAGGCTTAAACTAGAGAGGCAAAGATTTTGTGTACTTTCTCCCTTCTATTTTGTTTTCTTAATATAAATTTCTAATTTTACCTATAATTATAACTTCACTCTATTTACATAGTAAAATCTGATTCCAAGTTGTCCTAAGAACTTGAATGAGACAAGTTATTGCAAGAGATTTATGCTTTTCTATCCGGTTCATTTGGACAGACAATTTGAAGCATTTGTTAAAAACAATACTTTCCGAACTTCTCTTATTAACAAAGAGAGAGAGAGAGAGAACAACTTAACATGACTTGTTTGTATACTTATTCGAACAGGGAAAAGGATAAATATACATAAATTGGCATATTGTTTGTTCTACACAGAATATAAAAAATATGCAGAGAAATCTTGTTGGCCGATGAAAATAGACCTATAATATGAATTTTCTTATGTAGGGTGCTTTTAGTATTTTTCCGATGAAAAATGTTGTGTTTAATTCTACTTATAGTATTTTTCGATTAGCAGCAGTCTAGCAAATGGCTTGCATAAACGTTATATTGCTCAAAAAAATAAAGTTTAATTTATACCCTTTTTAAAAATTCTGGATTATGCTCTCAAATTTTATTACTTGCATGTTCATCTCTGATGTTATTCTGTTGATCTCTCAAATTCAACTACGATTTATTTATTGGTTGTGCAAAACAAAATTTAATACGTAATATTGTGTTAAACCTAACAGTGATCACTAATGTCTACAAGAGTTTAAAAACAAATGTCAGAATTTAAAAACGAAATAACTTGAGAATTATGATAGGATATATGTCATTATTAGTTTGGACACATTTATTCAAAGCTACCGATGGCAGGGTGTTACATATTCTGGCTTACGTCCTTTGAATGAAGGAAGTCATATATTTGACTGACGCTTACAAAGACTTCATCTAACGATCTTAATTTATAGGATGTCACGAGCTCTTCCTGCTTTTATTGCCATTACATACACAGTATTAAAAGTCATGGGCGGAGACATTGACCCACCACACTTCTAGACTTAGAATAGCACAAATGACCAAGTGTCGAGTTCAAAACTTAAAATTAGAAAAATATTGGAAGAGCAGTCTCCTAAAAGCAACTCAGACTCCAACACAGTAGAGAGATTGGAGCACAAGAATCACAGTTTGAATATCGTTGATTCATCAAAGGTAACTCAACATGTGTGTACAACGAAATAGCCAACTAAAAATGCAACTCAGACTCCAATACTTATGCGGCCCCTAAAGCATGTTAGAAAAGAAATGAAATACTGAATTACAGAATCATTCTAGGTGCATAGTAAAACTGATATTGTGGGGAGAGTATGATCAGATTTTCCTGTTGAAGTTGGCACACCCCTTACAAAGATAACCAAAATTACCTTTTCCCCATTGTCTGAATTGTTTTTGCTTCTCTAGACTTTTCTTGGATGCCAAGAACATTGGAGGAAAATGCTGATTTTTTATTTCTTTTCGGTCGGGATGGAGTGTCCGTAGTGTAGACCAAGTTAATTTGGCTTTCTTCATTTAGGCCAAACAACCAATAGCATAAAGAGTTTCCTGTCTAATTTGTCTGTAAATTAGTACAAAGGCTTCCGGTGTCTCTAATAGGGTGCATAGGTAAGGTGACTGGAAAAACACCATCTAAATTTTCAATTGTTCTGTCCTAGTCCTGAAGATTGATATACCAGTTTCTAAAATTTTGAATCTTCTGAAGTGAAGTTTCCTGTAAGATCTGACACTCGTGATCTTGGCATGCAACCAGAGCTACAAAATTTCTTCTCCAAAATGTTTTCCCAAGTTTTCCCAAAACCTTGTACTTTGGCAACAAAACTCTTGTACTTGGGCAACAAAACCTCCTAAACATGGAAGGTTGATATCCCTTTCCTCAATGTCTTTTTTATCCATCTGGGAGCTTCCTCCATATAAGTAAAAATTAAAAGAAATTAGAATAAAAACTTAATTCTAACTAGGATAAATGGTGTTTTAAAATAATGGGTAGATAAATTTTGAAATTCCCACTTCCTCTTAAAGCTACAAAGTATCTTCTTGTTCACTACTTAGTCAATAAATGTCCAAGTCAATAAATGTCCAAAATGCCATCATTTGATTACAATAAGGAAAACTCCTAAGATTTACGACAGTATTGAAAATTACATATGTATTTCTACTATTACTAGTATATGCCTCCACTCACAGTCACATTCCAAGTGTATGATAAAGGGTATAGCCTTAGAATGATCTTTTGCTCCTCGTACCAAAACTTTGATACGCCATTGACCAGAAATTTCTGCCAGTGATCAAGTGCCCGAATATCAACACTATGGCTACTAATTCTGTTGGCCGTGTGGAAGAGGAAGCTTGGGAGAAAATTGTCAGGTCGTACAGAATCCTCCGCAAATTTGCAGAATGCTCTATGTTGCTAAATTGCTGGCTGCTGATTTAATTTCATTTTCAGCAATTGTATCAAGATGCACGATATTATTATGAAGTATTTGTAGAAATATAAGAACTTTTTTTTTTTTTTTTTTTAAATGGACACTACCTCATTCAATTTTTTAAAATTTTCCTATAAATGAACAAAAATATTTTCATGTGAAAATTCTTCGGCCTCTTTGACAGATGAGTATCTTAGATCAGAAAGGGTCACAGATTCGGAGAACTCTCTATTGTTTACAATCCAAATATCACTTTGATGTACCAATGATCAAAGACTTCAAACTCTCGAGAGCCCCTCTTTTATTGACACTTGATGCTGCATTCTCACACACAGGAGGAAGTGTTGTTTCCTCTTCTTTTCTTTATTTTCGTATATGTGTGTATGTGTTAAAAAAAACGATAATGGGCAGTTCCTGTTTCATTCCAAATGGGAGCGGATGTTTTAAGGGAGGTTTGGAGGGTTGTTTACCAATTACCAACCCCAGCCTTTTTAAATTCAAAAGAAGGGGGTGGGTCTACTCTCATGGGTAGATCCTCACGAATTTAATTTAAAGTTATAAAATTTTACAAGTTTTAAATAAAAATTAATTAAATTCTGCCAATCTAAAATCTTTTACTTAAATACACGAAGTATTTAAAATAACATTTCAATTTTTGATGAAAATTACTTAAATTCTATCAATCCAAAATTTTTATTTAAGAGAGAGACCTTAAAAATCCTTTTGCATGCATGATCATCAAATAATGAACCTAACTAACATATGATCGAAAGAAACTTTACATTAAAATTTTGAAAGTTCATATATTACATGATCATGATTCTAACAGACATTCATTACATGTAAAAGAAAGAATACAAATGAATTATCCGGTTTAAGATACATCCATTCATGATACCATATTTATAATTCTTTTATATAGTCTATCTCTTGGAGTGACACTCTTCATGACATATAGGGCACTATTTATGTTTTGGGAAAACATTTTCTTCACTTTGGTCTCTATTGTCTGGTATTCCCACTTATCTATAAATAATGGTCTCACATCATCAAATATCATATTCCCATTTTTGGCAAGCAACTCATCAACCATTTGGCCCAAAAAAAAAGTAGAGAATTCCTCAATATATATACACATCATCCTCCAAAAGGAATGACTAAACTGAATAAGTTTCAAGCGTTTTTGCTCCATGATCTCTAAATGATTCGGTAAAGAATGAGACGAGACCATTTTGTACGTCAACATTTGACCAACCTCATTAAATGTTCTGAACTTCTCAAATCTCTCTCTTTCCCAGAGGCCTAGAAATTTTCTAAAAATACATCCGATTATCACCATTTTCCTGAAAATGGAAACAATACATAGATAACCATAATATTATAAGAAATTTCAAAGGCATTTGCTCCAGAGGAAATTCTAATTAATTTTTATGTTGAAAAAATAAAATTTTCAAACATAAAAGTTGAGCATAAAAGCAAAGGAGTGAGGTAGCCAAAATTAAGGGGAAAAAAAAATTTCTAGTCCTAGAAGAATTTTTTTTTTCAGAATTTTTCTATGACTTTTTTGTAATTTTTTGACAATTATTGATAATAAATCAATAAACAATAATTTTCAACTCTGGAAAGTATATTAAAATTCACAAAAAAATCTAAAATGATTTTTCAGACTCATACAAAACTTTCTAGAATTTTTCATACTGAAAAAGTATTTTTTGTAATTTTATAACAATTTATTGATTTAATAATCAATAAAAAATATTTTCATCTCCGAAAAATAAATTATAAATCACAGAAAAATCATAATAAACAGAATTTTTTTTGGGTGAAAATTGAGACCAAAACCAGTCCCACACGCACCTTCATGCACCTACGAACCTGACTATTACAAAACAAAGTCTGAATATGACTTTCATTTGCCGAGACGGCGCGTAAAGCCCACGTGCCGCCTTTTCGGCTACTGCGAATCACCAAATTCAATGATGGTTTCAGATTTTTTATTAGACTTCTCTAGCCTAGGGGTGGCTTTCACTTGCCATTGCTGAGAGTGGAATTTAATAGTTTACTGTTCATCATCTTCTTCAAAATTCTAGTTTTCGACCTAAACTTTGAATGACCATATCTCTCTTAATTTTTAACCATTTTTATGATTTTTATATAGTTGGAAAGTATTTTCCAAAACAAATCTAATCATATAAATTTCATATCACAAAACCTAATATTTTAAAAGTTACAAGTATATTAATTTTCGGCTAGCATTTATAATATCTTTTAATATACTTATCGAATGTATGCAAAACTTTACAGATTTCATCCTTATGTCATAAACATGCTATGGTATAAAATTGAAAGTATTTTGTAAACCTTATTGCAAGATGCCATTGATGCACCATAAAAATAACCATGACATTTTTTATTTTTAAATACCCAAATTAGACAGAAAACAATTCATGTATGCTCTGATGCCATTGAAAATTTTCGTGCAAATCAACAAAAGTATTTTCATGTGGAAATTTTTTGGATCGAAATTGGGTTTGGATCACTTACCTTTTTTACGAATAGGTACTCTATGCCAAGAAAGTGTCACGGATTCGAAATACTCCCTATTGTTCATGATCCAAATATCACTTTGGTGTACCAAATGATCAAAGTCTTCAAACTCTCGAGAGCCCCTCTTTTATTGACACTTCATGTTGCATTCTCACATACAGGAGGAAGTGTTCTTTCCTCTTCTTTTCTTTCTTTTCGTATATGTGTGTATGTGTCAAAAAAAATAAAATAATGGGCAGTTCCTGTTTCATTCCAAATGGGAGCGGAAGTTTTAAGGGAGGTTTGGAGGGTTGGTTAAGTTGGTTACCAGTAACCAACCCCAACCTTTTTAAATTCAAAGGAAGGGGGGGGTCTACCCTCATGGTCGGACCCGCCCCATATTCTAATAATTTCACCACCTGCAAAATTGTATCCATTTACCAATGAGATGATGCTTGATGCCAATAAGCATTTTTTGGTTAAATAGCGTGGTTTTTGTCATGGAAATTGGCAGATTTGTTGTCTGAATATCAATCTAGTCACTTCCTAGAGCTTTTCATTAGTTTTGGAGTAGCCAATGACACCAATCCATATTCAGCTTCTCATTCTGGTTGAGGCATGATTATAGGCTAGCTCAAGGATCTTTTTTCAGTAAATCTTCCTTTTAAGAATGTCATCAATTTCACAAATTGGCAGAACCCCGAAGAACGCTTCAAACTTCTAAAGCCCACATTCTTGTTGTACCAAATCTGCGAACTAGCTAGTCCAAAGGTCTCTCAAGAATCAATACCAAAAGCTTTTGCTACTTGAATTGAAAGATGGAGATTGAAGGCCTTGAAAATCTACTATGTGGCAAATGTAAGAGGCAGAATTTGTTGTGAGGTAGAGAATCTCACTACATCTTTTATAGGAACTGAGAGTTATTACAATTTTTAACTCTGTTCGTATGATTCTGAAGTTGTTTTGTTCTCTTTGCAACTGCATAAATCCTTTTTAATCCAGAAAGCTTGAAATGATAGAGAATGTGTGGTGAAATGGTGGAGAACACACTGCTATGAATAAATGATTGTATTGTATCTTGACATCAGAGTGGTTTTTGGCAATCCCCAAGAAGATGCCACCTCCTTATACATGGCACTTTGTGATGGAAAAAGGAAAATCAAGATATCTTAATTTGCCTCTCTCTCTGCACCTACTTTAATTATGCACTTTCTTCATTGTCTTTCCTTTGAACCTCATTCCTGTTTCCACAGCTAACAGGTTGACTAATGTGGGAGATTTAATCTGGTCTGGTCTGTAAAGCAAGTCAAGCTGCTTTAAACCACGTAGGTCCATGCTACCCCAAGAAGTCAATGAACTAATACTGATTTTCTTCACGTCTACAATGGCCAGATGAAGAATGCGGAATGCCAATGCCTGGCATGAAGATGACAGAAGCCTGAAATTTTCATCAGGTCTACAACGTTTGAACAACCTTGCTATCCTTGCCTGGTTCATCCCAGGAGTAAAATTTTGCAAGTTTCAAAATATTTCACATGCAAAATTCGCAATATATTTAGAAAAAGAATGAAAATTCATACCAAATGACAGAAATTTTTGATAAAATTAGGAGAAAAAATTTAAATAATCTTTGATAAATTATAAATTTAATATGCATTATCACATGGAATTTTTATGTGGTTCAAACAATCGTTTTACCATAAGGTTCAATTAACATTCCAGTGGTGAGTTTCAAATTCTTCCGAGCTAAACTGAAATGCTCTGTTTTGACTGAATTAAAAATCTTACATTTATTTCTTTTTTTTTTTTAAATATCAATCTAATAACTTTTTTAATAACCAATTCCAATAATATTTTGCTTGAAAATAATATTTATTTCTCACATGGTAAGAAGGAAAAAAAAAAAGAAGATAAACTTCGCTATCATCAGCTCCAAATCCAAATAAAGGAGAAAAGTTGTATTAAGAAAAATGTATACAATATGATCCGATCCCAATCAGTGAGATAAAAGATTTAGTTATTGTTATATGGTATGAAAAATAATTAGCAAAGCACGAGACATATCTAGAAATTATTGAAAATTTCTTTTCTAGGGTGAAGTTTTCAAAATGGTCCGATATTTGTAACGCGGAGGAAGCGGTGGGCGGGGTGGGCAACCGGCCCCCTCGTGTTTTTACCATAAAAAAAAAAGAGATTTTAGTTTATAAAAGAAATTGTAATTATAAATAATATTAGCCCTCCCAAAAAAAAAATGAATCCACCCCTAAAAATTTTTATTTAATTATTATTATAATTTTTATATTATTTATCTTATTACTGATAATTACATATTTAATCATTTTATATTTTTATTATAAAATATAATTATTCTGTTATTTTAAAAAAATAATTAATTTTTTTATTTTTTTTTACACACATTTATCCACATTTCTATTCTCTATATTTTTACATAATTTCATTTCTATGTGGCCTAACTAGGTAGCAAAAATTAGGCCACGTACACAGATAGGGTCACTAAGGGTTGGCTAATATCATTTTTGGAGTTGGGTTTAGTCTCCATAGATCCGGTTCTTCTTGGACTCGATCAGGTAGCTAGTTGTGAGGTTTAAAACCTGCAAAAGAGTGTCGAATGGTGCTCCGACAGGGAAGACTCTGACGTACAAGTCAGAAAGAGTTGTTTTCGAAAGAGAAAGATAAACAGACTGAGAAAGGAGAGAGGACGGATCTCCCTCTATGATTTGTGTGCCTTGTATAGGGTTAGAGGACTTCCCTGGACTGATACCCCAATTGATATTATATAATATTTTTCTTAGATCCGTGCCGCTGCAAACTTTGTGATCACGAAAGATTCGATAATGCGGCTACTTGGGCAACTGAATTATTCGGAGAGATTCTTCTCCTTATTAATTAGATCTATTAGGTTTCTTTCTACATATGGAAGATATGTTCCGTGCCGAAGTGGGGAACTCAGTTAGTTAAGCAATACCGAATGGGTACTAGCGGCCGAGTGAGACAGATGCGTCTGGTCTCTTTGGTAGCTATCTGCTGAGGGTGCTCGGTTTGCCTTATAAATCGAGTCGAATAATAGATTCCTTCAGCTAGACGGAGCGACTGAGGCCCTTCAGGGAGACAAGTCCCTTCGAGTGATTGGGGCGGTTAAGGTCCATTCACAAAAATGAATCTCTTTAGTGAATCGGGGCGACACAAGCTCATTCTCGTTTGAGTGTATTGATATCAAAAGAAATGGAGGCCCACTTTACACAGTAAGGCATTTTAAAAGAGGGTCCATCATTTGGCCCCAACTTATGGTGTCGTTTCGTGAGAAAGGTGCCATGAGTAGTGGCTGTTCGGGATAGGTGTTGATCCTTTAAGATAAAGAGTGTCTCTTCGATTTCCGTGAATTATCCTTATAAAGGCTTATATGAGACGAAATCTAGCATTTTCATTGCTCTGTGCTTATTCTTTCTTTCAAATTTCCTCCATACGTTAAAAAGTTTCTGCGAAAGTTATGACGAAGAGTCTTATTGCTCAAGGCATTAACGACATCAGGAGTACCATGTCGGTATCGGACCTTCAAGAGGTCCAAACTGCCATGCTAGTAGGCGATGACTATGCCCTAATCTCTGCTATTGACGAAGATAGGGCGAATAAGGCCCTTGAGGGTTGTGTCCCGATTTACAAGCAAATGGTGAACTTTGATTTGAAGGTGTCATATACTGGCTCATTTACTGATGTATTGCAACGATGAAATATATTCCCAACTTTGTTGACTCCCAGCTCCTGGCGTCTCATTGTCACCATAGTTTCTTTGGTAGGGCTCTATCGCTTCCGTTTTGATTTCGACATTCTGGTAGCACTTTTCTCTCTGGTGAGATATATGAGGAAGGGTTTGGTCCAAGATTCTTATAAACTATAAACTCGCCTAGAGTCTGATTGGGGATTTCGTTATGGAAAACCTACTAGCAGTGACTGGGTGCGTAAGTATTTCTTTGTGGAGTTCCAAAATAGGGATCTCATGCTAGTGCTTCCTATCGCTAAGGGAATGCCTGCACTCGGGTTAAAGCCTTCAGACCTTTCTCGTCATTTTCGTTTCATACGTTCGGTTGATAGTTATTGTCATTCCACACGAAGGGTTATTTTGATTGATACTTTGACAGATGATCAGATGCTTTCGTTGGCAGGCCTGCTAATAGGGGAGAAGAGAAGTATAGATAGGCCCCTCCTTATTGACAGGAGGGTCATAGAGTTGGCGAAATCTCTAGCTTCGTTGATGACTTCGTGTTAAGGGAGGTTACAATTAACAATGACGTACCTCCTGAGAACCCTTCTGCCAAGGCTAGTGGATCATCTGAGACCCCGGCATTGGCAGTACTTCCTTCACCAAAGAGGAGAAAAATGGTTCATCTTGATTCTCTTTTGGAGGAAAGTCATGAAGCAAGTGAGAAAAAAAGGGGATGCGTCCTTTCGATTCCATCCATGGGGTTCGAAGGTGAACCGTTGAAGTCGGGTAATACTGATTATGTTCTGCCAGCTGGGGATGAAAGGGCCTTGCCCTTGGAAGGACCTATCAAAAATCCATCGACCGATGTGGAAACCGAAGCATCAAGAGGGGCAAGAGTTTTTGTCCAGAGGTTGTTTAGTTCGTGAAGTGCGATTCCTTTATGGCCTTCCCATAAGGAAAAGCATAAGGTATCTGATGGAACAGCCATCCCTCCCTCTATCCACATTTGTTTTTTTCATGGTGACAAGGGCTTAAAGGAGAGACGGATGGTAGCTATTAGCTCTGGAGATAAGTATTATAGTCATGTAGATTTGTCGGAGGTAGAGAGAATAACCGATCGGCTTGACTTTCATCATTGCGACCTGTAATTACATAGGATATCTATGGAGCAGGTTAAGTCCCTTGGTTTGTTGGTATTGTCTTGCAGATTCTCTCCTCTCTTTGTTTTCATTGTAAGTGACTTTTGTTTTTTCACAAACGATAGCCCTCGTCAAGTTTCCAGAGCGATGAAGGAAGCAGACTGTTGGCCACTTAGAGGAAAAGGTTCAGCAATTAAGTACCCAAACTGGGGCTTTTTAGGATGCCAATGGTCGAAAAGAAAAGGGTATGGATACGAGGGTGTTCGAAGTCTCATAGACCGAAGAGGAGGCTAAGGGCCTACGAAGTTATTGTGAGTAGCTGGAATATGAAAAGAAGACTCTTGAGACGCAGTTGCACGCTACCAAGGTATTGGCCCAAATGCGTGAGGAGCCTCTCCAGTTGGCAGAAAAGAGAGTGCTTGAATCTGAAAGAGCTCTATCCCAGTGTGCCGTTTCTGCTAGGGACGTACAGTGTGAGTTGATGAAAAAGCTTTGGTATGTCGAGTAGATGATTCGTCGATTGGGATTGGAGGAAGCTTTGCTCCCAAGCAGTCAAAATACTGCAGGGGGAGGTGTAACTCCCATCAAATCGGCCAATGTCTGGGTTGAGACAAGTTTAGTTGATATCTGTAATTCTAAGGCCCCTGTAACTTCATGCTCATCACTTTACAATGATTTTTAATAAATATTTGTTTTTGTTTAACATATGCTGATGATTGGGGATATTCCCTTTATAATTTCGAATGAAATCCAAGGTTTGGTAGTCTCACGGGGATAGACTCCATCCATTAAGCGGGGCGGCCAAGACCTTTTAGGGAGATAGATTCTTTCGATGTACGAGGTGACTGAGGCCCTTCAGGAGATAAGTCCCTTCGACTGTATGGGGCGACTAAAACCTTTTGGGGAGATAGATCCCTTGAACTATACAGGGTGACTGAGCCCTTTTGGGGAGATAGATCCCTTCGAACGTACGAGGCGACTGAGACGCTTCGGGGAGATAGATCCTTTCGACTGTACGGGCCGATTGAGACCCTTCGGGGAGATAGATCCCTTCGAATGTACGGGGAGACTGAGACCCTTCGGGGAGATAATCTCTTCGAATGTACAGGGTGACTAAGGTCCTTAGGGGAGATAGATCCCTTTGACTGTGCAGGGTGACTGAGGCCCTTCGAGGAGATAGATTCCTACAAATGTATGGGGCAACTGAGACTTTTTGGGGAGATAGATCTATTCGAATGTATGGGGTGACTGAGGCCCTTTGACTGTACATGGTGACTAAGGCCATTCGGGGAGATAGATCCCTTCGACTATGCGGGGCGAATGAGACCCTTCGGGGAAATAGATCCCTTCGAACGTATAGGGCGACTGAGATTCTTCGGGGAGATAGATCGCTTCAACTGTCATTTCTCTCGTTGATGATAGAAATTCAGTGGAATGCAGTAGAAAAAGATACGCGTGCGTTTATTACTAAGTGGAAGACTATCATAACAAGGATGCAAAAGTTGTGTAAAGCTTATCGAAATGTACTCGGGAGCTATTTCGAGGCGGATGCTAAGGGCTCACAATCATAGGACAAAGTCCCTACTCCGAGCGAAATCCTAAGCTTTACCTTCATGTGTTTGGTGCTAGGTAAGGCATCTAGGGCGTTTAGGCCCGGTCTCCCTAAGATTGCGTTATAGGACGAAGGGAGTTTAACCACATTAAAGGTCGTTGTGGCTGTCCCATGATTAGCGGGGTGTACCCAGGGTGACTGAGAGTGAGATACTTTCTTCAGGATATATCCATTCGCCAGAGAGCCCCGTAATCGAACTCGCATGAGGTTGCAAATATGAAGGGTCGTAACCCATGCGCTTGAAAGTGTCCCAATATAGAAGATCGCACCTCTCTCCTTGGTTAGCAAAGATCTTCCACTCTTTGTGTAGGTCTATCTTGGCCATGATAACTAACGGATCGTGGCGATTGGGATTTATTTCGACTAACTCCTCATTGGTGAACCCGATGATCGGTCACTTGCCTTTTGTTTCGTTTTCAGTATGGGTTGCAAGTACTTCTAGCACAAGGGAGATAGGAGCATTAGGTGAGTAAAAGATAGGCACAATCTGGTGCTTAGTCATGTCCTCTCGTGTGTCATCCGGATGGTTCGAAATGTTCGATGGAAGCTGAGAGGTTTGAGGGGTTTTCTCCTCGCAAACTTGGAGTATGACTCCGTCTTGATGGTTTGTCAATGAGGGGTCGACAAGTTGGTCGCCTTGCTCATCTGGCCTCAATGTTCACTTGTCGGAGCTTGGTCTGCCCTTAGCTTCTTGATTGATGAACCTCTGCAATTTTCCACTTCAGATAAGGTTCTCAAGTTCATCTTTGAGCCTTCTACAATTGTTGGTCATGTGGTCGTAATTGTGATGGAAGTGATAATATTTATTTTTGTCCTTCTTAGGGTCATCTTCTGTATGTTAAAGGGGCCACAGGATACAAGGATGGTCCCTGATCTGGAACAGAACCTGACTGGGGGTTCCAGTCAAAGGGGTATAAGTATTGAATCTCTAAGGAGGCGGAGGAAGTGATTGATTTGTCTTGGGCATAGGTCGTTGAGGTGATCAACTATGTTCCTTACTGGATGTTCAGCTTTCTTTTCGGTTGAAAGCCTTAGTGTCTTCGGTAGCAATGTACTTTTTAGTGCGAGAATAAAACTCTTGGATAGTGGAAGGAGGTTTCTTCATGATTGAGACTTTCATACCGGAAGGGCGCAGTCCAGTGAATAGGCTGCTAGCGCGATAAAATGGTTCAAAGACGGAACCTTCATCATCTCTATCTTAAATCTTTCCAAGAAGTCCCTCAGGGACTCGTTCTCCCATTGATATAATGACAATAGAGAAGTGGATTTTCTATTGGGCCCCCTGCTATTACAAAGTGCGCCTCGAACTGCTCTCAAAGTTGGGAGAAGTTTTTTATGCTTAGCGACGGGAGTGAATTAAACCAAGTCAGCGCGTTCCCTGTAAGGGTAGTGGGGAAATGTTTGAACATGGCCGCGTCGGTCATGTCCCTTGAAATCATTACCGTCACAAAATGGATTGTGTGATCGCGGGGGTCTGTTGTCCCGTCATATCTTTCCATAGAAGACAGAAGTATATCGCGAGGCATAGGTTCCGAAGAGATCTTCGGATCGAAAGGTGAAGCATTAGAATAAAGGGGAGTTTGGCTTCCTTGAGCATTGACCTGTCTTCGGCGACAAGTTGTTCGACCTGTCTTCGGAGGTCATCAGGGTTATCGCAAGAAGTCACCGAGGGCTCGTGATTGAGCGGTGGGGTTCGTCGACGGGGGTGATCGCGACCTGATCCTCCCGAAGATGAATGACCTTCGGGTCTCACAACACGGCTAAGGCTTTCAAGTTGTTTGCTCATGTCTTGGATTTTTTACTCTAATTTATCCATCTGGGGTTGACTGATTGGTGCTGGAGGTACTGGCGTAGGAACCGCGACGAGGCGTTCTTGGTTCCAGAGTGGCAGGACTGGTTCTGACTGAGGAGGTCAGTTGCGAATAGGAGAATCAGTTGATCGAACGGGTGCCGCCGAAGGGGAAGTTTAGTGGGAGTAGTGGCATGGCCATCAACCAGGGATGCGGCCCTTGAAGCTGCTCTAGTTCTTCGTTTCGGAGGCATGTCCTCTTTGATGCTTTTAGATATTCAATAGGGATTATCTCAGTCTATTTCCCAAGGATGGCGCCAATTTGTTGGAGTTGGGATTAGTTTCCACAGATCCGACTCTTCCTAGACTTGATCAAGTAGCTAGTTATGAGGCTTAAGACCTGTAAAAGACCGCCAGAGGATGCTCTGACAGGGATGCTTTGACGCTCAAGTCAGAAAAAGTGGTTTTCGAAATGGAAAGATAAACAAACTGAGAAAAGAGGGTAGGATGGATCTCCCTCTATGATCTGTATGCCTTGTGTAGGGTTAGAGGACTTCCCTGGACTAATACCCCTATTGATGTTATATAATTCTTTTCTTAGATCCATGCCACTGTAGGCTCTGTGAAACCCTAATTTCTTTAAGAATTCGTTCGGAGATTCTAGATCTATGATCACAAAAGATTCAATGCGCGACCATTTAGGCAACTGAATTATTCGAAGAGATTCTTTCCCTTATTGATTAGATCCGTTAGGTTTCCTTCTATATACGAAAGATATGTTCCGTGCTGAAGTGGAGAACTTAGTTAGTTAAGCAATACCAACTGGGTACTAGTGGCCAAGTGAGACGGATGCATCTAGTCTCTTTGATAGCTATCGGCTGAGGGTATTCGATTCGCCTTGTAAATCGAGTCGAACAATAGATTCTTTCGTTTAGACGGGGCGACTGGGGCTCTTCAGGGAGGCAAGTCCCTTCAAGTGATAAGGGCGCCTAAGGTCCATTCATAAAAATGAATCTCTTTAGTAAACTAGGATGACACAGGTCCATTCTCGCTTGAATGTATTGATATCAAAAAAAAGGGATGCCCACTTTATACAGTAAGGCCTTCTGAAAGGGGGTCCATCAATCATCTGTGCGCATAGTGACCTATTCCTATTGTTAATTTTTTTTTCTTTTTTTTTTTTGGTGAATAGAGAAACTTGAACTCAAAATCATTACAAAGGTGGGGACGGTGCCTATATTTCATTGGCTTCCTATTGCTAACATTAGCGAAACACTACTTGCGGCGAGGTGTTTAGCAATGCACGTGCTTAGAGTTGTTGTTAATGTTACTAAGCATTTTCGCAATTAAAAAAAAAAAGGAAGAAAAAAGCTAAAAAGATTTGGTATCATAAAGTTGGTGGTTTTGGTAGTGACCCTTTTCTTCTTCCAATGTAATATAAGTTTTTACATTATTTTACTTGTAATTAATAAGATCAAAATGTTTGCACATAAAATAAAAAAAAAATTACAAAATTTCTGCATAATTGAGAATAAAATAGTAATTATATCAATAAATTTTAACATTAAGCTTAATTTTAATTACAAACACTATCTTTATGTCCATTGCTTGTCCTTTCTCCCTTCTGTTTTGCTTTCTTAATATAAATTTTAAATTTAATTAGAACTTGAATGAGACAAAATATTGCAAGACATTTATGCTTTTCTATCCGGCTCATTTGTGCACACAATTAGATGAATTTGTTAAAAACATTACTCTCTCTCCAAACTCCTCTTATTAACAAAAGAAAAAGAAAAAAAAAAAATACATAGAGAGAAAGAGCAACTTAACATGACTTGTTTGTATACTTTCACGAAGAAGATACGACCTTTCAATAGTCTTAAATATGAGGGAATAAACAAAGAAAAATGGTAAATATACCTGAATAGGCACAAAGTTCTAAAAAATGTTCTACACAGAATATTAAAAAAAAATATATATATGCAGAAAAATCTTGTAGCACCACAAAAATAGGCCTATAAGATGAATTTTCTTACGTAGGGTGCTTTTGGATTCTACTCTCTACAAGGAATTACCCTCTTCTTATCTATACAAATGAAATATTGTATAGCAAACTCCCAAGAATGTAGCAGTAGGGTATTGTACTATTTTAATCATATATTTCAGGTTTGAATCATGAAAATGGAGAAATGACATTTGCATTTCACCCATAATGTTAAGGGTGAGCATTCGATTAAATCGTAATCGAAATGATCAAAATTAAAATAATCGGTTTAATTCACTTATACAATTCTTATAACCATAACGTAATCAAATAGACTAAAAACCGATAATTTGTTTGACCGAATTGGTAGTTAATTCGATTCGGTTATCCAAATTAACGAATTATTGAAATCTCTTATCATAAAAGATTTTTAAGTAACATGCTTTATATTCATATCTATACAAATATAATATATATTATTCATATCTATGAAAATATAATATATATTATTCATATTAATCAATAACTATAAATCATAATTTTAAAATTCAAAATTCATTTATAATTTTAATTCATTAAATAATATTTTGAAAATTTCACATAAACTAAACTTTTGAAGTGAAAACGTAGTGAAATAGGAGGAGAGGGAGATGTGTGAGTAAGAGTCTCAAGTTTGGAAGTGGAAAATCCCTAAAATGGACTTCACATTTGAAATTTGGAACAAAAAATGTGGAAACTAAATGCTTTACATTAATTGTGAACCCTCCATTATATTAGTTTTAATTTTTATATATATTTTTTAATTTTTAATTATAACACTACAAAAAAAATAGTATTAACAATGGAAATTAGCGACAAACAATATTCGTCACTATTTAGCTACGAATTTAGTCACAGAAAAAATATTCATCGCTATTTTGTAACAAAATTAGTGATGAAAAACATCTGTGGCAAATTTAGCAATGAAAAAAATTTGTAGCTAAATTCGTGGCTATTTAGCTACGAAAATAATTTTGTGACTAAATTCGTGGCTAACTAGCTATGAAAATAAAATTCATCACAAATTTTAGCGACGAATGCCACATTCATCACTAATTTAGCGACGAACGGGATGGTTCGTCCCTAAGTTTTGCAACGAAAGGTTTGATCGTTGCCAAAATTCGCAATGGGCAAGATGTTCGTAACAAACTTTAAAGACAAACGATTTATCAATTTCAAATTTTAGCGACGAAGATGAGTTCGTCGCTAATTTTAGTGACGAACTAACTATTTGTCCCAAATTTTAGCGACGAACTAGCTATTTGTCATTAATTTTCGTCACGAATTCTACGTTCGTCCTCAATTTTAGCCACGAACTCTTGTTTGTCCCAAATTTTAGCCACAAAAGGCGCGTTCGTCGTTAAAAGTCACAAATGAAATGTTCGTCGCTAAATTTAGCTACGAACTCCTGTTTATCACAAATTTTAGCCACGAAAGTCATGTTGGTCGCTAATTTTATCCATGAACTCCTCGTTTGTCATTAATTTTAGCCACAAACTCGATAGTTCATCCCAAACTTTTAGAGATGAAGATGTTATTCATGGCTAAATCCGTCGCTAAGTATTCGCTGTTTGTTGTAAAATTCATTGCTAATTGGCCACAGAATAATTTTCGTAACTAATTTCGTCGCTAATTTGAGAATTTGTGACTAATTTCGTGGCTAAATTCCTTCTATACTCTCTTATAAAACATTTTCAATCGTTTCTCACTTTTGTCCCTTTTGAATAACAGAGTTGGGTAAAATATATAATAAGTTTTACAATTCTCATCAAGTTAACCATTTTAGACAATAAATAATTCAACCAATCTCTAGCTAATTATTACCATTTTACATATATGAGTATATATGTTAACTTTTGGAGATTAGGTATTGAAAAATTCTAAAAAATTTACAATTCTTTTATCAATCATAATTTTAAGAGAAGTTACAAATTTGTTTAAATAATTAAGTCATTATGAAAGTATGAAAATCAATTTCCTCTTATCAATGAAACACACAACGAATATATTTTTGTCTCTAATTTTGTTGTAAATTTTCGAGAATTATTTTTTGGTTGTTAATTTTATCACAAACAATTATTTCGTTGTGAGAAATGGATGAGAAATAAATTTCGTCACAAAATTTATCACTAATTAGTAACGAATTATTGCTTTCGTTGCTCTTTAGCAACAAATTACAATCCGTCACTAATTTTAGCGAAGAATAATCTATCCGTCAGAAATTTTAGCGATGAAAAACCTATCTGTTGCTGTCCGTCACTGAGCTTATTAAATAATCAACATTCCTTTCTTTCTTTGCTTTATCCAAAATGAGTTGTAAATATTATTTTTAAATACTCTACATCATTTGATTCTTAACTAATTTAATTTTTAATATTATTTTTAAAATATTGAGCTTTAAATTTGGATGATAATCGTCCAAAATGAAAACTAATAATTAGTTAAAAAAATACAAAAAGAAAAATATAATTTATTTTTGACACAAAAAAAATTTGAAAAATAATAATATATATTAATAATTTAATATATATTTGAAAAAATATTTAAAAAAATACATATATTTTTAATATAAAAAATAATAATCACTTAAAAAATACAAAAGTAAGAATAACTTGGAAATTAAAAAAATAAAAATATAAGATATTAATTCTGAGTTCAGCGACGGAAGCGAAATTCGTTGCTGAAATCAGTGACGGAAATGCTATCCGTCGCTGAATCAACGATAGGAAATTCTATCCGTTGCTGAAATCAGTGATAGCTAGTCTATTAGACTGAGCTCGTGATCTTTATGCCTTCAAACCCTAGTGGCACCTTTCACTCTATCTCTCTCTCTCTCTTCATCTTCAGCTGTGTTATCTTCCAAATCAAGTGTTTCAGAGATCAAGTCCCTGTTTTCTCTTCTCATCCCACCCGTCAAAGATGACTGGGCAACAATGACGGCAATGATCTCTCTCTTCGACTGTCGAAGATCACCTCAGACCTTTGGGCTAGGTTTTGCATCTATTGTCTTCGAAGGTGATCGAACATTTATAGATCTGGCTAATTCCAACGGTTAGGGTTTTCTTTTTTGACTTGAGATCTTCTCTTCGTGGTGATATCCTTTTACGGTGTGTTTAACTACCTCTATCTCTCTCTCGCGCTCTACCTACAAAACTAGGGTAAGAGTTCTTCTTCCATAATCACTGATTGCTGTTTTTCTCGAACTCTCGCTATAGTTAAGAAAAATATTATTTAGGGCTTTCTCTGCTTAATCTTCCATTTTGGGATTTCAATCCTAGCATATTTAACTCACCTTTTGGGATGATCGTTGATATTTAAGTCAATTTTTGAATTTCCCTTTGAAATTTGACTTAGCTTTGGGCCGAGGCTGACCTTTGGTTTGACTTTCACCAACTTCAGCCAACAATCCGACTAGTCCTCTGACAACTCCATTAATATTAAAAACAAAAATCAATAATTGTCACGATTTAAAATTATGAATATCCGAAAACCATATTGAATCCAATTACATTCAATTTAAATCGAGTTAAACTTTTAAAAAATAAAATTATTTGAATACATATTTTCTTCAAACACAAAATTTAAACTTAAAACTTTATTTAAAAATATTTGTTTATCCGTATTATGATTGTCCATTTTAATGTGATATTCATTGTTGATAGTTTGATTTGTTATGATTTGATCGCATGATTTTTTAATTTATGAACTGTTTTAATGTCACATGCTATGTCTCTTTAAGTTTACTTATGATTCCTTTGATTTTATCTCATTTATGTCTTTTCAATATTTAAATTTTTAGTGTATTTGTATAGTCTTAACTTACCCATTTTTTTCTCTTGAAATCAAGATGATGTGTGCATCCACAGATGGTGTTTTAGGGTGCCCGGATGTTTGTCACCGTGTGAGATGGTCCACCGTGCCAAATGGCGAAGTAATTTAGTTTGAAATAATATCTCACTACTTTTGTTATTAGGTCTTTGTAAATGAACCAAATAACTTTGTTAATATGGAAAATACATTTCTTAGAGTGCAATTTAATATTGAAAGTATGCTTGAATATTGCATATATATATATATATATATATATATGTCTTTAATATTAATATTCATCAATAGAAGTAATCAAAAATCGATTTTCACCACTGGTAAACATGCAATTTAATTCATGTATATCTGAATATGTAACCATGAAATAAAATAAAATAATCATTAAAATTCAAATTTACTTCTTAAAAGTCTCACTGAATACAATATATACTTGTACCAATAATAATTCTATTAATTTTTACAAAATTGTATTTTTTGAAAGAGACGTTAAGGGCATTTAATACATTTTGTATATCAACAGTTGACGTCATTTTATACGAAACCACTACCATATGCTTTATAAACGGGTATCCGCCACACTACGCTCTCCATCGGCCGGTTTAGGAGTTCTGAAAGTTAGATTTGTGGAAAAAGTCCTGATGCTGAAAGTGAACCTTCTTCTGTTTAGGCCATCATCTTCAAACTGGAGTCCGCCATTTGCACATGAAACACTTAAATTCTTTTGAAAATTGCATGACAAATTAGCCATGATAAACTCATATTTGCCTTCTCCTTTTTCATGGCCACCTTCATTTTCTTCTCCTAAATTCTTAGGCTTGGAAAAATTTTCCAACAAGCTGCGTAGAGCATTCTTATTTTCCAGATCATCTTCTTTTTCTTCTTCGTCGGCTAGTAGATGTGGTGGGGTTGATTCAAGCTCCATTTGCTCCCACTCTTCTACATCCATACCATATTCAAGGAAATTTGCACCAGCCATTGCTAGAGCTTCAAGTGAAATCGACATTTGGAGTAGGAAGTAATATCAAAGATATTTTTTATTGTTTGATCTTCTTCCGCTTGTCTCCACACAAGGCTTGTAGTAGGATTATATACTTAGGCATCCGCATGTGAAAAACATAAAAAGTTTCACGGATTAAACGTAAGAGTCAATTCACATTTCCTTCATTCAAGTTTTGAGAGAGAGAGAGAGAGAGAGAGAAGGAGAGAGAGCTTTAACAAATCTGAACGAGAAGAACAAAGTTCCCGTGACAGCCTCTAGCACTTTTTCTCATCATCCAAACTTTGCTGCTCCATGTGATATCAGCTGTAAGCAAAGAGCTATGAGGCGGAGCATCATGTAGATATCTTTCGACATCACTCTTGAAGTGAAACTGTTGTTGAACACATCCTGTTATAGCTGACATTGAGAAGAATGTGAGGATTGAGTGAAAGAAAACTTCTTTTTTTGTTTTTCTCCATTCTTTGACATAATATTCACAATATAAATTTTAAACTGACGGAGCACAGTCAAAGGACACATTAACATGAAGATTGGAACTCTCTCGGCCTATGATCCAATAGACAAGATGTAGTAGCACACACCGAAACGTGTTGTCTATGCGGGATATATCTCCCAGACAGCAGACATGACCCACTCTCTCGGTATTCATCGAATAGATCTTTCTCAGTAGCTGCCTAATCAGATCTTGTATCTCCTCGATGCTCGTTGTCATCGATCGGCTAAAGACAATATTCAAGCTCCTTTAGATTATAGAGGCAACCTCCCATAATCGGCAAGGAAACCTTTGACTATTGTCAATAAGAAAAAAATTCTTTAGTAATCCAAATTTCCTTAAATAAGGGTATTTTAAATCTCTGGGAATCTTTTACTACGATCCTCATGATCTTGGGAAATTTCGATAATGAAACTAAGGTTTTAACGTCTCGGGAGCATATAAAACTCACACACAGAGACTATATATATACATCATTAAGCCTATCGGTTAAATACGTTCTCTTGACTTACACAATATATACAAGGGCATACAGAATTTTCTTTCAATCTATTTCTTGTATCGAAAACCACTCTCTAACTTGACAGTTGGAGTCTTCTCCGTTGGAATACCCTATGATGATTTTTTGTAGGTTTCATCGATCATGATCACTAGACAATTAGTTATCTCGTTCGAATTAGCAGAGCCATCATTTGTGGAACAAAATCCACATCTAACAGATTGGCACCATTCGTGATAAACAGACTAGAAAAAAACTTATTCCTTAACTTGTCCCTCCTCATGCCTCCCAAGAGAGAAACTAGAATTGCTTCTAGAGCTGTATCGACAACGGAAGGACATATTGCTACCCCAACAAACACTGTCTAACCAGCAATGCTAAACAATCACGCCGAGATTCCCAACACTACTAACATACTCAAGAGTCAAACATCGATTGCCCACCAAAACCACCCGATCCAGCCCCTTGCTCTGGTCTCTCCAGAAAGGGCCATATGAGCCGAAATGGAAAGGATTGAGTCCAAGTTATAAGGCATAAGTAAGCAGTTAGAAGAACTTAAACGCATGCCCTTAGGCCATAAGCACAATCCTCTTCTCGCGGGTTGGATCACATATGCCAGCGAAGGCTAGAGCCCAGAGATCACCAAGAACCATCGGTGACTACCCGACACCACCCTGATGATCTAAGAAAATAAATTAAGAAACTCATGGCAAATGAACTCACATGCATTAACACGAGAAGAGATGAATTCACTCAACATGTTACCGACTTCTCAACGTTCGACTCCAAAGTTTTTATAGAACCTATGCCTCATGACATGCTTCTCCCTCCTATGGAGAGGTATAATGACACTATAGACCCCGGGGTTAACGTAGTTTGGTCCCAAGAGACGTGTCGGATGCAACCATATGTAAGCACTTTTCTATGACCCTGAAGGGCAATATATTGATATGATTCAATTCACTCCCCCCATTTAGTATCAAAAGTTTCTCCGAACTTTGATAGCAATTTGAGACACACTTCGTGATCGATAGAGGGCCAAAAGAAAGTTTACATCCATCCTCTTATTGCGAAAGAGAGACGACAAGCCATTAAGGGTTTTTCTTGACAAATTCAAAACTGAGATAATGAAGGTCTCAGGCCTAGACCATTCTATCGCATTAGCAGCATTACTCACTAGGTTGAGACCATCAAGAATGAAAACATCCATCATAAAGAACCCCCCGTCTACCCTCCAGGAGTTTTATGTTTGTGCGGAAAAGTACATCATCGCAGAAAACGTTGAGGCATTAGACAAACGGCAAAACCGACCAACTAGGGGCGAGCACAGCCGATCACCTCAACGATCTCACCAAGAGGGCTTGGCAAATACCCCCAGAACAATAGAGATTCACTAGCTACACCCCTCTGAAAGAGGTGCCTAGCCAAGTTTTGCTCTAGATCTGGACAAACTCTATCTTAGGTGCCCCCGTCGCTCCCCAGAAGATGATTCAAAAAAGGACATGACGCGATACTGCCACTTTCACTGGGATTATGGTCACCTAGTAGACGAATGTATAAAGTTGAAAGACAAACTTGAGTTTTTCATTCGAAGTGGTTGGCTCCAAAGGTTCACAAGCACCGAAAGAGAAGGTCTCCCTCTTCAGGGCTCACATACCATAAAGCGAGAAAATAAGTGAGCCGAATAGCCAATCCTAGAAGATACCCATAACTGACCAGACGGAATAATTGTCCAAGTGCAGAGTGGGTATGACCCCTCAGAGCCTTACCTCCCGACTCATATCTTAAGGGCCTTACATCAGCCTGACTGAGGGTACACACGATGGAACGAGAAGGAGAGCTTGGTAGCTCCAATCTTCCAAAGGATTAAGCCATCCGAATCCATGTCCAAAGAAATCCCTGTCACCCACGTTAAAAAGCCACCTAAGAAGAAAAGACCTAAGATCGGCTTCAACAATGATGATCTGATAGGAGTCAACCCAAACCAACATGACTCCCTTGTCATTACTGCAAAGATCAGACAATATGAAATGAGGAGGATCTTTGTGGATCAAGGAGCTGACTGTAATCTCCTCTACTGGAATACTTTTTAATAGATGGGCTTTACTCAAGTGCACTTATGACCTCATGCCTGACCAATCACCTTGAAGGCACCATTTTACTTCCTATCACCCTCAGGACTCCAAACGATCATGCAACAGCTATAATGATGTTTAACATAATCAAGTTGCCCTCACTCTAAAATGTCATTCTGGGTTGACCTAGTTTGAATATCTTGGAGGCACTATCGAGCACGAAGCATATGAAAGTCAAGTCTAGGACCTCTACCAGCATTAGAACACTGTCTTGTCCCGGAACACTCCCCTAAGTAATCCCAAACCCCTTTCTCTCCGTTATGTTTACTTTTATAAGATCACTAATTGATTGCTTTGTGGCACCTATTCTTACAACTTGTCGACATGCTTTATTAATCCCTTGCAATAAATCGATTACATTGAGTATATAATGCTAAGCACCCTCTCTCAAACATATGTGCCATCAACAAGGGATATATCTTCTCGATGGGTAGGCATAGCCTACTTTCTTGAGCGAACGTGCCGTTAATAAGGGATATATCTCCCCCATAGGTAGGCATGGCCCATTCTCTCGAACGTTCTTGCCATTAATAAGGGATATATCTTCGAATGGATAGGCATGGTCCACTCTCTCGAACGTACAGGCAATCAATAAGGGATATATCTCCCTAACGGATAGACACGACCGATTCTCTCAAATGTACGTGTCGACAACAATAAATATATCTCCCCGATAGGTAGGTACGACCCAATCTCTCGAACGTACGTGCCATCAATGAGGGATGCATCTCCCTGATAGCATTCTCTCCGTTCTATGTAACAAAGCATACTACCGACATGAGGTTCTAAACATTTGCTCATGATGAAATAATCAAACATTTTTGTTAATGCATTCGAATCAGAGATATACAAAATATAAAACTAAGTTAAAAGAAGACAGAGACTACGATCAGGGAGGAGTTGGAGACGAAAAGGCACTAAACTCCAATTTGGCTTAAGCCTCAAAACCAACATCGTTACCTGCTACCTCAAGAGAAGTCCCACCTATGGGAACAATTGCAAGCTCAAAATTTAACACTTTGGAGATGACATTTTAGCCATCCGAGGGCATAGCGCCTGTCAACCTACCCCGACGGATAATCACCATTGCACATTGCAGCCTCTTGGATAGCCTATGTTGAATGTGTGAATATTGGTCGATTGTCTTTGCAATAGTTCCTCCCAGCTCAACTATCATTTGCTTGGCAGCCTGAAGAGATCGCTTGCGGACTTCAGCCAGTCTCTCCATGGCCTGTAGACGTGCCTTGCACTCTAGCCTCAGTTTCTAGTTCTTCACATTACTTTGAGGCCACCTCGCACCGTTGGAGAGCCAGGCTCAGATAAGCTTTTAGACGCTCCATCTCTTCGTTTTGAGCATTCAGAGTGACCACAAATGCTCTTTTCTCCTAGATTTCTCTCTCTCTTTGAGAAAGGACATCTTTCAGTCGAGAGACATATGCGCCCAATTGGTTAGCGCACTACTTCAGATGGTTCATTGTTTGTTTACTCCTCAGCTTTTGAAATTCTGCCAAAATGATAGTCTGCACGAAACGAAGATCACAAATAAGAACTAAAGGAGTAAAAATAATATCTCCTGATGTGACCGGCACAATCATATCATAAGTCTCGAGGACATAATAGCCTCATCACACTGCTCGAGAAAAAGCTTATTCAGCTCCAGCTTATTCAACTCCAGCTTTGAACGGTAAAAGTCAATCCAATCAGCTATTCCCCTAGCCTCGCTACCATCCACGTAGCTATAACAATGATCGCATGTATTTATCAGTATGGTACCTCTCTCTCTTTACCCATTATGATCATCATAAAACCGAATAGGAATGATCAGGGGAAGAGCAGTTCCTCCGATCACCCTACGCTTGCCCTTCCTTAGTGTCAAAGGGACGAGAGATGACAACCCTATGTTGGGTCCCCCAGCTAGCTCTTGAGGGTTGCCTACGGGGTCTCCAACTACCCCCTCATCAAGATCATCAAAAACACGATCCTTGACCTCTTCCTTTCCTCCCTCCTCTATGTCTCCCTCTCCTTCTCTATCTTCGACACCCTCACCAAGCACTTCAACATTTTTTAAATGCTTTGTCTAAGTACCTACATCTCCTTGAGCATCAAACTCATGACCTTTAACTTCCGCAACTCTCAACATGCCCGGGTCCCCTATTTACTCCTACATCCTCACTCGATAAGATTAAGGGTTGAATTTTCCTCTTCTTTCGCACCAAAGACGAAATAGGAAGGGCATCGCCTCCTATGTCGGAGGTGCTCATCACTTCAGTCGCCTCTCTATTTGACCCTGGCCTCATCTCCTTGTCGATAGTAATCTCCATAAGATCTTCTTCCTCAAGAGAAGTAAGCATGTCCACAAGCTTCTTACTCTTCTTCTTTACAAAAATGGGCCTCTCGATCTTTTTCTTCTCCCCCAACAGTAAGCCAGTCAACGACAGCATATCATCTTTTAAAAGAATATCAACCCAAATGCATCTCTTTTTAACATAACAAAATCAACCAATGGAACAAATGAATCGTGAATGACAAGAGGACTGAGGAGATCTTAACCCAAGATATGGTTCCTCATCAGCCCTCAGTAGTGTTGGCATCAAATCACTGCTCAAAAACTTCACAAAGAAATACCTATACATCAAGCTTTTATTAATGATCGTCTTGTAAAAGAACTTCCAATTCGACTCTGGCCTAGTTAGAAGATAAAACAATCCCTTAGTAGAGCCCCCTTGAGCACACCTCTTGAGGGACAACACTAATGCCAAAATTTCAAAATCGAAGTGAAGATAGTAGAAACTTATTAGTGACATTACGACTATCACCAAGCGCCAAGTGCTGGGAATCAATATCGTTGGAAAAATGTCCCAATTGAGCAAAACTCGGTCAATATTGCCTATATACAACACCTTCAAACCATATTTGGTAGACTTTTTGTATATCGACATAAGACCCCTGGTGCCCTATTAGATCTATCTTCGTTAATAGTCAACCAAGGAACGTAATCATCCCCTAACAACATATCGTTCTAAACGTCATATAGGTCATCTTCTGACATGGTGCTCCTAATGTCATCGACGCTTAGATGAGCACACAACAATGAACCTTTAGCCATTTCTTGCTTGCTCTCTCTCTGAGTACTGCTCACAAATCTTAAATGATCTGGCTTGTGAGTGCCTCTCTACGCGACAGTTGAAACTACCAAAAGAAGACACGATAATGCACGACCAATCAAGCGTTGTATTTTATGAAGCATATTGGAGATGATTCGTGATAAACAAAACAATACGTGCCACATTTAATGCTTCGCACTAACATCCTTTTGCATACCTATCCTTTTAATGTCACTCCTGAAGCCCTTCCTATGAAATGACATAAGGAAGCGGCAAGTGATGGAACACAGTCAAAGGGCCCATTAATGTGCGGATTGAAACCCTCTAGGCCCATGATCCAATAAACAAGATGCACTAGAACATACCGAAACGTGTCATCTATGTGGGATATACCTCTTAGGCAGGTACACATGGTCCACTCTCTCAATATTCACCAAACAGATCTTTCTTAGTAGCTGCCTAATTGGCTTTTGTATCTCCTTGGTGCTCAGTGTCACCAATCAGCTAAAGGCAATATTTACTCCCCTTAGATTGCAGAGACAACCTCCGGTAATCAGTAAGGAAACCTTACTTTGTTCATTTCCAAGATATTTTCAAAGGATTTGACCATTAGGTCCCCGACACAACAAAAAAATCACCATTTTGCAACGAATTTTGTAACGAATTTTTAAGAAAAATTTGTTGCAAAAACAATTTGCGACAAATTTAGCAACAAACAATTTTTTTTCGCTATCAGCTTGTCGCAATTTTTAGCAACGAAAAATTAAAATTCGTTGCAAATTAGCGATGAATTTTGCGACGAACCGTGGTTTGTCGCTAATCTGCGATGAACTCTTTTCGTCCCAAGTTTGTATCTAATCTACAACGAACCCAAGTTTGTTACAGTTTTCATTTTGGTCGCAAATTTCGTTGTAAACATATTTAGCAACGAATGTGGATATTTTGTATCGAAAATTTAGCAATAAATTTTGCAACAAAAATCAAATTGAATTCTATAATTTGACTATTTATCCTATGTTCTCTGTTCCTATTTCTCATTCAACATCATAATAAATTAATAATCAATCAACCAGTTATCTAATAGTATCAACTAACTATCCAACAATAATATCATCAACAAAGCACATGATCAACATTATCAACATTGTCAACATAATCATTTACTAACTATGAAATAACAATAAATAATGTTAACAATAAACACAATACAAAGTCAAAATATTCAAAGATAATGGTATGCAAAAACCACATTTAAATGTAACTATCAAATAACAAATAGAAATATCAAGAAACACGACCATCACCATCACCATCACCATCACCATCACCATCATCATCACCATCGTCACCAGTATCACCATTAGGAGGATTTATCAGAAGAAAACAAAAATGGGTTGTCTGACTTAAACCGGGAGCTAACTGAAGATGCCGCATTATGAAATCCTAGTTTGCGCGTAACTCACTAATTACGTTCTCATTTTGCCTTTGCTGTGTGCATAATTTTTCAATTTGATTGTCTTTTTGTACTAATAGCTCCTGCATTTGGCTCATCCGATTGTTCATTTGCATCATTTCTTCCCTGACAACTATTGGAGTGGAAGAGGATTGGCCGCTGATTCTACAAGTTTGGCTCAAAAAGCCCATCCCAAGTACTCTTCCTCCCTTTTTTGCACCACCACTTCCTCGACCCATAAAGCTATACTATCAACAGATGACTTAGATGAGCCAGCATCATCATTACAGATCGAATTCTGTTGTAACTCATCATATCTCTTCTGCATTGTCATTATATAATTTCAAATAAAATTTGAGTAACAACATATATAATATCGAAAAAAAAAACAAAGTGTTCATTTAGAGTATAATGAGCCACTAAATATATTAACGAACTAAATACAAAAAAAAAAAAACCTTGAGCCACTAAATATGAAACAAATTGAGAATTGAAATTAAACAATTAAAAAAAAACAATCGATATAGAGTTTTATTTGAAATAAATAAAGTCAATAATAAATGAAAGGAAAAATTCAAATAAAATAGAAATTATGATGTCTACCAAAAAAAGTCAGAAAATGCGTATGAGAGTATGCAATATCAGTCGAAAAGCACGAGCACAGCCACCTCTGTCAGTTTGTTCTCTACCGCCATGTTTTTTAAAAGCCAAAAAAAAAAAGAACAATTTCATGTCACATCATTTAGACCTTAATGAATTTTCATTGTCAAACGATTAAGGAAAAAAATCATATTTTATAATAAAAACATATATGAAGATATCAAATATTACCACATATGAAGATAAAATTCAATATTTTAAGAAAAGAATACTTACCGGCCATCAAATCTAAGTCCAAAAGCACGGTAGTAACTGTTTACATAAACTGCTTGCAGTTATAACTATTTATCACAATAATTGAGAAAGACTATGACATACCGCATTTATGTCAGATTGGCAGTGACAATTTGCTTTTCAGCAGGCAAAAATTTATTTTGCTTTAACTCCATGTCTCCTACAGAAGGGAAAAGAAAATGGTTACAAGATGCAAGCCATACAAGTTCTCCCATCCCCATTCTGTGCGTGCATTGAAGGTAACACACAAAAAAAATCCCCATATTCAGATCACAACTAGATGCAATAAGCCAACTCAAACATCCATTGGATACAGTATAATGAATTAACAAATAAGGGAATTGGAATACCTATTGCTCTTGCAAGATTTAGACTTCCATTGACTCTTCCGGAATAAAACCACCTGCCTTCAGTATCCTATCCTTCTTAACCTCAAGATCAAGCACAAGTCAAATAAATAAATATCACTCCGGACCATGAATTTGCAAGTTGGGAAGATCAGACCTGCAAATCCACAAAGACATATGGTTAATAAATTTGAGAAAAAAAATACAAAACATTAATTAGTTTAATTATGTAATTATTAGGAAATTTGTAAAAGAAAAAAAACATTAAAAAAAAAACACAGGGAGGGAGGGAGGGCACCCCCTCCTGCGGCGGCAGCGCCCAGAGGAAGCGCGTGGCCTTGCTGGTAGCGCCTGGGTGCCAGGGGCGCGGCCCTTGCTGCCGTGCCTGGGCACCAGGGGAGCTACCCTCGCGGCCACGCCTGGGCGCCAGGGGCGCTGCCCTCGCGGCAGTGCCTGGCCGCAAGGGCCACGACCCTCGCGGTTGCTTGGGCCGCGGCCCTCCCAAATCAGAGCCAGATCCGGCGGCTCTCCCGCTGGATCTGCACGAGAGAGAGAGAGAGAGAGAGAGATAGAGAGAAGAGAGAGAGAGAGGGAGGGCACCCCCTCCTGCGACGGTAGTGGCCAGAGGAAGGGCGCGGCCCTCGCAACTAGGTGCCAAGGGCGCTGCCCTCGCGGTCATGCTAGGGCGCTGTCCTCTCGGCTGCTTGTGCCGCGGCCCTCCCAAATCAGAGCCAGATCCGTCGGCTCTCCCGCCAGTGCACGAGAGAGAAGAGAGAGAGTGAGAGAGAGAGAGGAAGAGAGAAGAGAGAGAGAGAGCTCACCTTGGTTCAGCTGGGCATTCGAAGAAAGAAAGGAAACATACCAAATGAAGGAAGCATGCAAATTTTTCTGAGTATGAAAAATTTTGCGACGAACATTAGATTTGTTGCAAATTTTGTGACGAACGCTATGTTCGTTGCAAGCGTTCATCGCAAAATTTACAACGAACTCAAGGGTTCGTTGCCAATTTGCGATGAACTCAAGGGTTCGTTGCAAATTTCGCGACGAACTCAAGGGTTCGCTGCAAATTTCGCGACGAACTCAAGGGGTCGTTGTAAATTTCGCCGAGGGTTTGTTGCAAATTTCGCGACGAACTTAAGTGTTCGTCGCAAAATATTGCAACGAACACTGAGTTCGTTACAAAATTTGCGATGAACTCAAGGGTTCATTGCAAATTTTGCAACGAACTCAAGGGTTCGTTGCAAATTTGCGTCGAACACTGGGTTCGTGACTAAATTTGCGATGAACTAGATGTTCGTTTCAAATTTTACGACGAACTCAAGGGTTCGTTGCAAATTTGCGTTGAACACTAGGTTCGTTGCAAAATTTGCGATGAACTTAAGAGTTCATTGCAAATTTTGCAACGAACTTAATGGTTCGTCGCTAATTTACGATGAACTCAATTTTTGTTGGAAAAGTTGTTAATTGGCAACAAATTTTGGTTTGTCACAAAATTCGTCGTTAAAAGTATGTTTTTTTGTAGTGCGAATTCAACCAAATACATCAGCATCATCTTAACACCACTATGAAACTATTTCTTATAAAATGGGTGTTAATATCCAGTAAGGCATTACATTGACAGTCAAGCTCTTTATCCGGAAACGAACCTTTAATTGGTGATCGGATCAAATCAAACCATCAATTTTTTTCTTTTGGATACAGAAAAATACAATCAAGTGAAATTGAATCAGTAAGGCATTACATTGACAGTCAAGCTCTTTATCCGGAAATGAACCTTTAATTGGTGATCGGATCAAATCAAACCATCAATTTTTTTTCTTTTGGATACAGAAAAATACAATCAAGTGAAATTGAATCAGAAAAGGAAATATGAAAGTGGGGTAGTATGACCGTTTAAACTGTTCCTCAGGAACAGAACATCTAAAATTCAAATTGTCAAACCAAACCACCAAAGATTCAAATAAAAATATTCGAAATGTCATTGTGACTACAATAAAAATATTCGAAATGTCATTGTGACTACAATCGCTCCATCGTAGTCTTGATAAGGCACGCAAAATCCACAACGGGACCATTGTGACTATACCATACAACTGTGGTCATGATAACAGATTAGGGTATCCTACCTTCGGTGATGATAAAGACAATGAATTTGCCATAAGACGGTAGGATATAGTGTTTACCCCATCGTAACTGCAATAATGTTATCGTAATTGTGATATAATTTATAGTATTCATGTAAGGCATATCAGAGCCACGATAAGGCCATCATGCAAAATTCAAACACTCGAGTTTTTTGTATTAGAATATTTCTAGAATTAAGTCAATATTCAAACTATTTATTTATCCAAGTGTAATAAGACCAAGAGAAGTAAAAGCAAACAATAACACGAATATGAAAAAATAGACAACAATAAGCATGAATATATTTAATTTTTGCAAGGAAAATAAAATAAGGAAATGATAATTCCCCGGCAACCTTGATTCTCTTTCCTTGTGTCTAAAATAATTTAGCTCCGAATAAAGAGTAATAATTAATTCCAAGTCAAATAATAGTATTTAAAGCAACAAATAATGTTTCAAAAATTATAAAATATGCTAAATATTTTTTTGAAATTATAAAACAAGATAAATAATTTTGAAATCATAAAATTGGAGGGATAGTTTTTGAAATTCAAAATTAGGAGAGAATGCTTTGGAAATTTCAAGGAAGATATAAAACTTTTTGAAATTACAAACTAATTGTTAAACATAAACTTTCTAAAAATTACAATGCACCACTAGATTTTTCTCTGTATAGTCTTTAATTCTAATTAATCAAAAACAAAAGTAATGACACATCAACTAAATTATCAATACGAGTAGAGTTTTAGGATAAAAAAGAGCAGAGAATATATTTATTTTGACTCTAAAATAATTAGAATAAAATTTATTATTCTAGAAGTTACGGTAAAATTATTTTAAGTTTAATTAATTTTACTATATAATTAGAGTTACACTCCAAAATAAATAAAGTATTGTTTATAAAAATTAACAAAAAATATTTATTTCTTTGTCGTGGACCTATATGTACTTTTATGTGCTACTCCTTTATGAAACACCCATAACTAACGTAAATTAAATATAGTATCACTCCTTAGTTATGTAATTCTATTAAGTATCTCATTTAAAAAGAAGATATCTTAAAATGCTCAACTTGTCTTCCATTGGCCAATGGTACTAGAAAAATTTCACTACAAAAAAAAGCTTTTAGTGACAGAAGCATTTTGGTCACTAAAAGCATGATTTTAGTAACTAAAGACTTTTAATGACCAAAATAGTCGTCACTAGATCTTCACTAATGCTCCATTACTAAGTGTTTAGTGATCAAATGCAAAATTTCATTACTAAAAAGCTGAATTTAGTGACCAAAAAAAAATCTCATCACTAAAAGTAGTGTGGTCATTGTTTTCTAGTGACGACATTTAGTGATAAAAAAGTAGTCACTAAAAGTGAAACGGTAGTCAGGCTAGAACTGACAGGAACATGCCGACCGATGAGAACTGTTGAGAATTGATCAACACTCACTGAAACCACCAACACAGCCAACAGCAACCTGAACCGACAGTCCCGACAGCATCACCACCGATAGAACCACCGTTGGAGCTGCTGGAACCACGTGAATCGGTAGGAGTCTACCAGTCCACTTTAGGGCCTAATGGTGAGATTGAGCCGATTTCTAAATTGATCAATTGAAGTGGCTGTAAAGATACTTATATGTAGCAGGAATTTAACTCTTTTAGGGACAATAATTATACACATTGACCACCGTTTTTCAAATTTATTGATCACAAGTTCAATGACCAAAAAAGTCATCAATAAAGTCGTCGGATATATTTTGTGACCACAAATTCATTTGACCAAGGTTATACACATTTAGTGATCAAAGAAGTCGTTACTAATTGTGATCAAAGAACTTTTTAGTGACCACTTTTTCATTCTCATCACTAAACTTAATAATGATCAATATTTAATTACGACTTTCATTTTCGTCACCAAAAGGAAACTTTTAGTGACTCGATTTTAGTAACAACTTTTAATTTTTGGTCATTAAAGGCCATTTTTTGTAGCGTTTTAAAAATATTAAGAATGATAAAAAATCATATTAATAAATTTAGATTCAATTTGGTTTATGAATAATCAATTAGAACGAGTTAAAAGGATGATATTTGATACAATTGGCATATATTTTATAATACATATGTATGTTCTTACTAAACAACACTAAATACTCAATGTATGAATATTTTGGTTCTTATGAAGTCTCACTCATAATAAATCAAAATATATAGTTATGCCTTCGCAACTCCATCCACAAGTATTCAATATCAAAGGCACATGAACTAATACCAATTTTCCTTTCATAGTACATTTGAGAAATCACTCTATATGTCATGTTGAGTGTTAACCACACGTACTACCTTCTATTGAGTTCAGATCGTAAACTATCTCGATTAGTAGGAAACTTGCAAATTATAATCTATACATGATGAAGTGTCCAACTTAACCAATCAAATATGAACTTTTTATTTTATGTCAATGCAAGCATGACTTATACTTTGTGTCTATCATCAACCGGATCACATATATAAGTCATTTATATTAAACCAATAAACCATATACATATATATAGAAAACCTTTTATCTATTTAAATAATTAAATCAAATATTATCTCAATACAAAAAATTCAACACAGTTCATTGAACATACAAAATAATAAAGTATAAAGGTAAATTATTGGGACCCAATCCCAGCACTCTAAACCAATAACACTCGAGGGTTTCCACTATAAGATCATTCTAAGAATCAGAGGACATCCAAACCAAGGTTTAAGGGCATGGAAAGAGTAGTTAAACCTAGGGGCATGCCGAACTGACCAAATCGAGGAGGAAGAGAAAAAGAGATCACTATTTACAAGCTCTAATCTAGCACATAACACAACAAATGATTAATATCCATGCAAAAACTATGTATCAAGCAATGATTTGGTTAGAAACAACTAGAGAGAGAGAGAACAACCAAAGGCTTAACACTAATAGCAAGGGAGAGAGATGAAATGAAACTAGGGTAAGTCAAAAGACTCAAAACAAGGTAAGAGGGAGACAGAGAATAGGGGCTTAAGTTTTAAAATTCTCCTAGGTCAACTCTCCCGGAACATCTATAAAACCTAATTGGACTTGTAATTTGGAATAGGCAATAAAAATTGGGGCTCGATCATTATTTGGCAAGGTTAGGCATGCTAAACCACATCGAAAAATTCAATTGTTGCCACTCCTCCACATGTATACATCACATAACACCAAAAACACCATGATATGAAAAGTCAAGATGTTATTGATAGTAATATTGTTTGCTTCAAAATGTTACATAAAAGGTAAACAGCTATTAATGTCAATCATGGTCTACCCAAAAAAAAAAAAAAAAAAAAAAAAAAGAAAAATCAAGTCAATGAGATCAGATTACGTCTGGTGTGTATTGAGAACTCATAAGTTCCTTAATGATCTCAAACAATATGTTGAACAAGACTTTTAAAAGGTTTCAAAACGTACCACTTTTCTCGTGTTTCTCATTTATTTGGACCAATGTGTTCAATAAGAGTACTGGATTTAAAATAAAAATGTCATGCCTACAAAGTTCTTACATCATAAATTTTGGTAATTAACTTGTGTTCTGTTCGGGAAAGTTTAACACCACACGATTAGTTTCAGGTTGCTTTTTTTTTTTTTTTTTTTTCTCTTATTATAACAATTTTCATAAATAGAATTCATAGAGTCTACATAAAAAAAAAAAAAAAAAAGATTAAGACTAGCTGTCATTCCATATATTTATAATTTTTCATTGAAAATCTCATTTAATTTTAGCTAATTTCCACCTCTTATGGCATATTGTATCCTATTATAAAAGTCTAATTCTGAAAAGTCAGCATTAAGGTTGTAAATCCTTATTTATTTGTAGTATTGACCCAAACAACATTTATTTACTTGTATATTTATTTTTCTATGACGTGATCCAATTTCCTCAAGGCTAAATGGTAGCTAAGACAATACCATATAATAGATGGCTAAATGAGATATATATACATATTTATCTCATCTCTCTAAATTCATCAATTTGCTTCGCATACCATATATCGGAAGAATTTTAGAATTTGCTTTTTTGTTTTTACATTCAATATGTGTATTAAATTTAAATTATTAATACAAAGCATTTTCCGAGTGACATGTATTGTCCATCTTAAGGAACTTGATAGATCACCGCTGATATCATGGGGGCATCAAAATTGACTTTGCAAATATTGTGCGAAGAGAAGAATTAGTGCATGCATGCCAAGCCACCACACGTGAACTTTGTTCATCATGAATGACCATTCAATTTAATAATTCTCCTCCTCTCTCCAAATTGTTCAAAGAAAAATTTTGATTTGGTCCTTAAAACATAACCCGTGATTTTTAGAAAATTATACCAACTTTTTTAGATTTCACATGCAAATTGCATGCTATATATAATATATAGGGCATGTGGAGACAAACCATAATTGGAATTTCTTTTTCACAATTTCTTCTTTTGGCAAAATGTCGGTTTCACTTGAAGCCCTAGCCATGGCTGGTGCTGACTTCCTTGATATTGGCATGAACATGGATGAATGGGAGCAAATGGAGTTCGAGTCAACTCCACTACACCTATTAGCAGACGATGAAGAAGATGATGATGACGATGGTAAAAGAGCACCCGAATGTGATATTTCTGAGAAAGAATGTATGTGCAATGCGTTAAATGTTCCTCGGCTAAATCTAGAACGAGAAAAAGATCTTGTGGATCAGTACAGGGAAATGGAGCTGTGTTTTATGATGGATTCGTTTTGGTACTTTCATAAGCAGCCAATATCCCGGAAGCAATGGAACACTAATTAACCTTCAGAGGGATTATCCTAGCTAGTCACCAAGCACACCCTTTTCAATTATTTCTGTCACATCGATATTTATGGGTCGGTGGTGGCTGATTCGCTCTTCATGATCGTTGATCATTCTGGAGGGTCACAGTTTACACTTTCTTGCACGCCATCAAAGCTTCTCTTTTCAAGAAAGCATTCGTCCTTCCGGCAATTAACAAGTGACCTTGGGGCAGGGCAATATTGTGTATAAAATAGGCTGGCCAACAGATTCAATTTTCCCATTGAACATTTTTTGTTTTGTTTTCTCATGGTAATAGATGGCAATAGAGACAGGGAGACAGCAATGACATAAACTGAAGAGAGGCAAGATTTTGTTGATCTCTCGAATTAAACTACAATTTACTGGTTGTGTAAAATAAAAATGTATTACTTGTGATATTGTGTTAAGGCTAACAGTGCTCGCTAATATATACAAGAATTTAAAAACAATGTCAGAACCATTTTTTTTTTTTTTTTGTCCTCACAACATTCATGTAAGTAAAAATTTAAAACCCTAATATTTACATAATCATCATGCCTAGATTTTTGAACCATATTATTTTCACAGAGATAATTAAAGAGAAAACATATCTTGATTTATGATAAAATCATAATCACAGCAATCAATTAAAAGAAATATGTCTCTCCTTCTTTATCCCTCTTCAATTTTGACAGAATGCTTTCCTTGATGGTGAAAAAAAAACTTATGTAGGGTTAGAGAGAACCAGATTCCTTAGGGTTTTCTTTTATATGCATATACCGTCAATGTACAGCCTTTTATATGGCCAATACTATTTTGAAACGTGGATGATTAAAATATTTAACATTCTCCCACTTTGGTTTAACAATAGAATATAATGCGCAAATTTTAAGCAAAATTTTTTATTATATTGGTTAAATTATAAATCAGTATTAAGTAATAAATTAATACGGATCATAGCTATCATATGTCATTGGATCGACATAATCCCTTTTACGTATCACAATATCAATTCTTTACTTAATATGACTCGTAATGAGAGATATACCATAATAGTCCAACTATAATGTCTTTGTCAAAGACAAATTATGTTATATTAACATAATTTATTCATATATATACAATAACTAATATGATAAACAGGATGTATTAAAATATCAGAAACATAAATTAATTGAACTCAGAGTGTCAAATATATAAAAAACATAGAACATTATTATAATGTCAATAATAGTTTCTAATAATGCCCATTCGTTCGATATATTCATTAAATATCTTTAGTGGCAACCCTTTTGTTAATGGATCCATAATCATGAGATTTGTGCAAATATATTCAATTGACACTCTTTGTTTCTGAACTTCTTCTTTAACGATAAACTATTTCAATTTCATGTATTTAGCACCTTTCAAATACTTGTCATTTTTAGAGAAGAATATTGTTGCGACATTATCACAATAAATTTTTAGTGGTTTGGCATTAATGTTGACAATTCCTAGTTCTGAGATAAAGTTTCTCAGCCATAATCCATAAACAGTGGTCTCAAAACATGCCACAAACTCAGTCTCTATGATAGATGCAGCGATAATTGACTGCTTTGCACTTTTCCATGCGACCACTCCTTCAACCGAAAGAAATAAGTGGTTAAATGCAGATTTTCTTGTATCTACACATCCGGTATAATCTGAATCAAAATATTCTATCACTTCAAGATGATTGGATATACTATAAGTGAGTATATGATCTTTTGTTCCTTGCAAATATCTTAACATTTTCTTTACAACTTTCCAATAATCCAATTTTGGATTATTTAGATATGTGCTGAGCTACAAATCTAAGCATATATCAAGCTATCAACGATAAAAAGACAGGGAATCTATTTCATTTCTTTGCATTCCAATTCATTCTTTGGGCATTGCATAAGACTCAATTTGTCTCATTTCTAAATTCGAACGACACTTGCAGATTATCTTTCTATCGTAAATCTCTCCAAAACTTTATTAATGTATACTTTCCGAAACAATCCTAACAATTCTTGTGATTTATCACGGAATATTTTAATTTCAATTATATAAGATACCTCAATCATATCTTTTATTTCAAAGTTTCCAGAGAGAAATTTCTTGATTTCACATAATAAGCTAAGATTATTAGTAATAAGGAAAATGTCATCAACATACAGAATCAAAATTATGAACTTGCTCCAACTAACTTTCAAATATATATAGATATATAAATATATATATATATCGATCAACAATGCTCTCTTTAAATTCGAAGGAAGTGATGGTATCATTGAACTTAATATACTATTCTTGAGAAGTTTGTTTAAATCTATATATTGATTTCTTAAGTTTACACACTCTTTGTTACTTTCCCTTAATGGCAAAACACTCAGGTTGATCCATATGAACTTTTTCATCTAAATTTCCATTTAGAAAAATGTTTTCAAATAAGGCTATTATGACAATTGGGTAGTGTCACGGGTACCTATGATACTACTCGGTCAAAACTCGACTCGAGTTTGGTCAAAAGTCGACTCGAGCTTGGTCAAATCGAGTTCGAATTCGAGCTCGGGCTCGGGTGGTTTGGTATCTAGCTCGAGCTCAAGCCTATGCTCTATCAAGCTCAAAAGAATTAAAGTGGAATTTTTTACATAAACCTGTTACATTACCCGATGACACTTCGAGCTCGAAAAATACAATCTCGATGAGTTCAAGCCCGAGCTCGGATATCAACACTACCCGACTCGACCCAAGTGTAATAACAACCCCATTTTCATATTCGTTTAATTAATTTCTAAATCATAATAAGCTACTAATGCCATGAGGATTCTAAACAAGTCCTTTTTAGAAATAGGAAAAAAGATCTCTTTGTTGTCAACACCATCTTTCTAAGTTAAACCTTTGGCAACAAATCTAGTCTTGTGCCATTCAATATTGCCACTAGAGTCACATTTGGTCTTAAAGAGCCATTTTGCACACTATAAAATTAAAGCATTAAGGTGACGGTAAAAAACCGTCTACATAATGCACTAAATCCATCAGCAATACTTTCTCCAACGGATATACGTTCAGTTGGGTATATACCAGTCGAGATAGATATATCGTGACGCTTTGGACTACCGTTGGAGCATGTCACATATGTATACTGACGGAAGGATAGTGTTGGTAAAACTAGTGATGTATCGTTAGTTACCATGTGTTATCAGATTGTACAAAATATTGATGGTAGAAAAGTATTAGTAAAATTTGTGATTTTATAGTCAGTTACCATGTGTTACCAGATGTTACTATTTTTATCATTAGTTACTATTAAGATAGAAAATGTTACAAAAGTTGACGGTTACCATTGAGTTATAAAATTTTACAAAATATTGACGGTAGAAAAGTATTAGTAAAATTAGTACTTTTTTAGTCACTTACCATGTGTTATCATATGTTACGAGATGTTACAAAATATTACAAAATATTGACACTAGAAAAGTGTAAGTAAAATTAGTGATTATATCATCAGTTATTATGTGTTACGAGATATTATTACTTTTATTATCGGTTACTATTGAGTGACAAAATGTTACAAAATATTGACAGTATAAAATGTTAGTAAAATTAGTGGTTTTATCATCAGTTACCATATGTTACGAGATGTTACTACTTTCATCGTCGGTTACCATTTGGTTAGGAGAAGTTACTGATTTTATCATCGCTTTCCATATGTTACTAGATGTTACTATTTTCATTGTCGGTTACAATTGAGTTAGGAAATGTTAGTGATTTATCATTGATTACCATATGCTATAAGATATTACCGCTTTCATTGTTGGTTAGCATTAAGTTAGGAAATATTAGTGATTTTATCATCGGTTATTATATGTTATAAGATGTTACTACTTTTATCAACGGTTACCATATGTTAATATCGGATACCACAATATTATTACTTTTTATAGTCTGCAAGTAAATTACTGTATTTTATCTATAAAAATTAAAATATAATATAAACATAATAATAATAATTGTATTAATATCCAAAAAATATTGATACATTTATTTATAATATAATGATGGATATATATAAGACCAAAAAAAAAAGATTACATGTTCCACAACTGCAAAAATATCACCATCTCAAACAAAAGATGTTCACTTCGATCAAAATATTACCATCACTTGAAGGCACAATCCAACATCAAAATCAGATAACTTTAAAATTAAGTAGATAGCAATGACCAACTTTGTGATCAAATTTATGTACAATTCACCGTCAATCTATTCATAGAAACCAAAATGAATATAATTACATGGTAGTGAAATGAATATAATTACATGACAATGTGAAAAATAGTTGTAAATTAAAATATTATCTCTGGGATGAAGTGGGATGGAGTAGGTGATGATGATGATGATGGTTGACTTCTATGTATACTTCCACCATCTGGTATTGGAGGAATCTAACAATACAACCCAATAGAATCCAACACAACTGAGTAAATTTTTTATATAAAAAAAATATACAATTACCTTTTGACAAAACTTTGCAAAGTCATTATTCGTTGGTGTCTAAATATTTGCTATAGAGTGTGCTTCAGTGTGAGAGTTTAAGTGAGAGTTTTGGATAGGTCTGGAGGCTAAAAATATACTTGGCTTCAAGGAAGGAAAGTTTTGAAGAGTTTTCGTTAAAAATATGTTTCGATGGGAATAAGACTGAAAATATATTTTTTTGAGTTAGAAGGACCTTGAGAGCTTTGAGGGAGGAGAGCTTTCGAGAAAATGAGGGAAGGAGGAGGAGGATTTATAATAAATACAGTTCAACTATTTGACCGTCATTTTTACAAACAAAATTTCAAAATCCGCCATTTTTTCTCATTTCGTGCCTTTTTCACACTTTTTCAATTTTTTCATACTTTACTCTTTACCCGCCTCTTTTTTCATTACACACTTTTGTTTTAGTCATTAGCTGGGTTGGTCTTAATTCCTGATATTTGTTTATACTTTTAATCAATACTGTCACTTGTCTTTCCATATACGTTATTCAGGTTGTTCAAAAAATCACTTATTAAATTTCATGCAATTTTTACCACTTTTACCACTTGTTACTATACTATTACTATATTTCATACAATTTTTATGATGCTGATTTAAAAAAAATATATATCAATACATACCTATTTTAATATATAGTGCCAATCAGTTGTAGCAAAAATGAGAAATGTTACAATTTTTATCCTCGATCACTCATGTGTTAAAACTATATATTAGGAAATGTTGCTGCCTTTTTATCGTAGATTACTATATATTATTACGTTTTATCGTTGGTTACTAGTTATTGTAACTCATATCTTACTTTACTATCAATCTCAAATCTTAATAATGTCATTTCCTTGTTGCCATTGGAATTATTGCTTTTATCTCGGTTACAACATGTTACTATCTTTTATCATAACTCATATCTTTACTAAATCCTTACTTTACTATCAATCTCAAATCTTAATATTGCCCTTTCCTTGTTGCCATTAGAATTATTGCTTTTTATCTCGGTAACAACATGTTACTATCTTTTATCGTAACTCATATCCTTACTTTATTCTTACTTTACTATCAATCAAAAATCTTAATATTGTCATTTCCTTGTTGCCATTGGATTTCCCTAAGCGTCAAAAAAAATTTCTAAACTCCTTTTTTTAATTACCTCATCTCCATTATAGTCTTAAAATAATTAATATAAGTGTTTTTTTTAACAAATTATATGGTCACCTTAACGTGGGAGGTCAAAAATCAACATTGGAATCTGGATGGAATTCTGACCCCACTATTTTATTTTTAAGGGAAAAAAAGTTCAAAATGTTAAAAGATTAGAATGGAAACAAGCGAGGCTAGAAAATATGATTACTTCCTTAATTTGTGAGAGTCATGGCCTTAATAGTGAAATTATAATAATTGATGTGAAAAACACCTCAAAGAAATTTAGCTTTCAATGAAATTTATCTTTCAAAGGATCAATAAAGACAATAGTGCAAATATCACAAATATTACTTGCTTATAACATCCGTTGGAGTGGTTGTGATTCTTCGTGTCAGCTATAATACTTATCCAAATCTTTCAAATATCCAACCAAAATCTCAAAGTGACTCTTTATTAAAAAAATGATTAACTTTTGATAAAATTTTGCAAAGAAATTTTGAATTGATAAAATGGAAAATAAATAAACTACGTGATGAATTTTTAATAAAATTAATATTATCAAAAATTTTGAATTGATGAATTTCTAATAAAATTAATATTATCAAAAATTTTGAATAAATTGAATTAGAAGTAAAATGAAAAATTATAAAATTAATATTACCAAAAAATAATAATTTTTTAATTTTAAGATAATTTTTATTTATATATTTAATTTTTATTTTTTTATATGAAAGTGAGTTAAAAGAAAGAAAGTTAAAAAAAGAGTATAGGAGGAAAACAACAAGAGATAAAGAGAATTAAAAAAAAAAGAATAAAGAAGAGTGTATAACAAAAAAAAAAAACCCAAAATATCTTCATGGGGTTTCGTAAGGCAAAGAGAGGCACCCACGTGAGGCATGCTTGCACCCGTGAGGCTTGGACTTGCACCCGCGTGAGGCATGGCTACGCCCGTGTGAGGAATGGCTGTGCCCGTGAGACTTGGACTTACACCTGCTAACATACCACAACTTATCACTACTTATCACTTACCACTATTTACCACTAACGTACCATAACTTACCATGAATTTATCACTAATTTACCCCTACTTATCACTACTTACCATTAGCTTACCAACATATAATTATTGATGTTATATAAAATTATGTAATTATTAATATTATTTATCATGTAATATTATTTTGGTGTTTATTAATTTATGTTAAATTAATATTAATATTTATAATTTTGTTGAATTTTCTTGTGAATTTTATTATTTTATTTAATATTTAAATAGTGTAGTAAGAAAAGAGAGAGAGTTAAAATAAATAAATAAAATTAAAAAAAGTTTATTTTAAAAAAAAAAAGAAAGCACATTGCAATTGCAATGTGCTTTCTTAAAAGAGGGCTGCCTCACGCTGCACAGACGGAGGCAACCCTCTTTACTTTTTTAATTTTTTTTGTGTTTTTTTCTTTTTACGTTTGTTTTGTTTTTATTTTTTTAGGAAGTGAAAGTTATATTTTTTCTTTGATTTTTTTTACGCTACATTTTTTTATATTTTTTTCTTAGTTAATTTTTTTTTCTTTTATTCTTTTATATTACTATCATTATATATTACTACTAGTTATTACGTTTTTTTTGTTCTTTTATTTTTTTAGAATATTAAAATATTAAAAAATAATTTTACAAAAAAAATATTACAAAAATGAGATTATAGACATGTGTACGCCATTTTCACAAACAAATTTTTAAAACCCTCACTTACTTACCCACTCATTTTTTTATTATTCGCCCGCCTTTTTTTTACTATACATTTTTTCATTACCTCCTATATTTTCATATTTTTAATACTTATATTTTATTTAAGTTTCACCCGTTTTTTTTTATTATTCATCCGTCTTTTTTTTATTAGATATATATTTTCATTACCAGCTATTTTTTTTATATTTTTGTCACTTACATTTTATTTGTAAGATTTACCCACTTTTTTTATTATTCACCCGCCTTTTTATTATATATTTTTTTATTTTTATTATATATTTTCACATTTATAATATAATTTATTTTAATTTATTGATTTTATAAAAACATTTTATTTTTTATTGTTATCTATTTTTATATTATAGATGTTTTTAATGGAAATTTTTAATATTTGTTAATATTGAAAAAAAATTTTGATATATTTTTTTATATTTTTAATTTTGTGAAATCGATTTATATATTTTTAGATTGATGTGCTATCCCTACTTACAGTGCCACATTTACTGATGATAACTAATAACTATTTTAAGTCAACATCTTTTTTACAAAACAGATGATATGGTTTATCCATTAGTAAAGAAAATTCAGTATAGAAACTTTTTCTAAATCGTCACTAAAGTTGTCATATTTATAGACAGTAAAATATATCGATCAACATATATGAAGAACTTATACAAATGGTATTGTAAAGTAGACAATAAAGAAGAGTTATATAGAGGCTATTTTCAAATTGTCTATTAAATTTATAGTTTTTATAGACGGTTTTGCTATTTTATGGATAGTTGATAAATTTCTTATGAATAAAAATTTTATACCATCGAAAAATATATATATTTCTTAACAGTTTGATCAAAAGCGTCTCTAAAGATCATAAAATGGAAACGGTTTTTTTAAACTGTCTTTAAAACTCTGTCATATTTATTGATCACAAATAATAATCGTTAGAATTAATTAAAACTTAAAAAGACGGTATGTATAAGTAGACAATAAAAAGAGTCATATTGATATTGTTTTCAAACCGTTCCTAAAACTCTACTATATTTACTGACTACAAATAATAAACGTCAGAATTAAACATAATTTTTAAAGATAATACAATATATGAGTTAGCATAGATATAGAGGTTATGCAGATGGTATGGCTAAGTAGATAGTAAAGAAGAGACATATAGTGACTATTTTAAAACAATCTCTAAAACTTCACATTTACCGACAAAAAGTAATAACCGTGATAATTCAACATCGCTTTTTACAAACGGTTGTGCTATCTTTACTAACGATTGCTAAACTTTCCCAATGAACAATTTTATACCGTCATAAAATATTGCTTTAATTTTATAGTGATCATGACTATTTTCAAACCGTCCCTAACACTCTACCATATTTACTAACCACATATGATAAGCATCAAAATTGAATATAAGTTTTAAAGACTGTACAATGAATAAATTAGTATTGATATACAACTTATGTCCACGATATGGTTAGTTAGATAGTAAAGAAGAGTTATTTAGAGATATTTTTCATTCCGTCTCTAAAACTATATCATATTTACTAACCACAAATAATAATCGTCAGATTTGAGTGAAACTTATGAAGACAATATGCTTAAATAGTGAGTCAAAGTAGTCAATCGAGACTGTTTTCAAACCGTTTCTAAAACTCTATCTTATTTACTGACTACAAAAGATAAGCGTCTAAATTGAACATAGCTTTTAAGGACTGTATAATATATGACAAACGGTAAAAATTTAGACTGTATAACCATAGAGTTTTCAAACCGTTTCTAAAACTCTATCATATTTACTGTTATAAGCGTCTAAAAGTTTTATATTTACTAACCACAAATAATAACAGTAAAAATTCAACATTGCTTTTTACAAACGGTTGTCTAACCTTTATTGACGATTGCTAAATTTTTTCTAACGAATAATATTATACCGTCATAAAATATATACATTTTCTAACGATTTCGTCACAAGTGTTGCTATACGCCATAAAACACGGTCACTACATGTCACCGCCTATAAATGTTACCGTCACCTGATCGCGTTAATTTTGTAGTGACACCCAACTCTTTTACATCTTTCAGGCAATTCAACAAGATCCCAGATTTTATTGTGATCCATTGATTTTAACCCTTCTTTTATGGTATCTAACCACTTAATAGAATCATTACTTTTCATAGCTTTTAAAAACGAAACTTGATCATAATCAATTTCCAAGTCATATTCTGACTCTGGTAGATAAACCACATAATCATCAGAGATAACAGATCTTCTTTGTCTTTCAAACTTTCTTAATACTACCTTATGTGGTCCATCTGACACTTATTCATCGAAAATAGTTTCGTTGCGGAATGTTTCGTCATTATTTGTTGTTTTTGCAAGTTGATAAAATTTTCAACAACTATAGGAACAACAACTTGAGTAAAAACTTTAGGTAAAGAAATTTTTATCTTAATTTCCTGAATTTCCACTTTACGCAGTTCCATACTTCTACTTATTTCACTATTTTTAATGAATCTCGTATTTTCAGTTCCAATGATCTTTGTACTATGATTAGGACAATAAAATCTATACCCTTTCTATTTTTCTTTATAACCAATGAAGAAACCACTGATGGTTCTTGAATTTATTTCCTTTTTATATGGATTACAAATTCTTACTTCTGTTAGGCATCCCCAAACATGAAGGTGCCTTAAATTTGGATTCTTTTCCATCCACAGTTTAAAAAGAATCTTTGGAACTATCTTACTAGAAAACCTGTTTAATAGATACATGACAATGTTTAGAGCATACATCCACAATGATAAGGGTGAAAGAAGAATAACTTAACACACTTCTAATCGTATCCATTAAAGTATGATTATGCCTTTCTGCAATACCATTTTGTTTTGGTGTACCTAGAATTGTGTATTGAGCACATATGCCATATTTTTCAAGGAATTTAGCAAATGGACCAAGATGTTGTCCAAATTCATCTTACCTTCCTAATATTCACCATCTCTATCAGATCTGATAATTTTTACTTTTCTGTCTAATTGTCTTTCAATTTTAGTAATTAACAACTTTAAGACATTCACTGATTGAGATTTTTCATACAACAAATAGAAATATCCATAACATGAAAAATTATCAATGAATGTGATAAAAAAACTTTCCTCCACCAAAAGATGGAAAAAAATCTACATATATTGGTGTGTATGAGTTCAAGGAGCTATGTGCCTCTTATGGTCTTTTTTTTTTTTTTAAGTGTGTGTTTTGTGTACTTTCCTTTAATATAATCCATACAAATACCAAAATCAGTAAAATCCAAATCAGTAAGGATTTCATTCTTTACCAATTTTTATATTCTTTCTTTGGATATATGACCCAAATACTTATGCCACAAGTAATCTGAATTGTCATTCACTAAATTATGTTTAGTACCAATATTATGATGTAAGGTTAATAGAGTTTCAGTAAAAAGATTATCAAGTTTTAATCTCTATAAACCATAACAAAAAACACCAGAACCAATGAAATAATTATTTTTAAATAAACTGCAACATCCATTTCCAAATTTCAAATAGTATCCAACTGTATTAAGTTTTAACAAAGAAGCTAAATTACGAGAAATAGAAGAAACATAAAATGTTTGGGAAAAATCTAAATGATATCCAATGTTAAAAATCAAACGATAAGTTCCGATGGATTCGACTGGAGCATTGTCTCCATTCCCCGTAAGTATGAAATTTTCATTTACAATAATGGTTTGGGATATAAGGAATCCCTACATCATATTAGAAATACAAGTGGTATAGGTAAAATCAATCCACCAAGTATTATAAGGAATATTTGCAAAATTTGATTCGAAACATAAGAAAGTACTAGGTTTACCTCTACTTTTGAACCATGTTTTACGTTTCAAACAGTCTTTCTTGTGGTGTCTAGACTTTCCACAAAAATGACACGCATCCCTTTTATGTTCCTTCTTATGGATTTGGGCAGATGACTCATGGTTCTTTATTGCCTTTTTGATTCTTCTTTCTTGATTTCTTTCTAACTCCTGTTTGACCTATGAGATTAACTAAGTGATTTTCTTACTTCTTAAGTTTTGTTTCCTCTTGAATAAGTAAAGTTTGCAATTCCGTCATATTCCATTTGTCCTTCATGGTGTTGTAGTTTGTTTGACGTGGACCATATTGAGGAGGCAAGGAATTCATGATGAATGTCGTAAGAAAACTTTCATTCACTTTTAATCCTATAGATTCCAATTTTGTTGCTTTATTTCTCATTTCAGTGATATGCTCATGCATTGTATGAGAACCATCAAATTTAACAGTGGTTAACATACCCATCAATGTCCTAGCAAATAACTTTTAGCAATGTAAGATTGAAATATACTTTGCACAGATTCCATAAATTTCTTAACACAGTCAGTTTTAAGAATCGTTGACTTGATGTTCTCGGCGATTGTCATCTACATGAATATTAGGGTTAGTCTATTTGATCTTTCCCAAGGTTTATAGAAAGATTTTTGTTCAATATTGATAGTGTCCGTAATAGAAGCGAGCTTATCATGTAAGAGTGCTAAATAAAGATCCAGAACACCTAAGTGAAATTGAACTTATTCAGACCATTCAGGGAAATTAAGTCCATTGAACTTCTTAATAAACAAAGATTGTGAATGAAGAGAAATATGAGCAAATATTACAAATGGATAAAAATGCTAATAAATTAATATTTTGAGTCATAAAATAAATACTTATTATAGATTCAGATAACATTCATATAAACATAAATATATATTGAAATTCTCCTTTGGATGAACCAACAATATATGACAATAATCATAATTGATGTTCATTATTAGTGTTTAAATTTCACATAATTAGCAATTAAATATATTCTCATCAGACATACTTACAATTTTTGGATATACTAAACATGTCTAACCAAATATATTAACAAATTGCTATCATGTTCATGATTATAAAATAACTAATCAACCTTTGGGCAATTCTTAAATATTTTATAATCAATGAATTTCAATTTACCTATTACAAAGAAAATATCATCATTATGTCATTTCATTAGTAGTATCACAGAATCATGGATAATCGAGTTTTATTTAATTTGATATCTATGAGAACATTTTAATTTGGCCACATTGATGATTAACAAATTATTCGTAATACATCAAATTAAATAAATAATATTATAAAATTTAGACATTAAACTTTAAGTCTCAACCCTTTTATTTATTTAATTAATTTTTTATCAAAGTCAATGATCAACAGTCAAAGTCAATGGTCAATGTCAATGATCAATATCGGTCAACAATCTGTGGGTCAGGATTGAATCAAGTCGGTTAATGCATACCTAATTCTTTATTCAATCTATCTTACATTCCTTTACTATAGAACTGTGGCCTCGTGGTTATATATTTTCAAGTCATGATACAATCACTTTATGGTTCTTTTATTTTATTTTATTTTTATAAAATCCATAATGAGAGATGAGAAAGAATCTATCTTCCTTCAGAAACAAGAAATAAGGATAGATGATGAGAAATAGTTCTAGACCTAATTCGGAAGGGTTAGCATCGATAGCGTCCATGCAGGAGGCCCACTAAAGACAGATATTGTCTAACTCCAACTGTCCTTTATGACATTCGACCGAAGGGCCTCAAGTACTCAGATCTCACGAACGATAGGGCCTCAATCGCCTTTCCCACCAAACGTGATTCATCTAGCAAAGGTAACCACCCCGACCAGGCATTCAATCGTCGATCCATCAAGCGAACGAACTCTAAAGACCTTTCACCAGTTGAACGATCGATCGATAACCAACAGTTCTAACGATTCAAAAGGAAAGTCAAAATATCCCGATAGCTCTGATTTCCTATTTGAGAGTAGCATTTTTAAGATCTTTCAGTTAAGGAAATGATCCCTCCAGTAAATGAATGTTACCCATAGAATGAGAATCACAATCAATTCGGAATATTGAACTCTTGAGATTTCCGGATCGATTCGATATGGAAAAGTAAGGTCGAAACACCCTGACGGTGCATGACTCTGGCAGGTATAAGACATCTTAAAAACTCTCCAACCCAGGTATGCTCTCTTGGCCTTCCATATTGAGCACTCTAATCATAGGGAACCACTCCCTTGAACTCTCAGTCTGTTTCTATTGCATTCAAAAACTGGTCTTTCTAACTTGAGCGTCGGAGTCTTCCCGTCAGAGCACCCTGGCGGTTTTTGTAGGTATTACACCCTTTCGACGGCAACCGTTCAAGTTTACAAGGAGCCGGTATCTATAGAGTCGTAACTCACTTCCAACAAAATCTTTTATAATTTTAATGCCCAAAAAAGAAAAAAAAAAGTACACCTTCACCCTGCTTGCTTGAATCTATGACTTAACTGGGATACTTTGGGCAATGAGGAAGAAATTTTTCATTTAGGTAGGGTAAGGTACGAGATAAAAGGATTATCTCTTCAAATTGAATTTATATAAATTATCTCTCTCTAAAAGTAAATATATTAATTTTTTCTTTCTAAAAAATTAATTTACTTTATATTTTCTCTTTTTAAATATATTATATTTATTTTTTCCCTATCTAACAGAATGAACATTAGTTTTTTTTCCCCTTTAAAACAAATCAAACTAATTTTCTCTCTTAAATGATTAAATTATTTTCATATTTATCTCTCTTTAAATTTTCTGCCTATGGAAAAATTAAATTAAATTTTTTTTCTCCTTAAAATTAAACACGTTAATTTTATCTTTATTAAAAATAATACAATTCACAATTTCTCTCTAAACATATTTACTTTAGATTTTATCTCATTAAAAACTCAAAATTAGTGTTTTTCTAAATGTAAACATATTAATTTTCTCATCTTAGAAAATTTAAATTATTCTTAATTTTTGACTTTCTAAATGAATTGATTTTAAATTTTCTCTAAAACTAAACATATTAGATTTCTTTTTCTAAAACATCTATTTAATTCAGATTTTCTCTCTTTATACACATTGGTATTGGATTCTCATCCTCTAATAAAAACCAATTTTCTCCCTTAAAAGTAAGCTTATTTAGTTTTCTTTTTTTAAAAGAATTTAATTATTTTAAGTTTTATCACTGAAAATACTTCATTTTTAATTATCTCTCTAGAAAAACTAAATTTCATATTTTTTTCTCTAAAAATTTCTCGCAACTCACTATACTTAATAGATAATTTCAATATTTTATATTTAACATTATAATTCATTAATATTTAATTTTTAATTCGAATAGCCAATCTCAGTTTTTTAAAATCAAAAAGCCAAATCAAACCTTATACAGATGTTTTCTATTTTAATTTCGAAATTATAATGTGGTCAATGATTTTTTCAACCATTGACACAGTTCGCTCCACCTTGATTCAAAACGTAGTCATGTCTTCAACTCAGCTCTTGTTCTTGCTGCTATTAAACTTGAATTTTTAACTTGGTAACTAAGATGGTAATTTCAAGAAGAGAAGTTGCATAATGCGTTGGTATACAAGGGTTTTTTTTTTTTTTTTTTTTTTTTTTACCTTTTTTTTTAGCTACCTCGTGCAAGTAACACAAAGTGCTTTTAGTCCGACTGCTATCATAATAATTAAAATAATTAGCTTCCTAACAAAAATGAATAGATATTTCTAGTGACATTTTTTTAATTTATAGTTAAAAATCTCAAAAATATTATTAAATCTTTTAAATATTATTTATTTTCTAAAAATATATTTTATTTCCTACATATTGTACCTCCCACGCTATTATAAATTTCTCTTTGCGGGTAAGTCGTGCTAAGTCCATATTTATCGACTTTGGCAATCACCATGCTCGAAATCAAATAGCTGAGAATTATGACAGGATATATGCCTTTATTTGTTTGGGCTCATTTATTCAAAGCCGCCGATGGCATGAGTTTGCGACTGGGTATTGCATATTCTGGCTTGCGCTCTTTGAGTGAAGGAAGTCATACATTTGACTGATGCTGACAAAGATTTCATCTAACAGTCTTAGTCTATGGGATGTCACGAGCACTTCGTGCTTTTATTGCGATGACATCTTCCATGACATATACAATATTAAAAGTCATGAGCAGAGACACTGACCCACCGAGTAGAGTGTTGAATTCAAAACTTAAGAGTGTTGATTTTAAACATACCAAAAAAAAAAAAACATAATTTTCATGCATAAAATTCTCAAATCCAAGTTAAATTAGAATCACTTACCCCTTTTGGCGATTGAGCATTCAGAGTATAGAAGCATATCACATAAATCAGACACTGCAAAATTAAAATCCTTTGCTGACGATAATTTTTATTGTCGATGAGTTTTAGTGACGATATTTTATGACCTGTAAAGATACTTTTGACGAAATCATTGGAAAATGTATTTAATGACCTATAGAGATGCTTTTGATGAAACCATCGAGAAATGTATACATTTTCACATTTCCCAATGGTATAAAATTATCTGTCAGGAGAAGTTTATCAACTATCAATAAAGGTAGTAAAACCGTTTATAAAAGCGATGTTCAATTGTTATAGTTATCACTTGTGGTCAATAAATGCAACAGTGTTTAAAGACGGTTTAAAAACAATCTCTATATAACTCTTTTTTATTGTCTACTTAACAATACTGTCTATAATTGCCATCTACTATTTGGACAGTTATCACTTGTCGTTAATTAATATAGCAATATTTAATGACGATTTGAAAAGAATCTCTATATGAGTTTTTTTTACTGACGACTCAATCATACTATCTACATAAGTCAATACCTGTGCTAATCTTTATATTGCACCGTTTGTAAAAGTGATGTTCAATTAGGACAGTCATTAGTTGTCATTAGTAAATGTAAACGATAGAAATTATATGATAAATTGTGACAAGATTATGATAATTAGTAGTAATATAGTGATAACTAAAATTTTAGCAAATTTAGAATAACTAATAGCAATATAATAGTAATATAGCGGTAAATTAAATTATGAAAAGTTTACGATAACTAGTAATATAGTGGTAACTTAAATTGTGGTAAGTAATATAGTAGTAACTAGTAATAATACAATGATAACCTAAATTGTGGTAAGTAGTAACCCACCTGCTGCCTGCAATCGCCAAATTGGATTTTGTTGTTTGTTATTTGATAGTCAAATTGGGTTTTGTTGTTTGTTATTTGATTTGAATTTTCTTTAATTTTGATTCTTTGAATTTGAATTTTTTTAATTATGAGAGCTGATATTTTTAACACAAATTAATCAAGCAAAAAAAAAATGTAGGGGAAAATAATCAAGAACACGTGCGCAATGTCAGCCTAATGTAATTTCCACTTCTTAATATATATATATATATATATATATATATATATATATTTGAAGTAGCCCACCAACTCCACTTCCTAAAGAAAAAAAAAAAAGAGAGAGAACAAAACAGGCACGGCCTACTGTGATTTTTGGTTAGACATTTCTTTTTGTTTTTTTTAACACTTTTTTTAACTTTCTTTATTTTTTTTAACTCTCTCTCTCTCTCTCTCTCTCTCTCTCTCTCTCTCTCTCGATCAATACATTATTTCCCATTTAGATGCCGTTTTCCCTTACAAATAAAAAAATTATCTTAAAAATGAAAAAATCATTATTTTTTCTCCGGTACTACCTCCTTCCTTTTACTGGTATTCAGAATCATTTTATTTCTAGTTCAATTTATTCAAATTTTTTGATAATATTAATTTTATTATTTTTCTATTTTTATTGGAAATTGATCATGTAGGCTCTATGATTTTTCTATTTTTTTCCCTTTTCTTTTCTTTTCTTGCAAAAAAAAATTCAAAAATTTATTAATTGATCATTTACAATATTAAATTAAAATTAAAATATTCATAAAATCTACTGTGTAGCATGCTTGGTCCACCGCGCTCCTATGCGGTCTAAAGTGCAGGCATGCGTGGTCCACCGTGCTCCTACGCATTCTACAGCGAAGCATTCACGGTCTACTGCGTGGGCATGCGTGCGCACCTTTCACCATCTACTGTGAGGGCATACGTGGCCTACCATGCTCCTGCCACGCAGTTTTAGGTTAGATCTGGAATTTTGTTGAGAATTTTGGATATTTGAAAAATAATTTTTTGATATATGTTAGACAAAGATTTTTGGGTTCTAAGCAAAACACATACCTTCACCATGACCACCGTCCTATCTCGGTCAAATTCCATTATTTCATAGGTTTTTCATTTTTTCCCCATTTTTAGGGATTTCTGATTGTCTTATTGGATATTTTTGTGCATTATTTTACTCTTATTTCATGATTTCTACTTTTATATAGCTAATTTAGATTTTTTTAATAGTTTTTACAATCGATTTTGAAAATCTAATTTTGTGCTATTTTTAATAGTCCAAATTAGTAATTTATATAATATAATATGACAATATAACATTATAAAAATTCATTATGGACATTATAAAAATTCATTTACCAATTGGACCAATTGTTATATTATATAGTGTTACAATATAATATTATCATAATTCGACATTATGTTACATGACATAATTAATTATCAATATTAATTAATATTACATAATCTAATTATAATTTGAATAATATAATTATATAAAATTAGTAAATCTAATTATAATTTAAATAATGTAATTATATAAAATTAGTAATTACATAAATAATGTTTAGTAATTAGTAATTTATATAATACAATATTACAATACGATAGTAACTTAACATGGTATGTATTGATATAGTAACAAGTTATTAAAATTGCAAAAATTCCAGTAATATATAGTTATAATGCATAGTAAGCATCGTGACACGTATGTGAGGAATTAAAAACACCCGCATGAAAAAAATTGGTGGGGTGTGAAAAAAAGCACGGAAAAAAAGAGTGAAAGAAAGGCAAAATTTTGAAGAAAGCGCGGGTTGTACTAAACCTAAATATATTATAAATCATCCCCTTCTTCCTCGAAAGCACTCTTCCCCTCAAAGCTTTCAAAATCCATCGAAATCCATCAAAAGTTCTATCTCAACCAACATAGCCTCATTTCCCTAAAATCTCTAATAATCTGTCCAAAACTCCTACTCAACCAAGCATATTTTCAACCAAAAATCGAAAACTTTCCTTTCCTGAAGCCAAGTATATTTTCAGCCTCCAGACCATCCAAAACTCTCACTCAAGCTCTCATTGAAACACTCACCAACGAATAATGACTTTGTAAAGTTTCATCAAAAGGTAATGTATTTTTTTTTTATAAAAAAGTTACTTAGTTGTTGTCACGCCCCGAACCGGGATCGTGAACAGTCGCCCGTTGCCCTGGATGCCGGTTGTATTTTTACAAAAAATAGAGCAGAACCTCCCCATAAATCGGAGGTCTCCCATATACAAATAAACCTGTTTAATCCTATAAAATTCAAAATCATCATGTAATTAAAATAAAAGGGTCATCCCGACCTCACAACAACCCACCAACCACAGCAGACATCCAGGACAACGCCAAGCTAAATAAACTATCAGCAATCCTAGCCACAGACCTCTACTGTCGTGTCCAACTAGAGCATGAGCAGCCGCCACACCGGACAGGCCTAAGTTTTTATACAATTTACAATAATTTTCTCAAATATCATTCAATACGTACAATTGCCTCAATGCAAATGAAATGTGAGAGTTTCACAAATAAATATATATAAATTATACAGTCATCCCAAATTAAGTACACGTCCAACTACGGACCTCAACAAGACCTCGTAGGGTCGAAAATAAAATACGTAATTCATCTTTCAAATTCAACTTAAGATCTCACCCTCCTGAACACCAAGTACACCCGAACTCTATAATCTGAAGTGTCGCTCCAGCACAACAATCCTGTCTGAAGGAGGGAAAGAAGAGGGGTGAGTATCAAGGCAGATACTCAGTGAGTGAGAGGATTAATCTCAAGTACTAATAGTGTAGGTGAATATTGGAGTGTCAAATAATATCATTCGTAACCAATGATTCAAATTTCACAGTAAATCATGATATTTTCGAATAAAATGAACTCATTTAATCATTCACACGATATCATACATATATGCATCCATTTAAAATCAAGTAGATCATAGAGCTAGCCAAAAGGATCCTGGAAAAGGTCAACCATGACCAAGGACAGGCGCATCGGGGGTTTTATTATGCAAAGTATTTCAAAAGTTGCTCTCTACCCCGACGTTGGCCGTGGGCTTAGCTCTTGCTTACCCAGACTCGTCAATAGGTCACCGCCCGGTGCTAGACGGTGGCATCACACACATCCTCCCCCGATGAGGGTTCAACCATTCGTGCCTACGAAATATATAAACAGGTTCGTCAATACCGCCCAGTGCTAGACGGTGGCGTCACACACGTCCTCCCCCGATAAGGGTTCAACCGTTCGTGCCTATGAACATATATACATGACGTTTGTGGATACCTCCTACAGAAGCGTATCCGGACAACCCGTGCCTCTACAAATGCCCTTCGTAGCTACGGAATCAATCAAATAATGCCATATCATCATATCATCTCAAGCTAACAGGCATCCAACTCACATAACCAAATTATCTCATCATATCATCAAAACAATTCAAATCCGTGTGTCAATACAATTTATCAAAATCGTTTTAATTCAACAAACCAATGCAATGGTAGGATAAAAAACTCATCAAATTTTCAATTAATGGCACAATTTCGTTTCATTTCAAATATGGATGCATAATCATAGAAAATATAAGTACGACACTCCAATAATCAGAAAACAGATTTGAATTTCAATTCCATACGTCAAGACAATACATATCAAAAGTATGTTTTATTAAAAACAAGATAAAATCAGGTTTCACTATTTCATGCAAGATATTAGGGTCTCAGTCACATTCTAGGGAGGGTAATCACTCCCTATTTTCACAATCAAACCAAATTGACTCCTCGAGTCTCTAAAAGATCAACCTAGTCAAATCATCACAATTGATCATCAAATTTCCAACTATTTTCAAAGTTTATCATTTTCCTTAAATTCGTACAAACCCTAAATTCTTCAATTTATAAATATACTCCAATGTCATCAATTTCGTTCCTTTTATAAGTAAATAACAAAATCAAAATCAAAATTAATTTAAATCTAAAACCGTTCAAAATCGAAAACAAATCTAAAATAAATAAACTTCTTACAAGATGGAAAAATCTTTGAAAAATCATACACTTTTCAATTCCCATCCGATTTCTTCAAACCATATGTCATTTTCAAGGTATTGAAATCTATTTTCATAATATAGAAGTTGTATTTTGATTTCCTATATGCAGGACAATTTATAATAAAAAGACTGTATCAATCCTTAAATTCAAATTCCAAATTCTAACTGTTTTTATGCATTCGTCAAATTGAACTCTGAGAGAAGTTATTCTAATCAACTCAACATGATTCTATAATCCGAAACAGCCCGATTAGCATAAATTCCTATATTTAACCTAAATAATTACACATGACAATCAGATGATACATTCTAATTGATTCTAACATACATCCTACATATATACAATACTTCTTATCCTAATTTACCCTAAATTTATCCAAACAAACCGAGTTAAAGATTCTCACCTAGGGTCTTCGCAGTTCATAATCCGGTGGTCCGAGCTTCGTCCTACTCAATCCAGGACCTGTGCAGTGGGGGATTTGCAGCCAACCTAGGGTTTTTGAGATCCTGTGGCTGTCAGATTAGGGCTCCTGCAAAGATTGCAGGAGCGCTCTCGGCTGAGGGGAAACAAGGCGCACGAGCGCACGAGCGCGCGAGCAGGGAAGAGGCACTGCAACCGTGTGCGCGGGAGCTGTGGCGCGCTTCAGTCGGGTGTGCAGGGGCTGTCGTGCGTGCAGGGGAGCTGTCGTGTGCTGCAGTTGCACGCGTAGGGAGAGAGAGAGAGAGAGAGATCGCGACAGAGAGTGAGAGAAACAGTGAGTGAATGAGAGTGATTCGAAAAGAAATCGCAAGAGAGAGAGCAGGTAGTGAGAGAAATAGAGAGAGGGAAACGGAGAGGAAGAACCGCCACTTGCGGTGGCATAGGCGGCGGAGGAGAAGAAGAGAGACTCGCGGTTCGTGGGAGAGAGAGATAGTGCGAAGGAAAAACAGAGACGGAGAGTGGTAGAGAGAGAAAGAAAGAGAGAGAGAAATCGATAAAAGGGATGGAGATGGTGGAGGAAGGAGGCGGTGGCGATGGTGGGTGAGCGCTGTGGGTGGCGGTTTACGGTGGAGGACCGCGGAAGGGAGAGATCGGGAGAGGGTGAATCGCGAGAGAGAACCCGCGAGGGATAGAGAGAGAGAGAGAGAGAGAGAACCGAAGGAAGAGAGAGAGAATAGGGCGGTGGTTGACGGTCGTCTGTGGCGGAGGAGGGAGGCGGCTGCAGGGCGAAGGCGACAGTGAATGAGGGTTTCGGTGAGGGAGAGGAGGAGACGGAGAGTGGAAGGGGGAGAGAGAGAGATGAAATGTGAAAAGGGTTAGGGTTTCCTAACCCTAACTCTCCCTTTTTTTTTTTTATTATTATTATTATTATTATTATTATTATTATTATTATTATTATTATTATTATTAACATATATATTTATTTTTATAAGAATAGATTTATAAATAAATAAAAGAGGGAATAAAAAAATTTAATAAATGAAATTTATTTTTATACTTGATTCATATTTCGAATTGGAAATACAGACACTTTTGAATATACTAAAAATTTGAATTACAAAACCCCAAAATCGAAAATCAATATAAATAAAAAAAAATTATCTCTATATAAATAAACTGAGGAATATTTCATTAAATTCAGGAATGAGAGTACAAAAGTACGACACCGCAGAGTTAGCGTTACAGTTGTGCTGTGTTATGAGTTGTATTATTAGATTCCTCCGATATCAGATGCGATGCATATAGTGCAAAAAGAAGTCAACCATCATCATCATCACCACCACCAGACTCTATCCATGTAATATTTTTATTTACAGTTATTCTTTACTCATATAATTATATTCATTTCACTACCATATAATTATATTTATTTCTCTACTACTGGCTTTTATTTTAGATTAACATGAAGGATTTCTCAAAAGCTAATTATTGCTATCTGCTTAATTTTGGAGTTATTTGATTTTGATACTGGGATTGTGTCTTCAAGTGTTAATAATCGAAGTGAATATTTTTTGTTTAAGATGGTAATATTTTTGCAGTTGTGGGACATAAAATCTTTTTTTTCCCTTTTTGTTATATGTATCCGTCATTATACTTACAAATCATTGTATCAATAATTCTCACATATTAATGCAATCTTTATTACATTTATATTACTTTTATAATGTCTTTATCTTATAATTCAAATCTACACTTGTGATAAAATGCAGTAACATTTCCTAATCCGATGGTAAATTGTAATAATTTTCCTAACACTTACGATAACCGACTAAAAAGTAGAAACATTGTAGTAATCGACGATATAAGGCAGTAACTTATACTAACACATGTGGTAAAAGATGATAAAAGATATTAACTTTTCTTAACGCCTTTTCAATTTGACTACAATAACTTTTTCTAACATTTGTAGTAACTAACGATAAAAGATACAAGGCAGTAACATTGTGATAATTGATGATATAAAACAATAATTTATACTAACACATATGGTAACCAACGATAAAAAATAGTAACTTTTCTAACGCTTTTCAAGCCAGTGATTAAAAACAATAACTTTTTCTATCATAGTCCTAATACTTGTGATAACCGATGATACAAGGTAGTAATTTATGATAAAACACAGTAACTTTCCCTAATGCAAATGTAGTAACTCTTTTTAATATCTGTGGTAACCGACGTTAAAAGATAATAGCATTTCTAACATATTTCGTAACCAATAATAAATTGCAGTAATTTTTATCAACATTTTTCAAACTATTCAAACCGACAATAAAAGCAGTAGCTTTTCCTAACACTTGTGCTGACCGATGATAAAAGGTAGTAACTTTTACTAACATATGTGATAACTGAGAATAAAAACTAATAACATTTACTGACGCTTTTCTAACCGTCAGTATAGACCTAGGACATGCTCCAATGGCGACTAAAAAGATCAGAATAGACCTATCCCAATTGGTATATAGCCAACTAAAGGCCCGTCCATCACAGAAGGTTTTGTCAACGGCTTTAGTGGATTTTGTATATAGTTTTTGTCCATCTAAATATGGCATTTGTTTTGTAGTGAGATCACATTTTTGGTTCACAATCCAAATGTCTTAGTGGAGAAATGGTCAATCCTTTTCTAGCCCTTTCTAGATTTTTTTCAAATGTGAGAGGATCTCATTTTCTTTCTCACTTGCTCTCATACTCGAAAATGGCTTCATCCTTTTTCCCCCTAGTCACTTTTTCAAAATGGAAAGTGTCCTGGGGAGTTAACATGGGAGTGAGAGAGAGAGAGAGAGAGAGAGAGAGAGAGAGAGATAAGAGACATTAGGGAGTCGGGGTGGTTTCCAAAAAAAAAAAAGAACAAAAACTCATATTTTCAAATTCAAATTTGACTAAAAGATTATAGGTCGACTCTACCCTCATAGGCGAACTTACATCCTAATTTTCAACATCTCCCACTCGTACATGAGGGTCAGACTTGCACATAAATACTAGACTTACACATAGCATGATCATTATAATCGAACATTGCCAATTTCATATAGCTAAGTGGATCATGTGACCCATGAGAATACCAAGAGATCTAGGGCTATACACTAGTTAAGAATATATAGAGCTCACTTTCAAAATAGTGATGAGAATGTCATATCTCGCTATATCCCGAACTTCTTTTACTAGACGCGATCAACATATCTCTTATCCCTCAATGTCTCGGTCAAAGACAATCTTCTTTTTATACTACTAACTTTTAACATTATATAAACTAAATTTTTATATATGCACCACCAAACTGAATCAACTATAATTTCTTAGTGACACGCTAAAATAAGAATACGAAAATAAAATTTTAAGAGATAGATAAAAGTCCTATTAATTGAGGTTGAATATGAACCTCTGGATCTCACACAGTGAAATGAAGAGAGATACGCCATCTCACTATTTATATGGTCTCATAAGCACACGTGGTATGAATCACGTGCTATGATACTCTTACTTCCCATTTAGAAGCATATGTTTTCTTTTCTAAAAAATAATGCATTGTACAGGTTTTAATCCAAGTGTACACAACACTTGACCTGAATTTTCCTTCTTAAAAGTTCTCAAAATCTCACAACATTAAGAAAAGCTCATACTCGGCTATTGGACAAGTTCAATAGATTGTGAGGAATCTATTTTAATTACCATATATGTAGATGCTACTAGTAATATGATCTTAGTATTTTACTAAGGCAACTTGTGTGTTAATCCACCACAAATTAACATTGACTCATCTCTATATATCACACAGATATTAGAGTCGATTGCTCATATGAGAGAGTTAATTTTAATTGGACACAAAAACAAAATTAAGATATCAATAAATATGAACATTACATCATATATATTTTGTTCATAATTACATTCACAATCATAGTCATAAATACTGTCAGGACCTATGAAACCCAAGTAAGCCAATATATCTCACAAACATGTCTTTAGGTACAAACTTCATAAAAAGGATTAGCCACCATTAAATGTGTAGGTATATATTTTAGTGTCATTCCCTCTTTTCAATCACGTCACTGACAAAATTGAATTTGTTATGTTTTGTTTTGTCATCGTATTTGGAATCTCTAGCATAAGAAATAGCTGACTAATTGTCATTATAAATAGTTACAACTCCTACTAAATTGCTTACTACTCCCAAATATTGCAAAAATCTATACAACCAAATTTCTACCAGAATTGTAGAAGCACATGCCACAAATTCTGATTCTACTGTAAAAAGAGATACACAGTTTTATTTTTTACTATTCCATGAGATGACGCCATCATTTTACAAGAAAACATAACCAAAAGTAGATTTTCTCTCATTTAAATTATCTTTTTAATCAGCATCAGTATATTTTTTCAATATTAGATCCTTTCCTTGAAAACAAAGGAAATAATATGCAGTTCCTTTCAGATATCTCAATATCCTTTTCATAACAATACAATGACTCTTCCTTGAATTGGATTGATACCTGCTGACCAAACCCACAGTATAACAAATATCGGGATGAATACACATCATAGCATCCTTTAAGATCCCAATGGCACTGGAATATGGTTCTCTAGATATTTCATCTATTCATGAAGAGTTTTCAGGCATATGTTATTGCATAAACTATCGCCTGAATTATCGCTTTTAGTCACAAGAGTATCAAAGGGTTTACATTTTTCCATTTTGAATCGTTCCAGAATCTTTTGATATAAGACTCTTGAGTTCATTTTAGTAATCTCTTGAAACGATCTCTATGAGTTTTAATTCTCAATTTACAATCCGCCTCTTTTGTATCCTTCGTCTCAAAATTGGAAGACAACTATTTCTTGATCTAGAAGACAATACTCCTTATCATTCGTGGCTAATAATATGTTCTCGACATATATTAATAGAATTACAAATTTATCATTGGACTTCTATACATAGATACAATAGTTTTTATCTATCATGACAAAATCGTGAGAGATCACTCCTCCAAGAAATCTCAAATACCATATCTCGAAAACTGTTTAAAACCATAAATTAATTTGTTAAATTTACAAACTATGTCTTCCTAGCCTTCTGTGACAAAACCTTCTGGTTATGCTATATAAACATCTTCCTCAAATTCTCTATTGAGAAAGGCAGTCTTCACGTCCATCTGATATAACTCTAAATCTAAATTGACTACTATTGCCAATAATAAGTGAATGGAGATAAATCTCACTATTGGGGAAAAGATCTCCTTATAATCAACACTTTTACTAAGTGTAACATTTTGTTACCAGTCGAGTCTTACACCTCTCTATAGTTCCATCTGTCCTACCTAAACATGTTTAGACTTCATTGATTTCAAATTTTCTTCTATTGCCTTTTTCATTTATTCTTGATAGGACAAGATAGAGTCTCATCTATGTTCTCACGCTCATATTCATCTTTTGAAGAAAAAAAATAAATACTTGCCCTTCAATCTTAAAATAACGCTTTGGCACACCTTTTCTAATGCTTTTCTGAGTTTGTAACTGAGTTGGATCACTAAAATTTAAATCCCTCCCACTAGGATCAACATCTAATTCAATTTCTCACGATTCTAGTGATCCACCATCGACAAAACCATTTTCTGAATTAACTAATTCAAGCAAGAAATATTTATATCTTTCACATCACCTCTACTAGGAAATCATTCTCTAGAAATATGACATTCTATGATTTAACTTCTACTACAGTACTAATGAACACTTAACTATTAGAGTGGTCGGAGTATCTTATAAAGATACTCTTACTTTCACAAGGACTTAATTTTCTAAACTTATTGGAAAAATCTAGAATATATACAACCAACCCATAAGATCTAAGATTACTCAAACATGACTTTCTACCAATTCAAAGTTTATATAGTGTCATTGGTACTGATTAATACACTCTTTTCAAAATATTGGTCGTAGTAAACAAGGCATCTTTCCAAAAAGAAATAAATAAGTTAGACTGTACTATCATGGATCTGGTTATATCTAACAATGTCCAATTCCTTCTCACTACAACATTATTCTACTAAGATATATAAGGAATGGTCAAATACCAGATTATACCTCTTTTATTACACAAAACCCTAATTTGATCTAATAGAACGCCATTTGTCCATTCTCAAGGTCTTTATTGTCTTATCTATTGGATTCTCTGCCTCATTTATATAACATTTATAGCACTCAAGTTTTTTAAATTTGTGAGAAATCAAATAGATATGGACAAATTGCGTGAAATCATGTATAAATATAATGAAATACAAAGGTTTATGTTTAACTTTCCCATTCATTGGACCACAAATGTCTGAATGGACTGACAGCAATAAAAATTTAGTCTGTATGGTCTTTCCAAATGGTTCTTTTGTCATTTGGTGGCAAGACAATATTAACACATTGGTAAATTAAATTTTGTGAGTTTTGTTTTCATTAGTTGATTCATCCCATCTTATCCTATATAATCAAATCTAGCATGTCATGTCACATCATCAACATTTGCATTACTAGAGGAGCAAACATTTAACAAAAACAATGGTCAACATAATAGTTAAAAATTTGTTCATCATATTGCAAAATCATGAAACTATTTACAAGCTATTCAGAACTAAAGTACATGCATTTAAATACAAATTCATATTGTCTCTCTGAAAGTTCAAAATATAGCTAAGTTTTAAAAGAACAATAATATATATTAAATTCCATTGAATTTCTGACATGTAGAGAATATCATACAAAATGAGAGTTCGGCCACTTTATAACTCTGGTTTACAAGTGCCAACTCATCTAATCTCCACTCTTGTATTGCTTTCCATATAGATCCATTTCCTATTAGAAGACACTCGATAAAAATCCACAAATGCCTTTCAGTCTGTTCTTATATCCTGGGTTGTTCTTTTGTGATCTGTCTCTAGTCTCCTTTCCTTACTTGCTTTTGTTCAAATTTCTCTCATGCTTAGAGCCCGAGACTCTCTTGAAACTAGACTTTGTAATAAAAATATCAATTGTAGATCTTGCAGTACAAATCTGCTCATCCTTACACTCAACGTGCTGAGCAACATTCATGAAAATTTTCATGCTACACTGTGAGTCAAATTGATTTTGAAGTGCTTCCACTTGTCAGGAAGGGATCAAAACAAGATTTGAACTTGTTGTTTATTGGAGAGGATTTGATCAGCTAACTTCCATCTCTGATCATGTTAGACATGACCCTTAAATGCTATTTGATACTGTGACCACTTCATCTGTTGTAAGTATCAAATTTTATGGTTAACTGTCTAAAATAAGTTATACTGGTACCTCTATATTTCTCTTTAAAGTACACCCAAATGTTATGAGTAGTCACATATTGTTTACACTTAGGTATCATGTGATCATCAATCACAAAGTTTATCAGGATCACTCGAGTAGTTAAATTTATATTTTTCATGCCTGATAAGTATCATGATCACTCCTATGCTAAGCAGTAATACCTAGACTGGGATCCTCCATGGCATGGTTGATGTCTTCTAAGATATCTTATTCTTCCAGCACATACCATATTTGTGATGACACATCTTATAATTATCGCCATTTAATTTGTCATCTTTGTTCAAACCCGCAATAATGGACTTTACTGCTAAGGTCTAGGTTTTAAGAGGGTGGACATAAATATTCATACTTATATTTACACACAATTTTATATTTCAAAATTAACATTTATAACAGATCAATATTAGATATAGAATCGAAAGTTCACTAAATTTCCAATCATCATCGTGGTCCTAATGTATCACCATCATAAATTTAATTTAAAATTACAAAATTTAACAGGTTTTATGTGAGAATTATTCAAATTCTTTTAACTAAAAAACCTTCCACTTAAATACACAAAATATTTAATTAATATTATAATTTTGGATAAAAATTATTTAAATTCTATCAATCCACAATTTTCATTTAAATACACAAAATATTTAAATAATATTTCAATTTTGAATGAGAGTTATTTAAATTCTATCAATCCAATATTCCAATCAAAGGACCCCATTTTCTTTTGCGGACATGATTATAGAAAAATAAGAAAATTTGCCAATCATATACTCAATAGAAATTTTTTATTAAAAACTTAATCTTTCTCTTGTACGTGATCATGATTCAAATAGACAGTCATTGTGTGCCAAAAAAAAAAAAAAAAAAAAAAAAAACACAAATACATTATTTCAATTCAAGATATGTCCATTTAAGTAATCATATTCACTATTCCCTTGGATAGTCTATCCTTAGGAAAAAAATCTCCTTATTGTACGTGAGTCGAAACTATTTATACTTTGGGATAGTTTTTTTTTTTTTTATTTGGGTCTCTAGATTCTTGACTCCTCTCATTTTTATTAATATTGACTTTGCATTGTCAAAAATTATGTCCCAATTCTTGGCAATAATTCATCAACCATGCCAACCCAATAAGGAGGTAGGGAATTTCTTAATATGTGGATGTCATCCCCCAAAAAGCATGGCCTAGAAGAAGAAGTCACAAATGTTTCTCTTCCATGATTTTCAAATGTTGTGGTAAAGTATGAGTTGGGTCCATCTTATAAGCCAACATTTGAATAAGATTTACTACACGCTCTGGACTTCTTAATGCTTTAACTTTCACATAGAGAACTGGAAGAGTGTGCCCGATTATCACCATCTCCCTAGAAAATGGGAACAATATTAGGTCAGACATAGAACCAATCATAATATTATATAAGAAATTCAAAATATCAATTTTAAATGATTTGCTCAATTTCTAATTAATTTTATGTTCAAAAAATAAATTTTTCATACATAAAAAAATGAACATAAAATCAAAAGGGTGTGAATAATATTCACATGGATAGCCAATAGTAAGAAATTAATTTTTCTAACTTATAAAAGACTTTTCAGAATTTTTTGGATTGAAAAATGATTTTTCTATAATTTTTTTTAACAATTTATCGATTTGAAAATAAAAATAAAAATAATTTTCAACACTAGAAAATAAATTAAAAATTATAGAAAAATTAAAAATTAAATAATATACATTTCAAAGAAAATTTCAACCAGGATGAACTCTTCACGTGCCCTCATGTGCTACCCTGGATGGGTTTACAAAAAAAAAAAAAAAAAAAAAAAAAAAATGAGCTTGCTCACGTGTTGCCGCAGGCGCGTGAGCTCATGCACCTCTTTCCCTCCTATGGATGGCCACCAAATTTTGGGTACCCTCCATTTTCAATACTTATGAATTCAACGAAGGTCTCAATTTTCCAATCGAATATCTTTAGCATAACGTTTGAGCTTCACACGTCCCTGCCAAGGGTGGAGAAGGAACAAAGTGACTGTTCATCTTCTTCCTATTTTTAGGATTTTTCTATAATCCGACCCTAATTTTGAATGGTTATATCTCTCTTATTTCTTAACCATTATTCGCGTTCTTTATATAGTTGAAAAGAATTTTTCGAGATGATTTTAACTATATAAATTTCAAATCACAAAATATAGTATTCTAAAAGATATGAATACATAAATTTTCAACTAGGGTTTGAAATGTCTCATAATGTACTCAACGTATACATGCCAAATTTTGCAAATTTGATCCTCATGTAATATACATACTACTTTGTAAAATTGAGAGTATTTCATCAAATTTATTGCAAGATGCCATTAATGAACCATAAACATTTTCATGGTATTCTTTTTTCATTTTCATGGTACTATTTTCATTTTTCATTTTCATGGTATTTCATATATTATTTTCTTTTATCACTATTTTATTTCATTTTATATATTTTTATTTAAATAACTCTACCACAGTCAGTCCCAACCCCGGATAAAGGTATAGGGTTATGATAAGTTGACAGCTAGTGTAAAATTTTTTGTCAAATTAAAATAAGAGATAAATAAAAATTATAATACTTTTGCAATTAACATTCACTATGGTGTCATTGTTGGTTTTTTTTAATTAAAAATTTTGGTTGAATTTAGTTTATTGTTAATTTAGTTTATTGTTAATTTTATTTCTTTTTCGTTTTATATCTTTTTCGAAAGAACTTTGCCACGACCAATGTAAAATCTCTTGTCAAAGTACAAAAATAAGAGACAATAAAGATAGGATTCATCTAGACCCTTGGAATATAGGATTCTTAATTGACAAATTAGGAGAGATAGGTGAAATAATGAATAGAAAAAAAATTAATATTATGTGTCTAAAAGAAACGAAGTGGGTAAGAAAGAAGGCTAAACTAATAGAACCTTATAGACATAAACTTTGGTATACAAATAGGGACAGAACTAGAAATGGTATAGGAATAATTGTTCATTAAGGACTTACGTGAGAACATAGTGGAGATAAAAAGAAAGGAAGATAGAATTTTATTTGTCAAGATGTTTAATGGAAAAAACATAATTAACATAGTTAACATTTATGCACCCCAAATAGGTGTAGATACAATTAGTAAAAAAAAAATTGAGAAAATTTAGATGAATTTATACAAATCATATCTAGTACAAAGAAATTATTTATTATAGAAAATCTTAATGGACATGTAGGGGAGAGTAACAAAGGATTTGAAACTATACATAGAAACTTTAGTTTTAGTAGTAGAAATGAGATAGGAGACACCATTTTAGAGTTTGCTATAGCATTTAATCTAATACTCATAAACACTTTTTTTAAGAAAATAGAGTCGTACATAGTTACATATAGAAGTGGATTGAATGCTAGTTAATTAGATTTCTTTCTTAGCCGGAGGAGCAACAAAATAACTTGTAGGGATTGCTAGGAGCAACAAAATAACTTGTAGCCAATGAGTTGTAGAGTGCATTTGCCTAAAAGACAAAAGGAATATCGTTCGTTGGTAGAGCCAAGAATTAAGTGATGAAAACTAAAAGAAGAAAAAATAACAATCTTTAGAGAAAAATTAATGAAATAACCAACTTGGTCAGTTAATAATGATTCAGAAACTATATGGGTAAAAATATATAATAACATCAAAAATATAAGTAGAGAGGTTCTTGGTGTACTAGAAGGCGGGCTTCAATAGGTAAAGAGTCATGGTGCTAAAATTAATAAATTCAAACTGTTATATGAACCAAATAGGAGTACTATAGAAATCTTAAAAATAGGAAAAGTAACGATACATTTGAAATATATAAAAATGCAAAGAGAAAAGTGAAAAAAACTATCCAAAAATAAAAAAATAAAGTGTATAATGAATTATATAAGAAATTAGAAACCAAAGATAGAGAGAAAGAGATTTACAGAATCGTCAAATTAAGGGAGAGGAAGGGAAAAGATCTAAATAGTGTTAGGTGTATCAAGAGTGAAACTAATAATATACTTGTGAGTTATGAGGATATAAGAAAGCGTTGGAGAGATTATTTTGATAATATGTTCAATGTGGAACGTATAAAAGATATCGACAATATCATGATACTCGTAAAAGAGATTAATAAAGACTTTAAATATAAGATTCGTCCTCATGAAGTAAAGGAACTCTTAAAGAGAATGAAGAATAATAAAGTCATAGGATCCGATGACATCCCTATTAAGGTGTGGAAATATTTAGGGGAGATCGAGATAGCGATGTTAACGGATCTTTTTAACAAAATTTGGCAAACAAAAATGATACCCAAAGCATAGAGGGAGAGTACACTTTTACCATTATATAAGAATAAATGAGATATACAAAACTGCTCCAATTATAAAAGAATTAAACTTATAAGTCATACTATGAAATTGTGGGAAAGAGTGATTGAGTTTAGATTGAAATTGGAGATAAACTTTTCTCAGAATCAATTTGGATTTATACTAAGAAGATTCACCACCAAAACAATCCACTTACTAAGATATTTGATGGAGACATTCAGGACACAGAAGATAAACCTACATATAGTATTCATTGACCTAAAAAAAGTATATGATAGAGTTTCAAGAGACATATTGTGGTGGGCATTGATAAAGAAGGGGATTTTCATCATATACATTAATCTCATCAAAAATATGTATGATGAACTGTCACTAATATAAAAATTTGTAGGGAGTAAGTGATAGCTTCCTAATAAACATTAGACTCCACCAAAGATCAGTTTTAAATCTAATTCTGTTTGTAATAGTGTTAGATGAAATTACAAAAAGCATTCAAGATGAAATATCATGATATATACTCTTTGCAAATGATATAGTATTGATAGATTAAAGTAGAGAGAGTATTAGTGTTAAATTTGAGTTATGGAGGGACACACTAAAATTCAGAAGATTCAGATTGAGTCGATTTTAAACAGAGTATATGAAATGCACGTTTAGTGATAATCATCAAAACAATGAAAAAATAATTAGATTAGAAGAACAGAACGTACCAAAAACTGAACATTTTATATATATCGGGTCCATTATCCAAAATGACAGCAACATAGATAGAGATGTAAACCATAGGATCCAAGCGGATTGGATGAGATGAAAAATGATATTTGGAGTTTTTTGCAATCGCATGATACCACTGCATCTGAAAATGAAGTTTTATAGAATGACAGTAAAATTTACACTACTGTATGACACTGAATGTTGGACCATTAAATAACAACAAGAGCAAAAAAATGTTATAGTTGATATGAGAATATTAAGATAGATGTGTAGTAAAATTAGAAAAAATATGATTAGAAATGAAAATATACGCATTAAATTGAGAGTAAACTCAATTGTAGATAAAATGCAAGAATATCGCTTGAGATGTTTAGACACGTGCAACAAAAACCCAAAAACGCACTAATTAGGAGAATCAAAAGTTTAAATATAAAACATTTAGTGAAATGATAAGATAGACCATTAAAAATCTAGATGTAGTGTATTCGCAAAGATATGATAATTAAGAGGTTAACTGAATAAATGATTTCGGATAGGAACGAATGGCGTAAGAGAATTAGAGTAAATTAAATTATCACTGTTCGTATTATAAATGAATTTGCATAGTATGTGTGTGTGTTATATATATATATATTAATCATCTTATATTTGTCTCTCAAATTTAGCGATGAATTAAGCGATAAATGTTTTTTGTGGCAAATTAGTTACGGATTTAGCAATGAAGTTTATTTTCGTTGCTAATTTTGTAAAGAAATTTTTTTGTTGCTAAATACGTCATTGATTTGCGACGATCGCTTTTTGTGTTGCTAATATTGTTGCAAATTTGCGACGAAAATTATTCGTTGCTAAATCAGTGTTTTTTTTTTTTTTGTGGTGTGAATAGCTAATAGAATTTAGACATTTTATGAGTTATACAAGAACCAAGTTAATGGGCATGAAAGAACTTTAATATGAACTAGAATATCGTGTGAGTCATTAATTTGTTTTACATTCTCCCGTTTGGCTGATATGATTTTACTGTCATAAGTTCAATAAAAAAATCATAGTGTGCACAATTTCTTTTATACAAAAATGTCCTTTGCATTAACTATATCATTATATCAATATTAAGAAGAAAAATTAATCCGAGCCATGGCGGTTGTACATCATTCTCTCAATATAGTCCCTTCCATGTACAACAAATTAACCTTGAACTTAACATGATCTTAAATTAAAGTATTTTTTTAATGGTCTAAATTTAATGTTTGTTAATAGTATTTGATAACTACAATGTATATAAAATAGAAAACAGGAAATCTCAGAAACACCTTAAATAAGCTCAGAATGTCAAAAGTATAATTTAATAGAAACATAATACATCATAATTATTTCCATATGCTGAACACTCTTTGAACATTTGACTTTTTTGAAAAGAAGGCTGCTGTAGCATTATTACAATAAATTTTCCATGGGTTAGCTATATAGTCGACAATTCTAAAACCTGAAATATAATTCTATAGCCATAAATCATATATAGTAGCCTCAGAACATGTTATAAACTCAACTTTCATAGTAAAAGTCGCAACGACATACTGCTTCACACTTTTCCATGAAACTGCTCCTCCTACTAACAGGAACAAATAGCCAAAATGTTGATTTTCTTGAATCAATATATCCAATATGGTTTGAATTTGAATATCCAATTACATCAAGATGATTAGATCTTCTATAAGTGAGCATGTAATCCTTTGTTCCTTGCAAGTATTTAAATAATTTCTTTGCAACTTCCTGGTGATCAATGCCTGGGTTATTTTGATATTTTCCTAGCATTCCAATGGCAAAGTTGATCTGTGGTCTGGTGCAAGTCTATGTATACATTAAACTTCTCAAGACTGATGCATAAGGAATATTTTTCATCTGCTCTCATTCCAACTCATTTTTCGCACATTGTTTGAGGAAAAATTTATCCTCTTTTCGAATTGAAACTTTCCATGCTGAATAATTGTCTATATTATATATTTGTTATTGAATTTTTTTAATATAAGACTTTTAAGACAACCTCAACATGTCTTATTTTCTGTCATGGAATATTTCTATTCTTATTACATAAGTTGCCTCTCCCATATCTTTCATTTCAAAATTCTTACAGAGATATTCATTAGTTCCATGCCATAAATCGAGATGTTAGTAGAAAATAAAATATCATCAACTACAAAATTAGGAAAATAAACTTACTCTCATTGATTTTTATATATGTGCACCGATTGATGGCATTTTCTTTAATTCTACAAGAAGTAATGGCATCATTGAAATTAAAATACCATTGTCGGGAGGTTTGTTTAACTTACACACCGTGTGTTCCTTGCCCTTCACTGAAAAAATTTCACGTTGGTCCATATAAACCTCTTCTTCAAAATTTCTATTAAGAAAGATAGTTTTAACATTCATATGATGTCACTCCATATCATAGTGAGCCGCCAAAACCACAATGATTCTAAGAGAGTAACGTCTTTATGTAATCAATACCATCTTTTTGAGTAAAATTCTTGACAACAAGTTTAGCTTTATATTGCTCAATATTGCTTTTTGAGTCAAGCTTGGTTTCAAAGACCCATTTATACTGACTTTTTACATTCTTGAGGCAAGTCAACAAGAGTCCAAATTTAGTTTTGATCCATGGATTTTTAACTCTTTTTTCATGGCATTTATCCATTTAGAAGAATCATCACAATTCATGGCTTGAAAAAAGGAGCAAAAACAATATAAGTTTTACTACGTGCCTTTGTAAGCCATGTGCCATCTCCAACAGGAAAATCTGATCATACTCTCCCCACAATATAAGTTTTACTATGCACCTAGAATGATTCTCTAATTCAGAATTTCATTTATTTTCTACCATGCCTTAGGGCCACATAAGTATTGGAGTCCGTGTTTCATTTTTAGTTGGCTATTTCTTTGTATACACACATGTTGAGTTACTTTTGATGAATTGCTGATAATCAAACTATGATTCTTGTGTCCAATCTCTCTACTGTGTAGTTAATTTCATTTTCATTCTTTACTTTTAATTATCTTTTCTATATGGCTCCATTTTCTTCAGATGTCCCAAAGGAGCTTGCTCTTTTATTATTATTCTTTTTGTTCCCACCATAGATATCTAGAACTATAGTCTGATTAATCTGATTCAAGTGTTTACGGGAATCATGTTTAGGGGACAAACTCGCTTTTGAAAATTTGGGTGCGGGTCTGCCCATGAAAGTAGACCCGACCCATAACCTTTTGTTCAAATTTGAATTTGAAAATGGGATTTTATTTTTTGAAACGACCCCAGCTCCCTAATGTCTCTTCTCTCTCTCTCTCTCTCTCTCTCTCTCTCTCTCTCTCTCTCTCTCTCTCTCTCTCTCTCTCTCATGTCAACTCCCCAACAAACTTCCCATTTTGAAAAAAATGATGAGAAAGAAAAAAAAAAAAAAAAAAAGAGGATGAAGCCATTTTTGGGTATGAGAGCAAATGAGAAAGAAAGTTAGATCCTCTCACATTTGAAAAAATCCTGAGAGGGCTAGAAAAGGATTGATCATTTTTCCACTAAGGCATTTTGAGTGTGAACCAAGAAAATAATCCGATTTATGTGACACTTTTCTAGACCTAAAATACCCAATCACCAAAAGAGGTAAGTGATTTTAATGCAACTTAGATTCTAGAATTTTATGCATGAAAATTATGTTTCTTGGTATGTTTAAAATTAACATTGGTATCAGAGTCATGATTGGGTGTTTCCTGCCTCTTTAGGGTATAACAAGAAAAACAAACAAACTAAACCTTAATCCCAAAATTCAATGACGAAATAAATTTTTTGTCGCTAAATTTGCAATGAATATGAACTTCGTCGCTATTTTCCTGACAAAAAGTGTTTCATTGGAAATTTTGCAATGAAAAATTTTTTTCATTGCTAATTCTGCGATGAAAATTTTTTCCATCGCAAATTCTACAACGAAAAAAAAGTATTCATCTCAAATTTGCAATGAAAAATGTATTCGTAACAAATTTTGTGACAAAAATATATATTTGTTGCAAATTCTCCGACGAAAATATATATTTGTCACAAATTCTCCGACGAAAATATATATTTGTCACAGAAAATTCGATTATCTATCGTTAAATTTATTGTTAATTGGCAACATACATTATATTCGTGGTAAAATTCGTCCCCAATTTGATAACTTATTTGAGATTTTATGATTAAATTCCTTCTACGCTCACTTATGTATCCTTTTTTAATTTTCCTATTATTAACATTTTCTAGAGTTAAAAATCAATTTGAAAGCGTAGAAAATCTTAAGATGCTCACCAAACCTATAACTTTTAACAAAAAATAATTCATTTATTTTCTGTTTATATAAAAGAATGGTAATTTAGTGTTATCTTTTACAATGGTAGAGTTGTTTCATATAATGATAAAAATATACATACATTTTAGTCAAAAAATTATAAATATGTTTAAGTATTTGATTCACTAAACTAAGTTAGAGGAACATTTGCTCATTACTTATCAACATAATAAATATTTTCTATAATTATGTTATAGTATGCATCATAGCCAAATATCGTTAATAGTTTGTCTCTTTGGTTCGTAGTTTAGTACATTTAATGAATTTTTTGTGGCAAAATTTGTCGCAAACCACAAGTTTCGTTGCTAAATTTGTTACAAATTGCAATGAAAAAATTTTTCATCATTGATTAAGCGATGGAAAAGTCGTTCATTGTTGATTTCAACAACAAATTGTATTTTCATTGTTGAATCAGCGACAAAATGATCCTTCCTTGCTAAAATCAGCGATGAAGATTTCATTCATCCCTGACTTCAGTGACGAAGGGAGGCTTCCTCACTGATTTACAATAAAGGAAGGATTCATCCCAGAATTCAGCCAGGAAGTGTGTTCTTTGTCGCTGGTTTTAACAACAAAGGAGATCTTCATCGCTGATTAGTGACGAAATCTGCAATAAAAATTTTTCATCACTGATTTCCACTTATCTCTCTACACTTAGCTTTCTTTTCTCATTGTCAAAGAGCTGCGAAGGAAGATGCTTGGGGTGCTACAGTGGATCTGTGAAGAAAGATGAAAGGTACTCTCTCTCTCTCTCATTCTCCTCTCTCTCTCTCTCAGCCAAGGATAGAGATCTGGCGGTGGCACCAGATCTACAAAGAGGAAGGGGGAGGGGGAGGGGGAGCCTCCCTCCCCCTCTTTCGCGGCGGCGCCACGTGGGTGGGCTCCCGCTTTCGTAGCCCCACCATGTGGGGTGTGCTCCCCCCTTCGCGACCCCGCCGCGTGGGGGGTGCTCCCCCCTTCGTGGCCCAACCGCATCGGGGGTGCTCCCCCCTTCACGGCCAACCACGGGGTGAGGGGCTCCCCCCTTCACGGCCCAGCCGCATGGTGGAGGGGCTCCCACCATCACGGAGCAGCCGCGTGGGGAATGGGCTCCCCTTGCCACCACCCAACTGCGGGGGAGAGAGGGAGCCTTGCTCCCCTTTTCGCAGTTTTGCCGCAGCTCCCCCTATGGTGGTTCCACTGCAAGGGTGGGGGAGCCTCCCCTATAGCGACTAATTGCAGCTGTTTGTTTTCTGGGTTAGATGTTTTTTATTTTTTAAATGTCATTTTTTAAATAAAAAACTTAATTTTATAATTTTGTTTTAATAATATTTTAGTTATTTATAATTGTTAATGTTGCCTCCAGGTTTGTCGTTGTCGAATATTTGGATTGGAAATTGCTGTTACTGTTGATATCCAAGGCCATTGGAGGAACATTATTTGGTGGTGAGAAACATTTTAATTTATATGGTGATGATAAGTAATTTAGAGTTTTTGGTAGTGAAAACTGAGAATTTATTAATGTATATGTTTGTATTATTTTGATTTCAATTTTATCTCCTTCATTTGTGGTTATTATAATTGTATTTAGTGGTTGATTTAATGATGTTACTATTTTATTATCATTTGTTAATTTTTATTTTTTATATAGACTTGTATTTGCTTGTACTAATGGTATTTAATAAGATTGGATCATATTATTTTTTTTTCTAATGGTCTTTATTCTATAATTTTTTTAATTTATCTTGCATGTATTTTTCATTGTCCTCTAAATTCTGAAAGACCTAAAATGTTTAAGTACTTGGAACTTCATGTGTTGATATCAGATTAGTTTAAACATTAGTTTAACAATCAAGTATAATTTATAGTAAATCTCATTTTGATTAGTTAAACAATCAAATATGTAAATATTCAATGTTTAATATTTTATTTGATTATATAGTAATATTTAATGTTATAATAATATTTTGTAAAATTTGTTTAATATTAATTAATTTATAATAATATTTAATGTTATATTAATTTTTTGTGAAACTAATGTTATAATATTTAATATTTTAATATGTAATTTTATGAATATGTTTGAACTTATAATATTTAATTTTTAATATTTTTTTATATGTATATATGTCATGCGAAAAATTATAAAAATATAAAATTAATTGTATTTTTATAAGCATGTGTGCATTTATAAGTCGATAAGTGACAAATAGCCCTCTTTGCAAAATCACATATTCTATCAACGTAGCTGTTTATATATTTCATCAATGTAATCTGACTCTTTTTTTTTTTTACTCCAATCAAATAACTTTTATTAGTAGCAGTTTTTATTAATATTTTATAAATTTTAAATTTGTAAACATGAAAAATGCAGAACGAAAGAGATTGGATATATAAAAAGAATTTACCTGAATATCAGGGTTTAACTAATAAGTTTATTATTGGGTTGGAACATTTTTTGGATTTTGGTTGTAATAAAGTTGAGTTTATGGATGGGAATGAGTTAAGGTGTCCGTATAGAAAGTGTCGTAATGGTAAATTTTTTCATTTGTTAATGTACTATCTTTTTTTATTTAGGTCATTAAAGAGGATTTTTTGATATATTGGTGCATTGTTTCTCGCATTTAGTTCATCAATTTAAATATGGTAAGTTTTTTCATATATTTCATTATATATCTGATAAACAATCAATTTTTATTTTTTTTATCGTTCTAACATTTATGGTTAATAGTTTCGACGTGATGACCATAGATGAAACACTGATAGAAGATTACGCTCTTCACCATCATAGTCCACTTCAACACTTTTGTAATCTCATTCCCTTGCTGTCAATGTATCTTCGTTCACCCCTTCGGTTGCAGCACCTTCCCATTCTCAACACATGGCTAGTAATATACCTTTGTCGGCCCCTTTAGTTACACCTTCAGTGCAACATTCATATGTTGAGAGGGAAAACAACCAAGAGATGATAGCCCTTTGCGGAGATTCTAAGTACTAAATTTTAAAATTTCATAAAGATTGTTTCTTTTATTTACAAAACATATGATTTTTTTAACTATTTTATTTATTTACCATTATTTGTTAGTAATTTTATGATAAATTTACAAATTTTGTATATGTTATTTACGAGCTAATTAGAATAGTGAATAACCATTGAGGAGAGCTTTCGATAACTTTCACAAGCACCCCAAAAACAATAAAAGAACTATGGTGGAGCAAGTTCAAGATAATTTATGCCAATCAGTTTATATATGAAACTAAGTTTATAACTTTAATATAATCAATTGGATTTTTTCCATTGCAATGAACATTCACTGGGGATGAGAATAAAGAGTTGAAAATAAGAAAAATTTTTAGAAAAAAATATGACGATCACATCCGAAACGTAATAAATCATACAAAGACCAACGGAAAGAAGCCAAATTGCATCACCAAGGAGAATTGGGGCAAGATTATGGATTTCTAGGAATCCGATGAGAGCAGACGAATGAGTAAACAAAATATGAAAACCCAAGTTTATAATTCTGGTGAATCATCTGTGATGTATGCAGGAAACTCAATCAATATAGATGAACATTGAAATAGATTGATAATTTTATTCAAATACTAATTTTTTAATCTAATTCAATTATTTTTAGACTATTTCATTATTTCTAACAGTATTTTTTTAGGCCAAGAAAATAAGAACTGAGCCATTATGCATATGCACTTTCACTTGGACATTTCAAAAAAAAAAGACAAGACGTGTTGCGGAGAGAGAATTAAAGCAATTAAGGTATGTAATTTCAAAATTTTCAATTATTTTATGAACATTTACAATATTGATTTGAACATATTATGTTGAACATACCATAACAATATACGAAAATAAATTTATTAGGTTAGTCTCTCCTAAATTTTTTTTTATTGCTTACTTGATTCTTAGTTTAAGCTATAAAAACTGAACATTCAACATGTCCACTTTGCACGATTTCACTTATATCTCTTGAAATATCCACTTATCATTTATATATAATCTTTGTATAATGAATCACTTGATAGAGATCTTCTTATTTTTTTCATAACTTTCAACTTATTCAATGTTAATATAAATGTTCATAATTTGTATCTTATAAAATAACATTTGTAGAAGTATTGCTCTTTTTTTAAACAAGTTATATAGTCTCATTATTCATATTACTAAATTTTTTATTTTCCTTCATATATATATATATATATATATAAAATCAAGATTATATGCGTTTCTATTATATTGTTATTTTAAATTTCTTTTAATTTTTCTCATGACAATACAGGAGACGTATGATGAGTTTTTACTGAGAAGTTTGAGTGCTAGTGATGATGCTGGCTCATCTGAGCCATCTGTTGATAGTATAGCTCTATGACTCGAGATAACTGGTGGAGCAAAAGGGAGTAAAGTACTTGGGATGGGTTCTTTGAGCAGAACTTGCAAAATCGCTGATACATCTTCTTTCACCCTACCAGTAGTAAGGACAGAAATAATACAATTGAATCAAGAGGTGAGTCACTTAAAAGACCTACTAATGCAAAAGGATAATGAACTTCAAGAGGTAGGCACACTATAGAGGCAAAAGATCACGAATTGAACGAACTTCGCACACAACACAAGCAAAAATTTAACGAGTTCCACGCACAACAGATGTTAATCATACAACATCTTCAGTTAGCCTCCGCTTCAAGTCAAATTTCCCCTTCTCCATCTCCTCTGTGATGATGGTGATGATATATTTGATGATGATGATGATGGTGGTGGTGGTGGTGGTGCTTGAGATTGTTTTTTGTTATTTGATTGTTACATTTGATGCTGATTACTTTGATTTTCTTGGTTTTTGATACTATAGTTGTTGATATTTGAACATTAGGACTTGATGTTGCTCTACTTGTTTTTTATACTGCTGTTCTTGTGACTCTTGGTAGTATTAAATGATTATTTGTTGAAATCTTAATAATTGATTTTATTGGATAGTTAGTTGTATTAATGAGTAGAGACAACATAAATTTGATATTGACACTTGTTGATGACTGTTAGATGGTTAGTTGATGATGATGTAGGATGTGTAGATATAAAAACATGTTATATATGGAAAATAGTCTAAATATGCCAATAAAATTTATTTTTGTCACAAAAAATTCAAATTCGTTACAAAATTTGTTGCTGATAGCTATAATCGTCGTAAATTTCATTGCTAAAAAATACTAGATTCGCTACTAAATTAATCTATAAATTCAAGTTAGCGACTAATTTTGTAATAAAAATATGTCTGTCGCTGATTTTGTGATGAAAATATCTCGTTGTCAAATTCTTTGCTAATTTGTGATGAAAATAATATTTGTGGCTAAATCTGTCAGACAAATTTTGTGACAAACTAATTTTTGTTGCAAAATTTGTAACAAATTTTTCCATCCCAAATTTTGTGAACAATATGAATTTTGTCACAAAGTTTGCAGCAATTTTTTTTTTTGTCGTAAATTTTGTCATTAATTTTGCAACGAAATATTTATTTGTGGTTAATATTTGTGACGAATAATAAATTTTTTATCCCTAATGTTTGCGATGATTTACTAGCGACAAAAATAATTTTATTGCTAAATTCGTCACAAATTTTTTTGTGACGAATTTTACTTAGAAATTTGTCACAACTTTCGTCGCAAAACCTTGGTTTTTTTGTAGTGAAGAAACATGGATGACTATTGATTAGGGGTATGTGTGGCTCTTTAACTTTAAATTAATGACAACTCCTTAATTGAAAAGTCACGAGTATTGAAAAGTTATAACCATTTGCGTTGATGGGAGGCAACCATTCAAAGTTTATAAATACAAGGGTCCCGTGAAACTTTCATACGTAAAGTTATAATTATCTTACAATTATTTTAAAGATTTCCATCACCAACAAAGGAGAAAAAAAGGGAAAGTATTCTCTGTCAAATTTTTTGCAAATTACATCCCTATTTTTTTCAAGTAGATCCAATGAATCAACGTATACATTCTACTCAATATTGTGAAAAATATAAAATTAAGATTTATACATATTAATTTTGTGCATAATTGTTTGGTACTTAAGATAAATTTATATTGTTTATACATGATTGTTTAACACTTAAAATAAAATTATTATTTTCATGTTTATTGCTAACATGTGCCGGTAATAATTCTATTAATTTTTATAAAATGTCTTTCTTAGAAAGAGATGTTAAGGGCATTAAATGCATTTTGTATGTCAACATTTGATGTCATTTTATACAAAACCACTACTATTTGCATTATAAACTTGTATTGTATCCGCCACACGATGTTTTCCATCTGCGGTTTTGGGAGTTTTGAAAGTTATATTTGTGGAAGCAGTCCTGATGCCGAAAGTGTACCTTCGACTGTTTAGGCCATCATCTTCAAACTGGAGTCCTCCGTTTGCACATAAAACTCTTAAATTCTCTTGAAAATTGCATGACAAATGAGCCATGATAAACTTATACTTGTCTTCTCCTCCTTCATGCCCACCTTCATTTTCTTTTCCTAAATTCTTAGGCTTGGAAATATTTTCCAACAAGCTATGTACAGCATTCTTATTTTCCAGTTCATCTTCTTTTTCTTCTTCATCGGCTAGTAGATGAGGTGGGGTTGATTCAAGCTCCATTTGCTCCCGCTCTTCTAAATCCATACCATATTCAAGGAAATTTGCACCAGCCATTGCTAGAGATTCAAGTGAAATCAACATTTGGAGTAGGAAGAAATATCAAAGATATTTTTTATTGTTTGATCTTCTTGTGCTTGTCTCCACACAAGGCTTGTAGGATTATATACTTAAGCATTCGCATGTGAAAAAACATGAAAAGTTTCACGGATTAAACGCAACAGTCAATTCAAATTTCCTTCGTTCAAGTTTTGTGAGAGAGAGAGAGAGAGAGAGAGAGAGATTTAACAAATATGAACAAGAAGAACAAAGTTCCCGTGACAGCCTTTAGCACTTTTTCTCATCATCTCAGTGATATCAGCGGTGACCTATTGGCTAAGAGCAAAGAGCTATGAAGCAGTGCATCTTGTAGATATCTTTCGACATCACTCTTGAATTGAAACTGTTGTTGAACACATCCCCTTATAGCTGACTTTGAGAAGAATGTGAGGATTGGGTGCAATAAAACTTCTTTTTTTTGTCCATTATTTAACATAAATATTCACAATATAAATTTTAAACCAAAAGCCCACAAAAGTACAAGCTATTGTTATACTCCTCCCTCTCTTTTTTTTCTAAAAATAAATGGAGAATTTAAAAAAAAAAAAATTGCTAATCTGTTATAACAACAAAACACACATAATAAAGGGAGAATGACGCATTACATTTCACCAAATAGTTTCCGTTGCATAGCCACATTGTGTAAGAAAATATTATAGAAAAATAAGAAAATTTAAGAAATGCAAAAAAAAAAAAAATCTAATTTTAGGGTTAAAAATCCCTTTTTTCTTCACTTTCAAGATATTTTCAATATCAAAGGCACATGAACTAATACCAATTTCCATTTCATAGTACATATGAGAAATCACTCTATATGTCCTGTTGAGTGTTAACCATATGTACTACCTTCTATTAAGTTCGGACCGCAAACTATCTCGATTAATAGGAGACTCACAAACTAAGATCTATATATGATGAAATGCCCAACTCGGCCAATCAACTATGAACTTTTTATCTTATGTCAATGCAACCATGACTTATACTTTTTATGTACTGTTAACCGGATCACATATATAAGTTATTTACATTGAACAAATGAACCATATATATAAATAAATAATATTAAAGAAAAAACTCTTTATCTACTTGAATTATCAAATCAAATATTATTTTAATACAAAAAATTCAACACAGCTTTTCGTGCATAAAAAATAATAAAGTATAATGACAAATTATTGGGACCTAATCCCAACACTCTAAACCACTAACACTTGCGAGTTTCGATCATAAGATCGTTCTCAGAATCAAAGGACATCCAAACTAAGGTTTAAGGTCATGGAAAGAGTAATTAAACCTAGGGAGCATGCCAAATCCAACAAGAAAGAAAAGGGAGAGTGAGAGAAAATTGACCAAACCACGCAGGAAAAGGAAGAGAGATCACTACCTCCAAAACCTAATCTATTACACACAACACAACAAGGGATTAATATGTATGCAAAAGCCAAGTATCAAGCAATGATTTGGTTTGCAATAACAAGAGAGAGAGAGAATCTAAGGGCTTACCACTAACACCAAGGAAGAGAGAGATATAGAGAAGAAATTAAATTAGGCTTGGTCAAAAGTGAGAGAGAGAGAGAGAGAGAGAGAGAGAGAAAGGATCTTAAGTTTTAAAATTCTCATGGGTTTGGCTCAAAATGAGTTTTCAAAACTCTCCCGGAAGATAAAACCCTAATTGGACTTGTAATTTGGAAAACATAACAAAATTGGGGCTCGATCATTAATTTGGCAAGGTTAGGCATGCTAAACCAGATCGAAAAGTTCAATTGTTACCACTCCTCCACCTGTATGCATCCCATAACACCAAAAACACTATGACATGAAAAGTCAAGATGTTATTGATAGTAATATTGGTTTTAACTTAATGTTCTTATATCATAAATAATGTTCTTACAAATAAATGCATACTAACTTTTGATAATTAACTTAATGTTCTGTTCGGTAAAGTTTAACACAACTCCATTAGTTTCAATTTGCTTTTATTTTTTATTTTTTCTATTATAACAATGTTCATAAATAGAATTCAAAGTTTCTACATAGAAAAAAAAAGTTAGACTAGCTCTCATTATATATATTTATAATTTTTCATTGAAAATCTCATTTAATTTTAGCTAAATTCCACCTCAACCTTTCCAAACAAGCCCCTAATTATATCATTTGTAGCTTGTTTGATAGATTGAAATTTTGATCCATTTTTTTCCCTCTATTTCTCTTTCCCTCGGAATCACTCTCCCTCTCTCTCCTCTCTCTCTCTCTCTCTCGCGATCTCTCTCTCGATCTTGGAATCGCTCATCCACATAGCCAACTTGATAGATCAATCGAGCAACTCACTCACGCTGCTCGACCAGGTAAGTACTCCTCTCCCTCTCTCTCCACCTCTCTTTCCCACTCTTTGATCGATCTATCTATCTCACTCGATCCCTTCTGTTTGATCGATCGATCGCTCCTTTCCCCCTCTTTGATTGATCACTTTGATCGCTCACTCTCTCTCACCCACTCTGTTCCTTCGATCGATCACACCTACCTCCCTCTCTCTCACACACTTGACCCATGGCTCCCCATCTCTGCACCCAAATCTAGTGTCTCACTTTCCCCTCCCTTTCTTCTACCTAACTTCCACAATCCAAACCTTTCCCTAATAAACCCCTCACCCAGATCTAACACCAGAAGAAGCCGCAGAGCTAGATCTATCCCCTGACCAACCCAACTAAAACCCTAGATCGTGGCCCCCTCCAAAACAGCACAAAACCGGATCTACCTCAAATCTCCTCCCTCGGTCACACATAGCTCTCTCAATAGACTAAGATTTAGCCGTAGATTTCCGTAGGGATCGACAACAACATCAGATCTCCTTGCGGCCGTAAACCCAAACCTAACTCCCTGACTCGCTCGATTGTCGATTGTCCTCACCTCCCATGTTCTCGGTCACCTTTAACACCCCTATTCATGTCCCTCTCTCTATCTGCTTGCTTATTATTAGTCACATTCCTAACATTAATATTATGACTTTTATTATTATTATAATTATAAAAATAATAATACTATTATTATTATTATCACTATTGTTACTGTTTTTTGTTGATGATTTGTTGTTGTTAGCATTATAGCGATTTTGGTTTGCTTATTATTAGCATTGTTGTATTGTTGCACTGTTAGCATTATTGTGATTAGGATTATTACTACTATTATTATTACTAGATGTATTAGTATTCTCACTACTATTTTTATTGTTAGCATTATTGATATCATTATTAACATTTTATCATTAGGATTATCACTATTATTAATAGTATTATTCACGTTATCACCCTACATATTGTTAGTATAAAAATTATTACAATTAATATTATTGCTAATATTATTACTATCATTATTTAATATGCTATCATTATTATTTACTTATTCTATTTATGAGTATCGGTCACTATTCTTTATTCATTATTTATTCTCAACTCATTCTTTGTTAATTATCATCATTTCTGTGTCTACAGAGATAGTAGTAGTTGTTATTATTATTATTATTATTATTATTATTATTACTATTTAAGCGCTTTATAATGTTTTCTAAAAATTATTAATATTATTAGTACTATTAATATTAGTATTAATATTATTAATATTAATAATAATAATAATAATAATATTATTATTATTATTATTGTTATCTTTTTATATTATTATTTGAAGAACTCTGTCACGGCCGATCCGAAACCTGGGTTAAGGAGTAGGGTTGCGGTAGGCCGACAGCCAGCGTAAAAACTTCTTGTAAAATTATGAATGTGAGACAAATATAGGAAAATGTATGAGGCATTTCCTCCTCAGCGATGCGCTACATCGGATCCCGGGTATAGTGAAAAGTTACTAAGGGACTTTAGGATACGGACAAATAAAATAGTCTATGAGGATAGGATTCGCTTAGCCACTTAGAACATAGGATCGCTAACCGGAAAGTTAGGAGAAATAGGCGAAGTAATGAATAGAAGAAAAATTAAGATTATATGTCTTCAAGAAACCAAATGGGTGGGAGAGAGGTTAGAGTAATAGAGACTTATGGTCATAAGTTTTGGTACACAGGTAGAGATAGAACTAAAAATTAGGTAGGAATAATTGTACATAAAGACCAATTAGAAGATGTAGTAGAGATAAAAATGAAGGGAGATAGAATTATACTTATCAAGTTCGTAAATAGAGAAAACGTAATTAATATAGTTAGTGCGTTCGCGCTCCAAATAGGTGTATGTACAATTAGTAAGAAATAATTCTAGGATGATCTAGATGAATTTATACAAACCATACCAAGTAGCGAGAAGTTATTTATTAAAGGATATCTAAATGGACATATAGGAGAGACAAACGAGAGATTTGAAACCGTACATAAAAACTTTAGATTCGGGGGTAGGAATGAGGTAGGAAGTACAATTTTAGTGTTTGCAGTAGCGTTTGATTTGACACTAGTAAACATATTTTTTAAGAAAAAAGAGTCGCACATAGTTACTTATGGGTCAAATGTTAGTCAGATAGATTTCTTTTTCACTAGAAGAGGTGATAGAATGACCTGTAAAGATTGTAAGGTCATACCGGGGGAGAGTGTAACGACTCAACACAGACTGTTAGTTTTAGACGTACGAGTGCCAAAACGACAAAAACAATGTCAACAATATAGGGAGCCAAGAAGAATTTAAAAGGAGAAAATATGATAACTTTTCGGGATAAAGTCATTAGAATAACAAATTGATCGATTAATGATAGTCCAGAAACAATGTGGAATTATATATCAAATAATATTAAAAATATAGGTAGAGAGGTTCTTGGAGTATCCAAGGGCGGGGCTCCAAGAGGAAAAGAATCATGGTGGTGGAACGAAGAAATACAAACTGCGATTTGAATCAAAAGAGAATACTACAGGAACCTTAAAAGTGATAACAGTAGCGAAACCTATAAAAAATACAAAAAAAACAAAAAAAGACGTAAAAAAAGTTATCCATGAATCAAAGAGCAAAGTGTATCACGTACTGTACAAGAGACTAGAGACTCGAGACGGGGAGAGAGAGATTTATAGAATTGTCAAACTAAGGGAGAAGAAAGAAAAATATCTAAATGAGATTAGATGTATTAAGAGTGAAACAAATAGTATACTTATAAGAAACGATGATATAAAAAAGAGGTGGATGAAATATTTTAATAACCTATTTAACGTTGAGAGCACAATAAATATAAAAAATATAGAGATATCTATAGAAGAGATTAATAGATATTTTAAATGTAAAATTCGTCCCCATGAAATAAAGGAGACCATAAAGAGAATGAGAAATAACAAAGCCATAGGATCTAATGGCATCCCTATTGAGGTATGAAAATGTTTAGGAGAATTCGAAATAACAATGTTAACAGTTCTTTTTAATAAAATTTGACAAACTAAGAAAATGTCTCACCCATGGAGAGAGAGCACACTTGTCCCGCTCTATAAGAATAAAGGGGATATACAAGATTGTTCCAATTATAAAAGAATTAAACTTATGAACCATACGATAAAGTTATGGAAGAGAGTGATAGAGCATAGATTGAAACGAGAGATAAGTGTGTTTCAAAACTAATTCAAATTTATATCAGGACGATCCACCACTGAAACAATTCACTTGCTAAGACAGTTGATTGAGACATTTAGAACGCAAAAGAGAGATTTACATATAATATTCATTGATTTTGAGAAAGCATATGATAGGGTCCCAAGAGATGTGTTGTGGTGGGCACTGGTGAGGTAAAGGATAGCTTTGAAATACATTAACCTTATTAGGGATATGTATGAAGGAGTTGTGACAAACGTAAGGACTTGCGAAAGACTGAGCGATAGCTTCCCTATTAATATTAGGCTCCATTAAGGTTCGGTATTGAGTTCTTTACTATTTGTAATAGTGATAGATGAAATCACAAAAACTATTTAAGATGAAATATCATGATATATACACTTCGCAGATGATATAATTTTGATTGATGAAATGAGAGAGTGTATCAGTACTAAATTAGAATTATGGAGGGACATATTAGAATCTAAAAGATTTAGATTGAGTAGATCTAAAACTGAATATATGGGGAGTAAGTTTAGTAACAACCATCACGTTAATAAAGAAACGATTAGATTAGAAGGAATAGAAGTCTCAAAAAGTGAACGGTTTAGATATCTTGGTTCCATCATCCAGAATGATGGTAATATGGATGGTGATGTAAATAATAGAATTCAAGCGGATTTGATGAAATGTAGAAAGGCATCCATAATTCTCTGTGATCGCACGATACCATTACGTTTAAAGGAAAAATTCTATAAAATTGCAGTAAGGCCGGCTTTATTATATGGCATTGAATGTTGGACCATTAAATAACAATAAGAGTAAAAATGACTGTAACTGAAATGAGAATACTTGGATGGATGTGTGGTAAAACTAGAAATGATAGAATTAGAAATGATGAGATACGTAATAAATTGGGAGTTAGCTCAATTGTAGATAAGATACGTGAATACCATCTGAGATGGTTTGGTCATGTGCAGTGAAAGTTTAAAGACACACCTATTAGGAAGGTAGAGAATTTAAATATAAGAGATTTAATAAAACGTAGAGGTAGGTCATTGAAAACTTTGATGCAATGCATTCGTAAAGATATAATAGTGATGGATTTAGTTGAGAAGATGATTTTAGATAAGAATGAGTGCATAGGAGAATCCGCATAAATTAAATCATTCTTTTTATTTATTTATTTTTAATCGATTTCAATTTTTGTCTCTCATGTAGCCGACTCCAAATTTTGGGATAAAAGCCTTAGGTTGTTATTGTTGAGATTGAAATTTTAATGCTAAATAAATTAACCCTCAATTTTACATACTAAAAAAATAAAATTAGAAATATAAATATGAGAAAAACAAAAGAAATGAACTTAAATAAGATATCTTGACAACCTTCGGTTTACGATAACATATAGAAATATTTTAGTATTTAAAATAATTCGTCAATTATTGTTCAATTTCCTCTATCATCTTAAATAAGTACTAAAAATTTATCAATTTTTTTTTCTTTTGGTATAAATTAGACTTTTTGAACCCATCTTGTGTGTACATGAATTATCAGAAGTTATTATTTCTCCAATAAAAATTGCAATGAAAATGAAAAATTTATAGTCTCATAGATATTGATATTTTAAAACTTCGTAACCATTAGATCATCATTTAACGATCACATTGTTATAAACAAAATATAAATAAGAAGAAGAATAGAGAGAGGAGAAGAATTTCTTATTCTATTGAATGTGTTGTATGTACAGAATGAGACTATAAAGGAAGTATTTATACAACTTGAAATATGTACATAATTGAAAGGTTTCAAATTCAAATATTCTCTCAAATATATGATATTTCCATATTATAGTATTGACATATAAAAATACTATTAATGACAATGTTATATGTTTCTAAAATATTCACCTTCCATATATTGAACATCCATCTATATTTCTTAAGATTTATGACATTCTCTCTTGGATGTCCATTACACAGAAAATAGATCTCGTTAAAATCTTACTAGAAAAAAATCCAGTGGGAAAAAATCCTAGTGAAGGAAAAAAAGTACACTATTCATAGTGTTTGATAATATATTTACTCCCCAAGTTGAGAGTATCCATTGAGATCCTTGAGTTGATACATTCTGATTCCTTTCACTAATCTTGTAAAGGTAGCAGTTGATAGTGACTTTATAAATAAATCTGCTAAATTCTCACTTGATCGGATTTGTTGAACATATATATCACCATTCTTCTGAAATTCATGAGTGAAAAAGAAATTTAGTGAAATATATTTTGTTCTATCGCCTTTGATATATCCTTCCTTGAATTGGGTAATACATGTTGCATTATTCTCATATAAGACTGTTGGTGCCTCTTTTCCTAAAGATAAACTACAAACTTCACATATATGCTGAATCACAGATCTTAACCATACGCATTCGTGACTAATCTCATGGATTGCCAAAATTTCTATATGATTAAACGATATAACTACTATTGTTTGTTTTATGGAGTGCCATGAAATGACATATCACCATATGTGAACACGTATTCAGTTTGTGATCGAGTATTATGAAAATCAGATAGATATCCTACATCTGCAAAATCAAGCAAATCTGTTTTGGATAATTTAGAAAAATATAGACTCATATCTTTTGTACCTTGTAAGTAACGAATTACATGTTTAATTCCATTCCAATGTCTTCGAGTTGGGCAAGAACTATATCTCGTTAATAAATTAACGGAGAATGATATATTAGGTTGTATATAGCTAACGAGATACATGAGTGCTCCAATTGTACTTAAATGTGATACTTCAGGATCAAAAATTTTTTCATTATTTTCTCAAGGTCAAAAAGGGTCTTTATTCATATCAAGTGACCTCACAACTATCGGAGTGTTTAACGGATGTGGTTTGTTCATATAAAATCGTTTGTATAAATTGCTTGATGCACAAGGATTCAATCCTCTAAATTTTTTGTCTATAACACAATACAAAATTTTGTCTTTTTGAGATCTTTTATCTCAAATTCTTTACTCAAACACTCTACTGCCTTTGAGAGCTCTTCAAGAGTCCCAATAATATTCAAATATCAACATATACTACAATAATAATAAAACCATATCCAGATTTCTTTATAAAAATACATGGGCAAATGGGATTGTTCTTATATTCCTCCCTTAGCAAATACTCACTAAATCGGTTATACCACATACAACCAGATTGTTTTAATCCGTATAAGTATTTGTTTAATTTGATCGAGTAATATTCTTGAGAACCGGAATTACATGCTTCTGATAGTTTAAATCATTTTGGAAGTTTCATATAGATGTCATTATCAAGTGGACTATACAGATAAACTGTAAGGATATCCATTAATCGTAAATTGAGTCCCTTTTGTATTACCAGGCTAATTAGGAATCGAAAAATGGTTACATCCATTACAGCGGAGTATGTCACATCATAATCAATACCAGATCTTTATGAAAATCCTTATGCAACTAAATGTGCTTTATATCTCATAATTTCACCATTTCGATTTCGTTTTCACACATAAACTCATTTGTATCCTACTGGTTTTACACCAATAGATATACGGACTATTGGTCCGAAAACATTTCTCTTGTCGAGAGATTTGAATTCTGCCTCAATTGTATTTTTCCATTTTGGCCAATCAGGTCTATGTTTGCATTCCTTAATAGACCTTGGCCCAAGATCTTCATATTCATTCTCAATACTCATTGCTATGTGGTATGCAAAAATGTTATCAATATTGACATTATTTTGATTCTATATTTCTCCAATCATAATATATTTTATTGAGATCTCATGATTATCTATATTTTCAGGTATCTGATACTCTTCTGGAATATTATCCATGGTTGGTGCATTTTTGGATCATGTAATATTCTCATTCAGGCCATCAAATTTCTTTACTCTTTTTCTATCTTGAGAAGTTTTATATTTGAAACCAATTGGTCTGTCATGTTTTGCACTCGTTTTAGACTCATGAGCAATGTTATATTATCCTTCAGAAACATCAATTCTAATAGGAGCATTAATAGTTGGAATATGCGATTTAGTCACTCTTTTATGTTCAGTAAATGTGTCTGGCAATTGATTTTCTAAATTTTGTAAATGAATCATCTTTTGAATTTCCAATTCACATTACTTTGTTCGAGGATCAAGATAAGATAATGATGATTCATTCTAATTAATTTTATCTTCAGACTATCTATTTTTTTCTCTCCCTAATGTTGGGAAAACATTAGCAAAACAAGCCATAATCAAATCTCCTATCATGGGTTCAATATATTTAATAATCGATGGAGTTTCAAATCCAACGTATATCCCCAATCTCCTTTGAGGTTTCATCTTAGTTCGTTGTGATGGAGCAATAGGGAGATATACTGCACATCCAAAAATCCTCAAATGAGAGATATTTGGTTCCTGACCATGAGCCAAATATAACAGGGAGAAATCATTACTACTTGTTGATCAAATACAAATAAATGTTACTGCGTATAAAACAGAATGTCCCCAAATAGAAACATGTAATTTTGCTCTCATAAGCAATGGTCTTGCAATCAACTGAATACACTTAATGAGTAATTCTGTTAGACCATTTTGAGTGTGAACATGTGTTACAGAATGTTCTACACTTATCCCAATTAACATACAATATTCATCAAAATTTTTGGGATGTAAATTCACCAACATTATCTAAACGAATTTTTTTAATTGGATAATCTGAAAAAATGTGCCCGTAATTTAATGAATTGAGCAAATAATTTCACAAACATTAGGTTACAAGTTGATAATAATGATATATGTGACTATCTAGTTGATGTATCAATTAAAACTATAAAATACTTGAATGGTCCACATGGCGGATGTATAGGCCCACAAATATCTCCATGTATTCATTCCAAAAATTCAAGAAACTCATAATTTATTTTAACTAGTGATGGTCTCACAATTAATTTGCCTTGAGAGCAAACAACACAAGTAAATTCATTAGACTGAAGAATCTTCTGATTCTTTAAAGAATGTCAACATGAATCATTTACAATCTTTCACATCATTATTGTCCCGGGATGACCCAACCGGTCATGCCAAAAAATAAAATCATTGAACTTAGTAAACTTCTGGTTTACTATTGCATATGCTTTTTTTATATTAATGTATGTGTAATACAAATCGGAGGAATATGCCGGTAATCTTTCTAATATTCTTTTCTCACTAAGAATTATATTCGTAATGTGAAGGTATTCAATATTTTCTTCATTTGTTGTTTCAATGTGATATCTATTTCTGCGGATATCTTTAAAACTTAATAAATTTCTTTGAGACCTGGGAGAGTATAATGCATCATCAATTTCAAATTTAGTTCCTTTAGATAAGAATATGTTAGCTCTTTGGGAGCCTTTTATCAATTTTATACTTCTAGATATTGTATTAACATTGGTCTCTTGCATTACCAAATAAGAAAAATATTTCTTATCTTTTAAAATGGTATGTGTAATGGCACTGTCTGTGAGACATATATCTCCACCTTTCATCGTGAATCAAACCAAAAGAGTACCTATTTTCAATAAACGGACAAACATTTTAGATTTCATAATAATGTTAATACTAGTGAGTTCTAAAAATTTATCTTCATGACTAAATAAATAGATAAAATCATTTAAATATGATAAGTATTTTAGGATTAAAAGTCGCTTAAAGCAAAATACAATTATATCTTAATAAATTATAGGTAAATCTATTTTTGGACACTCTCATCGTCAATCAAGTGGTCAGTTTTCCTTCGGAGATACATATTTGTGCTCTATTGGAACTTTCAATTAATTTCGCACTATCACTTATGATATTAACAGTTGTTTCTCACAACTTCAGGTAGGAGAAGTAACACTTATTACAATACTATCAATGACCCATTTGTCTTTCTCTTCTTTTATTGATCTTAGAATATTCTCAGAAACTTTTGAGAACTTATCTTGTCTTTTTCCATAATTATTGTTTACTTTTGGTGGTGATAAATTTACATAATCATAACAATCATTACAATTACGATCTTTTTTATTTAATCACATTCACTATACGAAATGGATTAGAACCACTTCTGGTGGCCTTTCTTATATGTTGTTGCATTCACTTCAGGGAATGGAGTGGTTTCGGTTGGACGGGCCTCATGATTTTTTATTAATAACTCATTATTTTGCTCAACCATGAATAGGCATGAAAAATAGAGAATTTTCTAGCATATCTTTCCTAATAATATTTTCTTCACAAAACTTTTCTATCAATAAACAACCATCTTCAAGTGGCTGTACTTTTCTACAATTATTATTCCTTCAAATTATTTTAATGATATGTTCAAGATTCATTACATCTAGATGCATTTCAGCATCTAACACCCATGATAAATAATTCTTTCTCATAATATTAAGAGCCACAAATTCGAATTTTGCAATGTTCAACATTATGAACTATAATAAGTAAAGAGAAAATAAATAACGCATCTATAATATATATATGTATATATATATTTTAATGAAAACTTATTGATTAAATATGTGGTGTTTTTTTACTAAATCTATATCTTATGAAAGATTTTCATATCAGTAACCTACAAAATCTGGTTTTCAACTTATATTTAACCAATAAAAATGTTAGAAAATAATAAATACAATAAAACTATGGTAGTTCCTTTTTCTGATATGGATGATCAGACTAAACAGCAACCCTAGAGTATATTTTGCAAAAACCATAATATAAAATAACAAATAAAAGTTATAGAAAATTCATACAAAAAAATCTTATTCTTCGTTAGTTAGAATTTCGTGCTCGGTTGGGCAGAGTCTCGTGATGATAACATATTATAAACAAAATATAAATATAAAGAAGAAGAAGAGAGAGAGAGAGGAGAATAATTTCTTATTCTCTTGAATGTATTGTATATACAGAATGAGACTACAAATTGAGTATTTATACAACTTGAGATGTGTACATAATTGGAAGGATCCAAATTCAAATATTCTTCTAGATATGTGATGTTTTCATATTGTAGTATAAATATATAAAAAATACTATTAATGACAATATTATATCTTTCTAAAATATTCACGTTCCATATATTGGACATCCATCCATATTTCTTAGGCTTACATAAACTTATTGTATTTTTTATTAAAATTATTCATTTATCGTTTTTAGGGTTCCATAGAATAATTACATGGGGATAAATTTATGGCATATTGGATACTATTATTGATACAAAGTATTTGTATTACCAAAAAGAAGAGAGAGAGAGAGAGAGAGAGAGAGAGAGAGAGAGAGAGAGAAGCTAAAAGAAGATAAAGGAAAAATAAATAAAAATAAAACAAAACAACCCCACTTAATAACTCTCTCCCCTTTCCCCTCTTTCACCCTCATTCATTGTCTCTCGCCCCCACACTCTCTGACTCCCTCTCCCTATCTCAATTCCCCCTCTTTCTCTTTAATCTCCATCTTCCTTCCAAAAACATCCATGATTTGAGTTTTTTGAAGCACGAGGGCACGTCGGAGGTTGGAATTGAGATCTAGAATGGTTGGATTTCATCTCTTTTTAGCTAGGCTTTGGTACATACATCCTTTGATTCTTTATTGATTTTCAAAATCTCTTCTAAACCCAAACATTTTCTAAACATTTGCCACATTTTAAAAGCATTGTAGTGGTTCGATTTGATTTCAAATGACAGGGAATGCCGTGGTACCCTAGGTGAGTAGGTATTCTACTCCATTCAATTTTCTCTTATTTTTTTTTTTTTACTTTTTTTAGTGTAAGAAACCATGAAGGTGATGACCCACCTTGCTAGTTTCGAATGTGTTAACCTTCCCCTGAAGTTTTGTTTTGGTGTGCATGCGAGTGTTGGGGTTTTGGTTTGGGAATGAGTTTTCTACATAACAAAGGCTAGTGCTACATTCCAATATCATCCTTTGGTTGCTTTTGAGTTGTTGAAATTTGATTAAGCAAATTTGGGAAATCTAGGGTTTATAAAATATTAAGATTTGGTCAAGATATGGGTGAAAATTGTGTATCTATGTAAATAATACATATTTGACAAAGATAGATAATAAATATGGCATGTTTGATCGGTAACTTGTAGCTAGAATATATAAGCATAATGTATATGGTATTGCATAATATTTTCCTTGATTTTGGGCTTGAATTGAGATAACTTGGATGAGGAATTAGCACGTTTTATTTGCTAGCTGTATTATTTCTTAGGAAATGAGATGTTTAGTACCTTGTGACTAAAATTAAGATTATAGGTTTGTGTATGGTTATATATAGTACCCAACTGATGCTGAAAACTCATTTTTAACATGCAGAAATCAAGGAATTGTATTATTGAGACCCTAGAATAGTGATCAAATTGGGCAAATCTTATTTAGTGTGTTATTGTTTTGTTTGTACTATTATTTTGGGCCTAATGTGAACCTATGCATCCTTAGGAAATATATATTAAATTAGGGAGTCAAGTTCATGTGTTGCATAGGAAAACCCCTTTGTTTACGTGAATAAAGGAGATATTTATCTATGAGACATTCTTTCTGGGTGTTGATTGCAAAATTAGTTGCTAAATTTCATGTTTTGGTTAATGGTTGGGTTATAAAAAAATTTAGAGGAAAATTGATTAACCCGATCCCTATAAGTGATTGTAAGTGAAATTGGTGTTAATTATCATAGGTCAAGGCATTGGAACCTAAAGTGAGACTAGATATCGACTTAATTGTAGATTTGAGAGTGATTACCCTCCCAAAAAATGAGTGGACAGACTGTTATATCTTTAAATAAGACAAATAGTTTCAAATTATTTTATAAATGGTTTTAAATGGTTTTATATGATTTTGTACAAGTTTTATGATTGTGAGATATCCGAAATAAGAATTCAAAATATATATGTATCTACTATATTTATGAATGAATATATGTCATATGTTGTTGGATGTTTTATGTATGAATGTTGTAGTATGGTGTTATAACTATTTGTTGAAATCATTGTACAATGAATGGAATTTGAATGATTGTGAAAAAATAGTGCATGCGATATAAATGGTTATAGTCATTTCCTCCGTAGAGTGATCCAGTGGGGTGACGTGGTTGGGGTTTATTGGCAAGAGGTAGTAGACGTGACCCCCCTCATCCCATGTCGCACTATCCGAATGCACTCCAGTGAGTTATGAGTCAATGCCAAGGAAGGAAAATATAATGTTGTGAAACAAATGGATTGAAAACCTCTTGACAGACTTTCACACGAATTCCACCAAATCTTGGGTAAAAGTGGTTTCTTTAGGGAGATTTCAGGATTTTTGAAAAACATAAAATTGTGGATGTATTTCTTTTTAATTATTATAATTGTTTGGAATTGTTTTATATTCGATGAGTTGTTTGCGACGTATGTTTTGACATTCCCATATTCACTCCTTATTTATTGTTATAACCATACTATTGCACTTCACTTATCGTGTATTTTTTTATACTTACTCTTCTTTTTTTTTTTTCGAAGGAAACTTAGATTGGGAAATCTAGTTGACTCTAGTGTCAAATTTTGCCGAGTTCGAGTTAGTTTTTGTGGAGTTTCCTATTACGATACTGGTTCTTACTATGATTGAGATTTTGAGGAGACTAGTTGGGACTATGTGGAGGATATTTTTTTCGAAATTGTGTTTGAATTTCATTTTGTCGGACTTTTAACTTTAAGGTGTTCTAAAACATTTTATGTTTTTTTTTTTTGCTAGACTTTCTATTGAACTTGTAGAGATTTTTATTGGTCAGATTGGTTTTATGCATGTATTAGATTAAGAATGGCCGGGTCTGCTATATCCATGCTTTTTAGAGATAGAGATGGATTGAGTTGGTTTTTTGGATTTTTTTATATTATTTTGGGAAAGTTGGATTTTTTTATGAATGCTCTGCATTATTCTGGTATATAGGTAGGGTTTATTCGTATTCTGGAGTTATATGACGGTTGTCACGTGAATTCAAGGGTTGGGACGTGAAAGTATTTTCGGAGTGACTTGCATTGTCCATCTTAAGGAGCATAATAGATCACCGCTGATATCATGGCGGCATCAAAATTGACTTTGCAATTATTGTGCAACGAGAAGAATTAGTGCATACATGCCAAGCCATCACGTGAACTTCCTTCATAATGAGTAACCATTTAATTTAAAAATTCTCCTCCTATCTCCAAATTGTTCAAAGAAAAAATTTGATTTGGCTCTTAAACTATTACCCGTGATTATTAGAAAATTACACCAACTTTTTTAGATTTCACATGCAAATTGCATGCTATATATATATATATATATATATATATATATATATATATGTATATAGGGCATGTGGAGACAATCCATATTTAGAATTTCTTTTTCATCATTTCTTCTTTTGGCAAAATGTCGATTTCACTTGAAGCCCTAGCCATGGCTGGTGCAGACTTCCTTGAAATTGGCCTGAACATAGATGAATGGGAGCAAATGGAGTTCGAGTCAACTCCACCACACCTATTAGCAGACGACGAAGAAGATGATGATGACGATGGTAAAAAAGCGCCCGAATATGACATTGCTAAGAGAGAATGTATGTGCAATGCGTTAACTGTTCCTCGGCTAAATCTAGTACGAGAAAAAGATCTTGTGGATCAGTGCAAGGAAATGGAGCTGTGTTTTATGATGGATTCGTTGTGGTACTTTCATAATCAGCCAATATCCCGGAATCAATGGAACACTATTTAACCTTCAGAGGGATTATTCTAGCTAGTCACCAAGCACATCCTTTTCAATTATTTCTGTCACATCGATATTTATGGGATCCGTGGTTGCTGATTCGCTATTCATAATCGCTGATCATTCTGGAGGGTCACAGTTTACGCTTTCTTGCACGCCATCAAAGCTTCTCTTCTCAAGAAAGTTTCGTCCTTCCGGCAATTGACAAGTGAGCCTGGGGCAGTGCAATATTGTTTATAAAATTGGCTGGCTGACAGATGCAATTTTTCCATTGAATATTATTTATTTATTTACTTCATGGTAATAGGATGGCAATAGAGACTGGGAGATAGCAAAGGCTTAAACTAGAGAGGCAAAGATTTTGTGCACTTTCTCCCTTCTATTTTGTTTTCTTAATATAAATTTCTGATTTTACCTGTAACTATAACTTCGCTCTATTTACATAGTAAAATCTGATTCCAAGTGGTCTTAAGAACATGAATGAGACAAATTATTGAAAGAGATTTATGCTTTTCTATCCGGTTCATTTGTACAGACAATTTGATGCATTTGTTAAAAACAATACTCTCCGAACTTCTCTTATTAACAAAGAGAGAGAGAGAGAGAGAACAGCTTAACATGACCTGTTTGTATACTTATTCGAACAAGAAAAAGGATAAATATACATAAATAGGCATAAAGTTTGTTCAACACAGAATAAAAAAAATATGCTGAGAAATCTTGTTGGCCAATGAAAATAAAACTATAATATGAATTTTCTTATGTAGGGTGCTTGCTATGTGCCGGTCTCAGGCGATCCCTCAGTCGGCCTTTGCCTCGTCGAGGCATGGTTCCTGACGTGAAGAAGCTTTCAAAGAAGACTAAAAGAAAACAGCAATTATATAGTACTCTTTTTTTTGGTGGAAAGTTCAATGAATTGAATTTTATTAATCTACTACTAGATGCACTTTGCGCATGTTCCCAAGAAATTGGAAAAATGTTGAAAATGGGAAACATGGCCCCTAGAGCGTGGCCTCAATCAGAACATAATTTGAAATATCACAACAACAACTACAAGTAAATGTGCTGAATTGTTGGAATTAATCGAGTTACATGTAGCGAAAGCATTCATAAATAATTTTCGAAAAAAATAAATTTAAATTGGGTATAGGGTATAAATATCTCGAATATGTAGAGCCCAAAAATCGACCGTGCGTCCCTCGATCAGATCTCGCGGTCGAGATGGTGATCACGATGTTAATCGAACCACCACCGCAATGTCACAACACCGCAACCCTCAGTCCGGCGATCATCGTGACGGGAGAAATTTTCCTACTCGAAAATTTCTCAAACCCTCAAATAAAATTCTCTCTCTAGAGAATTCTATTTTTCTCTCAATATAGTATTCATCGGTCATGAACATCTGATGCATTTTGGAGGAGACTATTGTTATATGGGAGATGGAAAACTGCCCTCAATTCCATATATGTCTATACGTGAGAGAGAGAAAGAGATAGGTTGGGTAGGTATGGGTTCGTGGGAATTATCCCACTAACCCTATCAATTACCTAAAATGCCCCTCTAGGGTACAATAAACCAATATCTCTCACTTGCACTTGAGGGCATTATACGTCCGTCACAAGATCACAACTCATTGCATCACATCACCCTACTGGACTTTCATACAGGATTGGGCGTCGTGCAACCTGCGAGTACACCTGCAAGCAAAGACCTCTCGATGCACCTATTAGGATGATCGAGAAGTCATTATTAGTATCAAAAGAACTCGCTGCACCCCAGATCCAAGACTAATTACATCCATCGAGCTACTTTCCTCAACGAAAGTAATCCCCAATAAATGCTCGACTATGTATCCACTATTATACTTACATCCCAACATGGACAGACATAATAGGCTAGCCGGTGAATACAACACAATGATATAATGTCAATTGGTTTTCCTTTCCCAAACTCAAATCTATTAGCTTCAATTCAGCTGCTTTCCTAGACTTGTCCCTCAGACCTCAATTTATCTTCCGGGCCATCGGTAAACAGACTAAAGTAGCAACACTGAACCAAGACTTCTAGAAACAGCTGAAAGTGATAAGGGTACATGAGATCCCACCCAATGGATCTCGGGTCTCACACAATGGGAACGGGGATCAAAATCATATCAGTGTCTCAAATAATTCTCCCACTATCTCTGGTTGACATATCACACGCGGTATGAAACGCGTGCCACAGTGTTATTCCCCATCTCTCAAAGGGCATATGTCAGATTTCTCTAACACTGTGCAGGTATGGGACTCAGTCTACACATAAGACTTTACCCAGAGATCTCAGAGAGAGTATCTCAGAGACAATATCACTAGTCGCAGGTGATATCTGAGATCTCAAACCTGGCTACTTACAGGCAACATGGATGTGGGTACGTCCATACCGATCATATCGCATATGACCTCATCCTGAACAAATATCATGGCGACTTATGTTCTAGTAGGGCCACTCTCAAAGTCTCTTACAACTAGAAACCGCCTCATCTCCGCTCACTCAGAGCTGGAGGTGGTCACTCGTGTGAGAGAGTCGACCACGCCTGCCTGACATATCATTTATCACAACATATCACAAAATATATGACAATTAAAATAGTGCAATAAATAAGTGACTCAATTATGCACACATGTCATATATATATAACGCAATAAGCATCAATACAAAGTGAGAAATGTGAATGTACATGCAAACCCAATGATTCCAATATCTCATACAGTAATCTATCACAATGGGTTTATTGAAGGGATCAGCCAACATGCTGTATAGTAATGTACTTAATTTGTCACTTCACCCTTCTCAGTGATGTATCTCATAACGTAGTATCAGGTATCAATGTGTTTGGACTTATTGATACTTAGGGTCTCAAGTGTGGTTAAAGGCGGCCTGATTTTCTCAATAAATCATCACTGACCTCCCACTATCTGACACAACCCCTAAGTGATCCGGAAATCTCTGGAACCAAACACTCTCCTGAACTGCCGCTGAGCATCTCATATGCTCAGTCTCTATCGTAGATAGAGATATACAGGTATACTTCTTGCTACTCCAAGACAGTAAAACCTAATATCGATTTGTATAAGTTCAGATCACCAACCCAGTTGGTATCTGAATACCTAATAAGATACAAATCACCTCCTCCGTAACACTAGAAGAGATCCGCAGTTCTCTCGAGATATCTCAGAATCCTTTCACTGCTCTCCAGTGATCTCCTCTAGGATTCGATCAATACCTAATTACCATAGTGACTGCAAATCAAACGTCTTAACGTGTACGCGACACTGCGTACATCAGATCACTCAGTGCACTGGAACAAGGGATTTTACTCATTTCCCTTGTCCTTTTCTGAGTCTTAGGGCATATGTCAAGAATTAGGCTTTAACCTTTTAGCGATAAAAGTATCTTTAAGGTCGTAGTCGATCTTCTCAAAGTACTCGAGAACTCTCTTGATGTTTGACTCCTGTGGAAGGGTCAACACCTGTCTCGAGCGATCCCTCTGGATCTTAACTTCGAGGAAGAACTGAGTCTCACCCATGTTCTTCACATCAAGACTCGACAATATCCACATTATCGTGGTCATCAGATACTCTCTGTTGTTCCCAATTAACAGAATGTCATTCACATGAGGACATGATCAAAAGAACGTAAAAGGTATACGCGATGATCCTCCTCGATCATCACGAAACCGTAAGATATCATCTTCTCGTGAAATCTCAAACGTCACTGCCTGGATTGATGATTAAGGTCATATGTAAACTTCCGAAGTCAACAGACCTTATCATCCAGATCTATAAGAATAAAGCCAGATGGTCATTCCTTATAGATCCTCATCCAAACTCCCACTCAGAAGAACAGTCTCAACGTTCATCTGGTCTCACTCCAGATCCATATCATGTCCACAACAATCGCTAAAAGTAAATGGATCAAGGTAACACGCCCTCAGTCTGAGTAACCCCTGATTATCAGACAGGCCTTATACCTCTACACCGATCCATCGGCCTTTTTCTTGATGTTGAGAACTCACATATTCTCAACGGCCCTACTTCCCTCAGGTAAATCAACTAGATCCCAGATCCTGTTGATTCTCATCAACTCCTCTCACCCATGGCCTATAATCAATGGTCCTTCACAGAACCCTCAAGAAACTCTAGAACCGTTAAAGGTTTCTCGTAATCCTCAAGAGTCACTGAGAGCCTCTCCCTCAATCGGGAAGCGACGGTTAGGTACGCATCATCGACTACTCTTAAGAGGATGGGAAACCTTTTTACCTCTAGATGGATCGCTCCCACTAGAACCCAGATCCGTAATGGATTCTTGGATCCTGCCACTGGGATTAGTCAACCACTAGGCTCATCCATCTCATGAAAGGTAAAGTCCCAATTGATTTCACCTCTCATAGGGAAATCACTTTCAAGAATCTCGGCAACATGAGACTCAATCTCAGTGAGAATGCCATCTGTATGCTCATTAGAAATACATCTCTTTCTCGCAAGCCTAACTCGCTGTGTAAATGTGAGAAATAGTGAACATACGTTGCATAACCTTATAATCTCAAATGGCTAAGGTCAGGCTGTCTCCCTGTCCAAAGCTCATATGGAGTACTGATTGCGGACTTCAATAGAATACGATTGAGAACATAGGCTGCAGCCAATAACGCATCTCCCCAATGGGAAACGAGTAAATTGGTTTGCGCCATCATCGGTCTCACCGTCTCAAACAAAGTTCTATTCCTCTCTCGCGGCTACTCTACTCCACTGAGTAGCAATTAATAGTCAGTTTCTCTTAATGTCCTTCTTGAAAATAGAGCTCTTTAGACAAATACTCGCACTCTCAATCGGTCCTGAGTATTTCAACTCTCAGATCTAACTGATTCTCAACCTCGCCAATAACCTCCTGAGGCACCTCAATGCCTTATACTTGCGCGAGATCAAATAGATGTAACCGAAACACGTGTAATTGTCTATAAACATAATAGAGTACCCAACACCATTTCAGGTTCTCACGTTCATAAGGCCACAGATATTGGAGTGAATCGACCGCAATGGAGTCCCAGCCCTCATTGCATTGTCGAATGGTTTTCTTGTAAGTTTGCCGTCTAGGCAAGACTGGTTAGCGGGTTCTACAAAACCACTCACTGCTAACCGGTTCATCCTCTCTCACACTAAGAGGACAACAAGAAATACCATTGAAAAGAAATCATTTCCAGTGCATTCAGTCCCTCACGGACCAAAATAGAACCAATAGAAATTTTAAATTTCTAAATTAACAGAGCATATCCTAAACTAAAATCAAGTTCCGTCGAACTTTTGGAGTGTAAAGAGCATGCAGAGTCCAGCAACTTTGCAACTCCAACTTGCAAGTGCTACTCCCTCTAATGTCAACAAAACACTCCGTTTCAGTACGTAAATCCTCCTACTTGAGGACTTACTGGATGGAACTTTATAAGCGTGCTCCTATCTCGAGTTGCGTAGTATTATCAGTTTTCTCTGATGATTTTCTTCTTACCTGAGGCTCGAGTCACACAGGAGTCCTTGCTCGACTCCATCGCATAAGCATGACCCGAGTATGGCCTACTCGCCTCTAGATACTCCTACTCGAGCTCATTGTGCCTATTCACATTAGTGAAAGTGTGAATACTTTCGTCGTATGTGAAATAGATTTTCATGATTCTCATGAATCAGGTAAAGTGTTGGATCGCATCCAGCACTAGAAAACATATCCGAAATAGGCTCAGTCACATTCCCTAACTCGGCGATCATACTCAACATTTTTATCAAATGTTGCATCATCATATGATCAACCCTTTTCTTATAAGTTATTATACTTACAAGGTAGCATCCTAATCTCAGGATCTGTAAGAGCACTATAATACTCTTTATAGGATGAGCCAAACCGATAAAACCGTAGGATATTGCTTATGGACTGAGATCACATCATCATGTATGCTACTCAGGAGGATTGCCCTGACTCGACTATCATTCCTCTTTCATGCACGTAATGTCTCGTAATCCCGTCTCTCTGAGGTGTGGAACCCTCCCTGGAGTCCACCATCCCATGCCTCAGAATTTTAATTAGATCTTGCTCCTCGAGGATAAATTGAATCTACCAGTGAAAAATCTCGTATTTATCACCATTCAATTTTATCTCCCTTGCAAAAATCAAATACGACAATTTTAGAAGCAGTCAATGAGATAGTTGTGACTTGTGATGCTTATTCTCACATTTTGTGCACCCTACGAATCAACAAAATCCAAATAATTCGAATACATACCCCAAGACGAGCGTATGAATCAACAGACACCATACACCACAATCTGGGATAGCATCTCACCGTTTGGACTAGGATTCGATGCACAAAAACCCACAAAAAGTCACTTTTATGGATGTGGGACCCTCAAAAATTGGAAAAATTTCAATTCCGGACGACCTGACGCGCCGTCGGTGGTCCCACGCGCCGCCACACACCGGAGGCACCTCCCCATGCGCCTCCACGTGCCGGGAACCGCTTCTGGCGCGTGCCAGACGCGCTGCGCGTCTGGCACGAGCTCACACGCGCGCTCTGCGCTCCGGCTCACGCGCCTGACGCACAGGCGCGCGGGTCACGAGCCTACACGCGCGCGACCCGCGTGCGCGGGTCGGTTCCGGACCCGGGAGCGGGTTGGAACCCGAAACCTGGTCCGAATCCGGTAGTGGGTCGGGTGCGGTTCGGTGTGACACGTGTCCGGGTCGCACCTACCCGGACGCCCAGGCAGATTCACGCGCCTCTCGCACGTGTGAATCTCACGCTCCCCTTCCCTGTCGCTTCACGCGCCTGCCTTGCGCATGTAGCTCACGCGCCCGCGGGTCTGGATCTCTTCGTCTTCGCCCGATGGTTTCTGTAACCGGGTCTCTCGACCCGGTTGCCGGAAAAACCCATTTCCGGCACCATTTTGACCGGATTTTTATGTAATCTCTAATTCCATTTATTCCAAGCATCCTTGACTCGATTTTTGGAATAATTATGCCCTAAACTCGGTGAATTTTGGATCCAAAAATCCGACCCTCCGCGGTCAAATTTGAAACCCAATTTTTCGGCCACAAATATATGCAATATATATATCAAATTGAAGAACATGAAATAAGGATTACAGATCTATAAATTTCATGCATTGATTTGCCCTAAAACTCGACAAATCTAAGGTTGAAGGGGTCGGTCACTATTCATGGCCGAAACTTTCAACCGGAGTTTTCTTCGCCTAAACGTGCTCAGAAAATTACGAAAAAATTATTTTCGTGTTCTAGGGATCATGGGTAACACAATGGTGTTCTCAGATTCACGAAACTCATCCGTGATCCGAATCCCATATTTTAAACCCAATATTTTTTATACCCAAAAATTAACCCGAAAATTATTTTTAATCCAACGTATCGCTCTGATACCGATGTTGGAATTAATCGAGTCACATGCAGCGGAAGCATTCATAAATAATTTTCGGAAAAAATAAATTTAAACCGGGTATAGAGTATAAATACTTCGAATATGTAGAGCCCAAAAATCGACCGTGCGTCCCTCGATCGGATCTCGCGGTCGGGATGGTGATCACGATGTTAATCGAACCACCATCGCAATGTCACAACGCCGTAACCCTCAGTCCGGTGATCATCGTGACGGGAGAAATTTTCCTACTCGAAAATTTCTCAAACCCTCAAATAAAATTCTCTCTCTAGAGAATTCTATTTTTCTCTCAATATAGTATTCATCGGCCATGAACATCTGATGCATTTTGGAGGAGACTATTGTTATATGGGAGATGGAAAACTGCCCTCAATTCCATATATGTCTATACGAGAGAGAGAGAGAGAGAGATAGGTTGGGTAGGTATGGGTTAGTGGGAGTTATCCCACTAACCCTATCAATTACCTAAAATGCCCCTCTAGGGCACAATAAACCAATATGAATAAAATAGGCACGTAACAGTGCTTTTAGATATTTACTCTCTCCATGGAGTTACCCTCTTCTCATCTATACAACTGAAATATTGTGTTTAATTCTACTCATAGTATTTTTCAATTATAGACGGACTAGCAAATGGCTTGCATAAACGGTATATTGCTCATAAAAAAAAAAAAGTTTAATTTATACCCTTTATAGAATTCTGGATTATCCTTTCAAATTTTATTACTTGCAGGTTCATCTCTGATGTTATTCTGTTGATCTCTCAAATTCAACTACGATTTAGTTCGTAACATTGTGTTAAAGCTAACAGTGATCACTAATGTCTACAAGAATTTAAAAACAAATGTCAGAATTTAAAAATAAAATTACTTGAGAATTATGATAGGATATATGTCATTATTAGTTTGGACACATTTATTCAAAGCTACCGATGGCATGAGTTTGCGAATGGGTGTTACATATTCTGGCTTACGTCCTTTGAATGAAGGAAGTCATATATTTGGCTGATGCTGACAAAGACTTCATTTAACAATGCTAGTCTATAGGATGTCACAAGCTCTTCCTACTTTTATTGCTATGACATCTTCCATGACATACACAATATTAAAAGTCATGAGCAGAGACATTGACCCACCAGAATTCTAGACTTAGAAGAGCACAAATGACTGGTTCAAAACTTATCAAAACTTAAAAATGAAAAAAACTACATTAAGAGAGATGTCTCCTAAATAAAATCCCCATCAACATTGGGGATTCAGATTAATCGATATATGATTCCGGATATCTCATAATGGTAACTAATGGGACGTATTCAAAAGGCCTGTAGTAAAAATCGTTCAGTCCTACAAAACCTATAACCCAAAGAGGCATGATATGCCTAAATGTGTTGACAAACAGGGATCAATTTGCCCAAAGGGTGGACATAGTCTAACACATCATGTGATCACCATAGTAGTAAACTAACCGATTGGTGACCTCTAGAGGTCTCCTATGTTCCAAAAGACAACCTTGCCCCCACCACGTCTGTAAAAGGCCGAACACAATTCCCATCGGTAAGATGGTTTGTGTATACTTTCCAGATAAGGAAGAAAACTTTTGAAATCCAATAGATAAGAGCAGAATTCTCCCCGTATTGGTAAATTTCCTAAGTGATAACAATTGTGAATCTTTTGAAAAAATTTAACTATGGAATTCCAAAATTTTCAGATCTCCTTATAAGAAAACTAGGATTGTAACATGTTGAACACATACGACTCTTATGGCACCCATGTATAAAGGCTTTTGTATCACCGAAACCCAAGTACGCCCTCTTAGACCCAACACTCGACACACAAGTCACGAGGAGATGTGCTCTCTCTCTTTCTCTCTCTCTGTTGCTCTTAATCTATTTCATTCCTATCAAAAACTGTTTTTTCTAATTTGAGCGCCGAAGTACCCTCCAACGGTCTTTTGGAGGTTTCAAATCGTGCCCTCAAGCATCCGTTCGAGTCAAAATGAGTTAGATCTATAGAATCAAAACTTACCTCCAATAGATTGGCGCCGTCTGTGAAAAACAGGCAAGAGCAATCTCGACAGACCCTCTGGATCGCCAAACTACCATATCGCCAAAAAGAAGAACCAAAACCACCTGGTAGGTTGCATCCACTGCAAAAGGGCACACTGCGACCCCCATTGATGCTGCTCTCCCAATGGTGCCCGCTCACTCTATCGACAGTTGTGCCATTTATTTTTGACCTCCCCACCCAAAGCAGGTTCTGCAGCTTGCACCTCAAGAACCTCTAGTCATGCCTCCTACGCCGGTATCTCCTGAACAGGCCAATCGCCCCCAACTGAAAAGGCTAGAGTCTACGATACAAAATATGAGCAAACAGTTAAAGGGACTCAGTCATGCTATCTGACCAGATGGACAGTCCTCTTTGAGAGGATCTAGACCTACATGCCCCCAATGGCAAGTACCCCCATTGAACTATGAACCCTCGGTAACTTTTCGCCATTATCCGGAGGACACAGGTCGAGCAGCTTGTTGTTGACGAGCTTAAGCAAGCAAATGCTATAAAGGAAAAAGACCCTCTAATTCCCACCAGCATGTCACCTTTCGACTTGAAAGTCTCTTCAAAACCTATGCCTCGCAATGTGCTCTTGCCCCCTATGAAAAGATATGATAGTGCAACCGATCCTCGCCACCATACAACACACTTCGTAACGATGATGATCTTGAGAGACATGACAGATATCGCTATTTGCAAACACTTCCCTTCTACCCTCAAAGGTAATGTATTGACGTAGTTCAATCCGCTCCCACTAATCAGCATCAAGAGTTTAGCATAGTTTCGAAAGCAGTTCGAGACTCATTTCGTGATCAATCGGGGAGCTAAAAGAAAATTCGCCTCTCTACTATACTACGGCAAAGCGACGATGGGTCTCTGAGGGACTTTTTGGAAAAGTTTAAGATCGAGATGATGAAGATCCCAACTTTGAACCATTCTATCACGTTAGCTGCGTTGCTCACTAGGTTACGCCCTTCGGGTATGAAAACCTCGATCAAAAAGAGCCCCCTTCCTCCATTCAGGAATTCTATGCCCGCACCGAGAAATACATCACAGTTGAAGATGGTAAAGCATTCGATCGATAAAGAAACCGAATGTCCCGAAAGGAATGCAGCCAATCTCCCGGGCAGCCTTCGCCAAAGAAGAATCGATCGGGTCTCCCACCGCAACAAAGGTTTAATGACTACACTCCCATGAATGAGGTTCCTAGTCAAGTCTTACTATAGATCAAAGATAAACCATAAGTTAGATGGTCTCCCCAGCCTACGAAACACAATCCTAAAAAGGATAAGACCAAGTATTGCTACTTCCACCGTGATTATGGTCATATGATCGACAACTGCAAAAAGCTCAAAGACATGCTAGAGTTCCTCGTTCAAAGTGGAAGGCTACAAAGGTTCACTCATATGAAAGGGAGGAACACGCTCTCCCCAGACCGGCACGTTCCGCCATGGGAAAATGAACTGAAGGACCCTTCGATTGCTCGGTCACTCGCTAACCAACAGGACGGAATAATCCTCCAAATCCATGACAAACGAAATCTCCATGAGCTTTACATGCCCCCAAATGTCTTCCTTATCGATGACTCGAACCCTCAAGAGTATTCACGGAGGGGCGAAGCGGAACGCCTAATTGCACATATCTTTAACTTCCCCAAAATGCCTCTCGCTCTACAAGAGATACTAACGACTCATGTCAATGACCAATCAAAGAGCAAGTGATTGATCATTTACTTTACTAATGAAAACTTGATAAGGGTTGACCCCAATTATCACTATCCACTCATTATCACCGCCAAAATCAGACAGTACAAGATTAGAAGAATCTTTATTGACTAAAAAGCTGGATGCAACCTCCTTTATTGTGATGCTTTCCAACAAATAGGCCTTGCACCCATGCACCTCTAACCTCACGTAGGCCTGATCAAGAGACTCTCTGGCGAATGAATATACCCTGAGAGTATCGTATTTCTCCCTGTCACTTTTGGCTTGCCACCAAACCATGCGATGGTTACCACAGTATTCAATGTAAGCTTCCTTTACTTTACAACGCTATTTTAGGTAGGCTGAGTTTGAATGCCCTAGAAGTCTTACCTAGCACCAAGCACGTGAAGATCAAATTCAAAACCCCACATGGGATTGGAACCCTTGGCAACCATACCCAAATAACTGATCGGGTATGCTCCGATTGTCTTACTTTAAGATTTCGTATTATTACGATAGTATTTTTCATTCGATAGCTAATACGCATGATTACTTTACCCCTTATTGTTTGCATCCTGTCATATTATTCCAATCAATTATTTTCTATTGAACAAAACGTGTCGTCAATATAGAATGTAACTCCCGGAATAGGTAGGTACGACCCTTCCAATCAATGGTTTCCTATCGAACGAAATATGTCGTCAATACGGGATGTAACTCCTCGAACAGGTAAGCATGGCCCTCCAATCAGTTGTTTCCTATCGAACGAAACATGTCATCAATATGAGATGTAACTCCCTGAACGAGTAGGCATGGTTTCTCCAATCGGTTGTTTTCTATCAAACAAAATGTGTCATTAATACGGGATGTAACTCCCCAAAAGAGTAAACACGACCCCTCCAATTGGTTGTTTCTTATCAAATGAAACGTGTCATCAATAAGAGATATAACTCTCTAAATGGGTAGGCACAACCCCTCTTATTGGTTGTTTCCTATTGAATGAAACGTGTAGTCAATAGAGGATGTAACTCTCCAGATGGGTAAGCATGGCCCCTCCAATCGACTGTCCCTTACTAAATGACAACAAAGGACGGAACTCCCCGAACGGGCAGGCACCGCCTGTCTCACTACTTGGTTCCTAACAAGCGACATACCTCATCGATAAAAGACTTTCTGAAAGGGCATCCTCATGTTCTCTGTTCAGTTAAACCTTAACAAACATGGCCTACCTAAAAGTTAGAGTTTCCTCATCGATTGATATGTTTAAAGCCTAATGGAGGGCTCCCCAATAAAGACAGTATGCCCCTAAATGGGCCATTATTTTTCCAAGTAGTCTGAAATGATAAAGCGCAACCAATGAATCTACCATCATCATTCGAATGATCAAGGGAATATCCCCCCAGTGTCAACACATATCAGACACAAAAAATAGAATGATTTTTCATTGAAATTCGCAACAACATAAGATTCTAGAAGCTAATAGTATAGTGGTTACAAGGAATCATGGGGGGATAGGGGGTAGTACCAGAATCCCCCGAGGAGAAGACTCTACCGCAACCACTATAGGTTCAGTAGAAACGCCAATCGAATCAATAGAGGTCATGCCTTGGTCCATTACTTCTTGGCCGACAACTCCCTCGCTCAAGGGCAAATCTCTTTCCAAGCCGAACCAACAGATTACACATTTTAACCTCTCGGTCAATTTACATTGGGAATCCCTAAAGGCTGCAATACTCTTAGTCAAAGATTCCTCATTCAGCCACTTTCTGTTCTGCTGCTCGGAGAGACTCTTTACGTATATGAACCAATGTCTCGATAGTTCAAAGGCATACCTTACAAACTTTCACTTCGGCCTCCAACTTCTTACAATGCTCTCGGCATAGGACCAAATCCAACCGTAGGCTCTTTATCTCCTCTTTCTTAGTGAGCGAAGCCTTAAACATCTCCTTTACACTAATGCTTCTTCCCCTCTGATCAAGAGCATCTTGTTGTGCCGAGACCTAAATGTCTAGTTGATCGGTATACTTCTCCAAGTGTCCTATCGTCTATTTCCTCCACCATTCCTAGAACTCTGCCAAGGCCATTGTCTACAAAAACAGACTGAATCAATCAATGATAAAGAAAAAGAAAAATGAGATGAGCCCAAAGAGAATGTTACCATCAAGCTGAGAGATTTAAGGCCCCCTCCAACCTAGTCTAGGGACATCCTATGCAACTCCAAGTCATAGTGATGAAAATCAAGCCGATCAACTATTCTTTCCGCCTTGGCTAGGTCCACATAGCTGTACTGCTTGTCTTCTGCACTGATAGAAACCATTCCCCTCTCTTTCGAACCCTTATCGCCATGAAAGGACCAAATAGGAATGGAAAGAGGAATGGCAATGCCATCAAGCACCTTACGTTTCCCTTTGCATGAAGGCCACAATGGAATAGCACAAGACAGTCCATACATTTCCTCCAACACAATAGTAGGGACCTCTATTCCTCTCAGTGGCATCGCCTCCAAACTAGGTGAAGGAGTTAATGGGTTGGGTATAAATTGGTATAATAATTATGGTTTATTTTGTTTTATTTTTGAATGAATATTACACTAATTATTTTATTTTGTAGTCATTGATATAATAGGAATGATTGAGGAGACTTTTGATAAAAAATGAAGGAATAAGCTTAATTTGGAAACATGGGAGACTTTGAAGATATTATTTTTTTCCTAATATTTAGGAATATAAATTTTGGAGAAGACTAATTTTTGTAATCTTCTATTTTAGTTAGACTATCTATTTGATAAGCTAGGTTACTTGTCATTAGAAAATTCCCTTTTATTCGGTAGTAGCCAAAAATTTAGAAAGACATTCTCTTAGAAAAATAAACAACTCATTCATATATTTCCTATATATATGAAACATTACACACTAAAGAGAAGGGAGCCCTAGAGAGGGGCAGCCGCCCCTTTACCCTTTTTCCAGCAACATACACATTAAGAGCTCTTTTTTTAGCTTTTCCTCCTCCTACGGCTGCACATGTTCTTTGGCAATTTGTTCCCTCTCATGGCAGCTGCATATTCTTGGCAAAAGGGATGAATGCCTTTCTTTCGTTGTTCCAGCATTTTTCAGTAATAAAACTTTTATTTTGTGAGTTTCTTTCAATTATATTTCCTTTTTAATTTTATTCTTTAGTTTAAGGGTTATTTAAATCTTGATTTTTAATAATTATGATATTTAATTGAGTTTATTAAATCAATATCTCATAGGTATTTATTTAATTCATGCACTTCATGGATTATGATTTTCTAGAGTTTGTTAAATAGTGGCTAATGTTTAATAGTTCTAGAATAATCTACAACTAATTAAAACGGCAAATTCGTAATTATTTGTTAGTTTTAATAAAGTGGTAAATGACATTCATATCATGGGATTGAATAATCTAATTTAAATAAACTCGTCATATGTTTGTTAATTAGAATTCGGTGTCTTTAGATCTTAATGGTGTTGAGACTTTCAATCTTAAGAGCTTTTTTAAGGTTAACTCTTGATTAGGAAAATAATTAACGAATTTCTCTTAATCATCGATGAACTAAGGAAAGATTGATCGTTGGGCATTTGTCGACAACTATAACCAATTTATTTATGGGTGTTGAAATCTTTAAATAGATCAATGATCAATCACATAAAATCAAGATGGATATAATTCTTTTGACTAGAAAAAATTATTTCCATTAGTTTTTATTTTTTTGATTTCTTTATTTTTATTTAATTAGTTTAGTTAATTTTTCAACTCCCATATTTTTATTTTTATTTTTATTTCCAAAAAGAAGTAAATTCACCATTCCCTGTAGAGATAACCATATTCACTTATACTAGTATTTTGTAAAGTAAGTATTTTATTTTTTGTTGTTTGATGACACATCAAATTTTGGCGTTGTTATAGGATAACGGTATTAAGTGATTTATTTTTTTTTAAGTTTTGTTTACTTTTTATTTTGAGACTAATATTTACAGTGAATTTACTGAAAATTTGTCAACGACATAGAAGAGAAGGATTTTAAACACTCAGACATAGCCGGTCAAAAGACTTTAAGTGAGTTTTTATTTTCTGATTTTAATGAACATACCTTTTGTAGTGATTTTCCTAATATTGAGATTTTCTGACAATTTGGAATATGGCAAGATGTTCCAAAGACAGTCAATAAGGTAAGTATTTGTTCCATTGATCAAAAATTAGATGCACTAACATATTTTGTGGAAAATTTTGTTGTAGGATAAAGGTGACCGATACAAACTTGTGGAATTTGTTCAGAGATGGATCATCCAACCGATAATTATCTCATTTTTTATGATGACTCATATTCGAATACCTACAATAAAGGATGGTGTAATCAACCAAACTTCAGTTATAGAAATTAGCAATAAGAGTTCCCATAACAACCATAATGTCGACCATAATTTTAATCTCAACAATCCACTTTGAGTCAAGGTACAACTCTAGAAGAGATTGTTAAAAATTTGGCTAATAGCACTTTATTAATTTAACAGAAAAGCCAACGATTTCAACAAGAGACAAGGGCCAGTATTCAGAATTTGGAGAATCAGGTGTCGCAATTGTTGGCAACTGTGAGTCGATTGGAAAAATCATAAAAAAAGTGCAAAACAATTCATCAAAAATCGAAGAAGATAGGGAAACCGAGCAACAAGAGAAAGCATCGAAATCGAACAATTTACTCAAGGAGATAAATCAAGAACCCAATACTTCTAGGTCTAAAATAGTGATTCCACCACCTTTTCTTGGCAGATTTGCATAATCAAAGAAAGAGGAGGAAAATTTTGAGGAAAATTTTGTGGAATTAGATGCACTAACATATTTTGTGGAAAATTTTGTTGTAGGATAAAGGTGACCGATACAAACTTGTGGAATTTGTTCAGAGATGGATCATCCAACCGATAATTAGCTCATTCTTTATGATGACTCATATTCGAATACCTACAATAAAGGATGGTGTAATCAACCAAACTTCAGTTATAGAAATTAGCAATAAGAGTTCCCACAACAACCATAATGCCGACCACAATTTTAATCTCAACAATCCACTTTGAGTCAAGGTACAACTCTAGAAGAGATTGTTAAAAATTTGGCTAATAGCACTTTATTAATTTAACAGAAAAGCCAATGATTTCAACAAGAGACAAGGGCCGGTATTCAGAATTTGGAGAATCAGGTGTCGCAATTGTTGGCAACTGTGAGTCGATTGGAAAAATCATAAAAAAAGTGCAAAACAATTCATCAAAAACCGAAGAAGATAGAGAAACCGAGCAACAAGAGAAACCATCGAAATCGAACAATTTACTCAAGGAGATAAATCAAGAACCCAATACTTCTAGGTCTAAAATAGTGATTCCACCACCTTTTCTTGGCAGATTTGCATAATCAAAGAAAGAGGAGGAAGAAAAAGAGATTTTCAAAACGTTTCCAAAAGTAGAGACTGACATTCCTCTATTAGAAGCAATAAAGCAAGTACCAAAATCATTCATAAAAATAGTCAAGACAAATATTGACGCAAATTTGGGTACTTTAACTCTTGATTTTGATGGTAAAATTGTTACTTTTAATATTTTTGACCTCATGAAATATCCAAATGATTTTAAATCTGTTTTTCATGATAGCACGGTAGATTTCATTGTTCATATCTTGACCTACAAAACTTGGATTGAAGTGATTATAATTGCAACTTAAAGTTAAGATATAGGGCTATAAATTTTGTATTGACAATTAGATTCAATTCTAATTACGTAAATATGTCCAAGTCTATGAATATGTTAGTCTTAAATTTATGTCTCATATTTGTGTAGTCACCGAAGAATTGCCATAACTTTCACTATACATATCAAAATTTGGTGATTTATATCTAAAATTAAAGATAAAACATAGATCTACAACTTTTATGTTCAAGGTTTGGCCTAATTTTGCCCAGAAGGTTGTTCAATCTTGAAGCAAATTTTGCAACCAGAACAGGATAGAACAAAATAACTTCTACAAAACATGTCACTTTTGAAAAATTACCAAAAATCCAATTCTCATCTATTCCATTCAAGTCATATGTCATTTTAAAGCTCTAGATATCTAATTTCAACAAAAACAAACCCTACTCCATTTACTATTGTGCATAAAGAGTTATAATTGAAAAACCCTAATAAGTTCAAGCTATCCATTCTAGAAATTCAAGTTTTCATGCATGCCCTAACATTCCACCACTCATACAAGTTTAGATCATTGGAATATTTTTCATTTTAACCTTATAAAATTTTCTATTTCATTTTTCCCAAATATTTTCTATTCACGGTTTTAGGGTTTTTCATTCTCTAATTGAAATTCGATCAAATCTCCACAACGCAATTCAATCATTAATAAGAAAGTTAAACCCAAGATTCAATAGGAGAAATTACCTGATTTTGGGTTAGGTTTCAAAAACTCTAACTTCTCTCCTTCGAAGAATAAACCCTAGACTTCTCCTTTGAATCTTTGAATCTTCCCGTTACTTAGTTGCTTGACATGTGTTTACACTACAAAATTAAAGCGTTGAGGTGACGGTCAAAAACCGTCTACATAACGCATCAAATCCGTCAGCAATACTTTCCCCAGCGGATACACGTTCAGTTAGGCATACACCAGTCGGGATAGATATATCTTGACACTTTGGTATATCGTTGGAGCATATCACATATGTATATCGATGGAAGAATACAGTTGGTAAAACTAGTGATGTATCGTCAGTTACCATATGTTATCAGATGAAAAAACTAGTGATGGTTATCATGTGTTACCATATGTTACTACATTTATCTTCGGTTGCGATTGAGATAGAAAATGTTGACTGTTAGAAATGATTTAGAAAATTGTACCAAATATTGACGGTTACTATTGAGTTACAAAATTTTACAAATTGTCAACGGTAGAAAAGTGTTAGTGAAATTAGTGATTTGTATAGTCGCTTATCATGTGTTAAGAGATGTTACTACTCCATCATCAGTTACCATTGAGTTACAAAATATTACAAAATGTTTACGGTAAAAAAGTGTTAGTAAAATTAGTGTTGTATGATCGGTTACTATTGAATTACAAAATGGTATAAAATGTGGATGGTAGAAATGTGTTACGAGACGTTACTACTTTTTATCATTGGTTACCATTGAGTGACAAAATGTTACAGTATATTGACGGTAGAAAATGTTAGTAGAATGAGTGACTTCATCGTTAGTTACTATGTGTTACTATATGTTACTATGTGTTACAGTCACCATGTGTTACCACATGATACAAAATATTGACGGTAGAAAATGTTAGTAAAATTTGTGGTATTATATTCGGTTATGATGTGTTACCATATGTTACTAGCATTAGCATCGGTTGAAAATGTTAAAAAATGTTGACATTTACCAATGAATTACAAAATTGTACTAAATATTGACGGCTACTATTGAGTAATGAAATTGTACAAAATGTCTACGGTAGAAAAGTGTCAGTCAAATTGGTGGTTTTATAGTCACTTATCATGTGTTAGGAGATATTGCTACTTCATCATCGATTACCACTGTATTACAAAATAGTACAAAATGTTGAATTGAGAAAAGTGTTAGTAAAATTTATGATTTTAATATCGATTATTATTAAATTACAAAATGTTTTAAAATATTGACAGTAAAAAAGTGTTAGTAAAATTAGTATTTTATGATTGGTTACCATTGAGTTACAAAATGGTACAAAATATTGATGGTAGAAAAGTGTTACGAAACGTGGTTAGCATTGAGTGACAAAATATAGTTATTATGTGTTACCATACTATATGTTACTTTGTGTTACTATGTGTTACTACTTTTATTATCGCTTACCATGGAATTACTATCGGTTCATGGACGGGCGCAAGCATATGCCTCACGGGGGCCCGCGCATGATGGACGGGCGCAAGCATATGCCTCACGGGGCCGCGCATGATGGACGGGCGCAAGCATATGCCTCACGGGAGCCCGCGCATGAATGGACGGGCGCAAGCATATGCCTCACGAGGGTCGCGCATGCATGCCGGGCGTAAGAAAATACCATGCATATGAGAGCGATTACTTCATTATTTTTTATTTTAAAAATATTATTATTAAAACACATACACTTGATTATTATCGGATTAAATAATGTAATGATATAAAATTAGTTATCACCACCACATGATTTAAGAGTGTATAAAAGAATTACAAAAATATTATAAATATAAACAGAATTGTATTAATATACAAAATTGAGTAGTACATTACATTAAGTAATAGATACAAGACCAAGAAGAAAGAAAGATTCATTCTCCAAAATAACATGTCTGTCTTGTACTAATAGTAAGAGGGTGAAACAAAAATGAAGCAAAAAACATCTCTTGATGAAACCAAAAATGAAACAAAAAACGTTCATTTCATCACCAAAAATATTACCATTACAATTTGGAGATCACAATCCCATCATATTTCCAAAACTAAGCAAAGCAATGAACAACAAGTTTATGTCAAAATTTCTTCCTGTCAATAAAAAAATGAATAAAAAAATAAAGTTAATATAATCATGTAATAACATTATAAAGAATATAAAGAATGGTTATAAATGAAAATATTACCCGTGGGATAGAATTAGGTGTTGATGATGATGGTACACTACTAGCATCTGGTATTAGAGGAATCTAATAATATAAATGATTAGAATTATTATTAAAAGATAAAATGAAAATAGTAAGATTATGCACATTCACACCTGAATACCAAGAATAAGCCTTGCTTCATTAATCAGCTTTATCAATTCATTTTGCTGTCCACTTCTGGCATGTGCAGCAACATGCATAAGAACATTGCAGACCAAATTACTAAGATTGTGATTTTGTTCCATTAAATGTTCCATCATAGTAGTCATTTCTTGCTTCTCGGCTTTAGTTGAATGCACACTGGGAGTTATAACCTTTCCCACGCATCTAATTCTTCCCCTAGAATCAGATCTTTTAACTTTAGATACAATATCACTTTCCCAAGACAAATTGAAACTTTCCATTTGCACATCTTCTGTAGACTCCATTCCAGTCTTCATCATTTCCTGTAAGAAGTAAAAAGTAAAATGTCAAAGTTGCATAAATAAAACAGTTAGAATTACATAAAAGGATAATCATCTATACCACAACTTCTGATGCTTTTGTAAAAACTAAACTGCCCTCTAATTGTGTTCTGCTTGTAATATAAAGTTCAGATCTAGAAGATTTCCTTCCAGATTGTGTCAACTATAATGAAAAAAAATACAACAAAACAGAGTTTGAAATGTTTAAAAGTAAAAGAGAGATGAATTATTTATACATGCTCATGTATGAGCTTTGCAAATGATTTCGATCCTACGCAGTGTGGATCAGTCAACTTGGAACGACATTTGGAATTTCTTTTACTAATTTCCTGGAACAGAGAAAAATGTATAAGAATGGCACAGAGAAAAAATAGGTTGTATAGTGGATTGCATTTACACCTTTCCTTTATCACTCAACAAAAAAGTAACAAGCTCTTATGTTGTATAGTTGATTTCAGAGAATTTTTAAAACTTTTCCATTTTTTATTCAAATTTCCAATAACCCATTTCTTAGTCTCTTTCCTGAGTGAATCTTCGACTACAATTGAAATAAATAAAATATATCATCTTTATAGTCATTGATTTCAATTGAATTTTAGATAAGCTTTTCCATCTAGCCATTAAGTAAAAAAAAATAGACACCTGTACAATATTCCACATATCATCTTTATAGTCCGTTGGCATATCATGCCAAGTTTTATAGTTGATTGGAGTAATGGCATGGACTCTGACTATAGAGCCAAGAAATCTAGTAAAGATTGTACCATCAATTCCTATTTGTTGATTTAATTCGTTCATTTCAACCAGTATACGTTGTCCTTTTTCCAAGTCCCAAACATCTTAACAGCATGTTGGACCTCTATATTTTTTGACAACTACTGAAAAAATAAACATGAGTTGTCAGTTGAAACCATGGTAATGTCAAACCTCAAATTAAAATAATACCTAGGGTAACATTTTCGCAAGATTGGGTTTCTTCATATTGAACTTGTTGTTGGGATTGTTGTGATTCTTCATGCTGAGTAACAATATTCTTCCGGCGTTCAGTTCGTCCCATAGCTACGGTGGTTCGCTCAGTAGATGTTTTCAGAGTAAGAGCTTTGCGGAGATTTGAGGAAAGAAATGTTTCATACTTAATATAATATTTTTGGATTAGAATCATATTACAAAGCGCGTCATTTTGTACCGCTCTTTTTTTTTTCTTCACCCGCCTTTTTTTCACAATTCTTACCGCCTTTTTTAAATTAAAATTCTTACCGCTGCCTTTTTCATCTTTCATATATTTCTTTTTTTCATATTTTTAAGTCGGTAACATTTGTTTTCTTTTGATTTTATATAATTTTCAATTTCAAAGTCGAGAACTTAAAACAGTGAAAAAGTCACTCAATCTAAAATTTATTATTAAATTCTTTTTAAATTAGATTTTATCATGACTTAATTACTACCACTTTATTACCACTTGTTAGTATGCATAATTGCAAATAAAAATTAAATAAAATAGATAACACACATATCAAAATTCTTCATCTATTCATAATATATGTTTATGATCCAAATTAAATGAAATTACATGTAGATTAAATTAAAGAAATATATAGAATATATTTATATCATGTGATATTAAATACAACAACAGTTGAATGGTATTGAATAATTTTATTAATTAATTAATTAATACACTATCTTTAAAGTAAAAATGAATATCGAGATTGAAATTAATATTAATGTTGTCATTCGTTTATTTTAAAATTTATATAAAATTATATAATGTGAATAAATAATATGAATTCTTCCATTTTTCTTTGAAATTTTATTGGTTTATATAATATTGATAATAAAATATTTAGTTTAAATATTACTCTTATTTATCTAACTTATTATATAAAATCAGTAATAGAAATGGCAATTGCAGTGTCAATGTTAGATTAAATGTATCTATAGTAGTCGTATATATTAATAATATAATAGTAATTTATAACAAAATAGTAATTGTAATTAAAAAAAGTACTAATATACTAATATAGAACAAGATTATATAATAAAATAGTAATATATAGGCAGTAGTAATATATAGTAATAAATAATAATACATTGATACTCCAACAAATATAATCAAGAATGGTAATGTATATTAATATATTATAATAGTAATAGTTATTTAATACTAAGGTATATAGTAATTGTAATTAAAAAATATATCATAATAGATTGTAATATATAGTAATATATAGTAGTATATAGTAACAGATTGTAATATATAGTGATATATAGTAATAGATTTTGATGGATTGAAATATATAGTAATATATAGTAATAGATTGTAATATATAGTAACATGTAGTAATATTAGTAACATGTATATAGAGTTGGTGATTGGTTTGCGGTTGATAATTAAGATTATTTCTTTAATTTTGAAAAAATTTCTACCGGAAATTAATACTAATTAATATTATATTATATAATATTCTTAATAAATTATATAATTGATAATATATCATTATTTAAAGTAATACTACATTTAAAATTTCAAGATTTGATTCAATGCAATTTGGGGATTTGGTACCTATAATTTATTACTATGTTTTATCATTTGTTACAACAATGCTTTGAGGAAAAGTTGATAACTGTGAAGCCGCCAAACCCACAATATTTTTTACGCAATTTTTTTCATTAGGCGCCAACTAACTTAACCTCAATTTGTTAAGCAGCGGGAATTAGGATTTACCTAATTTGAAAGCCCGCCTATTTGCCTGCATTTTTTTCACATTTTTACCTGCATTTTTTTTAAAATTACAAATTTTTCGATTGGCGGTATCTCATATCACTTTTAGTTATTTAATTTTTTTTATTTTTTTAGTTGGTCATATGTCTGGAGTTTATATAAATTTTATAACTTGTTACCATATAATTTAATGGACTTTTAGGAAAGTAACTAAAAATAGTGGAAACCACAGTTAATTTAAAATTTATGATTAGATTATTTTTCAAATAAATTTTTGACACCAAAAGCTAAAATATCCAATTTTTTTTGAGATAACGTAATTTACCTAATTTTTTATTAATTTAATAATTAAGTAATATGTGTGTAAATTAAATAGCAACTTTGAAATTCAAAATAATAATAATGTTGTCATTTGGTTTTGTATACAATAATTTTTATATAATTATATAATATTAATAATTAATATGAATCATTCCATTTTTGTGAAATCTTGTTTATTCCTAGAAAATATCACTTAACTTATATATAATTATATAATTATAAGCCGGGAAGTCATTAATAGTCCATAACAATGCCGCATACATTTTAAAGTTTTCGCTAACTGAAAAATCAAAAGTATTAACTCCTTTATACCATAATTCTTTTATCTCTACCACGAGTGCTTGCATGTACATATCTATCTTGTCACTATGACTTCTAGGACCAGGAATAAGTAATATGAGTATAAAGTTGGAAGATTTCATGCACAACCAAGGAGGTAGATTCACTACTAGAAAACACAGCATCAGCGACGAAAATTAGCGATGGATAATTATCTGTTGCTAATTAATAACAAAATTATGATGAAACAGCGACGGAATTAGGGACGAAAAATTTCGTCAGAAAAAATTTCGTTGTTAAAATAAAAAAAAAAAAATCGGACCTATTAGCGACGGAATTAGCGACAGAAAAATTCCGTCGGAAAAAATTCCGTCACTAATCCATCGTTAAAATAAAAAAAATAATTTGGACCTATTAGTGACGGAATTAGCAACGGAAAAATTCCATCGCTAAAATTTTCGTCCTTAATCCATCGCTAAATATAATATTACATCTTATTAAATATAATTTTATATTTTTTATTAAATTAGGATATTTTTTTATTAAATATAATTTTGTATTTTTATTAAATATAATTTTGTATTTTGTATTTCCATTAAATATAATTTTGTATTTTTATTAAATATAATTTTCTATTTTTATTTAATACGATTTTGTATTTTTATTTAATTAGGTTATTGCAATTTTATTAAATATAGTTTTGTATTTTTATTAAATATAATCCTATATTATTATTAAATATGATTTTGTGTTTTTATTAAATATAATTTTGTGTTTTTATTAAATATAATTTTATATTTTTATTAAATATATATATTTTTTTGTTTTTATTGAATATAATTTTGTGTTTTTAGTAAATATAATTTTGTATTTTTATTAAATATAATTTTTGTTTTTTTAAATATAATTTTGTGCTTTTATTAAATATAATTTTATATTTTTATTAAATATAATTTTGTATTTTTATTAAATATAATTTTTGTTTTTTTAAATATAATTTTGTGCTTTTATTAAATATAATTTTATATTTTTATTAAATATAATTTTTTGTTTTTATTAAATATTATTTTGTGTTTTTCTTAAATAAAATTTTGTGTTTTTATTAAATATAATTTTATTCTTTTATTAAATATAATTTTTTATTTTTATTAAATATAATTTTTTATTTTTATTAAATATAATATTTTGTTTTTATTAATATATAATTTTGTGTTTTTATTAAATATAATTTTATATTTTTATTAAATATAATTTTTTGTTTTTATTAAATATTATTTTGTGTTTTTATTAAATAAAATTTTATATTTATATTAATATAGGGTATTGTATTTTTAATATTAAGAGTTCCAAATAAAGTATAGAAATAGAAAAAAATAAATTAATAACATAAATGTGATGGTGGCATAGTGGTTAAAACTCTCCGGATCTATCTCTTACACCCAGGTTCAAATCTGGATGATAGCAATTTTTTTAACATTTATAACAGGGGAGGGTGGGTGGGCGGGCGTGGGGCGCGAGCGAGCGGGCTCCCAGACTCGTACACATTTGGTTCACGAATTTCACCGATGGATTAGTGGTAGAAAAATTTCGGCAGTAAAAAACCGTCGCTGATCCGTCATAAAAATTAGCGATGTGACTTTCAACGACAGAAAAATCTGTCACTGATTTTCCGTCGCCGATACTTTCAGCAACGGAAATTTAGGTATTAGCGACGGATTTTTTCGTCACTGATACTTATTTTTCTAGTAGTGATTATATGGTATCATTACCACCAGACAAGTGCTATATGTAACATTCATTGTTTTGAATGGATTGAAACCGTCTGCCGCTAATCCTAAGCAATTATTTCTTAGGTCAGCTGAGAAATTAGGGTACAGGGAATCAAACTTTTTCAATGCAGGTGAATCTGTTGGGTGTCTTAAGAGTCCATCCTTTGTTCTCTGATCATAATGTCATCTCATCGAAACAGTAGTTTTTCCACATGTAAATAGTCTTTGCAATCTAGGAATCAATGAAAATCATCTCAATATTTTAGTTGGCTTTTTTTTTTTTCCATCTTGATCTCCTTGATCTCCATCTGCTTTATCTCCATTTTGTTTCCATCTGGAAGCATCACACATATAACAAGCATCATCTTTATCTCTATCTTTCTAGTACAACATACAATCATTAGAACAAACATGTATTTTCTCATATCCCAACCCTAAAGCTGAAATTGCTTTCTTCACTTGAGGGTAACTTTTTGGCAATATGTTTCCATCAAGTAACAATTCTCTTACAAATGCTAACAGTAAAGAGAAGGATTTATTAGTCCACCTGGATAAACACTCTAAATGGTATAAGTGTACAATAGTTGTAAGCATGGTATATTTAGAATTTGGATAGACTGGCATTTTTAAGTAATTCATGAAAATGTAACTGTTTAGTTGGTTCAGTTTAATGAGAATTTGGTTGAGGATTATGTAAATGTGTGAATGCATTGTGTAGCATGCCATGCATATCGTAATCAAAAAAATTGTCAGTATTACTATTCAATGGATCATGGTTGGTTATGTAAGATGGATTGTGGTTGGTCCCTCAGATTCATGAGAATTAGACGTTGCAACACTCTCTCCATGAAGCATCCACTTCTGATAACCACATTGAAATCCATGGTGTAATAAGTGATTAAACACGGTGTGTGTAGGGAATCTCAATGTGTTGAAGCATTTAATATAAGGGCATGATATCTTGTCATCCATAGATTGAATATTTGCCTATGCAAATTCAAGAAATGCATTAACTCCGCCAATATATTCATCACTTCCTCTTGATTTAGAATACATTCATGACCTCTCCATTTTTTCTATTTTGTAGAAACGAAGATAAGAAATATTAGAGAAGTATTTGTATATGTCAAATAAATGAATGAAATGGAAAATGAAATAAATTGTGATTATTGATTTGATTTTTTGACCAAAAAAAAAAAAGAAAAAGAAGGAAATATGGTTTTGGCGCCAATATTCGCACCATGAAGCTTTGTCCATATCAACATTGATGAAAGTTAAGATTAAAGAAGTAAAAGGTATTTGTAGCCACATTTTGCTCTTAAAAAAGAGTTATTGGTATGTAAAAAGAATTGTGTGATAGAGAGGGGGAGAGAACGAGGGAGGAGAAGGAGAAAGAGAGAACGACGGAGGAGGAGGAGAAAGAGAGAACGACCGAGGAGGAGGAGAAGAAAAAAGTAAGAGAAGTAAAGACTAAAGACTGAAGAGTGAAGATAAGGATAGGGGAGAAAAGAAGAATCGATGAATTTTTTTAAAAATAGAGAGGCCAAGAGCAGAGGTTTGAAGAAATTTTTTTTAAAAGATTTTGAAAATTTTGAACAAGAACTAGAAATGGAAGTTTCTTCCGACAATAAGGCTTTTGCGGGTTCGTGATTAATTTTTTATCCGTAATTTGAGCGTATTTATTTACTTTTGAGCTTATTTATAATTATTAGTTATTATAGTATTTAGAGATTTTTAGTAATTGATTTGAGATTTAGTGATTTATGTTATAAATTCTAGAAATTTAATATACATTATATACATTTCTAGATACAGAAGAAAAGAAAAAAGGAGTGGCTAAGAACAAGAAGAAGAGGAGTGGCTTGCGTGCAAGTCAGGTAATGAAATCTAACATCGTCTATATATATTAATAATTTTATTATTTTTAATATTAATAATGTAAAAATTTTTGCAAGAATAGAGTCAAAGTATTAAAGAATTGAGGGAATTAAAGGAAGGGGAGAGGGACAACTACAACAAAATAGTGAATGAAACAAAGAAATTACTTACACTAAGTAGAGCAATGGCATCACCTACACCAACACCGATTTAAACGAGGTGCTCTCTAAAGTAATTAAAGGAGGTAATTCTTTCGCTTAGTCATGAGATGAAAGAAGTGGTAAAACATATGGGGTTTGGCAATATTTTAAAGCTCAGCTGTGATACATTAAGCCGAAAATTGTGTGAAAAATTGATAATGAAATTTGAACCGATGGAAAAACTTCTTTGTGTTGGTCCAAATCAAAACTTTAAGCTGACACCTATGGAAGTAGGACGAATCCTAGGAATCACTTCAACTGGACGTGAAGTTTTGGACTCTTCATCTTTGGTCTGCAAATATCAAAAAGTATTTTTCCAAACTAAAACATACGGAGTTGAAAGAGAAGATGCACATGGAAGATGTCTCGTCCCCAAAATTTAAACACTACTTCTTGCTCTTCCTTCTCGGATGTTTTTTATGCCCTACCACAAACGTCTTCCCTTCTTCCAGACACCTAAAGGCAACCATTGATGTGGATAAAACGGGTCTATATAACTGAGCTGATTTTGTATTAAAATGGTTATCTGATGAGATTTGCCAATTTCAAGCTCTTCAGAGAGGAGGAAGAGAAGAGGAGAAGAAGAAGAAGAGAGCAATTGGTAGATGTATATTCTTACTTATGGTAAATTCATAATTATTAATTCAATATTTAATAAAATTAATTTATTGTTATTAATATGAATTCAAGGTTTATAAATATTAAAATTTTTTTATATGAATTATGTGTATATATAGATATTTTACTTTGAGAATGTGAGAGTCGGGAATTTGGGTGGTGAAGAAAACATATAATTATTAATATTATATAAAATTATGTAATTATTAATATTATTTATCATGTAATATTATTTATGTATTTATTAATTTATGTTAAATTAATATTAATATTTATAATTTTAAAGAATTGTCATGTGAATTTTATTATTTTATTTAATATTTAAAGAGTGTAGTAAGAAAAGAGAGAGAAAATTATAAAAAATAAATAAAATTAAAAAAAGTTTATTTAAAAAAAAAAAAGAAACCACATTTTGCAATGTGCTTTCTTAAAAGAGGGCTGCCCCCGCGCTGCACAGGCAGGGGCAGCCCTCTTTACTTAATTTTTTTTGTTTTTTTTTTCTTTTAGCTTTTCATTTTTTTCTTTTTACGATTGTTTTGTTTTTATTTTTTTAGGAAGTGGAAGTTAAATTTTTTCTTTGATTTTTTTCTCTACATTTTTTTTATATTTTTTTCTATGTTAATTTGTTTTTTTTTTTTCTTTTGTTGTTTTATATTACTATCACTATATATTACTACCAGATAAAGTTATTTTTTTCTAAAAACATAAAAAATATTACAAGAAAGTTAATGGCTTTCATGAAGTTGAAACATTCATTAGACCTTATTTTAACCCAATAGGGGTTGTCGGGCTTATGCCCATGCCTGGGCGGGGGTAGCATGAGCAGGAGGCAGCGCCTGCGAGGACTTGTCGGGCTTATGCCCATACCTGGGCAGGGGCAGCATGAGCAGGAGACTGGGCCCACATGAGAGGAGACTGCACCTGCGAGGGGTTGCCGGGCTTGTGCAGCTAGTAGGGGCCTCCGCCCATGGTGCACGGAAGCACAGCAGCTTGCACAGGTGCTCACCTTGCGACCCACTACTCGGTGGCACAAGACTCAGTTCTAGAACATTAAAGATATTAGTTTAAAAACGAATTGGAAATCAAAAACAGAGCAAGTATAAACAAGAAATAGAATAGAAAAACAGAGTACGAAGTAAAAACAGAGTATAGTTGGTTTGGGCATTATGATAAAAATCATTATAGCGGTAGAAGAAATGTTAGAGATTGAAAGGAAAAATTAAGGAGAGCATAAAGAATGAGTTGCAGAGATGGAGAAGATGAGAGATAGAGATGAGAGATAGAGAGAGAGACAGAAGACTCGGAACAAATTAAGAAAACAATCCATTTTCCCTCTTTCTTCTAAAGCTTACCCCTTTTTATACATTTTGTTTAACACTCCTTAATGTCCTAACACACCTAATAGCTTGGTTGACAACAAACTTTAACCACTTCCAATGTCACGTTCTTAATAAACAGTACAACTACAACAGAACATTACATTACAAATTTGAAATTCAGATACAAGTGTAATTCCATCTTACTTACAAATACAACTAAACATTACATTACAAATCAAAATACAAAGTGAATAAAAAAAATTACAAAACAAAAAAAAATTCAAATAGAAAAATACAAAATAGACATAATTACTTGAATTTTTTAACATTGAAAAATAGAAAAGATCAACATATCAACATTGAAATACACATCAAAATACAAAATGAATAAAACTACAAATACAAATGCAAAAAACAGGGGAAGGGAAGCAAGTACACATAATTACTTGAAATTTTTAACTTTTGGCTTAAATTTTTTGACTCTCTCTCTTGTAGTATCTTCCGACTCCGGATTTGCTATTACACCAGTAACAACTTATTCAATGGTAAAAGGATTGAGAGTAGTAGCAGGGGTAAGAGTGTTATCCCAGGTAGTTGTTATGGGTGTTTGAGGAGAACCAAATGTTAGAAACGGATGCCTAGGGGTAGGATTGTCACGGCTAGTCTGAGTGTCAGGAGCACGAGTGTGAGTGTCAGGAGCAGGAGAAGCAAATCTAGTGTCATGGAAAAGACGCAAGAAAAGATGGAAACAAAGAAAAAATCAATCAAACCAATCTCTGAACCATTTGAGTCACTATTGAGAAAAGCAAAAGCTAAGACTGCACCACTACGAAGGACAAGGAGTGTGAAAAGGACTTGAATGTAATGGTGAAAGGGAGTTTGAATAGATTTGATATACGGTCTTATAGTTTTCAGAATTTTCTACTACAGCAAGTCCGATGGCTAGAGTAAGATTTAACTCCATGTCTACTTAACCGCCTGCAATGCTTGTCCCAAATGTGGCTCCATCTAGATCAAAAAGGGGGGCCGATCCAAGAGGTGAAAGTGGTTCAGGTAGGAGTCCCATGATTTAAGATTTCCTTAATTTGGATTTAAGAAAAAATAGGTTTATTTTATGAAGAATAATTTGATTCTCTCCCTTGAGTCCTATCACCTTCACTTTCTATTCTAGATAGTTCTAGTGCGTGCATGTTTTCCTCTGCATTATGCCTATATTGAGAAAAACAATTCTGATGTAGTCCTTGTGATGGATTCGTCTGCAGCGTGCTGAATGGTGTCATAGTTATACCAAGAGCAAGAGGGCCTTTGACAGATATATAGGCTTCAACAACTCCTTTACTTATTACTTGATAATTTAAGGGCTCTAAAATGTTTTATGCCTACAAGCAACCTTGTACAATTACCAATTTTATAAGTACATCAGAGTGATTCTTCATTATAATTGGAGTGTTACCAATAGAATGCTGAATCATATGTAGAGCTAAGCAAAACTGTTCAATTGATGATGAAATTGTGATCTCAAGATTCTAGGTTTCGATCTTCTGGCAGTTACTATTAAGCACTTGTAATTGCATGTGCAGAGTTATTATGAAGCACTTGTAATTGCATAAACTCCAATTTTTCCCTGTGTAGAAATGTATTTGTAGTAAATCCTCCAACAGTGGCTGTCAAGCAATTAACTTAGAGGATTGAGGGTTCAACTATTCAAAATACAGATTTCTTACACAACCCATAAATTGCCAACAGCTACTTGGAGCCAAATTAGGAGTAGCTGCTGCTCATGTGCATTATCCCATACAGGTCCAACTTGGCTATCATTTATATCAAAATTAGTATGTAACAACAGTAAATTAAGCATTTTTAAGCACGGGGGTGTATCTGAAAGCCTGATTGAAGAGCTTAGTCATTGCGTTTGGTATACTTCTATCTCTTAATATTCATTTTGCATAACACTAGACAACAGACCACTAACTCTTGGTCACTGCATGCATGCCAACCACATGATCCAATTCCTTTTCCAGAAGCGTCGTTGGACATACCAGATGATAAGTTTTTTCAAATCCAGCCAGAAGTTAACACTAGTTACGAGTAGTTATCACCATTCAAGTTATTATTAGTAAAGTTATTACTAATTGCTGCAAGTTACCACTACTTATTATTACTACTTACCACTAGTTATCAGCAGTGACACAAGTTATAAAATTAACACACTTATAGCAACCTATCATATCTCAATCTTATTATCATTGCAAAATTAGTCCCGTTTACGGGTAGTGCTAAATAAAAAAAAAAAAAGAAAACAAAAAACAAACTACAAACAAAACCAAAGTCAGACAAAGATGGGTGTAGAAGTAGTTAATTCTTTAAACTTATTAGAGCAACCGCAACTCCAACTCCTATTCCAATATGTAATAATATAACCACCCATTACTACACGTTATCATGGCAATTTCAAACTTATAACACTAAAATCTCTATATAGTATTTTACTACAAACTTTACCACACTTACTATAGCCACTATTGAAACAAATAGTTTCTGAAACTCTCTGTCATATTTATTTACCAGAAATAGTAAGCGTTCGAATTGAATAGACTTTATGAAGACGATATTTTTGAGTAGACAGTAAAAAGAGTCATATCGATACTGTTTTCAAATCGTCCCTAAAATTCTGTCAAATTTACTAACCACAAACGAAAACTGTCAGAATTAAGTAGAACTTATGAAGACGATATGCTTATGTAGCTAGTAAAAATAATCATATCGAGACTATTTTCAAACCATCTCTAAACTTCTGTCATATTTACTAACCACAAAAGATAAGCGTCTGAATTGAATATAGTTTTAAAAGCCAGTATATTATATGAGTTAGTATTAATGTAGAACTTATACAAACGATATGGTTAGTTAAACATTAAAAACAGTCATATAGTGATAGTTTTCAAACCATCCCTAAAACTCTTGCATATCTAAAGACCATAAATAATAACTGTTAGAATTGAATAGAACTTATGAAACTGGTATGCTTAAGTAGATAGAGAAAAGAATCATATCGAGACTGTTTTCATACCGTCCTTAACACTTTGTCATATTTACTAACCACATATGATAAGCATCAGAATTAAACATATGTTTTAAAGACTGTACAATGAATAAGTTACAATAGATATACAACTTATCTCCATGGTATGGTTAAGTAAATAGTAAAGAAGAGTTATTTAGAGACATTTTTCAAACCGTCCCTAAAACTTTGCCATATTTACTAATCACAAATAATAATCATCAAATTTGAGTGAAACTTATCAAGACGATATGCTTAAGTAGTGAATAAGGGTAGTCACATCGAGACTGTTTTCAAATTGTTTCTAAAACTCTGTCATATTTACTGATCATAAAAGATAAGCGTTTCAATTGAACATAACTTTTAACGACTGGAAAATATATGAGTTAGGATAGATGAAGAATGTATGCAGACGGTATAGTTAAATAAATAGTAAAGAATAGACATATAGAGACAGTTAAATAATAGTCCCTAAAACTCTATCATATCTACCAACCACAAATAATAACTATCAGAATTGAATAGAACTTACAAAACTGGTATGCTTAACTAGACTGTAAAAAAAGTCAAATCGAGACTGTTTTCAAACCATCCCTAACACTCTGTCATATTTACTAACCACAAATGATAATCGTTAGAATTGAACATAAATTTTAAAAACTGTACAATGAATAAGTTAGCATAGATATACAACTTATGTCCACGATATGGTTAACTAGATAATAAAGAAGAGTTATTTAGAGACATTTTTCAAACCGTCTCTAAAACTTTGTCATATTTACTAACCACAAATAATAATCGTAAGATTTGTGTGAAACTTATGAAGACGGTATGCTTAAGTAGTGAGTAAAAGTAATCATATTGAGACTGTTTTCAAACCGTTTCTAAAACTCTGTCTTATTTACTAATCACAAAAGATAAGCGTCTGAATTGAATATAATTGTTAATGACTTTACAATATATGAGTTAGTATAAATGTAGAATTTATGCAAACGATATGGTTAGATAGACAATAAAAATGGTCATACACTAACTGTTTTCAAACCGTCCCTAAAAGTTTTATATTTACTGACCACAAATAATAATAGTGAAAATTCAACATCGTTTTTTACAAACGGTTGTCCAACCTTTATTGACGATTGCTAAACTTTTCCTAACGAATAATATTATACCATCGTAAAATATATATATTTCCTTACCATTTTGTCACAAGTGTTGCTATACGCCATAAAAAACGATCGCTATATGTCACCGCCTATAAATTTTACCGTCACCTCAATGCTTTAATTTTGTAGTGTTAGAATGATTTAATGAAAGGTATTTGATTTCTGGAGAGAGAAATCAAGAGTGTGAGAGTGAGATTGAACGTAGAGAGTGGGAGAAGAGAGCTTCGAGAGAGACGAAGAGTCAAAAGAGAAATAAGGAAGAAAAATGAGAATGAAATAAATGAAATTGGGATTCGTGAGATTACTATTTTGCCCTTCCTTTTTATATCAAGTTTTATTGAGGTTGAGGGCATTTTGGTGATTTTGACATTTTGGTCATTGGTGGTTCCACCACCTGTGCAGCACAGTTCCATCGTCCATTGCATTTGCTTTGCATTGCTGCATGTTCTCTCCTTTGGCCCCCACGGTTCCACTGGCGGTTCCACCGCATGAGCTTGCAATTTTTTTTTTTAATAATTTGATGTTAAAATTACTATTTTACCCCTCATAGTTTAAGTCTTATTTAAATATTTGGAGGGCAATTCAGTCATTTCATGACTTTCCATATGCACACTTCACGGTTCCACTATCTTAATGTCCACGGTTCCACTGATCACCTTGTCTTTGAAATTTTGGAAGAAAATCCCAAAATAACCATTCACCTTGTCTTTGAAATTTTGAAGAAAATCCCAAAATCCTTCATGTGTTTTGATTGAACCCATCACCTCAACATTGCCCACAAAGTAATTGCACCATCAAGCCATTTCATTCTTTGCTATTTATATAAATATAATATATTTATCCATTTACCAATTATTTTAAAATTGCACAAAATGTACAAAAGAACAAAATTTGAAAATTTCCAATACTTGGCACTTAGTGAAATAGAAAAATCAAGACAATAAATGTTCCGATGTTATCTCCAAAAATTCGAATTTGATTAAAATCCGCTTTCTTTCACATAATTTACAAAGAAAGTTAATAATTAAATAAAGATTTTTTGTCACGCCCTGACCCTCAAGTCGAGCACGCGACAACCGCCGTGTTATCTCAGCATACGGACAAAACCTCCCCATATACCGGAACAATGAAAGGCATTTAACATGTTCAATCATAATTTCAAAACAATTTAATATCATTCAAGGACCAACTCTATCCATCCAGTCTCAAATGGAATGCATGAGTCCAACTCGGCCATTCAAAATCCAATGCATGCACTAGACCAACATGGCCAATAAATAATTCTCAATAATATTTACACAAATTCAAAATATTCCAAACTTTACCAATAAAATCCAAATGTCCCATATAAACCATAAGTTTTGCAAAAGACAAATATAAGCAAAAGTTTACAAAGTTCCACAAAAATCAAGTAAAGATTTTACCAATACTTGCTCCAAAGAAAATAAAACAAGTGTCGATTAAATCCAAACCAAAATGAAAAGTACAAAGCCTCCTTCCATGGATTATACCACATTAACTCAAAAATAACATCTATGTCATCAATACCTATAGCAATTCAGCAAAAATATCTTTAATTGGCTCCAATGACATCTCCCACCTAAGATTCCTCTGAAAAATATAGAAAAGGGGCGTTGGTATGGGAATACTCAACGAGTGGAGTGCAATGGCATGGTTGTGTCCATAAATGAGGCGTGAATGTGGGGAAGTCAAAACATGTTTCATAAACAACTCTTTAAATATTTAAAATAATCTCAATAATTCAGAATAATTCAAATAAACATGCATCCATAGATTTCAAACTTTCCAAAGATCATGGGGTCTCCCTAAGAAATCTCTCACATCCCAGATTTGGCTAAACCCGGACGAAAGGCCACCAAGGGGTTTTCAATCCACTTATTTCGAAAAACTATATCCTCCTTCTTTCGCGTTGACTCGTATCTCACCGGGGTGCATTCAGATATAGCACAACTTCGACAGAGAAAGCCACATCTGCCATCCCCGCTCATCCAACCCTAACCACGTCACCTCGTCGGGTCGCTCCGTGGAGGGAATGACTAGCCATTTGCTACATGCACCATTTCTTTCACAAATATCCAATTCACAATTCATGTGCTATAATTTCAACAAACGATTACCAAATCGTACCATAACATTCATAAATCAAATATTCAACAATATATGACACACATTCATTTATAAATACAATGGATACATTCGTAATTCAAATTTCCATTTCAGACATCCCACAATCACCAAAAAAAAAAAAATCATATAAAACATATAAAAATCATTCAAAATCATTTATAAAGAATTTAAAACAATTTTACTCATTTATAACACAACGGACCATCCACTCACCTTTTGGGAGGATAATCACTCCCAAATTAAAAATCAAACAGAATCCAACCTCTCCTTTGATTCCGAATGCCTTAACCTAAGACATTGGTCACAAATTAATCATTAAATCATCTACCAACACTAGAGCAAATTGGTTCTTCTCAATATATCACAAATTCCTAACTTCCCAATAATTTTCGGCACAACATGTTATAAAAAAAATGACCGTATCTTGATCTACACATCTCCAATCATGGAAATTCTAATTTTTACTTAAAGGTTAGACATAAAATTACAACTTTTATATTTATGTCCCAAACCCATTCAAATCATATAAAAGTATCTAAATCTATGAACATTATAGTCCAAAATTCAAGATTCATACTTGCGCAGTCATAGAAAAATTGTCATAACTTTCACTACACATATCAAATTTATGTGGTTCAAGTCTCAAATTAAATATAAGATATAGATCTACAACTTTCATGTTCAGAGCCTAGCCTAATTCAACCTAGATGGCCTTTCAAAATTGAAGCAAAAGATTCGGCCAAAACAGGGAAGAATAGGGTGTACTTTTGCAGAATGTATCTTTTTGAAAAATTCATTAAAAATTCAATTCTTATCCAAATGTTTCGAATCATAAGTCATTTTTAAGATATGGAAGTCTAGTGTTATGATAAGAAAACCTTATTTAAATTGTCTATATGTAGGAAGAGTTATGATGGAAAATTACAGCAAGCACAATTTGTCCATTGCACAGGAAATTCAATGGTTTTGTGCTTAATCTAACATTCTACCACATATACAAGTTCAGCATATGAGTTCAGAACATTGCTCCATGCTTCTCATTATTTCCAATTGATTATCAAGGTGCCCAAACAACCATATTTGCATACTAAGCAATAGTCCACTAAAGATTATACATTTCAATCCCTAAATCCTATTTGAGACTAAGTCCAAAACCTTGAAAATAAATCGCCCTAGTCAATCAATTTGGGGCAAATATAAAAATGAAATATAAATGGATAAATCAACAAAATAATAAAATGAATGTAGTTTCTAGGGTTAGGAAGAACAATCGAATCATCCTAAGCAAACACATCAGAATTTCATTCATCAAGAAACATGACAAAAATTAGGGTTTCATGACAATTCCTAGGGTTTACGAATTTTTCCTAATTTAACACAAACCCTAATTACTCAATTCCACGAACCTAGATCCTCATTTCGTCATTTACATGTCATTGAGCTGCCATTACAACCATATTCATTCCAACAGGAGCTATAACACCACCATTTACAGTTTTCATAAATTTTCTCCAATTTTAAACAATTTTTTTTCAATTTAATTCCCTCAATTAATGAAGCAACTTTTGGCTATCGAATTCTAAGCGTATGGAAGAGGTTAGACAAGGGGCTAATATAATCAAAATCGAGAGACAAAATCGAAAAAAGCATAATACCCACTCACCTAGGGTTTCTTCGTACGTTTGACGGGGCATAAGAGGGGTTTGGACCTAGAAATAAAAACAAACCATGGATTTGCTTCAAAACCACAATGGATGCTTGGAAAAGGGTTAAATATTTGTTAGATTTTGAAGTAACAGAGAAAATGAAGGAATTTAGAAAATCTTCTTACCGGACACAACAATGATGAACGACAAGATCGAAGATGTTCGTGGCTTTGATTCTTGATCTCAAATGTTTGTCACCCTTCTAAAGGCCGAATCTTGGATGCATGATGATGATCCTATGTAGATGGGTGTGAATTGTCGAGTGAAATAAAGAGAGGGAGAGAGAGATAATCGAGAGAGTGAGAGGCGAGAATTGGGGAAAAGAAAGTGGTCGGGTGAGTGAGGGAGAGAAGGGAGAATTAGTGTAAGTGGTGGGCCCCTCCTCTTTTTTTTTTTTTAATCTCATTGCTACAACACTTAACCCCCTAAAAAAAATTTCGTTCTCAAAATTTAAAAGAAAATTATACCTTAAATAGGTAGGGGTATTGTTTTCACATCAATTCTTTGGTTTCCCAAGTCTCGTCTTCCACTTGATTGCTTTTTCACAATACCTTGACCATGGGATTTGTTTACTCCTCAATTGCTTGATTTGTCGTTCAATGATTTTCACCGGTTGTAACTTGAAACTCAAATTTTCATTCAACTCTACCGGAGGAGCTTCCAATATATGTGAATGATCCGATAAATACTTCTTTAACATTGAAACATGAAAAATATCATGGATCTTCTGCAAACTCTGGTGGCAATTCTAGCTGATATGGCACTTGTCCATCCTTTCAAGGATTTTGAAAGGACCGATGTATAGAGAGTTTAACTTTTTTCGTTTTTGAAATCGAATTATTCCCTTCCAACGAGAGACCTTCAAAAACACCCTATCTCCTACTTCGAATTCCAAAGGTCTTCTCCTTTTTTCGGTGTTGCTCTTTTGCCGATCTTAAGCCGCCTTCATTCTTTCCCGAATCGGTTTCACCTTTTCTTTAGTGGTCTCAATCAATTTTACACTTTCAATCTTTCTCTCTCCAACCTCGTTCCAACATAAAGGAGTTCGGCACTCTCTTCCGTAAAGAGCTTCATAGGAGGTATCCCTATGCTAACTTGATAATTGTTATTATAAGCAAATTCAACTAATAGAAGGTACCTATCTCAACTGCCTTGGAAATCCATAACACATGCTCTAAGCATGTCTTCCAATGTTTGAATCGTGTGCTCTGATTATCCGTCAATCTGAGGATGGAATGCAGTGCTGTATTTCAGTTTGGTTCCCAAGACCTCTTGTTGTTTAGGTTAAAATCTAGATGTGAATTGGGGATCACAATCTGATACAATCATTACCGGAACCCCTTGGAGTCGAACAATCTCATTAAGATACAATTTGGCTAACCTCTCCAAAGAGTAAGTGTTCTGAATTGGAAGGAAATGTGCCGACTTAGTGAGTCTGTCAACTATCACCCAAATAGTATCGTGATAGTTTAGAGTATGTGGCAATCCCACCACGAAATCCATGGTGATATGCTCCCATTTCCATTCGGGTATAGGTAATAGTTGGAGGACACCGGCCAGCCTTTGATGTTCAGCTTTGACTTGCTGGCACACTAGGCATCTAGCAACAAACTCACCTATCTCTCTCTTCAAACCAGACCACCAATATGTCTCCTTGATGATTTGATACATCTTGGTACTTCCTCGATGCATAGCATAGTCCGAGGAATGGGCCTCTTTAGGTATAGCCTTTCAAAAATCCTTATCCTTCGGGATACATATGCATCTCCCATAAGTTACAAGTCCATCTTCCTGGATCTGAAACTCACCACTTTCCCCTTTTTGGATCTTCTTCACTATGCCCTTCAATTCCTCATCGGTCGCTTAAAGCTCCCGAATGCGGTCTACTAGTGTAGTTCTCATCACAAACTTGGCTAATAAAGTATCTTGATTATCCTTAGCCAACTCGACTCCTATTGTACGAAGTCTTACTAAATAAGAGAGGTAAGAACTCCCTTAGGATGTCGAAGATGAAGATTTGTAACTTAAAGCATAAGTAACAACATTCGCTTTCGTGGGGTGGTAATCAATCACCAAATCATAATTTTTTATTAGCTCCAACAATCTCCATTGCCTTAAGTTTAGCTCCTTCTGAGTGAGCAAATTGTGGTTGGTAAAGATCTTACAAGTAACCTCATATAAATAATATCGCCAAATCTTTAAAACAAAGACAATGGCAGCCAACTCCAAGTCATGAGTAGGATAATTCACTTCATGCTTCTTTAGTTGGCAAGAGGCGTAAGTAATCACCCTATCACCTTGCATCAACACACACCCTAGCACTTGCTTACTAGCATCACTATATACCATAAACTCACCGTCGTCGCTAGCAGGGAGAGCAAGGATAGGAGGAGAGGTCAATCTTCGCTTAAACTCTTGAAAACTACCCTCACACTTTTCATTCCATTCGAACTTGACTCCCTTCCGAGTCAATTAGTCATTGGAGCTGTTATTTTTTAAAATCCTTCTACAAATATCCGATAATACCCTACTAATTCGAGAAAACTTCTCACCTCGGTGAGATTCTTAGGCTGCTCGCACTTCAGAACGGCATCTACCTTCTTTGGATCTACAAAAATCCCATCTTTGGAAACTATATGTCCCAAAAACCCAATCTCTCTTAACCAAAACTCGCACTTAGAGAACTTGGCATACAACTCTTTCTCCCTAAGGGTTTGCAAGATGATTCGGAGATGTTTAGAATACTCTTCATCACTCTTGGAATACACCAAGATGTCATCGATAAAAACTATAATGAACTTATCGAGGTAGGGATGAAACACTCGATTCATAAGATCCATGAAAGCCGCGAGAGCATTCATAAACCCAAAGGGCATTACTAGAAATTCGTAGTGTCCATACTGCGACCTAAACACGGTCTTGTAAACATCATTACCCTTTATCCTCAATTGATGATAACCCGATCTCAAATCGATTTTCAAAAAGATACTTGCCCCTTGGAGTTGATCGAACAAATCATCAATTCTTGGAAAAAGATACTTATTCTTGATCGTTGCCTTATTGAGCTATCAGTAGTCAATGCATAATCGGAGGGTTCCGTCCTTCTTCTTCACAAACAGAACCGGAGCACCCTAAGGCGATATACTCAGCCTAATGAACCCTTTCTTCAATAACTCTTGGAGCTAAACCTTCAACTCTTTTAACTCTGCGGGTGCCATTCGATACGGAGGAATCAAAATCGGTGCAGTGTCGAGAATCAGATCTATGGTAAAATCAAACTCCCGTACCGGTGATAGCCCAGGCAACTCTTCTGGGAAAACATCCGGAAACTCATTCACCACAGGAACAGTATCCAAATTAGAGCTTCCCACCGTGGTGTCAATAACATGAGCCAAATAAGTTTCGCATCCTTTATGCACTAATCTTCATGTTTCAAGAGCTGAAATTACACAGCTCGTCAACACTCGCCGTTTACCAGTAAACACAAGCAAGGGATGCCCTGGCTTACGAAATTCCACTTCCTTAGTGAATTAATTTGCTGAACCTCGGTAAAGATATAGTCAATCCATACCTAGAATAGCGTTAAAATCTTTCATCTCCAACGGAATCAAATTTGCATCAAGAGTTACCTCACCGATTTTCACCTCACAAGACTTATACACTGTATCCCTAATCAAGTGTTCTCCCAAAGGTGTAATAACCAACAATTCTTCAACAAGTAGAACTAAAGGTCTATCAGAATGCCTAGCAAATCTCGAACTTACAAATGAATTATTAGACCCAGTATCTATGAGCACATAGCATCAACACCAAAGATTTTCATCGTACCTACCAATATAGAGCATAAACAAAATCATTAGTCAACCCACAAATTTATTACTCGTATATAACCCTCTATGACATTCTATTGCACTACATAATCATGATCAATTTATATATTTACCTATTATAGAAATTCACCCTCTAAAATAATCATAATATTATACTAATAATCATAAACAAAATCATACTATCGTCATTCTTCAAATCATAATAATAACCATCTATATCATATTTTTAAATTAGCTAGTTCAAATTCTAAAGTGGTTTACCTGTAACCACGTCCAGATTGGCTTAGGCTTCTTCATTGGTCATAATAGATTCTTGCCTGAGATCTAGGTTGGAGACGTTGAGTGGGGGCGGCTAAGGTATTGTTTCCTGTGCCCATCCTAGGAGTAGCACTAGTGGAAGGTGCTGAAGTAGTAGCCAGGTCTTTCTTAGAGCCACTAGGGGAACCCCAAACGTGACAACTTCCTTTCCGCATTCAACTCCGGGTAAGCATATCGAAGATGACCCTCTTTCCCCAATGATAACATCTTTTGGGTCCACTGCATGGACCCATATGATGCCCCTTACAAGTAGGGCAAGGTTCTACTCCACTCCCCCTCGGTTTTGCTCCCGATCCAATATTTCTACCAGGAGCATTTGGTTTGAAAAATGGTTAGCCTTGAGGAAAGCCAACCAATCCTAAAACAGACCCACCACTATAAAAACTCATGCTTCTATTCTTCTTGGAACTTTAGCCCGATATGAAGCCACTGGGCCTCTTTCTTTTCCCATGGTGTTCTCTGACTTTGCTTTTCTCCATCACCATTTTCTCGACCCTCAAAGCCAAGTCTAGGACATCTTGGAATGTATACCCTTTAGTGACAGACATTTCTCTCTCATTCTCAAATTTAATTCCGATTCAAATTTTGCACACAGAGACCTTTCGGAGTTTACAAACTCTATAACATAAGTGGTAAGTTCCCTCAGTTCTGCCTCATACCCAGACACTGTCTTGTTTCCTTGAGCAAGTTTGAAGAATTCCTCTCTCTTCTGGTCCCTATAGAACCATGTGTAATATTTGTCCTCAAAAGCTCTGAGGAACTCTCCCCATGTAGATGGTGTAGTTGCTCTAACCTTCACATTTTTCCACCATGTCCTAGCACCCATATCTAATAATTTCATTACCATCCATAATTTCATCTCATCGTCTAGCCTCATGTCAGTGACAATCTCCTGAATTCAGTCAATCCACTCCTTGGCCACGGAAACATCACATGTGCTGGAAAAAGTCTCATACCCTAATTGTCTTGCCTCCTCTATCAACTTAGACAATTTTATGGCAGGGTGATCGATCATTATAGCAATCGGAGGAGATACCACTAGAATGCTTGGTACAACAGCCAGCATAGGAGGAGGAACCAACGGAGGGGCTAAAATTTGAGGCGGAGCTTGGTACTGTACTCCGAAAGTTCTCCACCACTCCATCACTTGCTAGAGGGCAGCTATAGAAGAAGCGGAAATCCCAGTTGAAGGAGCCAGGTGTGTAGACACTAACGGAGGTAGTGCATATGAGAATGACTCATCCTCGTACTCTCGGAGAGGAATATCATTTACATTCCTCATCCTTCTACATGGAGGCATGATTACCAATAAAGATAAATGTATTGTTTAGCACTTGGGGTTAAGTGAAGAACTAATTACTTAACCCCCTAAAAATGATATCCCTAATTCCCTAAGAATCCATGGAAGGCTTTTGTATATTCTTTGAAAAATATTTTTAAAATCTGAATTTTCAAAAGAAAATTGTTCTTAAAACTTTTGAAAAATCATTGGAGACATTTGATGACATTTCAACTCTTCAAACATTTTGAAAATCGAGCCTAAGCTCTGATAATAAAAAAGCTATCATGCCCTGAACCTCAAGTCAAGCACGCGACAACCGTCGCGTTATCTTGACATACAGGCAAAACCTCCCCGTATATCAGAACAATGCAAGGCATTTAATCTGTTCAATCATATTTTCAAAACAATTTAATATCATCCAAGGACAAACCCGGTCTATCCAGTGTCAAATGGCATGCACGAGACCAACCCGGCCATTCCAAATCCAATGCATGCACTAGGCCAACACGGCCAACAAATAATTCTCAATAATGTTTCCACAAATTCAAAATATTTCAAAATTTACCAATAAATTCCAAATGTCCCATATAAACCATAAGTTTTGCAAAAGACAAATAGAAGCAAAAGTTTACAAAGTTTCACAAAAATCAAGTAAGGATTTTACCAATACTTGCTCCAAAGAAAATAAAGCAAGTATCGATTAAATCCAAACCAAAATAAAAAGTACAAAGCCTCCTTCCACAGATTATAACACATTAACTCAAAAATAACATCTACGTCATCAACACCTATAGCAATTCAGCAAAAATATCTTCAATTGGCTCCAGTGACATCTCCTACCTAAGCTTCCTCTGAAAAATATAGAAAATGGGCATAGGTATGGGAATACTCAATGAGTAGAGTGTAATGGCATGATTGTGTCTATAAATGAAGGGTGAATGTGGGGAAATCAAAGCATATTTCATAAGCAACTCTTTAAATATTTAAAATAGTCTCAACAATTCAGAATAATTCAAATAAACATGTATCCACAGATTTCAAACTTTTCAAAGATCATGGGGTCTCCCTAAGAAATCACTCACGTCCCAGATTTGGCTGAACCCGGACGCAAGCCCGCCAAGGGGTTTTCAATCCACTTATTTCGAAATACTATATCTCCCTTCTTTGGCATTGACTCGTACCTCACCAGGGTACATCCAGATATAACACGACTTTGGCAGAGAGAACCACGTCTACCTCACTCGCTCATCCAACCCCAACCACGTCATCTCGTATAATCGCTCCGTGGAGGGAATGACTATAATCATTTACTACATGCACCATTTCTTTCATAAATATCCAATTCACAATTCATGTGCCATAATTTCAACAAACGATTACCAAATCGTACCATAACATTGATAAATCAAATATTCAACAATATATGACACACATTCATTTATAAAAATAATGGATGCATTCGTAATTCAAATTTCCATTTCAAACATCTCACAATCATAAAAAAATTTATATAAAACATATAAAAATTATTCAAAATCATTTATAAAGAATTTAAAATAATTTTACTCATTTATAATATAACGGACCATCCACTCACATTTTGGGAGGGTAATCACTCCCAAATTGAAAATCAAACAAAATCCAACCTCTCCTTTAACTCCAAATGCCTTAACCTAAGAATTGGTCAAAAATTAATCATTAAATCATATACCAACACTAGAGCAAATTGGTTCTTCTCAATATATCACAAATTCCTAACTTCCCAATAATTTTCGGCACAACATGTTATAAAAAAATAACCGTATCTTGATCTACACATCTCGAATCATGGAAATTCTAATTTTTACTTAAAGGTTAGACATAAAACTACAACTTTTATATTTATGTCCCAAACCCATTCAAATCATATAAAAGTATCTAAACCTATGAACATTATAGTCCAAAATTCATGATTCATACTTGTCTAGTCATAGAAAAATTGTCATAACTTTCACTATACATATCGGATTTATGTGATTTAAGTCTCAAATTAAAGATAAGATATAGATCTACAACTTTCATGTTCAAAGTCTAACCTACTTCAACATAGAATACCTCTCAAAATTGAAGCAAAATATTCGGCCAAAACGGGCCAGAACAGGGTGTACTTTTACAGAATATATCTTTTCGAAAAATTCATTAAAAATTCAATTCTAATCCAAATGTTTCGAATCATATGTCATTTTCAAGATATGGAAGTCTAGTTTTATAAAAATAAAACTTTATTTAAATTGTCTATATGCAGGAAGAGTTATGATGAAAAGACTACAGCAAGCACAATCTGTCCATTCCACTGGAAATTCAATGGTTTCGTGCTTAATCTAACATTCTACCACATATACAAGTTCAGCATATGAGTTCAGAACATTGCTCCATACTTCGCACTATTTCCAATTTATTATTATGGTGCCCAAACAACTATATTTGCATACTAAGCAATCGTCCACCAAAAATTATACATTTCAATCCCAAAATCCTATTTGAGACTAAGTCCAAAACTTGAAAATATATCGCCCTAGTCAATCAATTTGGGCAACTATAAAAACGAAATATAAATAGATGAATCAGCAAAATAATAGAATGAATGTAGTTTCTAGGGTTAGAAAGAACAATCGAATCATCCTAAGCAAACACATCAGAATTTTATTCATCAAGAAACATGGCAAAAATTAAGGTTTCATGACAATTCCTAGGGTTTACAAATTTTTCCTAATTTAACACAAACCCTAATTACTCAATTCCATGAACCTAGATCCTCAATTCGTCATTTACATGTCATTGAGCTGCCAATGCAACCATATTCATTCCAACGGGAGCTATAACACCACCATTTACAGTTTTCCCAAATTTTCTCCAATTTTAAATAATTTTTTTTCAATTTAATTCCTTCAATTAGTGAAGCAACTTTTGGCTATCGAATTCTAAGTCTATGGAAGAGGTTAGACAAGGGGCTAACATAATCAAAATCGAGAGACAAAATCGAAGGAAGCAAAATACCCACTCACCTAGGGTTTCTTCGTACGTTTGACGGAGCATAAGAGGGGTTTGGACCTAGAAATAAAAACAAACCATGGATTTGCTTCAAAACCACAATGGATGCTTGGAAAAGGGTTAAATATTAGTTAGATTTGATGTAACAGAGAAAATGAAGGAATTTAGAAAATCTTCTTACCGGACACAACAACGATGAACGACAAGATCGAAGATGTTCGTGGCTTTGATTCTTGATCTCAAATGTTTGTCACCCTTCTAAAGGCCGAATCTTGGATGCATGATGATGATCCTATGTAGATGGGTGTGAATTGTCGGGTGAAATAAAGAGAGGGAGAGAGAGATAATCGAGAGAGTGAGAGGCGAGAATTGGGGAAAAGAAAGTGGTCGGGTGAGTGAGGGAGAGAAGAGAGAATTAGTGTAAGTGGTGGGCCCCTCCTCTTTTTTTTTTTTTTTAATCCCTGTGCTACATTTCAAATACCGAATTTTTGGTATTACATATATGGCTCTTACGGTACCCATGTGTAAAGATTTTCATATCACCGAAACCTAGATACACTCTGTTAAACCCAACACTCGACACACAGGTCATAGAAAAATCTGCTTTCTCTCTCTCTCTTGCTTTCAGTCTATTTTATTTCCATCCAAAACCGCTTTTTTTGATTTGAACATCGGAACCTTCCCGCCTGAGCACCTTCCAACGATCTTTTATAGGTTTCAAATCGCACCCTCAAGTATCCATTCGAGTCAAAAGGAGTCTGAATCTGTAGAATTAAAATCCACCTCCAACAGAAATAATAATAATAATAATAATAATAATAATAATAATAATAATAATAATAATAATAATAATAATAATAATAATAATAATCTGAAGAAAATGGAGCCATATAGAAAAGATTATTAAAAGTAAAGGACGAAGATCAAATCACCAACACAGTAGGGAGATTGGAGCACAAGAATCACAGTTTGAATATCGTTGATACATCAAAAGTAACTCAACATGAGTGCACAAAGAAATAACCAACTAAAAATGCAACTCAGACTCCAATACTTATACGGCCCCTAAAGCATGGAAGAAAAGAAATGAAATTCTGAATTAGAGAATCATTCTAGGTGCATAGTAAAACTTATATTGTGGGAACGGTATACTGTATGATCAGATTTTCCTTTTGAAGTTGGCACACCGCTTACAAAGGTAACCAAAATTACTTTTTCCCCATTGTCTGAATTGTTTTTGCTTCTTTAAACTTTTCTTGGATGCCAAGAACATTGGAAGGAAAATGCTGGTTTTTCATTTCTTTTCTGGTAGGGATGGAGTGTGCGTAGTGTAGACCAAGTTAATTTGGCTTTCTTCATTTAGGCCAAACAACTAATAGCATGAAGAGTTTCCTGTCTAATTTGTCTGTAAATTAGTACAAAGGCTTCCGGTGTCTCTAATAGGGTGCATAGGTAACGTGACTGGAAAAAATCCATCTAAATTTTCAATTGTTCTGTCCTAGTCCTGAAGATTGATACACCCGTTTCTAAAATTTTGAATCTTCTGAAATGAAGATTCCTGTAAAATCTGACACTCATGATCTTGGCATGCAACCAGAGCTACAAACTTTCTTCTCCAAAAAGTTTTCCCAAGTTTGAGGACGCTTGCTTCCCCCCCCCCCCTCTCTCTCTCTCTCTCTCACAAGCCGACAAAACCTTGGGCAACAAAACCTCCTAAACATGGAAGGTTGATATCCCTTTCCTGATCAAGATCTTTTTTATCCACCCGGGAGCTTCCTCCATATAAGTAAAAATTAAAAGAAATTAGAATAAAAACATAATCTTAACTAGGATACATGGTTTTTTAAAATAATGGGTAGATAAATTTTGAGAATCCCACTTCCTCTTAAAGCTACAAAGTATCTTCTTATTCACTGCCTAGTCAATATATGTCCAAAATGCCATCATTTGATTGGAATAAGGAAAGGCCCTAAGATTTAGGGCAGCATTGAAGATTACATATGTATTCTACTAGTACTAGTATATAGAAATTTGTAAACTTTACTTAAATTCAATCCAAACTGTGTTATGTAGCATAGAGTATCATGAAAATTCCCAAGAAAGAGATAGAGCTCAACTACCATCGCTTAAGTAACTCTTTTCTTGGATAAGTATTTGTCATTAAATAGTACTTTCCTAAATATACTATGTCATCACATACTAGAGAATAAATTTTATAAAAGTTTAGAGTACAAATTTAAATATAGATAAAAGGAGATAAAAAGGTGACCGAATATAAAAGAAAGAGAAAGAAGAGAAAAATTTTTCAAAAAGACAAAATTGAAAAATGAAGAGAATTTCTTCTATTGAATGTGAAAAAGAGATTATCTCAAATATTATAAAGATTGAGAAAGAGAAAAAAGAGAGTTTTGGAAGAGAAATTATCTTTTAAATTATATTTATAAGAGAGAAGAGAGTCTTTATTTATAGAAAAAATAAAGGGAGAAAGAGAAGAGTGAAAAAATAAAAATGGAGAGAGAAGGGAGTGGGCACAAAGCCCACTCCTGCAAACGGCTATAATAGCCGTTGGAAATTCAACGCTGTGGTCATTGAAGTTTGCTGGCAGCCTTAGGCTGCCCAGCCAAGGCCCTTGCTGGCCCAGGAGGGGCAGTTTCCTGGCCCATTTGGGCCAGAATTCTTAGGCCCAAATGGGCCTATATATTTTCAACATTATAGATGCCTCACTCACAGTCACATTCCAAGTGTATGATAAGAGGTATCGCCCAAGAATTGTCTTTTGCTCCTCATACCAAAACATTGATATGCCATTGATAAGAAATTTCTGCCAGTGATCAAGTGCCCAACACTGTGGGTGCTAATTATGTTAGCCTTGTCTTCACCCAGAAAAAAAAAAAAAATATATATATATATATATATATATATATATATATATATATGTTAGCCTTGTGGAAGAAGAAGCTTGGGAGAAAATTGCCGGGTCGTACTGAACCCTCTACAAATTTGCAGAATGCTCCATGTTGCTAAATTGCTGGCTGCTGATTCAATTTCATTTTCAGCAATTGCATCAAGATGCAAGATATAATTATGAAGTTTTTGTAGAAATATAAGAACTTTACTTTTAAGATGGACACTACCTGATTCAATTTCACCACCTGCAAAATTGTATCCATTTACCAACGAGATGATGTTTGATACCAATAACCATTTTTGGGCAAATCACGCGGTTTTTGTCAGGAAATTGGCAGATTTGTTGTCTGAATATCAATCTAGTCACTTCCTAGAGCTTTTCATTCTGGTTGAGGCACGATTATAGGGTAGCTCAAGGGATCTTTTTTTCAGCAAGTCTTCCATTCAGGAATATCACCAATTTCACAAATTGGCAGAACCCCGAAGAACGCTTCAAACTTCTAAAGCCCACATTCTTGTTGTACCAAATCCGCGAACTAGCTAATCCAAAGGTCTCTCAAGAATCAATACCAAAAGCTTTTGCCACTTGAATTGAAGGCCTTGAAAATCTACTGTGTGGCAAATATAAGAGGCAGAATTTGCAGCGAGATACAGGATCTCACTGCATCTCTGATAGGAAGTGAGAGTTGTTACAATTTTTAACTCTGTTCATATGATTCTCAAGTTGTTTTGTTCTCTTTGCAACTGCATAAATCCTTTTTAATCCAGAAAGCTTGAAATGATAGAGAACGTGTGGTGAAATGATGGAGAACACACTGCTATTTTTTATTCTTTTTTTTTTTTTGTACAATGAGATATAATCAAACGGGATCAAATCGAGGAAAGAAAAATAGAAATAGAGAGATTCTACTACTTAAGTTGTCCCTGTTAACGGAGTGGTTTTTGGCAATCCCCAAGATGATGCCACCTCCTTATATATGGCATTTTGTGATGGAAAAAGGAAAATCAAGATATCTTAATTTGCCTTTCTCTCTGCATCTACTTCAATTATGCACTTTCTTCATTGTCTTTCTTTTGAACCCCATTCCTTTTTCCACAGCTAACAGGTTGACTAATGTGAGAGAATTAATCTGGTCTGGTCTGTAAAGGAAGTCAAGCTGCCTTAAATCACGTAGGTCCATGCTACCCCAAGAAGTCAACGAGCTAACACTGATTTTCTTCAAGCCTACAATGGCCAGATGAAGAATGCGGAACGCCAATGTCTGGCATGAAGATGACAGAAACCTGAAATTTTCTTCATGTCTACAACGTTTGAACAACATTGCTATCCTTGCCTGGTTCATCCCGGGAATAAAATTTTGCAAGTTTCAAAATATTTCACATGAAAAATTCACAATATATTTAGAAAAAGAAAGAAAATTCATACCTAATGACGGAAATTTTTGATAAAATTAGGAGAAAAAATTTCTTAAACAATCTTTGATAAATTATAAATTTAATATGCATTGTCACGTGGAATTTTTTTATGTGGCTCAAACATCGTTTTACCATAAGGTTCAATCAACATGGTGAGTTTCAATATTCCTCCCAGGGGATTTGATTTTGATAAAATGTTATCTTATAATTTATATGCTATTCAAATTCTTCTGAGCTAAACTGAAATGCCCTGTTTTGACTGAATTAAAAATCTTAAATTTATTTCTTTTTTCTTCTAAATATCAATCTAATAATTTTTTTAATAACCAATTCCAATAATATTTTTCTTGAAAATAAGATTCATTCCACACATAGTATTAAAAAAAAAAAAAAGATAAACTTCGCTATGTTCAGCTCCAAATCCGAATAAAGGAGGAGGGCTGCATTAGATAGTCAGACAACATAAAACTAAATCAAAAATGTTTAAGTGTGTTCCTCTTATTTTTGTTGGATATTATTTGTCTTTCATTTGATTTATTTGCAGGTAGATTGGGTTTGGAAATGTTAGAAATATTTCATAACATTTTTCGTTGCGTGGTAACAACTCTCTTCTTGACGAAAGTTCTCAGTATTAATGTTTTTCTGCTTCCATAATATTTTTTTAAAAAATATTTCAATACGTTAAATTAATTAATATTTGTATAAAAATTCTTATATTTTTTATATTTATAAATTTTTCATATTTAATGAATTATTTATTTATTTAGTTATAATTTTTATTTTTATATTATTTATCTTATTATTAGTAATTACTTATTTGATCATTTTAGACTTTTATTATAAAATATGGTTATTCTATTATTTTCAAAAAATAATTAATATTTACATAAAAATTTTTATATTTTTTATATATACATGTTTTTCCATGTTTTTATTTTCTATATTTTTAAATAATTTTGTTTCGATGGGGCCTAAATAAGTAGCAAAAATTAGGCCATGCACACAAATAGGGTCGCTAGGAGTTGGCTAACATCATCTACGCGCATGGTGACCTGTTCCTACTGCTAACAATTTTTTTTTTTTTTTTTGATAAATAGAGAGGCTTAAATTCAAAATTTTTATAAGAATTAGGGATGATACCAGTTGAACTAATATTACTTCATAATATTTTGAAAAAAAAAAAAAAGATTTGGCATGGTAGTTTTGGTAGTGAGCCTTTTCCACTTCCAATCTAATATGATTTTTTACATTATTTTACTTTTAATTAATCATTTTAAAAGTAAGCATAATTTTAATCACAAACACTATCTTTATGTTCATTGCATGTCCTTTCATCTTTTTTTCTTGGGATTGTGGAAATAATATGAAGTTTTTGCCGTAGGGATCCTTAGAAAATATCGTATATTTTGAGAATATTTAAAAATATTATATATCAAAATCAAATTAATTATTGATTTGATTTTGAAAATATTTGATTTTCTTTATTTCTATATTGTAATATTTATTTTTATATTTATAATAATAGATTTTTTAATATATTATAATATTTCATTGAAACAATGAATTATTAGATTTCATATCATTTTATATTGTTTCTCTATGTTCAAATTTTTATTCTTAATAGGGATTAATAAATAATTATTTACATTGTTGTGTTGGTCCTTCTAGAATTTCATCAACCTACCTATCCCTCAGACAAACACTATTCAACTTGTGAATCCCTAACTCAAAATTGTTAACAAAAACCAATGTCTGCTTTGTGACTAACCTTATTGCTCCCTCTTCACATTTCTAATCACATTAAAGAGACATAGACTTTGTTTTTTTAATAAATATTTTTATTTTGTTATTTTGAATTTGAATGAAATAAAATCCAAATAATGAATTTAACTATTTTTAGCTATGATTAAACTCATTTAATTCAATTGATATCATTTAATTCCTTTTAAAAGTTTTAAGTTCGAGTATCTCTCGTGAACTAAAAAGCTCACTTTACTACTATCCATAAGGGATAATTTTTTTTTTTTATATAATAATTTTTCATGATAAATATGTATTATGTCCATTAAATTAGTAAAATAATTTATTTAAATTAGTTTTTTCTAATGTAAAATTTATATGTATTTTTAAATCTGAAAAGATTATATTAAATCTAACATTAATTTAAACAGAAGAAGAAGGATCGACCTCTCCCCTCTGTCAATTCTCTCTTGCTATTTTTTACTTTTTCTAAAAAATAAAAATTGTTGTGTATTTTCATATCGGACAAAGAGGTAATTTTATTTATTTGAAGAATCTGGTTTATCAGATCCTATCACAATTGGAACCCTCTTAATTCTTTTTAACTTTAATTTAAAATAAAAAAAAAAAACCTTTCTTTAAAATACATTAATTACAAAATATAAGTTATTTCTTTTTTTTTTTTGAACGGTAATATTATTTCTTGTTTTAGAATGATAGAGTACATATTTAATATAGTTTTTTAAAAGTTTATTAATAAAATAATTATAATATATCAATGAATTATAATTTAATTCATGAATTATAGCTCAATTCATATTATTTCTTTTCTCCTATAAATTTCAAATTTGAACCTAAGGTCTGTGTATACAGAGCTTTGATTTTTAAGCATAATTCGATAGGAAAGAAAAAATATACAAATCTACAAAATAAAATGACAGAACCAATATTTTTAAAACTAGATCAAAACAGTCAGTTCGGTTTTTACTATTAAATTGAATAAAATTAAATATCATCAAAATCACTTAAAAACAATCAAAAGTGATAAAACTAGCGAATCATTTAAATCAGTTTGATCAATTTTTCATTACAGTCAATATTTTTCATGTGTAGCTAATAGAATAATTTTTTTTATAAATATTTATGAATTTTATTTTATTTTATAATATATAATATATAAATTATATATATATATGATATTGTAATGATATTATTCAATTTGTGAAATGATCCTATTAATTTGATTAATGAATTAAAATTTTGATAAATTGGTTGAGTTATTTATCAATTTGATTTTAAAAATATCGGACAAAACTGAGGCTCACAACATGTTTGGATGGAAATATTTGGAAAGAAAAGAAAAAATTAGGAGAAAAAATTGTTTATTTTTTTTCATTTGGGAGTTTTATGTAGAAAGAAAAAAAATTGAGTGATTTTTAACATAAAAAATTTTCTTTTCAAAAATGGGAAGAAAAGAAAAGAAAATGAGAGAAAAAAATTATTTCATAGATATATCAAATTTATCTTTTAAAAATTGAAAGTAAAATTTTTTATTTTTAATAAATTTTATTTTTTTCTATTTTTTCATAAAACTTTCAAACAAAATAAAAAATAAAATAAAATTTTCTCTATTTTTCTTTTTCCTCCTGGTCCTCTTTTTTCTTCAAAACAGCCAATATACCGTTAGAGTCACCATTGGAAGGATCAACAGTCAACACGTTTCTTACCTCATAAAAGATTTTCCCCCAAATTTTAAAACCTACTCATTCTTTAGGAATCAAAATCTCCTACTCTCATGGTAATAGGCCATTCGATTGTGACCTCAATCTCATTTTTTTTTATATATTATAATAATTAATATCTAAAATTATATTTTGATTAATTTAATTTAAAATTTATAATAATTTATTTAAAAAAATTACTCTGACCTGTTTCATATTTCATATTTAATTCATCAGTCAAATTTATAATCTAAACCTAACACCACAGGCAACTATCCCTTGACCCCACTCTCCCCCCCCCCCTCTCTCTCCCTCTCTCCCTCCCTCTCTCTCTCTCCGTCTACCCCCGCCCCCCCAATCTGATACTGCCTAATATATATAATAAGCTTAGCGGTCGTCCTGCCCTCCTTCCCAAAGTCATATTCTTGGTCTCTCTCTCTCTCTCTCTCTCTCTCTCTCTCTCTCAGATTAACCACCCGACACAACATTCGGCATCCAGAGACTTTTGTCTCAGTTTTTCTGAAATGGCGGGGTGCATTAGCTTCACAGCAACAAGAGACTGGTGCTTGCGCTTCACATTCACCAGAACAGGTCTGAAATCAACCTCAACAGATCTCGGAGACGGCACAGTCATCCACTGTTGGATTCCCAAATCTCACCGTCCCTCCAAACCCTCCCTCCTCCTCATCCATGGGTTTGGCGCCAACGCAATGTGGCAATTCTATGAATTCATCTCTCCTCTCGCCTCCAAATTCAACCTCTACATCCCCGACCTCGTCTTCTTCGGCGACTCCTATACTTCCCGCCCCGACCGCTCCGAAACCTTCCAAGCCGATTGCGTCAAGAAACTCATGGACTTCCACGGCGTTTCTAGGACCAACGTTGTCGGAATCAGCTACGGTGGTTTCGTAAGTTATCGGCTGGCGGCTCAGTATCCGGAGATGGTGGAGAGAGCGGTGCTTATCTGTGCTGGGGTTTGTTTGGAAGAGAAAGATATGGAGGAGGGTTTGTTCCAGGTCAAGACTATCGAGGAGGCTCAGAGTATTTTGCTTCCCCAAACACCCGACAAGATGAGGGAATTGATGAGGATTACCTTCTACAAGCCGGCTACTATTGCTCCCTCTTGTTTTCTTTCCGATTTCATCGATGTATGTAAGCAATTTCTATAAAACCCTAAAATTTGATTTCTTGAAATTGACTCTGTTAGTACTAATTAAATTGACTTGCTGAGTAGCATTATTCGGGGGGATTTTCTACAATCGTATGTGTAATATACCCATGTGGTCCTAGTAATTATAACGTTTAACAATTCCAAGTATCGATACATATGGATCGTTGAAAATCCTTTTATCGGTGCTATATTGCAAAGACCCATCATTATTATTTTTGTCTATTGTGCTAGTACTAATTTTAATGGAGATTGGGATCTGTCCTACTGTTTGTCAAGTTGGTTGAATTGTACCTACCTTGTGACTGGATTGAAGTTTACATTACCTTGGAAAGGATTTATAAGACCAATGAAAAAAACGCTTTCTTTGGTGAATTAGTACGAGGAGGTGGGTTTTATGCAAAGCATGATTGGGTCAATGGACTCTAGTTCTGAGAAACCCAACCAAAATTTTGATCACCAAGATGATGCTTGGTATGTGGTGGTAGCTAGATGCCATTCCTAGTTTGGATTTAGGGCATAGCCTTGTGGTTATGAAGCCATGACAATGGTGTCAACCAGTACATCAAGTTGTTAAAGACATTTCTTCCAGGCGAGGCAACTACTCTTGTTGTAGATTACCCCATAGGGCCTGCTTAGTTATTTCTACATTGGTGCTTTTCTTTATCGACTTTGGCTTTGTTTGGATTCCTTGAGAGGAGGGAAGGGAAAAGGAGAAGATGTGCTTTCTCCCTTGTTTGGACGATTAAAATAAAAGTTGCAACCAGTGTGAAGGGTATGCAACCTCCTGTTGTTTGGTTTGTCAATGAATTACAGTGAGGGAGACTTGTGTCTAATGTTCTTTACCTTATTTTAATATTAAAAAGGTAGAGGTAAATGTGAGAGAACAATTAAATTTACATTAGTCTTTTCCCCACCCTTTCAATTCCCTCCAAACTGGAGATGATTGAGGGAGAGTAGACCCTTCCCCTGCTTGTTAGAAATTGAGGGTTATATGTCCTCCCCACTCAGGTGATGATGCTGAAAAGGCCTTTGAATGGGACACAGATTGTTGGTCATTAATACAATATTTGTACAATTCTGTCTTTTGCATGCATAAGCTGGATGCATATTGATGATATAGTTTTTTTTTTTCCAAAATTATAGCACAGTTTCCTCCTGAAATCGATCAAGTTGAAGTTTGCCTTCTAAACCCACCCAAAAAAATAAAAAAATAAAAAAAAAATAATCGAATTTACCTCAATTGTAAGATGGTCTAGATTTTCTATGATGTTTGCTGCAGTTTAGAGTAGCCTATTTGTTGAGGACCTGTGAGGGATACTTCTCATTTGGCAGTTATGCACTATATACAGTGCATGAAGGTTTATATTTAGCAGGACATTTGACTAATATAACCAATAGGATTTCATACCCATGATGTTTATGCACAACGTTGAAGTTTTGTTGATTCATGATTGAGGATTGAACATTTCCATATTGTCTAATATTGTTTTCTTCAAATATTTTGTGAAGGACAGGTAATGTGTACAGAATATGTTGAAGAGAGGAAACAGTTGATCCATACACTTCATAAAGATAGGAGGCTTTCAGATCTTCCCAAGATAACTCAGGTTACAACAATAAAGTTTATGCTTACCTTCATTTCATACTCTCTCTCTCTCATGGTTTAGTTCCTTGACCACGACTCTTTTTCCTCAAGTGCCCTTCTAAAGTAAATTTAATTTTTTTTTTCTTTTTGCAGCCCACATTAATACTTTGGGGAGAGCATGACAGGGTCTTCCCATTAGAGCTGGCACACCGCCTGCAAAGGTAAATTAAGAGGAGAACTAGAATATTCCAATAATTTTGCGACTGCATTCTTTCTACATGCTTTTACATGCCAAGGATCCTAAGATAAAGAAACAAGAAATCTGAATCTTCTGGAATGAAGCATCCATCTCAGCTGACTGTTCTTGCCAACCTATAATTTGATAGCTCCGCCTTTGCCCTCACCATGAAAAATTCTAGCATTGTCCTGATACTCCGTTTGGAATTTCTCTGTAGGCATGTGGGTGACAATGCACAGCTAGTTATCATCAAAGATGCTGGGCATGCGCTCAACGCAGAGAAGCCTAAAGAATTATACAAGTACATCAAGTCATTTCTTATCAATTCTGTTCCTCCTAAGCCAGCAAACAACGGTAATAGCAAAGTTGACTGATGGTCGAAACAACTAAAGGAATTGATCAGTCTCTGTGGTTGTGATCTGCATAGATTTGGGATTTTAAAGCCATGATAGTGTATCTTTACCTGATATGATTTCTATCATTCTCCGGCAGGGAGAGATAATGCAGAAAGAAAAATACAGAGGGAAAATATAGTAGTGAAATCAGACAAAATCAAAGTAAATGCATTGTTGTGTTTAAACAGTTTGTCCTGTTCATGATTATAGGAAATGTTGTTTGCAAATACTCCTGATTTTATACTGCCCACCAGCATGTGTTGTAATCAAATTATATCAGTGCATTTGGAGTATGCTCTTGTTAAATGATATGGTGCTTCTAGGACTTCACCTTATGGATGATTTATTGAGGTTTCTTTGAAGCCAGGCATTGTTTACACCTACTCAACTCTTGCAGAAGCCAGCAAAACCTTCATTGATCTTTGAACCTAGACTGGACCAGCCGGTCCGGTTAGATAACTTGCAAACCGATGCCTTGACTGATCCGGGTTAAAGACCAGAATAGCACTTGAACGACCAAAATTGGTCAAATTCATTTGTTTTAGTGCAAACCGGACAAAGTTTTGACAGATTGAACCGGTTGGTTTCCGAGAAATATTAATGTATTTTTCTTTTCAGTTGTCTCATTATTTTGTGTTATTTTTAAATTGATGCGAACGGTATTGGTGGTCAATCTAGGATTTGCCTTAGTCACAGAATTCCTCTAAACAGGTGTCGAATCGTAGTCTAATTTGTGAATTTTAAAATACAATTTAGATTCATAACCAATTCGGGAATTGAAAATTTTAAATTCATAAATTATAAATTATAAATTTATGAATTAATATATTTAAATTTGTGAATTATATTCGTTTTAGCCGTGAATTTGAGATTGTTAGATCACGTATTTAACGGTATAAAATTCATGATTTGCAGGGATGTAATTTATGAATTAGGTTTGTTTACTCAAAATAAAAAGTATCTTGGTAAATTTATAATTTATAATTACGCATTAGAAAAAATCAGAGAATAATTAATAAAATTATTTTTTTTGTCATTAATAAGTCAAAGAATAATTTATAATTTATAATTACAAATTAAAAAATCTGTGAATGACATTAAAATGGGTAAGTTAGTAAAATAAAAGGTATGTTAATAAAATGAAGGACATTAACAAAAGAGAATAATTTATAATTTATAATTTATAATTTTTGTTTTGTTTGAACACATAAAAAAATAATTAATAAAATGATTGTTTTTTGTCATTAACAAAAGAATAATTTATAATTATACATTAAAAAAATAGAGAACATTAAAAATGGTATATTAATAAAATAAAGGACATTTAAAAATTAGAAAATAATTTATAATTTATAATTCTTGTTTTATTTATAATAAACAAGGATATGTTAATAAATTTGTAATTTAAAATTACTAATTTAAAAAACCTAAAATAATTAATAAAGTGATTGTTTTTTTGCCATTAACAAATTAAAGAATAATTTATAATTACTGATAGGACGCGGTCTAAGGCCTAATGAGAAGAGTCAATCTTTGAAAAGTCCACGAAGGGAACCTACCGAATGACCTTAGCCGCCCAGATCTTCCAAACGATAGGATCTCAGTCGCCGTGCCAACCGAACATAGTATACCAAGCAAAGGGTAATAGCCCCGATCGGGCAATCAAGCGTCAATCCTTCAACCGAACAAATCCTGAAAACTCTCCAAATAACTCTAGTTTTCTATTTCAGAGTGGCATTCTTGGAATCCTTCAGTCAAGGAAAATATCCCTCTTGAAAATGAAAATTTCCCAAAGGATGAGAATAGCAATCAACACAGAATATTGAATTCCCAAGATTTTCAGATCAGCCCGATAAGAAAGGTAAGGTTGAAGCCCCCAAGCGGCACACGACTCTAAAAGATATAAGATCTCTCAAAACCCTCTAAATTAGGTACGCTCTTGAAGCCGAACACATTGGACACACCAATCACAGGGAATCACTCCCTCAAACTTCAGTCTGTTTTTTCATTCGAAAATCGTTCTTTACTGGCTTAAGCATTGGAGTCTCCCCACCGGAGCACCATCCGACAATTTTTATAGATATTTTCCTTCCCACTGATGGAGACCGCTCGAGTCTACAAGGAACCGGTATCTATGGAGTTATAACTCACCTCCAATAGATTGACGCCGTCTGTGGGAACAGACTAAAGCAACTCCCGTTATTCTAACGACTATGCTGCCAAGAACCAGAGTATCTTCAAGAGCCGTCCCCATTACAGAGGGACGCACTGCAATGCCTTCTGAGGCTGCCCTTCCTAGAGCACCCGATCGCTCCGCTCATGATTAGGTGACCTCTCCTCGCCCCCCTCGCCAGGAACAAGCCATCCGACCTGCAATTCCTGACCAGTCGATCGTGGCCCCTCCTCCAGAGCAAATCAGCCGCCCCCAAATGGATATGCTAAAATCAAGAATTCAAGATATAAGCAAGCAGTTTGAGTGCCTTAGCCTTGCCCTTAGGCCAGAGCGCCAGTGTTCCGTTGGGGGGTCCAAGCCTCCTCAGCGGCGACCGTCACCCCTATGTCAGGAAGTGTTTGAGAACTCTAGATCAGACCCCCACGACCTTCGAAAGCAAGTCAAACAACTCGTTGCCGAAGAACTCAAGCGAGTTAACGCTCAGGGAAACCAACCTTCTCTTGACTCTCTCGTTTCACCTTTCGACCCGAAAATCTCTTCAGACCCCATGCCTCGCAATGTGCTCCTGCCTCCCATGGAAAGATACAACGGAACAACAAATCCCTGAGATCCTATGACCCATTTCGTAACTGTAATGGTATCTAGAGATATGTCCGATGCGACCATGTGTAAACACTTTCCCACCACTTTGTCAGGAAACGCATTAACCTAGTTCAATTCCTTTCCACCATTGAGCATAAAGACCTTTTCTCAACTACGAGAGCAGTTTGAGTCATATTTTGTGATAAGTAGAGGGGTCAAGATGAAATACACCTCACTTTTATCACTATATCAGAGGGAGAAAGAGTCCCTAAGGGACTTCTTGAAAAGATTCAAGTCGGAGATGATGAAGGTACCGTCCTTAAACCACTCTATCGCGCTGGCTTCACTATTAATAGGGTTACGACCTTCTGGCATGAAGGTGTCAATTACGAAGAACCCTCCTGCAACTATCCAGGAGTTCTACGCCCGAACCGAGGAATACATTGCCCGTCGAGACGTTTGATCACAAGAGGGATCAACCCGTTCAAAAGGAACGAAATCGGTCGCCCAGAAGGTCTCCCTCGAGGAAGAACCGAACAAATCCCCCTCCTTCACGGAGGTATAACAACTACACACCATTGAATGAGACCCCCGATCGGGTCCTGGCTTTAATTAGTGACAAGCCATATGTACGATGGCCACCACGGTCGACGAAAGACGACCCCAACAAGGATAGGACGAAATATTATCACTTTCATTGTGATTACGGCCATATTACGGATGACTGTAAGAGGCTCAAAGATAAGTTGGAATTCCTGGTACATGAGGGGAGACTGCGAGAGTTCATCATTAGGAGAGAAGGAGATCCCCCCACCGATCTCCAACATGAACCTCCACGACACAATCAGGCGGAGGACAAGCCAACCGATTGGTACCCAACCGATAGAAGAGATGGAGTAATACTCCAAATTCGACAATCCATCAAGAAATAAGGCAGGACACCTGATCACACAAATCTTCTATTCCCCAAAGACCCTTCCTTTGGCACCACAAGAAATCCTAGCAACAAGTACCAGTAAGCGAGAAAAGGAAAAAAGGCTTGTCATCGGCTTTTTGGATGATCTACTCAGGATAGATCCAAGCCAGCACGACCTCCTCGTGGTAACCGCCAAGATCGGGCAATACGAAGTTAGAAGGATCTTCGTCGATCAGGGAGCAGGCTGCAATCTCTTATACAGAGATGCCTTCGGACTAATGGGGTTTACTTCTGCCAATCTCTAGCCTCATGCAGGACCAGTCAAAGGTATTTCGGGCGAATGGTTATACTCTGAAAGTATTATCTCACTCCCGGTCACCCTTGGAGCACCTCCTAATCATGTAACAGCTTCCATCGCATTCAACGTAGTGGATCTTCCTTCGCTCTATAATGTCATTCTTGGCAGATTAGGAGACCAGGCCCGAACACCCTGGAAGGTTTGCCAAGTACAAAGCACATGAAAATCAAGTTCAGAACACTATTGGGGATTGGGACATTGTCATGCGATCAAGAGCCTTCGACTTCCGCTCCTAAGTAATCATCAGATTCCACTACTAATGGCTCTCCTTCCGGATTGCGATGGTATTCATTAAATTGTTGAAACAATCGACTTAATGGATTTTTCGCAAGCCCACGCCTAGCTCCTATCGTTCGGGGGGCCTCAGTCGCCCAGCTCCAATCGTTCGTACGTGTTGTTAATAGGGGATGTAACTCCCTGGACGGATGAACGCGGCCCACCACTTATAAACCTCCTATCGTTCGGAGGGTCTCAATCGCCCAGCTCCAGTCGTTCGTACGCGTTGTGAATATGGAATGTACTCCTCAAACGGGTGGATGCGGCCTACCACTTATAAACTTCCTATCGTTCGAAAGGCCGTAGTCACCCAACTCCAGTCGTTCGTACGCGTCATCAATATGGAATATAACTCCCTAGACGGGTGGACGTAACTCACCACTTATAAACTTCCTATCGTTTAGAGGGTCTCAGTCGCCCAACTCCAGTCGTTCGTACGTATCATCAATAGGGGACGTAACTCTCCGAACAGGTAGACGCGGCCCACCACTTATAAACTTCTTATCATTCGAAAGGTCTCAGTCGCCCAGCTCCAATCGTTCATATGCATCATCAATAGGGGATGTAACTCTCCGGACGGGTAGACGCGGCCCACCACTTATAAACTTTCTATCGTTTGAAGGGATTCAGTTGCCCAACTCCAGTCGTTCATACACATCATCAATAGGGGATGTAACTCCCCGAACAGGTGGACACGACCCACCACTTATAAACTTCATATCGTTCGGAGGGCCTCAGTCGCCCAACTCTAGTCGTTCGTACGCGTCGTCAATAGGGGATGTAACTCCCCAGACGGGTGGACGTGGCCCACCACTTATAAACTTCCTATCATTCGAAAGGTCTCAGTCGCCCAGCTCCACTCGTTCGTACTCTACCGAGACCACACAACGAGGATTACGACTAAAAATGACGAAAAGCAATAGTTTCTCATTGAACAGACAAAAACCACTGGGTATAGAATTTTAAGAGAAATTATATAGCAGGGCTCCGAGTATTTCCCCCTTAACCCAGGGCAAAGCATCACTTAAACCCATGCTGCGAATTATCTCTTCAGCACACTCCAATTTCTCAGTCAATTTGCACTGAGAATCTTTAAAGATGATTGCATCCTTCATGCGAGACTCATCAAGTTCAGCTATTCTACACTCCGCCATTCGAAGAGACTCCTCTCATAGCTGAGCCAACTTCTCAATTAAGCGCAAGTGCATCTCGCACGTTGTGGCCGCCAATTTCAACAGTTCACATTCCCCTTGGCACTAGGCTAACTCCGATCGAAGTTGCCTTAGCTCTTCCTCTTTCTGGTTGAGCAATGCACCAGACGTACTTTCAATCCCCACGCTCTCCTTCTCCCAAACAGGAATCTCTTCTTGAGTTTGAACCGGGCGAGTTAATTCAGAAAGACGTCCCTCCAAGTGACTTATCACCTGCCTCCCTTGCTGACCATGAAATCAGGCGAGAGCCATTATCTGCAAAGAAAACTGAGTTAACAAAGGCAAGAGGTGAAAAGGAGCCCAACAAGTATGGAGAAAACGCTACCATTAAGCCCAAGGACTCAAGAGCCCTGCCGACTTGCTTATAGGACATTCTATGGAAGTCGAGATCTCATTGATGGAAGTCAAATTGGTTGGCGACATGCTCCGCCTCCACCTCTGCCAGGTCTATGTAGCTGTACTGTATATCCCTAGCACAAATGGCAACAGTTCGGCGTTCTTTCGAGCCCCTCTTGCCATCAAAGGACCAAACGGGGATAAAGTGTGAAGGAGCCACCCCTTCAGGAATCTTGCGCTTTCCCTTACGGGCAAGCCAAATCGGAATAGCGGAAGAAGGCTTCGTCATCTTGCCTTTCGTGACCGTGGAAGTATCCGCCCTCGCCACGACGTCACGAGGAGGAACATCTCTTGATCCTCCAAATTGACCTACGCTAGCGCTCGCTTTGCCCGATTAACAACCCTTGTTCGAAGCAGTAGTTTCTTTTGATGAGACTGTCGTAGGAACCGAATGCTCAGGTAGGATCGCCAATGCAAACGAAGGAGGAGAAAACATTATCCTCTTCACTAGAGGAGGTGGTGACTCTGGAAGGGCTTCAGACTCCTCGATGTCTTCCTTAAAGGACCTTTTCGCTCATGAACGAACCAGCTTGCCGACAGTGACGTTCTTTAGCACAACATCATCGAGGGATCCCAGAGAATCGACCAGATCGATCTCCCTCTCTCCAACAGAAGAGGCCGGTCAATCTTTCTCTTTTCCTTTATCAGCAAGCCGGTCAAAGACAACATCTGATCATCTAGTAAGGAATCAACCTGTATACTTTCACCAGTAGACTTACAGTAGCCACCAACCGACCGAATGAAACCATCGTGTTTTGATGCGACAGGGGGTTTCAACCCCAAATAAGGCACCTCATGGGCCTGGGTAACACTGGCATACGATCCTTATCTAAGAACTCAATATAAAAGAACTTCCGCATCCAGTTCTTGTCGATGGATTCCTTGTAGTAAAAATCTCCAATTAGACTCAGACCGGGTTTGTAACTTGTACCATCCCTTAGTCGGGCCATTACTCCCACATCTCATCAAAATGAAAATGGACGACAAGATGTCGAAGTCGAAGCGTAGACGACAAAACCCTAATAAGGAAACCACAGCAACTACCAATCGCCAGACGCTTGGAATCAGGAGAGTCAGAAATATGTTCCAACCGAGTAAAACCTCTGTGAAGGGACCTGTGTATGGGACTTTCAATCCATACTTGACAGCTTGGAGATACATCGGCACGCAGCCCTCGGGTGTCGTATTAGCCCTATCGGCTTCCGTGGCGAATATCAGAGAAAAGTCATCCCCCAACATCTCGGTTTGCACCTCTTGGAGTTCCTTTAAGGACATGATGCTCGCAATGTTGCTGATGCTTGGAAAGGTATGAGAAACAGACATCTTAGCCACCGTTCTTAAGAGTAACTTTTCTGATAGGAGGATCAGAAGAGCAGAAGGTATGTTGCTATGAAAAATACTTTGATGGGTACAAACCCTTTATGAAGCTTATGATAGACGATACACAAAAACCGAAACGACAGAGATCATATTAAAAGTTTCTGTACCCCTTTTTAAAAATCATTATTCATGGCGCCTCTTTTTCAAGAGGACCAAGAGTAGGGGGTAAATGATAGGATGCGGTCCAAGACCCAATGAGAAGAGTCAATCTTTGAAAGGCCCACGAAGGGAGCCTACCGACCGGTATCTAACGGTTGCCACGACGACCTACCCGAAGGGCCTTAGCCGCCCAAATCTTCCGAACGACAGGGTCTTAGTCGCCCCGCCAATCGAACGTAGTACACCAAGCAAAGGATGATAGCCCTAATCGGGCAATCAAGCGTCAATCCTTTAACCGAACAAGTCCTGAAAACTCCTCAACGGTCGAGCGATTGATCGATAATCAACATATCTAACGATTCTAAGGGAAGGTCAGAACATCCTAATAATTCTAGTTTCCTATTTCAAAGCGGTATTCCTGGGATCTTTCAGTCAAGGAAAGTATCCCTCTTGAAAATAAAAATTTTCCAAATAATGAGAATCGCAATCAACACAAAATATTAAATTCTCGAGATTTTCGGATCAGCCTGATAAGGAAGGTAAGGTTGAAGCCCCCAAGCGGCACACGACTCTGAAAGGTATAAGATTTCTCAAAACCCTCTAAGTCAGATACGCTCTCGAGACCAAACACATTAGGCACACCAGTCACAGGGAATTACCCCCTCAATCTCTCAGTCTGTTCTTTCGTTCAAAAACCGCTCTTTACTAACTTGAGCGTCGAAGTCTCCCCATCAGAGTACCATCCGACGGTTTTTGCAGGTGTTTTCCTTTCCATTGACGGAGACCATTCAAATCTATAAGGAGTCGGTATCTGTAGAGTTATAACCTATCTCTAACAATTACATATTAAAAAAATCAGGGAGTTGGATTTTTGTTTTTTGTCATTAATAACGACTGTTTTTTTGTATGCCATGAAATGTGTTCTGGAGTATACACATACTCTATTTTGTTTCTTTTTAAAATAATCTGTATATTGAAAATTTGGTATTTAACTATAACTTGAATTTTGGAACGTGAATGTGTTAGCAATTTGGCTATGCTAGTTTTGAAAGTTAATGAAATGTATTAATGTAATAATCTGTGTTGTTTTGTTAATGAGATGCTCTATAGTTTAATATTTAATTATTAAATTATAAATATATTATATTTTTATTATTTATTTATAGACGCTCCAGAAATACTTTGAAAGATTGTATGTAAATCACACTTTCGCTCTCTCACTCCCGCTCTTGGATACCTCTTTGGTGACTTGGGGATTTGCATTGTACTAAAAGTTATTTGATAATTTTTCCTTAAAATCACCCGAGTATTATCATACCTAAGTTGAATTCAATTGAGTTAAAGTATTCAAACTTGTCCATTTTCTAAAACAAGCCACCATAAACCGAGTTTTTTATTTTATAAAAAAGATTTATTTAGAAAATCAATAATTAGATATTGATATTTAAGTAAAATCTTATATTTGAGTATTATATATGAAGTAAATAGACCATCAGAACTTTTTCTTTAAGGATTTAATTTAACTCAAATTAGATTAATTGAATTCAAAGCAATTGCATGATGATTTATACTAAAAAAAAGTTTTAAATTTTAGAAAAAAGAAAAGAAAAACTTCTCCAAAACAAATTTGTGGCATAAAAATCTAGTACAGAATAGGGCAAATATATATTTCTTTCGTTGGTTTGAAATGCATAGAAATTTGACTAATGCATTTATGCTTCTGACTCGAAGTATTATATATTCTTCGAACTTGCATAGAATCAATTCTGAAATGCATATACACAAACACTGTTGCATCACATTCCCAAACCTTTATTCCTTTTTTTTTTAACCATCTTTCCCCCTTTATTCTTTGCCACATTTTCTGATTTACAATACTTTCCAATCCGAAAACTTGTTTTTATTCATTCTCTCTCTCTCAAGCTGCTACATAATAAACCAGTCCAGCTAAAAGCACCCACCAAACAGTCCCTGCTAAAAAAAGAAGCAAGAAAACAAAATTAATTAGTCTTCTCAACAAGGATAAACATTGAAAGTGGCTACAGATGCCATGGCACTGCAATTGTTGCTTTTGTCTTTATTCCCACATTATAAAGTTCCTCTTGGGCCTTCCCCGAGACCAAAACCGAAGCCGAAGCTGGCCAATAATCCACAGTGAATTGCCCAAGTGATTCTAAAGAGGGAAAAAAACTGAAGATTCCACCAAATAAACCAATCTTTTAAGTGCTCATCCACGCACAGGCACAAAGGAATAAATATAAAAGAAAATTTAAACTTGAGAAACTCACGGGTTATGATTGAAGCGGAGCTCCATGACCCGAAATAGTAGCTGCGGCAATCAGTGCTTGTATTAACCCCATTCTTGCACACACAAATAAACTGATTACTGGGAGGGGTATACCCACAAACCCCTTCACTTCTCTCGCACGCGTCACACGCAGTGGCTGTATCGTAAATATCCATGTTTCCATGGTCATATTTCAACTCAACCCCGTATTCCCATCGGGCCGGGTCCGTCGGGTAATTCCCGAATGCGACGACCGACACATACGCACCGCATTTTAAGGCCCGAAGATCCAGTTCACCTTTCGGGTTGAGATTCGCCGGCGCATAGACGCAACACGTGTTGGCCGGCGGAAACAGTGGCAAACCGAGATTAACCACAGATGGACACGTGTAGATAGAAGCACACAAGTGAGATGAAGACGGGTCACAAACGGGTGACCCTTTAAAAGTGAGAGAAGAAGTGGGTGGATAGCATGACAAGAGGAGGAAAATTGATGGGCCGAGTTGAAATGGGCCTGCCCAATCGAGGCCCAGGTTAGAGAAAGAGGGTTTCATGGAAGTGCAAGTAGACATCGAGGGTGGTGTGATGGTTAAGGTGGAAGTTGAGTAGGATATGGAAGTTATAGGGTAAGAACCTGTGTGAGTAGTAAGGAGGAGCTGATCTGACGCTTGATCACATGTCACGTAGGGGAAGAAAGCTGGTGACCCGCAACCATAGCCGGTGCCAAATGGGTATTTCACGGTGAGTGAGCCGCAAGTAGAGTTGCATGCTGCTGGGTTTTGTGCAAGAATGGGTTGGGAATGGGATAATAAAAATACAATGATAATCAAATGTAGAAAGAGTAAGGGATGGATAAGGAAGAATTGCATCTCTCTCTCTCTCTCTCTAGTTTTTCTCCTGGTGGGATTGTGGGTAAGCAATTGGAAAACGGTGGAAACTTTTGTAAGGTGTGATGCTTTTTGGCGAGCATTTGATTCGGTTCTTTGGATCACGTGACAGACCGTGGGCTCACTTGTCTCTAGTGTGGGTTTAGGGCAGTGCTTATATAACAATATGGAATCAACAAAATATAAAATATATATTTTAAAAAAAAATCCAGAACTAGGAAAAACAAAATCCGACCTGCCGGATTCGAACCAGCGACCTAAGGATATCCACAAGGAATGCTCCCACTACAGTCCTCCGCTCTACCAACTGAGCTAAGGTCGGTTGTTACCCGTTGCTTGAAAAATTTCTTCACATAAAATAAAAAATATTTTTAAGATTAAATTTCTAGTCAACTTTTCTAGATGGTCCAATAATAACTTTGAAATTCAAATTAAATTTTGGTAAGATTATAAAAGAGGGGTCGCGTTTGACGTCTGAAAATATTTTTAACTCAAATTATTTATAAAGGAAAGGCAACAATCTTGTGAATAGAAATTTTTTGTGCAAATTTAGACCGAATTCATTCATATATTTTTATATTCGTAAGTATGTGTGAGTTGTATAATATAGTTTTGATATCTTTTCATATTAGTTTGTTTATTTATTTTTTGAAAGTGTTATGAGAATGAAATTTTAGGATTTTTGAAAATAGATCGTGTTTCTTAGATCGATTAAAAGTTAAGTGGATATGTTTCTCTTTTATTTTGGTTTCTAGAAATTCTATGAAATGTAGTGTTAGTATTTTTTTTTTTTTTTTTGGATGGCTTCCCCTTGAAGCCCTTGATACAATATTTTATTCATAAAAAAGAAAAACGGAATTTTCAACAAGAAGATGTGCTACTCACAAAATTTTGTAGTATATGCATCTCAAAGAAATCCCAAGTATGGGACAAGTTACCTTTTTTTTTTTTTCCAAGCAATAGTGAGCAATAACACTCTAATTTTGAACAAATAATTTTTAAGTATTCAGAGCAACGTTTGAACTCAAATCCTTGACTGCATGCGAAGTTACTTTTCATGCTTAAGGACACTCCTAATAACTTTCTTAAAATTAATGTAAGAAGATCCTCCATAATCAGTGGCTTCTTCTGCTTTCCTTTTCCATTCCTTTGCATTGTTTCCCAATTGCTTCCCTCTCTCACCTTCCATCATTTCCTTAACAAGAGCTTCGAGTTCATTGCGTCTTACATTGTGACTGACCTCCGAACCCATGCCTCAAGTTGTGCATGCATATCGACAATTGATGTGCTGATCTGCAAAGAAAGGCCAACACATCACCGGCACGCCTGCTGACACGCTTTCAAGAGTTAAATTCCACCCACAATGAGTCAAGAACGTGCCAATTGAAGCATCAAAGGGTACTTGATCTTGCAAGCACCAAGTCACTAGCAACCCTCTATCCTTAATCTCCTCAAAAAAAAAAAAAAAAAAAAAAAAAAAAAAAAAAAAAAAAAAAAAAAAAAACTCATTAGGCAAGTTTGCATTCTTCCCCATGGCAACATCTGGTCGAATCACCCACAAAAATGGGTGCCCACTATTTGCCAATCCCCAAGCGAATTCTTCTACTTCATCAGCTATCAAAACAGCCACACTTTCATGGTTCACATAAACAACAGAGCTTGGTTCCCGCCTGTTTAGCCATTCACGACACTTTGTATCTTCTGTCCACAAGTTTAGACCAAGTGACTTGAATGGACTGTTTGGCATGTGCTTGCCAAGTAGGTGAAGAGGACCGATGGTGTATATGTTAGGAAATTTGATGGCAATTGCATCTAAGACTTCTTTTTCAAATTCATCGGAAGTGTTGAAGAGGATTGCAGGAGATTTTAAGCAGTACTGTGCTTCTCCTCCCATGAAATCATACATGGTGATGGGACATAGTCAAGGGCCAATTCGAAGGGATGATACTTGAAAGGCCCGCACAAAAGGCCCACAAATGACAAATGATAGCTACCATTCGATATCCAATGTTTTCTATGACTATCTACCGAAAGGCCTTCTCCCGAACAATAGAGTTTCAATTGTCTCGCTTATCAAACGAGATTATTAAGCAGGAGTAAACTCCCCGATCGGGTACCTAATCATTGGTCCATTAAACGAACGAACTCCGAAAACCTTCCATCGACCAAACAACCGATCGATAGCCAGCAACTCTAACAATTCTAAAGGAAGGTCAAAGCACCTTACCAGCTTTGATTTCTTACTTAAAAACGGTACTTTTAGGATCTTTCAGTTAAAGAACAGATTTTCCCAGAAAACGATAGTTTCCATACGGATCATGATCAATTCGAAATATTGAACTCCTAAAATTTTCGAATCGATTCAATAAGGAAAGTAGGGTTGAAGTAACCCAACGGTATGACTCTTACGGATATAAGATATTCAAAACTCTCTAAACCAGGTACGCTCTTTTAGCCTAGCACATTAGGCACTCTAATCATAGGAAAGCTCTACCTCTTTGAGTTTTAAATCTGTTTCTTTTACATTCAAAAAGCGCTCTTTCCAACTTAAGCGTTGGAACCTCCCTCACTGGAGTATCCTCCGACGGTTTTTGCAGGTTTCACATCCCATCGACGGCAACCGTTTGAGTCAACAAGAAATCAGTATCAATGGAGCCGTAACGCACCTCCAACACATGATATTATTGGGATCCCTGAAGCCGACATAGTTTGGGATGTCCTTGTACCGAATATTTTTCTAACCCGGAATCCAATCAATAGGTGTCTCCATATAGCCTTCCTTTTTCACATCTTCATCTGATAGAAACCAAAATTTCATTTCATTCTGGAAAGTGTTAACTTTCCACGAACAAAAGGAGTCTAAAATGGGAAAAAATGACAATATGTGAACCAATAAACATTTTTTAAGTACCTTGGAAGGGAATAATGCCTATTTTCTTGAGTTGTTCAAAATGAAGATAGCCCATGAAGCTACAAGTAGAGGCACTCCATAATTGAACCTCAGGTAATCCAATCTCTTCAGCAGCTTTAATGGCAAAACTCATGACCTCATCTGAAATTATGCAAGTGATAGGGGGCACTCCAGAAGCAAAAGAAGAACGTGAATTCAGCTTAAATCAAAAAACTCGGAACGGGCCTAAACAATTTTTACGTGTGGAATCACAGTGCTGAGGAACATCTTGATTCACAAGGGTTTCCGAGTCAGGCAACCCATCTGGAATTGATTGGAATTGGAAATCAGGAAACCCTTTAAGAAAATTGTGTCCTTTGGATCGAAGCAAGCGTTTGTGGTTGAAATGGGTGTTGTCAAAAGTGATATAAAAGCCTCTGGAGTGAAGAAGCTTCGCTAGTTGCATCATAGGAGTTACTTGGCCTTGTGTTGGATATGGCAGACAGACCGCATGAGGCCTGCAAGCACCGTAATCTTAGCTGCTCATCTTTGGCTCTAGCAGACTAGATTTTGCTTCAATGTGTAGAACGAATCATTAACTTTCAATCCTGTTCTTTTTCTTTTTTTTTTTCACTTTTTCTCAAGAATGTCTTATCCACACTTTCTGTGATAATATTGACTGCTAGGTTCAAGGTGCCCAAATTATTTGATGATGGAAATGTGCACTAAATAAATGTAAACCTAGTCAATCAGTTTTTGACATTAGAAATTATTATTTTTTTCTTTCTTGTTTATTTCTTCTTTTCTTTGGGGGTGGGATTCAATCATATGAGCAAAACAATTGTCTGGTTTGAAAGCGACTTAGTGCTTCTATTCTTAGAAAATGGAAGATGACAAGTGTAAAGAATCCCATTAAACAAGACAATCTGTCCCGATCTAAGCTTAATTTTGCATTTAGATTTTGTAAACAAAAATATGGTACACCGATAAGGAATACTATGCAGCACCCAAATAATGTGCCCAAAATCTAAATTGATTGTTTTCAAACTTTTCAATAAGAACATGAGGGATAAGTCTCCATATTATTTGTGCCAGAAAGCATTTTTGCTCGATATTCTCTAATAATCAATGATGAGAACCATGGACACAAATACTAGGAATTCAAATATGTATTGTACTTAAAGTCACACAAATACACACACATATATATATATAAGATACCCAAAAAAATCCCTCCATCCACGAGCAATTTTTCAGTCACCCAAATAATTTTGTTTCAAACAAGAGATATACTATTTGTGACGGCTAGAACTTCAATGTCCTTTAGGGGGCAGCAGTGATTTACAAAGATGGAACAAACTAGGCCATGGTAGCCTTCACAATAGAGGTGATATAGTTACAGTTGCTGATTGAGAGACTCTCCAATCAATTTATTAAAGTTAAAGCAGGATGATCCTCCAAAATCAGTAGCTTCTTCTGCTTTCTTTTTCCATTGAAGCGCATTGCTTCTCATCCTCTTCCCTTTCTCTAATTCCATTGTCACCTTTATGATGTCCTCAATTTCTTCACGTTTCACATCTTCGTTGGCCTCCACACCAATTTGCCAAACCGTGCAAGCATACCGGCAATTAGTAGGTTGCTCAAAAAGAAAAGGCCACCCTATCATAGGAACACCTCCACAAATACTTTCCAATGTTGAATTCCATCCGCAATGTGATAGAAAAACGCCAATAGATGTATGAGATAGCACCTTCTCTTGTTCACACCAACTAACCATCAATCCCCTATCCTTAGTCTCCTCCAAAAATTCTCTAGGCAAGATAGCTGATTCACCCATATTGACATCAGGCCTAATGACCCACAAAAATGGATACTTGCTATTTGCAAGGCCCCAAGCAAATTCTATTAAGTGGCGTTCACTCATCACGGTCACACTTCCATAATTCACATAAACAACTGTGCTTGTATCATGTTTATCTAACCATTTGAGACATTGCAAGTCTTCACTCCACAAGCTTGAGCTAAGTGACTTGACTGTGCTTTCACTCAGGTGCCTACCAAGCAAAGGAAGTGGACCTATTGTGTAGATCTCCGCCTTTGTGATATGCTTGATTGCCTCAAGCACTTCTTGTTCAAATGTATCAAAAGTGTTGAATATAATTGCAGAAGTTTTCAAGGACTCCTCTGCTTTCTCTGAAAGAAAATGGGATATAATGTGGTCGTGATCATGGGCAAGAGCTCTACAATTAGGGAAGTCTCTAAGCCGGAGGTTCCTCATGCCAGGAATGAAATCAATTGGTGAGTCAAGATGGCCATCCCAATTGAATTTTTGACCTGAAAAATAAAAATAATAATGAAGTGCTTGTATAAAATGGTGGCAACGTTAAGATTATGTTTCCACCATTTTCCTGAAAGTAGAATTTAACATGAGCATGATTTGTGAACGATCAATATAAAATCAATGATTTACCAAATACAAATACAATTCAGTACGTCTATGAAAATTAAGCATGGCGGGATCAAGATTCTACAAAATTAAGCATGGCTATGATCCTACAAAAGTTTTGAAACAAGATTCTACATATGGCATCAAGATTTACAGTCTACTAAATATATTCATGTACACATACATAATACATAAAATATACACATACATAATGAGTTATTAAAAATACAAATTCATTACCTTTCGAAGGAAAGAGCCCCCTTCTGACAAGTTCAGGAGTGTTCAGATATGCCATGAACCCACAAGCCGATGCAGTCCAGAAAGGAACTCCAGGCACACCAATCTCTTCTGCCACTTTTATGCCAAAGCTCATGAGCGCATCCGGAACTATGCAAGTAACTTGAGGCACTTTACAAGAATCAGAGACCCCTGAATTCAACTTCTCTATTAATTCTCGAAATGGGCCAAGAAAATTGCCCTGGGCCGCATAGGTGAGCAAGACAGGATCTTGGGTTGCATCGCGGTCAGATTGTGGCAGACCATCTGGTATAGTCTCAAACCGAAAATCGGACAATCCCTCAAATATATTGGACTCTTTGGATCGAACCAAGCGCCTTTGGTTGAACTCGGTGTTGACAAAGGTGACAAGAAGCCTTGTGAGTGAAGAAGCTTTGCTAGATGCAACATTGGGGTCACATGACCTTGTGCTGGTAATGGAACACACACTGCATGCTTCTTTTTTGCTCCCATTGAACTCATGGTCTGTTTATACACAAGCCAGAATGGATATGAAAACGGCGCTGTTTATATAGCTTAAATATTCAGCAGAAAAGTTAGACCTGTAATCATTTTGGCAAGAAGAGGAGGAAGGCATCCCACGTAATTCTTCACCTATTCGATAAAATTGTTTTCAAGTAAACACTTATTTGCATGAATCTCTGACTTTTCTCTTGGAAGGAAGAAAAGTGAGGAATGACTCTCTTTGCTTGCCACTATAGCGTTAGGAAGCTATCCAAGTCAAGGATGTCATAAGCCAAAATTTAACGTAAATTGCACATCCTTGTCAAAGGACCATTACACCTGTGATTCAAAATCAGCCCCTCAATCAATCTAACTCTAAAATATCTAATCATTTGTTTGCAGGTAGATTTCTAATTTGCTGATGGTAGATACACCTCTGCCTGCTGAATTCACCATGCGATTTCTAAGTTATCGCGCATAAAAGCTTCACACGATCCTAAAGAAGTAAGAAAATAAAATTTATTTGTCATCTTGGGAGATCGAGTGTTTGGCAATTAAAAATGCTCATAAGGTGCAAATGAGGAGCATTCACTGTAGATTGGTATGAGTTCAATTTAGAATATCCGAAATTTTCATTTCAAAATGTTGAAAAGCATATTCAAGTTGTCCTAATCAGAAGACTCGGATACGGACAAGTTGAGCCATGTATACCACTTTCTTTCTTATCAGCAGCAGTTTTTTAAGACCATATATCCCTCTCAAACCGAAAGGAAAGGGATAAAGGATATAGAAACAAGTCAAGTGAAGGAACTAGAATAAATTTTTATTCCATACAATTCTCTTCAAGGGTATAGTGTCATTTATTAAATATTTTTTAAAAAAAAAACCAGTTTGGAAAAACTTATTATATACAAAATAATAATAATAATAACATTTAATAAAATATAAGAAAATAAGGCTAAAATAAAATTTGTCAAACAGAACCAACCACTTGATTGCATACATTCTGCTATATCTAAGACGGATAATTCATTCAGGACCGATGCTAATTTGCAATTGCAATCAGATAGGCATCGCATCCCAAAATAACACTACTTGGTACAATTTATATAAATGAAGAATAACAAATATATATATATATATATATATATATATATTTAACTTCACACTTGTGCAGAAACTGAAAAAATTCATATACCATATACTCCTATTTCCCTAGAAACGACAATGACTTCAGCAACAGTAAGGCCTCCATTTTGCAGACCCAGCACAACTGTCTTCCATCATGATCATCATAGGCCAACTCAAACCTCTGCTTTCCATAGTTAATCCACAGTTACAAGGATTACTATACATGGGGGCTAAACTTTAAATATACATGTATATGTATATGTATGTATATTATATATAACCTAAACAAAGTTAAGCAGTGTATCATGCAATGCAGTCCTCACTCAAACATTCTACAATCAATACCATTTTGTGGATTGAAAATTAATTTTTATTCAGTATAGCTGCACAGAGTATATATTATGCTTTTTTCCATCACCAAAGCAAAACTTTTATGTGCCGACACATTCACAGAGGTGGATTAGAAGAATCTATATATCCATATATACTGTTTTATCAAGATAGTGTAATGATGCTCGTCTTGACCCAGCAGAGCCAAGACCCTGCACTAATTCATTTAGATCCTTCAGGCAGAGCATTGTTTTGACTTTCGAAGAAGAAGGACTAAGGCAATAGATAAAGCTCAATTCATGAACAAGTGCACAAAGTGAAACAAAGCAAACATATTTAAGATCACAGAAGGATTTTACTTCTTCCTTCTCTAATTTTTATGGACCAACCAAACATTGAAAATTTAAGGTAGTTCAAGATGATTAATATATTACCTTCCACCGAACTAACATGCCAACTCCACAATTTGATGCATCTGTGTAGTTAATAACTGCCAAGTTACTATGTGTCTAGCTCTAATGTTTGGGGAGATCATTGCGAAATATTATCACACAAAGAGGTTTCATAGGGCTCAATACAATCTTAGGTGAGTTACATTTTGTAACAATTGATCCTTAAAACTTAGAGCCTTCTATTTTTTCCTTTCATGTTTTCTTTCTAAATCACTAACTGAGAATTTTGTGATCCACAACATGACCTCTTGCAGTAAAATATTTGAGCATACAGATTTCAGTTGCACAATTTAAAATAATAAAAAATACACAGTGATAACCTTATTTTCTTTAGGCACCTGTAATTTAGGTCAAAATATGTTTCCTCTTTTATTTTCGAAGAGAAGTTTCCAAGATATTAGGTTTACAAAATCACCTTTTCCCATCTTATTCAAGAAGCCTTTTGTCCAAGTAACCTATGTAAATACACTTTTAAATTCCAAAAACTGCAGATGGTATCATGTTTTTTTTCTTGGATGTGTAATCACTCATAATATTCAACAAGTCAAAGAAGAAGAATAATACCTTCACTGACCAATCTTCATCTTAATAGAAGCAGGCTTTGTACCAGCTTTGACACAAGGCCAAATCCTAACTGGCAGCCAAAACATTTTTGAATAACAACTCTAGATCATCCAATCTGCATCAATGAAAATAACACATTTGACAGCCCATGCAGCAAATGAAATTAGATGTTACCTAATGCAAATTAGGCTATCCTACCTTACATTACTCAGGTCAGGATAGACTGCAATAGCATCACTGAAATCCTGTATGACATTGAACAACTTAGTAATTATGAATGCAGCAACCGCCAAACAATGTCAAAAGTATTAAAAGTTTATCAAGATGATGGACACATATTTGGCTCAATCACAAGGAAGCCGGCTCACCTGAGTAGCTGTTGAAGATGTATATGTCACCACACATGACATCCCTGCATTTGTCGCTGCCTATATTTTGACCAAAGGAAAAAAGTGGGGATTTCAACCATTACATTAACAGATCCACAGAGAAATTTTCAGTTGATTTTAAGACTTCTAACCAACATAACCACTATCTTCAATTTGGTCAAAATTTAGTGTTTCCCGGGAATGGATCCAATTTAAGGAACAACTTACAACACAATGAATTCCATTTTGATGAGCAGAAAACAACTTAACAAATGAAATGCGTAACTTATTCTACCTGTAGCCCAATGACGCTGTCCTCCACAACTAGACACTCCTTTTCAGATAACCCCAATCTCTGCATTGCAAAAATGATACACCAAGCTAAATACAAATCAGTTATTAGATAGAGATCTTAAAACTAATTTCTTTATTACCTTTGCAGCTGTAATGTAAATTAAAGGATCTGGCTTCTTCTCCTTTACATCATCCCCTGGAGCAGATAGGTATATAAAGACATGATCACATATGAAATTTTAGAGGCAGAAACTTTGAAAGAAAAAGAGCAGAAAATAAGTATCTTGAAGGTCCCCAATTCATCAGTGCGACAAACTAAGTTTCATAATGCTTGAAAGCTTTATGAAACATCAAAACACGTCATGGAGATTATTTTATGCAAAGGTTTATCTCAATTTAAAATGCCTTTGTAAAAAGACCTGTTTGGTTCAAAATTAACAGTGCATTCTATGTCATAATGTGATATTGGATAAATAATTAACAAAATGCATTATATTTCATTATTTTGAATTTAAAAGGGACATTTCTGTGTTAAGATTTGAAATTATGTCATAGAATTGTTTGAATCTTAAAATTAGTTCATTCCAATGAAAGTCACTAAAATTAAGGAACAAAATGATTTTCAGAATGAGCGAAATGAACAAAAATCGCATTCTATAAATTCAAGTTGTTTTGTAAAATGAAGAGCACATTTTAACAGAATGCACCCTTTAACCAAACACAAAATCTAATAACACATTTTTGGAAACATATTATACACCATAATACATTATTTGAGAGAGGAGAAGGAAAAAAAAAAAAAACAAACAAACAAACAAACCACACATGCACAAGATAAAGCTTTGCATCTCAAATATCTTAACCATGTTTGATAGCCCAGCAAGCTCCGTCAAGAATTTTCATTTGTAACTTATGAGCCATATTGTCTTTCAACAACGTCAACCATTCTGGGTGAACATCCCTTCAGATTAGTAGCTCTAAGAATCAAATAGCGGAGTTCTAAGTAATAATAAGAGACAACATGGCAGTCAAGCTAGGTCTACCAAGATGTCCACCAGTCCAAACCTACACCAACATGCTATGGGTTTCAGCTGCATTTCACATCCACGTAAGCAACATTTCCTAATCATACTCAGTTAGCTCTCCTACAGAAGTCCTAGTAATGCATCATCTCTATTAAATTTTCAACCAATCCTGAACTCCATGAAGTTTATGAGACCAGCATAACTTTCTGTAACCCATTCAATGAAAACTATACTACCCACAAACCAAAATATGCAATAGAAGATGTGCCAAAGGAAAATACCGAAACAAATAAAATATTTCACACACTTAATTTCACATCTATGATTATTCAAGCCTACAAAAATTTGTGATACAAAATTGATTCGCTTTCGCTACAGAGCTACAACTGCCCATGGATGTTTCATAGTCATAGAAGGGGTCATGTCATCTGTTTAGAGGTTTTAAAATTTTCTTCCCAAATTCTACTAGATTCTACTAGTGAAACTAAATGTTATGCCAATAACACCAGGATTGGCCTAGTTGAGGATTTTTATGTCAAGATGCAGGGTTGAATTGAAGTACAAAATAGCAAACTGGCTTTAGTTCATATTGAGATCAGGATAAAAATATGACAAAACACAGACTAGCTTAACCACATGATTTCACGTTCAATCTGGTAGTTCAACCTTGTTGAGAAGTATACTCTCCAATCATTTCTTCTCCCGCACAGACATGATGTAGAAGAACCCAAATATACTCTCCAAGTACAGAGCCCTTCTTTGTTCACTCAAATGTGGCGAAAAGAACATTGAAATGCCCACTCTCAAATATGCTGTCTATGCACAGCATGCCAAATGCTGTCTCAGTTGCAATCCCTCTCCTTTATTTCCCCCCCATTGCAGGTCCTTAAATGACATGCTGATGTTGCAAGTCAATTTAAAGCACATCCTCATTAGAACTTCCAGTTTAATTGCCACCAAGTAGGCTTCAAGAAGAACTAAGTTAGGCTTTGGGTTGGCTTCGGTTGTATAAACAAATTTTAACTTGGGATAGATTGGGAATCAAACAGAAGACTTTTGACAGTAGATTAAGCCCATTATTTTAACTCCATAGTGCAGTTATGCAATTTTTTTTTCTTTTTTTTTTTTTATGCTAACCTATCTGGAGAGGGAAGAGGTTTGAACCTTTTAACCATCAACAGGACAGGGTTCAAAGCCCTTTTAATGACCACTTGGGCAAAAATATATATGTTAGACAACATATCTGACCCTACACTGCTACAACTTTCACTAATTTAGTCATGTCAACCATGAAAATAGACTGCTTCTAAAATAAAATGGATGCGTGTTTCATAGGACCTTAAAACCTCCAGTGAACCCAGAAAGGTAATTTTGGGCGGGATGGTAAAGCAAGAATCTCACTTTCCAAACTGATATTCTGTTGAAGTACATAATATTTACGTCTCTTCTGAAAACATACAGGGTGCACACATGAATTACTGTCTACATTTTTTTTCAGTTCCCTAAATTTTGAAAATAGGTGAGAATGTTTGATAATAATGTGATGTATCTCAAGTATATATTATACAGCTGTGTGTATTTGAAATTCCATTAGCTCTATGACAACCATCCAAACTTAGCCTTTTACATATAACTTGTCACTGGCAACGCCAACCAACTTCTAGAACAAGGCTTGCTCCAATGATTGCAAAGGTTTGACAATTAAGCAAATTACCAAGCACCCACCCACACTAATAGTAACCATGCTAGTTCTCATTTCGTTAATATCCATAATGATTCAGACCGTTCATGAAGATCTTACATTTATTTTTGAGTTCCAGAGGTTAAACCAAGGATGGGTATCACAAGAAACAAGCCTATATGAAGTTACACTTCCAGGCCAAGCAAAACTTTAAGATTCAAGGTCTCAAACTGCAAGGAAGAGTGTGTGATGAAACGAACAAGGAGCCTTTGGAATCAATTGAGGAAAGATATACAACATTGGAGTCCACAAAGGAAAACTAGATTAGAATCACTCAAACAAGAATATACACAGCATAATCAACCATATCAATGTTTCGTTATGGACTCAATGTAACACATTCGTAGAATAAACTAGGTTTCCTCAAGTCTAAATGATAATTCTCATATATTAGTCCATTCCAACTTGGAAATGTATGAAAATCAAAAATCCTCACCAGCATGGAATGAAAACCTCAAACTAGTTGCACAACAAGCGAATTAGCAAACAAAATGGTAAAATCAGCAAAAATTCAGGCCTTCGTTACTCGCTTGTCAAGAGATTTCATAACCAGTAGGAATGATTGACTACTATCTATTGGATTCTGGTTTTCTGGGTTTCAAATCAAGCAGCCTGTTTTGGGTCCTTGTCTGAGCTTATGTCTTCCTGGTTACTTTCACTTGCTTCTCTTATGTTTTCAAAACTTTTTCATAGTTTTTATTTCTCATGCATTGTCTTACAATTTCAACCTCCCTCAAATGCTCTATAAATCTCATAGGAAGGCATTCAATGTGACTATACTTTCCCAACATTAAAAAATAGTGCATCAATATCAATTGTTGATATGATGTGTAGTCCAACCCCTAAATTCACACATCCTCAGCTTTTTTGTAATTCTTAAGTGTCAGTTCTTGCAATTTTTCCCTACCAACTTTTGTGTTACTTCTTGGCATTTGAGGCTCTAGGTATATGTAGGCATGTGTTGTGATAAGGTAATACAACCTAAGTTGCACTAGAAACATTAAATTGTTATGGGCTACTTCAAATTCAACAAGCATAGTGTATTACAATGCAATGAAAGAAACCTTATCTATAAGAGGGAAAAAATTAAAAAATAATAAGAAGAAGAAGAATAAAAATCCTAATTTTGGATTTCAGAAACAGTGCCACACCTGCAAGGAAGCAATCAAGATTTTGAAAGCGGTCCTGAAACAAGATGATCACAGGAGATGAATAGGCCACATTTAAGAATAAAATGGTGATTTTGATTTAAAAGGAAATAGTTTGAGGGAGATTTGACTTACAATTCCTATTAGATTTTCAAGGCAAAGTATAACTGAACTTTTAGTTGCTGCAGAACAAACAGCTAGTTTTTTTCCCTAAAAGAATATATTACAGTAAGAGCATTATTTGATGGATTTTCCAGAAAAAAGACTGCACAAAACTCATTCTAACTTAACCAAAGAAGGTTACACACAAACTATTATACATATTTGTCCCCACATTTACAAACAATTATGGTACAGAAACTTGAAACAAAAATACATATATTAAAAAAAAAATCATGAGTGATCACACGTGATACACACTGTACAAGAATTAACCATAGAATTCGAGACATTTTGGACCATAAATCTCAGGCATGCACCAGGTTTTAAAGGGTTTGGCACAAATCACATAGAGGTCATAATTTGGTCCAATGATGTATGGATGGTTGCACAAATATTTGGAAGCACAGAATATATAGAAAGTTAGTCATAGAAAAAACCATGTACCATGATAGACTAAATGTATGTATACTAAACAAGAAATGTATTTTAGTCTTACCGCATTCTTGGCCTCATCCATCAATCTCAAAACTCCAGGTCTTGTCTCCACCTGTTGTAAAAAGAAATTATGGGTATTGTTTTAAAAATCATTTCTCAACCAAGAATGTCCAAAAGAATTCAAGATACAGATTCCTTACAGTTCCAGATTTGATTATTTCTTTGTACCTTTCAGTTTTCCAATCCTACAAAAGGAAAAGGAAAAAAAAAAAAGGAAGGCAAAAGCAAAAGCAAAAGCAAGCCATCCACTGTCAACGCCCAAACACCATTTTAGAACAATGCAGATAAAATATTACCAAAGCACAAAGTCACACTTGTAGGGTATCGATCAAATTGGATCGATCAGAATCGTTCTCCGGTGGAATATCAGAAATCGATGACGAAGGCCAACCATGTTCCTTGAAATACCTAATTAAAATGGACCCTAAAGAATCAAACAACACAACATGAAGAGAGATAGAGAGAGAGGGTGAGTGAGTAAAAGAACCATCGCATTTTCGGTTTTCCACCGCCAATTCGGTTCTGAAGCTCATCATAGAAGTCGACGTCCCAATTGAGAGGCTGAGAAGAGGAAGGAGGACACCGGACATTGAAAAACGAAAAGGCGTCATTGTAAGCTTGACGATGCAAGTGTTCCGACTCTAGAATGACACCATCGCAGTCGAAAATTAGGGCTTTGAAAGACGCAGAAATTGACAGCGACTTCCTGCTGCAACTACTAGAAATAGTAGTAGAAGAAGAAGAAGAAGAAGAAGAAGGTACTGAAGAAATCCGAAGAGAGCGAAGATGGTGAGAAATTAGAGGGGAAGTGGAGAAAGGGGACAGAAAACGGCGCGAAGTGAGAGGGGAGAGAGGAGGAAGGCGTTGTGAAAGCACCAAAGAAGATGAAGGAGAGGAAGCCATTACTGTTTAGCTGTACTTGCTTTGATTTCTGGCTAAGAGGGAATTGGATTTTGGTTGGTTGTGGATTTTCCGGTTTGTTCGGTTGTGTGGTCGGACGCAAGTCCAATCCATCTTCACGATTGAACCCAATTTATTAACAGATGCCTTCACAAAATATCATAATTCATTTTTTAAGGTAAAGAAGGATAATAATAAATAAAATTTATTTATAAATAAAATTCTATTTTTATATTTAAACTTTAATTTAATATTATTCTTCTATTAATCTCTCCAATAATTGATTTCAAAATTTAAATTTAAAATTTAATTTTATTGTTGTTGTATTTATAATAAATAAAACTCTATCAATATTAAAAATTCTTGATTTATAATAAATTTTTGATCTTTAGTAAATATAATCCAAATATCATAAATAAAGGTTTATTAGTGATAAAAAATCTCAATTATTAATAAATATTACTTTAAATTGAAAATTTTAATTATCAATAGATATTTATGTATTATAAATAAGCTTTTATTTATTATTACGGTATCATATCTAAAAAATGAGTGAAGATATGACAAAATTACCACTAAAACCTCCCCAAATATATATATAAAAAAATACTAATAAAATTCATCTTAATAGAACAATTAAATTGATATGAAGTAAAATTTTAACAAAAAATAAATAAATAAAAACAAAATTCAATTACACACAAATCTTTATGCAGCATTAAACATTACTTGGAACCAATCCCTAGCTTAATATTCTTCAACTTAATTTTAAATGTTAAAAACCTTTTTTATGAAGTACTAAATATATTAATATTGCAATGTTAGTACCCTAAGAGAAATAAGGACAAATTTTATTATAATGTGGTAAGGTTTGAATTTTTCATTATCTAAATTAAACCCCAAAATCATAGTTCTCAAACTGTTAAAAAAGCATTCCTAAAATATTAGAATTGTCTAAAATTTTATACTTTTAGTATTTTGGTCAGATTAATTATTATTCAAATATTTTTTTATAAATTATTAATATTCGATCTAATCATGCAGCAAATACAACTGGAGTTTGCCACTTAAACAATAAAACTCTTTATATATTTATTTTTTTTATACATAAAATTCAAATTTAAAATCTTATTTAAAAAATATCATTATTCAAATTCAAATGCTCTATTATCAACATTTGCCGCCATCATTCAATTACCAGAATGCTTTTTGTTGTGCGCAAACAAAACTCATTCATTCGATTATATGAAATAGTATCAAAAACTCGATCAAGTAGGGAAAAGACCAGCATTAGAACATTGGAGCAACTCTCATTATGCACCAAACTACCATGCTATGCCTGCATTAGCCACCTATGTTCTATTCTACGCTATCTTTTGTTCTCTCTTTCCATGTGCCTGTAGGACCTCACAACCATATCTGCATGCATGTTAACTCAAGCTCATCATCATCTAAATGTTTCTCCTCTCTCTTCGTCACCGTCATCTAAATGTTTTGAATCTAGTTAGATTTATAAGAGAAAAAACTCTTTTTATATCTATTTTTTTAATATAAAATTTAAATATAAAAATTTATTTAAAAAATAACAATATACAATTACTAAATCAACTAAAAACGGTTAGGTATTTTTTTTAACTTTGACAGCATAACCTTTTGAAATTTTTTCTACCAATTAGTTGTTTCATGCTTCAATTGTCCTCTATATAGCACTACAATTTCAATAATACGTATGATATTTACAAGATATAGGTGATTATTTTGATTATATTTGATAATATGTACAACGTAAATTCTTTCCAAAATTTTTATTATCATAACGTATTTGTATTTTTGATTTTGAGGTAATTAAGTATTTTTATTTATAAAGTTCAAAAAAATTATCAACTTAGATCTACTTATTGAAGGTGGGTTTTAACTCCACAGATTCGATTCCTTATGAGTCGAACGAATACTCAATGAAGAGAATTAAGACTTACAAAAATCTGTCAGAGAGTGCTCCGGGGCAGGGGAGACTCCGATACTGAAATCAGAAAGAACAATTTTCAAAATAAATGAAATCAGACTTACAGAGGAATGGAGAACAGATCTTCCTGTGATATGTGTATTGAGTGTAGAGTTCAAAGAACTTACCTAGCCGCGATGTACCAAAAGCTTTTATATGGAGTGACATAGAATCTGTGTGCCTTTAGGGCGTTACAACCCTAGTTTCCTTACGAGAAAATTCGAAAATTTCAAAATTCAGACGTCAGAAATTAGGAATCGTTATCATTTAGGAAATTTGATTATATGAGGAGATTCTTTCTCTCATTGATTAGATTCTCGAGGGTTTCCTTTCTTATCCAGAAGATACATTTCGTACTGAGATAGGAAATCTAATCAAGGTGAGATTCAGTCGAGTGTTACCATTCAGAAGTTGAAATGGTTGGTTCCTTAGGCATTCGATAGTTATCAGTCGAATTGAAAGGGATAACCGTTTGCTCTTTACCAAATGCGCTTGTAGATCAATCGTACCATCCTGATCGGTCTGTTAGTCTGTTTGTTATTCGGTTCAAGGACTGAGCCCCTTGTGACCATGGGTGTCGAGTCGAGCTTTCAGGCACTCAGGTACTGCACTAACTATTGTTTGGATCATGTTTTATCATTTGCCACCGACTTATGGTGTCAATTTGCATGAAAGGCACCATGAGTGAAGTTCGCTTCTTAAGTCTCCATATTATTTGTGCCAGATAGCATTTTTGCTCGATATTCTCTAATAATCAATGATGAGAACCATGGACACAAATACTAGGAATTCATATATGTATTGTACTTAAAGTCACACAAATACACACATATATATATATAAGATACCCAAAAAAATCCCTCCATCCACGAGCAATTTTTCAGTCACCCAAATAATTTTGTTTCAAACAAGAGATATACTATTTGTGACGGCTAGAACTTCAATGTCCTTTAGGGGGCAGCAGTGATTTTCAATGATGGAACAAACTAGGCCATGGTAGCCTTCACAATTGAGGTGATATGGTTACAGTTGATGATTGAGAGACTCTCCAATCAATTTATTAAAGTTAAAGCAGGATGATCCTCCAAAATCAGTAGCTTCTTCTGCTTTCTTTTTCCATTGAAGCGCATTGCTTCTCATCCTCTTCCCTTTCTCTAATTCCATTGTCACCTTTATGATGTCCTCAATTTCTTCACGTTTCACATCTTGGTTGGCCTCCACACCAATTTGCCAAACCGTGCAAGCATACCGGCAATTAGTAGGTTGCTCACAAAGAAAAGGCCACCCTATCATAGGAACACCTCCACAAATACTTTCCAATGTTGAATTCCATCCGCAATGTGATAGAAAAACGCCAATAGATGTATGAGATAGCACCTTCTCTTGTTCACACCAACTAACCATCAATCCCCTATCCTTAGTCTCCTCCAAAAATTCTCTAGGCAAGATAGCTGATTCACCCATATTGACATCAGGCCTAATGACCCACAAAAATGGATACTTGCTATTTGCAAGGCCCCAAGCAAATTCTATTAAGTGGCGTTCACTCATCACGGTCACACTTCCATAATTCACATAAACAACTGTGCTTGGATCATGTTTATCTAACCATTTGAGACATTGCAAGTCTTCACTCCACAAGCTTGAGCTAAGTGACTTGACTGTGCTTTCACTCAGGTGCCTACCAAGCAAAGGAAGTGGACCTATTGTGTAGATCTCCGCCTTTGTGATATGCTTGATTGCCTCAAGCACTTCTTGTTCAAATGTATCAAAAGTGTTGAATATAATTGCAGAAGTTTTCAAGGACTCCTCTGCTTTCTCTGAAAGAAAATGGGATATAATGTGGTCGTGATCATGGGCGAGAACTCTACAATTAGGGAAGTCTCTAAGCCGGAGGTTCCTCATGCCAGGAATGAAATCAATTGGTGAGTCAAGATGGCCTTCCCAATTGAATTTTTGACCTGAAAAATAAAAATAATAATGAAGTGCTTGTATAAAATGGTGGCAACGTTAAGATTATGTTTCCACCATTTTCCTGAAAGTAGAATTTAACATGAGTATGATTTGTGAACGATCGATAGAAAATCAATGATTTACCAACTACAAATACAATTCAGTACGTCTATGAAAATTAAGCATGGCAGGATCAGGCTATGATCCTACAAAAGTTTTGAAACAAGATTCTACATATGGCATCAAGATTTACAGTCTACTAAATATATTCATGTACACATACATAATACATAAAATATACACATAATGAGTTATTAAAAATACGAATTCATTACCTTTCGAAGGAAAGAGCCCCCTTCTGACAAGTTCAGGAGTGTACAGATATGCCATGACCCACAAGCCGATGCAGTCCAGAAAGGAACTCCCAGCACACCAATCTCTTCTGCCACTTTTATGCCAAACATCATGAGCGCATCCGGAACTATGCAAGTAACTTGAGGCACTTTACAAGAATCAGAGACCCATGAATTCAACTTCTCTATTAATTCTCGAAATGGGCCAAGAAAATTGTTCTGGGCCGCATAGGTGAGCAAGACAGGATCTTGGGTTGCATCGCGGTCAGATTGTGGCAGACCATCTGGTATAGTCTCAAACCGAAAATCGGACAATCCCTCAAATATATTGGACTCTTTGGATCGAACCAAGCGCCTTTGGTTGAACTCGGTGTTGACAAAGGTGACATAGAAGCCTCGTGAGTGAAGAAGCTTTGCTAGATGCAACATTGGGGTCACATGACCTTGTGCTGGAAATGGAACACACACTGCATGCTTCTTTTTTGCTCCCATTGAACTCATGGTCTGTTTATACACAAGCCAGAATGGATATGAAAACGGCGCTGTTTATATAGCTTAAATATTCAGCAGAAAAGTTAGACCTGTAATTTTGGCAAGAAGAGGAGGAAAGCATCCCACGTAATTCTTCACCTATTCGATAAAATTGCTTTCAAGTAAACACTTATTTGCATGAATCTCTGACTTTTCTCTTGGAAGGAAGAAAAGTGAGGAATGACTTTCTCTTTGCTTGCCACTATAGTGTTAGGAAGCTATCCAAGTCAAGGATGTCTTAAGCCAAAATTTAACGGAAATTGCACATCCTTGCCAAAGGACCATTACACCTGTGATTCAAAATCAGCCCCTCAATCAATCTAACTCTAAAATATCTAATCATTTGTTTGCAGGTAGATTTCTAATTTGCTGATGGTAGATAGACCTCTGCCTGCTGAATTCACCATGCAATTTCTAAGTTATCGCGCATCAAAGCTTCACACGATCCTAAAGAAGTAAGAAAATAAAATTTATTTGTCATCTTGGGAGATCGAGTGTTTGGCAATTAAAAATGCTCATAAGGTGCAAATGAGGAGCATTCACAGTAGATTGGTATGAGTTCAATTTAGAATATCCGAAATTTTAATTTCAAAATGTTGAAAAGCATATTCAAGTTGTCCTAATCAGAAGAGTCGATTGTCGCAGAAATTACACGCAGCATCCTGTAAAACTGGGTTGACTCGGATACGGACAAGTTGAGCCATGTATACCACTTTCTTTCTTATCAGCAGCAGTTTTTTAAGACCATACATCCCCTCAAACCGAAAGGAAAGGGATAAAAGATATAGAAACAAGTCAAGTGAAGGAACTAGAATACATTTTTATTCCATACAATTCTCTTCAAGGGCATGGTGTCATTTATTAAATATTAAAAAAAAAAAAAACCAGTTTGGAAAAACTTATTATATACAAAATAATAATAATAATAACATTTAATAAAATAGAAGAAAATAAGGCTAAAATAAAATTTGTCAAACAGAACCAACCACTTGATTGCATACATTCTGCTATATCTAAGACGGATAATTCATTCAGGACCGATGCTAATTTGCAATTGCAATCAGATAGGCATCGCATCCCAAAATAATACTACTTGGTACAATTTATATAAATGAAGAATAACAAATATATATATATTTAACTTCACACTTGTGCAGAAACTGAAAAAATTCATATACCATATACTCCTATTTCCCTAGAAACGACAATGACTTCAGCAACAGTAAGGCCTCCATTTTGCAGACCCAGCACAACTGTCTTCCATCATGATCATCATAGGCCAACTCAAACCTCTGCTTTCATAGTTAATCCACAGTTACAAGGATTACTATACATGGGGGCTAAACTTTAAATATACATGTATATGTACATGTATGTATATTATATATGACCTAAACGAAGTTAAGCAGTGTATCATGCAATGCAGTCCTCACTCAAGCATTCTACAATCAATACCATTTTGTGGATTGAAAATTAATTTTTATTCAGTATAGCTGCACAGAGTATATATTATGCTTTTTTCCATCACCAAAGCAAAACTTTTATATGCCGACACATTCACAGAGGTGGATTAGAAGAATCTATATATCTATATATACTGTTTTATCAAGATGGTGTAATGATGCTCGTCTTGGCCCAGCAGAGCCAAGACCCTGCACTAATTCATTTAGATCCTTCAGGCAGAGCATTGTTTTGACTTTCGACGAAGAGGGACTAAGGCAATAGATAAAGCTCAATTCATGAACAAGTGCACAAAGTGAAACAAAGCAAACATATTTAAGATCACAGAAGGATTTTACTTCTTCCTTCTCTAATTTTTATGGACCAACCAAACATTGAAAATTTAAGGTAGTTCAAGATGATTAATAAATTACCTTCCACCGAACTAACATGCCAACTCCACAATTTGATGCATCTGTGTAGTTAATAACTGCCAAGTTACTATGTGTCTAGCTCTAATGTTTGGGGAGATCATTGCGAAATATTATCACACAAAGAGGTTTCATAGGGCTCAATACAATCTTAGGTGAGTTACATTTTGCAACAATTGCTCCTTAAAACTTAGAGCCTTCTATTTTTTCCTTTCATGTTTTCTTTCTAAATCACTAACTGAGAATTTTGTGATCCACAACATGACCTCTTGCAGTAAAATGTTTGAGTATACAGATTTCAGTTGCACAATTTAAAATAATAAAAAATACACAGTGATAACCTTATTTTCTTTACGCACCTGTAATTTAGGTCAAAATATGTTTCCTCTTTTATTTTCGAAGGGAAGTTTCCAAGATATTAGGTTTACAAAATCACCTTTTCCCATCTTATTCAAGAAGCCTTTTGTCCAAGTAACCTATGTAAATACACTTTTAAATTCCAAAAACTGCAGATGGTATCATGTTTTTTTTTCTTGGATGTGTAATCACTCATAATATTCAACAAGTCAAAGAAGAAGAATAATACCTTCACTGACCAATCTTCATCTTAATAGAAGCAGGCTTTGTACCAGCTTTGACACAAGGCCAAATCCTAACTGGCAGCCAAAACATTTTTGAATAACAACTCTAGATCATCCAATCTGCATCAATGAAAATAACACATTTGACAGCCCATGCAGCAAATGAAATTAGATGTTACCTAATGCAAATTAGGCTATCCTACCTTACATTACTCAGGTCAGGATAGACTGCAATAGCATCACTGAAATCCTGTATGACATTGAACAACTTAGTAATTATGAATGCAGCAACCGCCAAACAATGTCAAAAGTATTAAAAGTTTATCAAGATGATGGACACATATTTGGCTCAATCACAAGGAAGCCGGCTCACCTGAGTAGCTGTTGAAGATGTATATGTCACCACACATGACATCCCTGCATTTGTCGCTGCCTATATTTTGACCAAAGGAAAAAAGTGGGGATTTCAACCATTACATTAACAGATCCACAGAGAAATTTTCGGTTGATTTTAAGACTTCTAACCAACATAACCACTATCTTCAATTTGGTCAAAATTTAGTGTTTCCCGGGAATGGATCCAATTTAAGGAACAACTTACAACACAATGAATTCCATTTTGATGAGCAGAAAACAACTTAACAAATGAAATGTGTAACTTATTCTACCTGTAGCCCAATGACGCTGTCCTCCACAACTAGACACTCCTTTTCAGATAACCCCAATCTCTGCATTGCAAAAATGATACACCAAGCTAAATACAAATAGAGATCTTAAAACCAATTTCTTTATTACCTTTGCAGCTGTAATGTAAATTAAAGGATCTGGCTTCTTCTCCTTTACATCATCCCCTGGAGCAGATAGGTATATAAAGACATGATCACATATGAAATTTTAGAGGCAGAAACTTTGAAAGAAAAAGAGCAGAAAATAAGTATCTTGAAGGTCCCCAATTCATCAGTGCGACAAACTAAGTTTCATAATGCTTGAAAGCGTTATGAAACATCAAAACACGTCATGGAGATTATTTTATGCAAAGGTTTATCTCAATTTAAAATGCCTTTGTAAAAAGACCTGTTTGGTTCAAAATTAACAGTGCATTCTATGTCATAATGTGATATTGGATAAATAATTAACAAAATGCATTATATTTCATTATTTTGAATTTAAAAGGGACATTTCTGTGTTAAGATTTGAAATTATGTCATAGAATTGTTTGAATCTTAAAATTAGTTCATTCCAATGAAAGTCACAAAAATTAAGGAACAAAATGATTTTCAGAATGAGCGAAATGAACAAAAATCGCATTCTATAAATTCAACTTGTTTTGTAAAATGAAGAGCACATTTTAACAGAATGCACCCTTTAACCAAACACAAAATCTAATAACACATTTTTGGAAACATATTATACACCATAATACATTATTTGAGAGAGGAGAAGGAAAAAAAAAAAAAAAAAACAAACAAACAAACCACACACGCACAAGATAAAGCTTTGCATCTCAAATATCTTAACCATGTTTGATAGCCCAGCAAGCTCCGTCAAGAATTTTCATTTGTAACTTATGAGCCATATTGTCTTTCAACAACGTCAACCATTCTGGGTGAACATCCCTTCAGATTAGTAGCTCTATGAATCAAATAGCAGAGTTCTAAGTAATAATAAGAGACAACATGGCAGTCAAGCTAGGTCTACCAAGATGTCCACCAGTCCAAACCTACACCAACATGCTATGGGTTTCAGCTGCATTTCACATCCACGTAAGCAACATTTCCTAATCATACTCAGTTAGCTCTCCTACAGAAGTCCTAGTAATGCATCATCTCTATTAAATTTTCATCCAATCCTGAACTCCATGAAGTTTATGAGACCAGCATAACCTTCTGTAACCCATTCAATGAAAACTATACTACCCACAAACCAAAATATGCAATAGAAGATGTGCCAAAGGAAAATACCGAAACAAATAAAATATTTCACACACTTAATTTCACATCTATGATTATTCAAGCCTACAAAAATTTGTGATACAAAATTGATTTGCTTTCGCTACAGAGCTCCAACTGCCTATGGATGTTTCATAGTCCTAGAAGGGGTCATGTCATCTGTTTAGAGGTTTTAAAATTTTCTTCCCAAATTCTACTAGATTCTACTAGTGAAACTAAATGATATGCCAATAACACCAGGATTGGCCTAGTTGAGGATTTTTATGTCAAGATGCAGGGTTGAATTAAAGTACAAAATAGCAAACTGGCTTTAGTTCATATTGAGATCAGGATAAAAATATGACAAAACACAGACTAGCTTAATCACAAGATTTCACGTTCAATCTGGTAGTTCAACCTTGTTGAGAAGTATACTCTCCAATCATTTCTTCTCCCGCACAGACATGATGTAGAAGAACCCAAATATACTCTCCAAGTACAGAGCCCTTCTTTGTTCACTCAAATGTGGCGAAAAGAACATTGAAATGCCCACTCTCAAATATGCTGTCTATGCACAGCATGCCAAATGCTGTCTCAGTTGCAATCCCTCTCCTTTATTTCCCCCCCGTTGCAGGTCCTCAAATGACATGCTGATGTTGCAAGTCAATTTAAAGCACATCCTCATTAGAACTTCCAGTTTAATTGCCACCAAGTAGGCTTCAAGAAGAACTAAGTTAGGCTTTGGGTTGGCTTCGGTTGTATAAACAAATTTTAACTTGGGATAGATTGGGAATCAAACAGAAGACTTTTGACAGTAGATTAAGCCCATTATTTTAACTCCATAGTGCAGTTATGCAATTTTTTTTTCTTTTTTTTTTTTTTATGCTGACCTATTGGTGTGTGTCAAACAACCAAAAATAAATTACCTACTTTACGAAAGACGAGTCTAGGGTAAGCAGGGTCGAATCCACAGGGAACGGTGGATTTATTTCTTTTAAGGAAAATAAAAATAAAAATAAAATTTGGGGGTTTTGAATTGACTAAATTAACTACTAAATCTAAATAACAAAGAATTAAAATTGAATTAGCAAATTGACAAAAATAAAATTGGGTGAAATTGAATGAATAAGAATCAAGATAAATTGACCTAGTTGAAGGGTTTGTTTCCACTTTGATTCAATCGATTGATCATTGATTCAAGAATAATTCAACAATGCATAAATAAATTGGTTATAGTCGCCGACAATCGCCCAACGACCAATCTCTCATTACTTCGTCGATAATTAAGAGACGCTCGTTAATTATTTCCCTAATCGAGAGTCAATCCTAGAGAAGCTCTTAGGATTGAAAGTCTCAACAGCATTAAAATTTAGAGAGACTCAATTCTAATTAACAAACACACATCGGGTACATTTAAATTAGATTATTTAATCTCATGACACGAATGTCATTCCCATGACATGAATGCCAATTACCACTTCATTAAAACTAACAAACAATTACGGATTTGCCGTTTTAATTAGTTGTAGATTAATCTAGATCTATTAAACATTGGCCATCTATTCAATAAACCTTAGAAAATCATGATCCATGAAGTACGGAAATTAAATAAATATTTATGATTGATGAATGAATAAACACATTTAGATCTCACAATATCATGAATCAAAGTTTCAACTAACCTTCAACTAGAAAAATAAAATTAAAGAGAAAACATAAGAGGATGAAAATAAAACTCACAAAACTATTTCATTAATGTTGAAAAGTTGCTGGACAATGAAGAATGTGACCTTTAGAAGCTATAGGACGTGATAAAAATGGTGGAAAGAGGGTGAAGGGGCGGCTGCCCCCTTCTTCGGCTCCCCTTTAGCTTTCATAACCATCTATATATAGGAGTAGTTAACCTAATTTTTAGAGAGAAAACTCTCCTAAATTTTAGGTAACTACTAAATGATAAATTACAAGAGTTTAGAATTTCCCAAAATTCTTATTCCCAAATATTTAGGAATATTTGCAAATTTTCAATGCTTCCAAATTTGTCTTCTTTTCCTTCCTTTTTTCTTCATGACTCCTTCATTATTCCTATCACATAAAATATAATAAAATATACTAATTAGTGTAATATTTATTTAAAAATAAAACAAAATCAATTGTAAATATTACACTAATTTATGCCCTATCACCTATCTGGAGAGGGAAGAGGTTTGAACCTTTTAACCATCAACAGAACAGGGTTCAAAGCCCTTTTAATGACCACTTGGGCAAAAATATATATGTTAGACAACATATCAGACCCTACACTGCTACAACTTTCACTAATTTAGTCATGTCAACCATGAAAATAGACTGCTTCTAAAATAAAATGGATGCATGTTTCATAGGACCTTAAAACCTCCAGTGAACCCAGAAAGGTAATTTTGGGCGGGATGGTAAAACAAGAATCTCACTTTCCAAACTGATATTCTGTTGAAGTACATAATATTTACGTATCTTCTGAAAACATACAGGGTGCACACATGAATTACTGTCTACATTTTTTTTCAGTTCCCTAAATTTTGAAAATAGGTGAGAATGTTTGATAATAATGTGATGTATCTCAAGTATATATTATACAGCTGTGTGTATTTGAAATTCCATTAGCTCTATGACAACCATCCAAACTTAGCCTTTTACATATAACTTGTCACTGGCAACGCCAACCAACTTCTAGGACAAGGCTTGCTCCAATGATTGCAAAGGTTTGACAATTAAGCAAATTACCAAGCACCCACCCACACTAATAGTAACCATGCTAGTTCTCATTTCCTTAATATCCATAATAATTCAGACCGTTCATGAAGATCTTACATTTATTTTTGAGTTCCAGAGGTTAAACCAAGGATGGGTATCACAAGAAACAAGCCTATATGAAGTTACACTTCCAGGCCAAGCAAAACTTTAAGATTCAAGGTCTCAAACTGCAAGGAAGAGTGTGTGATGAAACGAACAAGTAGCCTTTGGAATTAATTGAGGAAAGATATACAACATTGGAGTCCACAAAGGAAAACTAGATTTGAATCACTCAAACAAGAATATACACAGCATAATCAACCATATCAATGTTTCGTTATGGACTCAATGTAACACATTCGTAGAATAAACTAGGTTTCCTCAAGTCTAAATGATAATTCTCATATATTAGTCCATTCCAACTTGGAAACGTATGAAAATCAAAAATCCTCACCAGCATGGAATGAAAACCTCAAACTAGTTGCACAACAAGCGAATTAGCAAACAAAATGGTAAAATCAGCAAAAATTCAGGCCTTCATCACTCGCTTGTCAAGAGATTGTCATAACCAGTAGGAATGATTGACTACTATCTATTGGATTCTGGTTTTCTGGGTTTCAAATCAAGCAGCCTGTTTTGGGTCCTTGTCTGAGCTTATGTCTTCCTGGTTACTTTCACTTGCTTCTCTTATGTTTTCAAAACTTTTTCATAGTTTTTATTTCTCATGCATTGTCTTACAATTTCAACCTCCCTTAAATGCTCTATAAATCTCATAGGAAGGCATTCAATGTGACTATACTTTCCCAACATTAAAAAATAGTGCCTCAATATCAATTGTTGATATGATGTGTAGTCCAACCCCTAAATTCACACATCCTCAGCCTTTTTTGTAATTCTTAAGTGTCAGTTCTTGCAATTTTTCCCTACCAACTTTTGTGTTACTTCTTGGCATTTGAGGCTCTAGGTATATGTAGGCATGTGTTGTGATAAGGTAATACAACCTAAGTTGCACTAGAAACATTAAATTGTTATGGGCTACTTCAAATTCAACAAGCATAGTGTATTACAATGCAATGAAAGAAACCTATCTATAAGAGGGGAAAAAATTAAAAAATAATAAGAAGAAGAAGAATAAAAATCCCAATTTTGGATTTCAGAAACAGTGCCACACCTGCAAGGAAGCAATCAAGATTTTGAAAGCGGTCCTGAAACAAGATGATCACAGGAGATGAATAGGCCACATTTAAGAATAAAATGGTGATTTTGATTTAAAAGGAAATAGTTTGAGGGAGATTTGACTTACAATTCCTATTAGATTTTCAAGGCAAAGTATAACTGAACTTTTAGTTGCTGCAGAAAAAACAACAAGTTTTTTTCCCTAAAAGAATATATTACAGTAAGAGCATTATTTGATGGATTTTCCAGAAAAAAGACTGCACAAAACTCATTCTAACTTAACCAAAGAAGGTTACACACAAACTATTATACATATTTGTCCCCACATTTACAAACAATTATGGTACAGAAACGTGAAACAAAAATACATATATTAAAAAAAAATTATGAGTGATCACACGTGACACACACTGTACAAGAATTAACCATAGAATTCGAGACATTTTGGACCATAAATCTCAGGCATGCACCAGGATTTAAAGGGTTTGGCACAAATCACATAGAGGTCATAATTTGGTCTAATGATGTATGGATGGTTGCACAAATATTTGGAAGCACAGAATATATAGAAAGTTAGTCATAGAAAAAACCATGTACCAAGATAGACTAAATGTATGTATACTAAACAAGAAACGTATTTTAGTCTTACCGCATTCTTGGCCTCATCCATCAATCTCAAAACTCCAGGTCTTGTCTCCACCTGATGTAAAAAGAAATTATGGGTATTGTTTTAAAAATCATTTCTCAACCAAGAATGTCCAAAAGAATTCAAGATACAGATTCCTTACAGTTCCAGATTTGATTATTTTTTAGTTCCAGATTTGATTATTTCTTTGTACCTTTCAGTTTTCCAATCCTACAAAAGGAAAAGGAAAAAAAAAAAAAAAAAGGAAGGCAAAAGCAAAAGCAAAAGCAAGCCATCCACTGTCAACGCCCAAACACCATTTTATAACAATGCAGATAAAATATTACCAAAGCACAAAGTCACACTTGTAGGGTATCGATCAAATTGGATCGATCAGAATCGTTCTCCGGTGGAATATCAGAAATCGATGACGAAGGCCAACCATGTTCCTTGAAATACCTAATTAAAATGGACCCTAAAGAATCAAACAACACAACATGAAGAGAGATAGAGAGAGAGGGTGAGTGAGTAAAAGAACCATCGCATTTTCAGTTTTCCACCGCCAATTCGGTTCTGAAGCTCATCATAGAAGTCGACGTCCCAATTGAGAGGCTGAGAAGAGGAAGGAGGACACCGGACATTGAAAAACAAAAAGGCGTCATTGTAAGCTTGACGATGCAAGTGTTCCGACTCTAGAATGACACCATCGCAGTCAAAAATTAGGGCTTTGAAAGACGCAGAAATTGATAGCGACTTCCTGCTGCAACTACTAGAAGTAGTAGTAGTAGTAGAAGAAGAAGAAGAAGAAGAAGAAGGTACTGAAGAAATTCGAAGAGAGCGAAGATGGTGAGAAATTAGAGGGGAAGTGGAGAAAGGGGACAGAAAACGGCGCGAAGTGAGAGGGGAGAGAGGAGGAAGGCGTTGTGAAAGCACCAAAGAAGACGAAGGAGAGGAAGCCATTACTGTTTAGCTGTACTTGCTTTGATTTCTGGCTAAGAGGGAATTGGATTTTGGTTGGTTGTGGATTTTCCGGTTTGTTCGGTTGTGTGGTCGGACGCAAGTCCAATCCATCTTCACGATCGAACCCAATTTTTTTAACAGATGCCTTCACAAAATCGAAAAATTCGATAGTATCATAATTCATGTTTTTTTTTTTAAGATAAAGTAGGATAATAATAAATAAAATTTATTTATAAATAAAATTCTATTTTTATATTTAAACTTTAATTTAATATTATTCTTCTATTAATCTCTCCAATAATTGATTTCAAAATTTAAATTTAAAATTTAATTTTATTGTTGTTGTATTTATAATAAATAAAACTCTATCAATATTAAAAATTCTTGATTTATAATAAAATTTTTGATCTTTAGTAAATATAATCCAAATATCATAAATAAAGGTTTATTAGTGATAAAAAATCTCAATTATTAATAAATATTACTTTAAATCAAAAATTTTAATTATCAATAGATATTTATGTATTATAAATAAGCTTTTATTTATTATTACGGTATCATATCTAAAAAATGAGTGAAGATATCACAAAATTACCACTAAAACCTCGCCAAATATATATATAAAAAAATACTAATAAAATCCAACTTAATAGAACAATTAAATTGATATGAAGTAAAATTTTAACAAAAAATAAATAAATAAAAACAAAATTCACACAAATCTTTATGCAGCATTAAACATTACTTGGAACCAATCCCTAGCTTAATATTCTTCAACTTAATTTTAAATGTTAAAAACCTTTTTTATTAAGTACTAAATATATTAATATTGCAATGTTAGTACCCTAAGAGAAATAAGGAAAAATTTTATTATAATGTGGTAAGGTTTGAATTTTTCATTATCTAAATTAAACCCCAAAATCATAGTTCTCAAACTGTTAAAAAAGCATTCCTAAAATATTAGAATTATCTAAAATTTTATACATTTAGTAATTTGGTCAGATTAATTATTATTCAAGTATTTTTTTATAAATTATTAATATTCGATCTAATCATGTCAAGTTTAACTCAAATACAACTCGAGTTTGCCACTTAAACAACAAAACTCTTTGTATATTTATTTTTTTTATATATAAAATTTAAATTTAAAATCTTATTTAAAAAATATCAGTATTCAAACGCTCTATTATCAACATTTGCCGCCATCATTCAATTACCAGAATGCTTTTTGTTGTGCGCAAACAAAACTCATTCATTCGATTATATGAAATAGTATCAAAAACTCGATCAAGTAGGGAAAAGACCAGCATTAGTACATTGGAGCAACTCTCATTATGCACCAAACTACCATCTTATGCCTGCATTAGCCACCTATGTTCTATTCTACGCTATCTTTTGTTCTCTCTTTCCATGTGCCTGTAAGACCTCACAACCATATCTGCATGCATGTTAACTCAAGCTCATCATCATCTAAATGTTTCTCCTCTCTCTTCATCACCGTCGTCTAAATGTTTTGAATCTAGTTAGATTTATAAGAGAAAAAACTCTTTTTATATTTATTTTTTAATATAAAATTCAAATATAAAACTTTATTTAAAAAATAACAATATACAATTACTAAATCAACTAAAAACCGTTAGGTATTTTTTTTAACTTTGACAGCATAACCTTTTGAAATTTTTTCTACAAATTAGTTGTTTCATGCTTCAATTGTCCTCTATATAGCACTACAATTTCAATAATACGTATGATATTTACAAGATATAGGTGATTATTTTGATTATATTTGATAATATGTACAACATAAATTCTTTCCAAAATTTTTATTATCATAACGTATTTGTATTTTTGATTTTGACATAATTAAGTATTTTTATTTATAAAGTTCAAAAAAATTATCGACTTAGATCTACTTATTGGAGGTGGGTTTTGACTTCACATATTCGATTCCTTATGAGTCGAACGGATACTCAATGAAGAGAATTAAGACTTACAAAAATCTGTCAGAGAGTGCTCCGGCGCAGGGGAGACTCCGATACTGAAATCAAAAAGAGTAATTTTCAAAATAAATGAAATCAAACTTACAGAGAAATGGATGACAGATCTTCCTGTGATATGTGTATTGAGTGTAGAGTTCAAAGAACTTACCTGGTCGCGATGTACCAAAAGCTTTTATATGGAGTGACATAGAATCTTTGTGCCTTTAGGGCGTTACAACCCTAGTTTCCTTATGAGAAAATTCGAAAATTTCGAAATTCAGACGTCAAAAATTAGGAATCGTTATCATTTAGGAAATTTGATTATATGAGGAGATTCTTTCCCTCATTGATTAGATTCTCGAGGGTTTCCTTTCTTATTCAGAAGATACGTTTCGTACTGAGATAGGAAATCTAATCAATGTGAGATTCGGTCGAGTGTTACCATTCAAAAGTCGAAATGGTTGGTTCCTTAGGCATTCGATAGTTATCAGTCGAATGGAAAGGGATAACCGTTTACTCTTTACCAAATGCGCTTGTGGATCAATCGTACCATCCTAATTGGTCTGTTAGTCTGTTTATTATTCGGTTCAAGGACTGAGCCCCTTGTGACCATGGGTGTCGAGTCGAGCTTTCAGGCACTCAGGTACTGCACTGACTATTGTTTGGATCATGTCTTATCATTTGCCACCGACTTATGGTGTCAATTTGTATGAAAAGCACCATGAGTGAAGTTCGCTTCTTAAGAAGTTGGAGGGGCACAAAAGCTCGCGACACGTGTCTCTTGAGATCATGCAAATCGTCTACAACTAATACGAAATTAAAGCAAATGAGATGTGAATTCCCCTTTTGTCTCAACCGTTCGTCTTCCACTTGTGTTATTGCGTTCAACCTTCCTCTTGATTTAATTTGAAATTAATACGGTGCACAAAGACTAGAAGGTTCACACGCTTTCCAGGGAGGCGTTTCAGCTGCTCAGAGATTTAAAGAGATTTCTTTATGCCTATAAACAGGGATTGCAGGACTCTGCGTTATTTCAATGTGTTTTCTCATATTCGTGGGTTTCCTTCTTATAAGAGTCGTTTCCTATGAGGGGTCCTTAATAGAATGCTCCAACTTCGCAGAGTTCAATAGCGTGAGTTGCTTCTGTTCATATGAGATCTCATCAAGGATGAAGACTGTTGGTATGAGGGCTCGTCATGCCATTCGGTGTTCGGATGTCACGATGGGCTCCGCCAATGTACCGTCGAGGTTCTTGACTCGAGTGGGGGAAGTAAGATAAAAAATCTCTTTCCGAGATGAGTCTATTATCCGACTTGTGTTTTCTTCACGTCAGGTGATGGAAAGAGCTGATAGAGTGTGAGGATCCAGGAATGTCTGATAGTTTGAATTCTGATGTATCCTCTCAGTCTATTTTCGACCATCTCACACCCTCATCGCCCCATTTTCTATAGTCTTCTTGTTTCAGTAGGGCTATAGATTGTTTTTTATTGTTTCTCTTTTTACTTTATGAAGTCTCCATTGTTATCTATAGTTCTGGTGTTACAGCCTTTTCGTTTGGGAACGATACCGTAGTCACTTTATGTATTTCTTTCAATGTGATTGGTCTAACTAAGGGATTTGTAAAATATGCCTACTCATGTAATTAAATATGTATTTGTCATATGGGAATAAAAGAAGTTTGTTTTACTTACTTGTCATCTTGTTGTTTCTGTTGAAATTCCTTCTGTATATTCTCTCGTGTGATACTACCGTTAAATTGTTCATGTGATTGATCCGCTTATGCAAATGTCACGGAGGATTGTACTTGCACTTGTCTGCTCAGTAGGGGAAAATATACTTAGTCTATCCCTCGATGCTGAAATTCTTTTGGTAAGATAGGGTGACCAAGGTCCATTTAAGGATATAAATACCTTCGACAGGGTGACAAAGGATCGTTTTGGGAGATAGATCCTTTCAGTAGAACAGAGCGATAGAGTCTGATTCAGGAAGATAGATTCCTTCGGTAGGACAGAACGACAGAGGCCTATTCAGGGAGATAGATCCCTTTGTTAGGACAGGGCGACAGAAACTCATTCGGGTAGATAGATCCTTTTGGTAGAATAGAGTGACAGACGACCATTCGGGGAGATAGATCCCTTCTATAGGTAACAACTGATAGGAGTGAAAATGTTAGAAGTCAGTCGATAGGACTATCGAAAGGAAAAGCATGAAGAGCTTATTTGATCGAAAATACCTTTGTTGATGGAGAACGATATGACTTACTAATAATAAATTCGTAGGTTCTCTGCATTCCATATCCTAAGCATGACCGATTCGTCCAGATTATTGAGACGATAAACCCTCATGCGAACTATAGAACGTATCTGATAAAAGCCTTCTCAATTAGGGGCTAGCTTGCCCCGAGTTGGAGTTGGCTGGTAACTTCTACCTTCCTTAGCACAAGATCTCCTCGTTTGAATGTTTGACTTCTGACTCTTTGGTTGTAGTACTATGTCATTTGTTGCTGATATGCAACCATTCGAACGGATGTGGATTGTCGTAACTCAGGGAGTAGAACTAAGCATTCACGTAAGGTAGATTTGTTTTATTCAGAATCATACTGGGTTACCTGGAGCGCATGAATCCCAATTTTCACTGGTATGACAGCCTCACTTCCGTATGTTAGGCTAAATGGAGTGTCTTTGGTTGCCCTTCGTGGTTGGTGTGGTATGACCAGAGGTGCTGTAGAGTTCATTTACCTATCATCTTTTAGTTTCATCTAATATAGTTTTTAGTCCCTGAAAGATCGTTCTATTGGTTATCTCCACAAGTCCGTTGGTCTGTAGATGAGCGACCGATGAGAGTCGGTGATCAATCTCTAGTTTTCCACAGAACTCCCAGAAGTTAGTATTGTCGAACTGTTTTCCATTATCCGTAATAAGAATGAGTCCACATGAATGACTGAGCCTTGATTGCTGTTATTAGAGCTAGAGGTTCGACCTCTACTTATTTGGTGAAATAATCGATCACCACTATGAAGAATTTCCGTTGTCTGGTAGCTAGTGGGAATGGTTCGAGGATGTAAATCCCCCATTGGGTGATCAGCTATGGGCCCGCTATAGGGCTGAGCTCGGTAGAAGCTAGTCGTGGGACTGAAGAGAATCATTGGCACTTGTCACACTTCTTGATACAGTTGTTCGAATCGATATTCACCCAATTCGACACATCACTTGATTAGATTGTCAGAGATATCTCTATTCTGGAGAATTTTTTTTAATGGTTGATCGGTAAGCACCATGATGGTGAGGGCCTGAAAGTATGGCCGAATGCGTCTGGCCAAAACGACCAGAGCATACTTTATTTTTTCAATTGGTCGATAATTAACTTTGGCTTCCTTGAGTACCTGACGGATGTAATAGATCAGCTTCTAAATAGTCAACTCTTGTCTTGTAAGGATAGAGCAAAGTTTTCAATCAGAAATAGAAAGATAAAGGTAGAGTTTCTTACCATGACACAGATGGGAGAGTAGCGGAGGAGTCATGAGATATTCTTTGAGTTGTTTGAAAGCCGATTGGTACTCGAGTGTCCATGCGAATTGTTGAGATCTCTTCAGGGCATCGAAGATAGGTTTATACTTTTCTTCGACTTTTGACATGATTCGGCTTAGAGCCGCTATCCGACCGGTAAAACGCTGCACCTCCTTCAGTGTTTGAGGTGGCGACATATCTAGAATGGCTTGTATCCTCTCGAGATTTGCCTCGATCCCGCTACTAGTAATCATAAAGCCCAGGAACTTGTCCAATGCAATAGCGAAGGTACATTTGGCAGGATTCAATCGCATGTTGTAGCGTTCAAGGGTCTAAAAGGTTTTCTCGAGGTCAATAACATGGGTCGCAGCATTAATGTTTTTGATGAGCATGTCATCTATATATGCCTCTACATTTTGGCTAAGCTGACTTTTAAAGACTTCGTTGACCAACCGTTGAAAGGTTGCTCCCACGTTCTTTAGACCGAAAAGCATGACTTGGTAACAGTTTATACCGAACTCAGTGATAAAACTTGTTTTCTCTTCGTCTTCAAGCGCCATTTGTATTTGATTGTATCTCAAGTAGACATCCATGAAACTTAAAAGTTGGTGGCCTAATAAATTGTCTACCAATTTATCGATATTCGGGAGAGTAAAACTATCTTTCATGCATATTTTGTTGAGATCTGTGAACTCCAAAAGCCTCCTCTATTTACTATTGACTTTCTTTACTAGAGTTACGTTGGCTAGCCATTCGGGATACTTGACTTCATGGAATAACCCGGCCATCAGTAGCTTCTAGACCTCTTCTTAGATGGCATATTGGCATTCAAAGGCAAACACCATCTTCTTCTGGTTGACCGGCTTGTAGCCGAAATTTACGATTAACCTATGAACAATGACCGAAAGATTGATGTCAAGCATGTCCTTAGGGGACCAAGTGAAAACTTCAGAATATCATCGCAGACAACTGACAATTGCCTCTCGTAAGGACGTAGATAGGCTAGCTTCGATTTGAAAAGTCTGAGTAGGGTCATCGGTTAGAGAAATTTCAATCACCCCTTCTCCCGATTCTGGTTTATTTGTTGGTTCCATGTCACCTCTAAGTTCTAGGGTGTCAATTGAAAAATTCTGTTGTCCGTCTCTGTCTGCGAAGAGGGTGTAAGGATCGAGATTACTTCGGATGGTAGCAACCCCTTCTGGTGTTCCAAACTTCATCTTCATGTGTTTGGTATTATGTAGCACTTCAAGCTCATTTAGACTCGATCGACCGAGGATGACGTTATATGATGAGAATAGTTTTATCACATGGAAGGCAGTTTTGATAGTCGCATAGTTAGGGGGAGTCCCCAAAGTCACAGAGAGGGGGATAATTCCCTCTGAATAAATGCGTTCGTTAGATAATCCCTTGAGGAATCCAGTTGAGAGCTGAATGTGTGAAGAACTAAGGCCCATTCGTTGAAAAGCATTCCAAGTAGGAAAGTGACAGTTCGCGCACTGGCCGACGAGAACCCTTATGACTGTATGAGACCCTATTCTAGTAGTAATGACTAGAGGGTCATTACGACTAGGTCAACTCCGACTAGATCATCGTCATCGAATTCGATGATTGACATTTTTCTCTTAACTATAGTTATGTTTTGCTTGGTGACAAAAGGTTGGTGAAAAAGATTGGTGATTAGTCTTTTAGTTCCCACGAATGACGTCAATCGGTTGGACGTGTGTCTTGACTCCACATGTTCGGCTCCTTGTGACTCGAACGAGTGCTCATTGAAGAGGCTTAAGACCTACAAAAGAATGTCGAATGGTGCTCTGAAAGGGGAGACTCTGAAACTCAAGTCAAAAAGAACAGTTTTTGAAAGAAATAAAACCAGACTTAGAGAGAAAGGAATGACAGATCTCTCTGTGATATGTGTGTCAAGTATAAAGTCCAGAGAACTTACCTGGCCATGATATACCGAAAGCTTTTACATGGAGTGACTTAGGAGCCGTGTGCTTTCGGAGTGTTAAACCCTAGTTTCCTTACGAGAAGATCCGAAAATTTTGAAATTCAAACGTCAGAGATTTGGAAGTTTGATTATACGGAGTGATTCTTTCCCTTAGCAATTGATTCTCGAGGGCTTCCTTTTTTATCTAGAAGATACGTTTCGTACTGAGATAGGAAACCTAATCAAAGTGAGATTCGTTCGAGTGTCACCATTCAGAAGTTGAAGTGCTCGGTTCCTTAGGCATTCGGTAGTTATCAATCGAATGGAAAGGGATAATCGTTCAGTCTTTACCGAATGTGCTTGTGGATCGGTCGTACCATCATGATCGGTCTGTTAGTCTGTTTGTTATTCGGTTCAAGGACTGAACCCCTTGTGACCATAGGTGTCGAGTCAAGCTTTCATGCACTCAGGTACTGTATCGACTGTTGTTTGGATCATATCTCACCACTACTAATACTTTAATTTTTTTAATAATTCAACACTATGAATCACTTCTTTATCGACTCTTTTTCTAAATAGACATATTATTCTTTTTCAATAAATAGTGTTGTGAGAGAGGCTCAAAGCTAATAAAGTTGACAATGCCACTAAATGAATAGTTCCAAAAATTTACATTTACACAGTGGAAGTATATATGTATTTTAAATATTTTTATTAAAATATTAATTTAATTGATAAAATATAGCCGACAACTGATAGATAATGAATGATTCTTGATAGCTGACAGCTAATGGATGATGGTCACTCAATGATAATTGTTGCTGATCGATATTAATATTCAATTATTTAACTTATAAGTGTTGTTGTTCATATATAAAGTGATTAAAAAAGAACAAGTTTATACTAGTTAAATTTGTTTTATTTTTTAATATATTTTTTATAGTATTGTTATATATTGAAATTTAAAATTCAAAATTATAATATTCATAAATTTTTAAAAATAATTAATTCTAATACATATTATAAAGAATTGACGTGAATCATATTAGCATCTATAGCTTTATAAAAAAAAAAAAAAAAAAAAAAAAAAAAAAAAGACAATTTTTTTTTAACTGCTAAAAGAAAGAAAATCAATTAATCCAAATATATACTATACACTAACAACAGAATTTAGTGACAAAATAAATTTATTATTATTTTGTAACGAATTTAACAACGAATATATTTTTTGTCATGATTTTTCAACGAATTTAGTGACGAAATAGTACTTGTTGCAAAATTAGTAACGAATAGTGCATTCGTGACTAATTACTGATAAAAATATTTTCATCGCAAAACATTATGTAAATATAAAAACCAAGTTTCTTTTATCAATTAACCACACGATTGGAATTTTTTGTCTTTAATTTTGTTATAAATTTCCAAAGTCTACTTTTTCGTTGTTAATTTCATCTCAAATAGTTAATTCGTTACTAAATTCACTGTAAGTAGAGGATAAAAATAGATTTCATTGCAAGTTTCATCACTAATTTAGTAACAAAATTCATTTCCATTGCTAATTTAGGGACGAATAATAGTTTTCATAACTAAATTTAGCGATAAATAAGCACTTTCATTATTAATTTTAGCAGTGATGAAAAGAGCTTAGTTGCTATTTTTTGCAGTGAAAATATTCTTTTGTCGCACAACAAATCTCTTATTCATCGCAAAAATTTAGTAATTAATGTTCTGTTCATAACTAATTTAGCGACGAAAACAAATAATTCATTGCTGAGATTATTAAAAACTCGCCCTAACCTTCCTTATACCTTTCTTTCTCCGCCGCGACTCTCTCACTTTGCTCTCTCTCTCACGCTCTCACTCTCACTCTCTCTCTCTCTCTCTCTCTCTCTCTCTCTCTTGCCCTAACCCTCTCTTTCTCTCTTTGTCATGGGTTCTGAATTAGGGTTTTTTTTATGATTTGGTGGTTAAATTTCTCTGTGATTAGGATTTTTTTTATTAGGGTTTCTTTGTCTCATTTTGATTTTTAGAAGCTAATTTTAGGTTTAGTTTTCCTTTGTCAATTTCAATTTTGCTTCAATCTTTGAATTTTAGTTCGCCATCACCATTATCTACTACTTCAATTTCATTTGATTCTCAGTTTTTCATCGCTAGTTGATTTTGATTCAACTATACTTCGATTCCATTTTGTAGTCATGTTCACAATTTCTATTGTAGTCGCCTTCGATTCATTCTCCAATCAATTTGTTGTCTTTACCTTCAAGTAGTCAACGAGAGCTTTACTAACCTTAACCATAGTCTCGACTCTCTCTTTCTCTCTCCTCCATCATTTCTCTCTCTTTCTTTCTCTCCCTCTCTCTCTCCGTTTAGGTGCTTCTGTTCGGCTTAGATCTTAACGTCGATTCATCTCTCTCTATTTTTCAATTTGATCTCCATTTCTCTCTTTATCTCTCAGTCTCTTTAAGTTTCTTGGTAGGGAATACATCCATTTCTCTGTCTTTCTTCCTTAATTACTAATCAGTCTTTGAGTTTTCTTATTCAATATAGGGAGTTCATCCATGTGATAAGCGGAGCAGCATCAAAGGCTATCTTCCCAGCAATAGATTTCTCACTGGCAAGTTCCATCGTCGCTAAATTTAGACACAAATCTTCATATCCCTTACTAAATTTAGCCATAGATTCTTATATTTTTTGGTAAATTTAGTCACAGATATCGAAATCCGTCGTTAAATTTAACTACGAATATAGAAATTTTTCATTAAATTTAGTCACGGAGTCTAGTAGTATTCGTCGCTAACTTTAGCCACGGATTTGAATACCTGTCGCTAAATTTAACCACAAATACTAATATTCATTGCTAAATTTAACCACGAATTTAACAATGAAAATGAATTTATTGTTAATTTGACCACGAATTGTTGAATTTCGTCGCTAAATTTTTATGACGCTTTATTAGTGATAAAAATTTTTTTATCACTAAATCCATAACTAAAAAAATTAGTAAAAAATTTTTCTAAAATTTCTGTCGTTAAATTCATCACAAAAATCGTATTTTTTGTAATGATAATAATAATTTAAATAAATCTTGTTTTATAAAAAAATTAAAGAGTAAAAATAGTAAACAAGTAAAAGTAGTAAGATAAATAAGATAGTTTAAATAATTTGAATAACTTAAATTTGTTTGTTTTGTAGAATTGATAAAATAGTTAAAAAATAAAAATAAAAAATAAAAAAACAGCTTTTGAAAAGTCAAAAGTGATGTTGACTAGCTGATTACTTTTTTGAAATTATTGGATTATTAGTTACGATTCTATCAGCTATCTGCCATCAGCTGAGTCACCAAAAGACTCCCTTTTTAACCATTAGAAATAATAATCATATAGTAGTGTCTAAATTATGATTTGTGATGAATGATGTATGGTTTATGGTTAGATTAGATTATTTATACATATGGATAAGATATTTCCTTGACATTTTTCATGAAAATCATGAATATCTAAGTGTTAAATAAATCATGATAAGTCATATGGTATGTATGACTTATACTCATTTAATTAGATTTTACCATTTAATTCATTTTATACGCTTAAATTGCATTCAAAGATGACCAAAGTTTATAATTGATATCTTTAAGACCATGAATCCTATATTAAGCGAACTAGTGGGAAAATCAATACCCTAATCTTCTACAAATATTAGTACACATCATTGCTAGTTTATCATTTTTTTTTTGTCCCTGGTTTGGCCACTAACCAGTATCTGAAATTTTATCCCGATTAATCCGGATCAATCTGTTGTCAGGCCCATGAATAGGGATGAGGTCTCCCAATATGATTATTTTATACCACCACGGAAATTCAAACTCAATCCATAGGAATGAAGTGTAGAGCCATTTCCACTGCACCCAATCCACGTTGGTATTGCTAGTTTATCATTTGGCTACATTTAGGATAATTTTTAGGTTCTTTGCTTCTATTGTTTTTGTTGTTTCCCTACTTCTGTTCTTATAATTAGTGACATATTCCTTGTACTTTTCTTACTGCGGAAAACATTTGAATCTCATTAACCCAAACGGTCCTTGTGAGACCAACACCCTCACTTACCGAGTCTACACCACACCTCCTACGTTTGCGAGTTATGGCTCACATATAGTTTTTGGCACCTTGTTAGCAATCGAGTGTCGTTAATTTATTCTATATTGTTTCCCATTGTAATTAATATGTATATTTTTTTTTTGTTACATCACGATTTGAACCCGAAATTATTAGGTTGAAAAGGAGGTTATAACCACTAAACTATCTCTTTGAAGACATTTTTGTTTGTTGTTTTCAGGGTATCAAATATAAAGTAATTTTTTAAATTTATCTCTAAATAACTCTTATATGTCTAGTGTCGTTAGAAATGGTGAATTTGAGAAAATTTTAATTTTTATCAAATAACTCTTGCATATATATTTTTAAGGTGGCAAACATGGAAAAAAGAGAAATATATTTCTCGGTACCTCTTTTGTACATGTTGAGGAGTAAAGTCGCACTAGTGTCTCTTTTCGTTACATTATTGCATGGATTGGTAGGTCCTTAGATTTAGCTCTATAGGATTTTGATCTTGAAATAGAGCAAACTCTTAGAGAGCATTGGGCACAAAGTCGGGGAACTTGCTTTGATACATACACCATTCCATACTCTTTTAGTGATACTTCTTTGATCATGGCAAAAATTAACCATCCAAGCTCATGAAACAAAATATTCATCCACTTTTGCTTATCCTCATTCATTTCCACCCGATTTCAAGATGATAACCAATGGCCTCTTAAAGATCATTTCTTGTCATATAGGGACAATGCCCCATTACACATTCGTCTCCCTAACATAGATTTGTCTTATGAAATCAAAGTCCGATCTGCTTCAACCGTTACAGTCCTTCCATGGATTGAATGCTGCAAACCCATACAGACACATGAGTTCTTGCTTCACATTCAGAATTACAAACTTTACAAATGAGAATACCAAGTTGATTCTCTTCCCATTCTCTTCTTACATCACATCTTCGGACCAATTGGTAAGAAAATTTGCTCATAAAATAGTTTTGTATCTCTAGATTAACCAAGTTGAAGAGAGATAGTACCAAATTTTTCTTAATTTTCCAATAAATTGTTTCATCAGAGTTTGAGAGAGATTACTACCAAAAAACAAAAAAAAAAAAAAAAAAAAAGAGTTTGAGAGAGATTTAGGGATTTATTGAGAGTTTAACCACACCATGGAATCATCAAAGCACTTCAAGGTTAAAGCTTTTATTTAGGGTTAGATAAGACATGCAAGCAAGTCATAAATGTTTCTTGTAAAGGAAACTACATGAACAGAATATCCGATTATGTGTGGGAACTCCTTGAAGGCATGAATGAAAAATTTATTATAGAATAAATCCTCTACTAGAATAGTGAACCCTAATTTTAAAAGGCCTATGGCCCAAGAGATGTACAAGTTGTCTTGTGCTTATAAGAGAAATAATGTTCTACAAGGTAGATATTTTGTCTAAAAACTTTGATTAGTTATTAGAAATGAATAAGACCTCCAGACAACCATTTAGGAACATTCCCGATTCGTGTGCCATATGTGCAAATTTCGTGCATTCATTCTTTGTTTGTCGTGGAAATTTGTAGTTCCTTGAGTTCTTAGAGGAAAAAGCAAATGCAAATCGGGGAGGAATAATTTCTATTCTAATGCATATTATCCCGAGACGAGAAACCACCTTGATTCCTCTAATGCGAATCTTGATGGAGCTCTCAATAACTATCAGACTAAGTCATTCAATCAACCTATTTGGAGTCGATTTTTACTCTATACATACTTGATCTTTCGACTCAAGTAGTGTTGGATATTCTAATGACTCAATCACAGCGGAAACATATACAAATAATTTTTGAAAAAATAAATAGATCGGATATAATAATAAATACCTCAAATGCATAACCCAAAACAATCGATCGATACGTATGTCCCTCGATCGGATCTCGTGGTCGGGATGGTGATCACGATGTTAATCAAATCAACACCTCAATATCACAACGTCGCAACCCTCAGTCCAGCGATCGTTGTGACGGAAAAAATTCCCTACACGAAATTTTTTCTAAAGCCCTCAATTTTTATTCTCTCTCAAGCCATTCTCTCATGGTTTCTTCAATCTCACAGAATTCTCCACACCCTTAGGAGGAGAAGTTAGTCTCCTTGTGTTAATATGAATCTACGTGAGAGAGAATTAAGAGAGGTATGGGTAAGTGGGAGTTACCCCACTAACGTTACCTAATTGTCTAAAATACCCCTCGTGGGCATCTTAAACCAATATCTCCTACTTGCACGCGAGGACATTATACGTCTGTCACAAAATTATAACTCATGCGATCACATCACCTTACTGGACTTTCATACAGGATTGGGCGTCGTGCGACCTGTAAGTACACCTGCAAGCAAAGACCTATCGATGCACCTGTTAGGATGATCGAGAAGCCATCATTAGTATCAAAAGAACTCACTGCACCCCAAATCCAAAACTAATTATATCCATCGAACTACTTTCCTCATCGAAAGTAATCCACAATAAACGCTCGACTATGTATCCACTATTATACTTACATCCCAACATGGATAAGCATAATAGGCATGCCGATGAATACAACACAATGATGTAATGTCAATTGGTCTTTCTTTTTCCAAACTCGAATCTATTAGTCTTAATTCAGCTGCTTTCTTAGACCTGTCCTTCAGACCTCAATTTATCTTTCGGACCATCGATAAACAGACTAAAGTAGTAACACTGAGCCAAGACTTTTAGAAACAGCCGAAAGTGACAAGAGTATAAGAGATCTCACCCAATGGATCTCGGGCCTCACACAGTGGAAACGAGGATCAAAATCATATCAGTGTCTCAAATAATGCTCCCACTATCCCTGGTCGTCATATCACACGCGGTATGAAACGCGTGCCACAGTGTTATTCCCTCATCTCTCAAACGGTATATGTCAGATTTCTCTAACACTGTGCAGGTATGGAACTCAGTCTACACATAAAACTTTACCCAGAGATCTCAGAGACAATATCACTAGTCCCAGGTGATATCTGAGATCTCAAATCTGGCTATTTACAAGCAATATGGATGTGGGTATATCCATACCGGTCATATCGCATATGACCTCATCCTAAACACATATCAGGCCACTTATGTTCTAGTAGGGCTACTCTCAAAACCTCTTACAACTAGAAACCGTCTCATCTCCACTCACTCAGAACTGGAGGTGGTCACTCGTGTAAGAGAGTCGACCACGCCTGCCTGACATATCATTTATTACAACAAATCACAAAATATATGATAATAAAATAGTACAATAAATAAACTCATGACTCAAACATGCACACATGCCATATATATAACACAATAAGCATCAGTACAAGGTGAGAAATGTCAATATACATGCAAATCCAATGATTCCAATATCTCATACATGAATCTCTCACAATGGGTTTATTGAATGGATTGGTCAACACGCTGTATAATAATGTACTTAATTTATCACTTCACCATTCTCGGTGAAGTCTCTCATAATATAGTATTAGGTATCAATGTGTTTAAACTTACTGATATTTAAGGTCTCAAGTATGGTCAAGGGTGGCCTAATTTTCTCAATAAATCATCACTGGTCTTCCACTATTTGCCACAATCCCTAAGTGATCCGAAAATCTTCGAAACCAAACAATCTGGAACCGGTATCTCATGTGCCTCCTCGTGCGTGAGTACCACGCGCCCACTCCCTGTGCTCAAGTGCACCTTCTCACGTGTGTTGTGCACGCGCCTGCAATCTGAATCTTTCGTCTTCACCCGAATTTCACTGTAAAAGGTTTTGACTCGTTTCCAGAAACCTCGAATTTCGATATTAACGTGCAATATATATATCAAAATGTAGATCTAGTATAGAAAAATATGGATCTACCAATTTCATACACTGATTTGACCTAAAACTCGTCAAATCTAGGGTTGAAGTATTCGGTCACTATTCACGGCCGAATGTTTCGATCGGAATTTTCTTCGCCTAAACATGCTCAGAAAATTACGAAAAAATTATTTTCGTATTCTACGGATCATAGGTAACACAGTGATATTCTCGGATTCACGAAACTCATCCGTGATCCGAACCCTAAATTTTGAACCCTATATTTTTATACCCGAAAATGAAATTCCGAAACTTAATTTTAATAATCCAATAAAAGCTCTGATACCAATGTTGGATATTCTAGTGACTCAATCACAGTGGAAGTATATACAAATAATTTTTGAAAAAATAAATAGATCGGGTATAATAATAAATATCTCGAATATAGAACCCAAAACAATCGATCGATGCGTATGTCCCTCAATCGGATCTCGCGGTCGGGATGGTGATCACGATATTAATCGTATCACCACCTCAATATCATAACGTCGCAACCCTCAGTCCGGCGATCGTTGTGACAGAAAAAATTCCCTACACGGAATTTTTTCTCAAGCCCTCAATTTTTATTCTCTCTCAAGCCATTCTCTCATGGTTTCTTCAATCTCACAGAATTCTCCACACCCTTAGAAGGAGAGGTTAGTCTCCTTGTGTTAATATGAATCTACGTGAGAGAGAATTAAGGGAGGTATGGGTAAGTGAGAGTGACCTCATTAACCCTACCTAATTGTCTAAAATACTCCTCGTGGGCGTCTTAAACCAATAAGTAGGGAATCGATAACGGTGGTATTCATCGGTTCTTCACGGATGAGAAACCTATAAAAACCCCACCGGAGCTGGCCTGACAGGGGGATTCTGATACTCAAGTCAGTATAAGTGATAAAATAAAAACTGATAATAGTTGTAGATATCATACCTCAATTGTGTATAAAATAGAATACGGAAGCATATCTCTGGTCATATAAGATTAAGCATGAAATCCTACCTTTGTCGGTGTATGTAAATTAATATGAAACCTCCATTTGAATGACATATAGAATTGGGTATGGAACCTTTCTCTGACTGATGTATGGAATTGGATATGGAACCCCCCTCTAACTGATATATAGAATTGACATTCTCTCGTGTGTAAAAAGTGAATTCACTTTGAAAGTTGTCTATATTCTGTATTTATAGTCTTTCAAGGGGTGTAGAAAACCCTAGTTTTCTTGTCCGTGAGCTCTTTTAAAATGGTAGGGATTATACTTCAAGACTTATGGAAGATTTAGACTTCTTTGAAATTAAGAAAAGTTTAGAATTTTAAAAAATTTTCTTTCCTTCGTAAGAGTTCATGAGAATTAAAATCGTATAGGAATACGGAAAGATTTGAATTTGATGATAATTGTCTTCTTTATCGGATAATTTTGAATGATTTTAGAAACCTGTTACGTAGAGTACCATCATTTGCCCCCACTTCTAATGACATTTTGAGGAAATGATATTAGGAGTAGAGTGGATCAGAAGAGGCCTCTCGGGAAACCGAGAGGTCGAGAGACAGACAAGTCAAACGATCGAGAGATTGAGAGACCGATAGGTAGAACGATCAAGCAATTGAGAGACCGACAGGTTGAACGATCGAGATGGTGAGACCAATAGATCGAACGATCAAGAGATGGTGTGACCAATAGATCAAACGATTGAGTGATTTAGAGACCGACAGGTTGAATGATCGAAAGACTACAGACTGACAGGTCGGATGATCAAGAGATTGAAAGACTGACAGGTCGAATGATTGATCAGGGTGACGTAGGCCTATTCGAGGAGATAAATTCCAATGATAGATCAGGGTGTCATGGGCCTATTCGAGGAGTTAAATTCTAGTGAAAATCTCCATTCAGGAGGATTCGCTTGAATTCTATCGATAGGAAATAAACAAAAAGACTGTTAGAAAGAAAAACATAGGAGTCTTACTCGATGAGGGACTTCTTTTGCTCAAGGGAGGCGAAAGACCTTACTGACAGTAAATGCTTAGATTCTCTGATAGGTCAAACAATTTTGAGATTACGAAATCAATAAATCGAGTTATCAGTGGATCAGGGGATCGGAAGATTGAATGCTCAACAAGTCAGGTGATCCAAAGATCAAGCGATCGGGAGAAGATATAGGATCGAGAGATAGAGTCACTGAGAGACTAAGGGATTGAGTGATTGGTGACTGACAAACCGAGTAACTAGGAGATCAACAAATCAACAAGTCAAATGACCAAGAGGTTGAGAGACCGATAGGTCGAACAATTCAAATAATCAGGAAATCAATAGACCAACAAGAGACTGAGAGACCGATAGGTTGAATGGTGGAGAGACCGACAGGTCAAATGATTCGAATGATCCGGAAATCGAAAGATTGACAAGAGATCGAGAGACCGATAGCTCGAATAGTTAAGAGACCGATAGAAGATTGAGAGGTTGACAGGCCAAATGATTGAGAGACTAACAGGAGATTAAGAGGCCGACAGGCCGAACGGTAGAGAGACTGATAGGCTTAACGGTAGAGAGACCGACAGGTCAAATGAAAAAGAGGCCGATAAGCCGAACGGATGAGAGACCTACAAGAGATTGAGAGGCTAATAGGCCGAACGGATGAGAGGCCGACAGGCCAAACGAAAGAGAGGCCGATAAGAGATTGAAAGGCCGATAGGCCAAACAAAGGAGAGACTGACAAGAGATTGAGAGGTCGATAGGCCAAATGAAAAAGAGTCTGACAGGTTGAACGGAGGAGAGACCGACAGGTCGAACAATCAAGGGTGACATAGATCCATTCGGAGAGATAAATCCTATCGGTGATTAGAGCTGCATAGCCCCATTCGGGGAGATAGATCCCAACAGTAGATTAGGGCGACATGGGTCTATTTGGAGAGATATATCTTATCGGTAGATCAGGGCGACATGAGCTCGTTCGGAAAGATAGATCTCATCGGTAAATCAGGGTGACATAGGCCCATTCGGGAATATAAATCTCATTGGTAGATCAGGGCAGTATAGGTCTGTTCGGGAAGATAGATTTCATTGATAGAGTAGGACGATATAGACTCAATCGGGGAGATAGATCTTATCGGTAGATTAGGACGACATGGGCCCGTTTGAAGAGATAGATCCCATCATTAGATAAGAGCAACATTGGCTCATTCAGAGAGATAGATCCCGTTAGTAGATCAGAACGACATGAGCCCGTTCGGTGATATAGATCTCATCGGTAGATCAGGACAGCATGAACCCGTTCAGGGAGACAAATCCCATCGGTAGATCAGGGAGACATAGGTTCATTCGGGGAGATAGATCCCATCAGTAGATCAGGGCGACATGGGTCCGTACAAGGATATAGATCCCATCAATAAATCAGGGCGATATGGACCCGTTCGGGGAAATAGATCCCATCAGTAAATCAAGGCGACACAGGTCCATTCGTTCAATAATGTACCATGAGATAGACAGTCAACAAATTATCCATGTGAAACCGAGAGAATAAGGGTGAGAAAATTACCTAACGAGGGGTACCCCCGGCTACCACGTCCTGATTTTCATATATTCGAATGAACTCAAGCTGTCAAGAAGAAGTGAAGTAAAGTTTGAAATTTCTACGACTGATCAGTTAGTCATTCCTACAGATGGTGTCAATCTGTTGGAGTCAATTTTTACTCCACTGACACCTGCTCTTCCAACTCGAGCGGGGAGCCGATGATAGTAGTGTTCGTCGGTTCTTCACGGATGAGAAATCTGTAAAAACTCCACCAGGACTGGCCTGACGAAGGGATTCTGATGCTCAAGTCAGTATGAGTGATAAAATAAAAACTGATAGTAGCCGTAAATATCATACCTCTAATTGTGTATAGAGTAGAATACGGAAGCATACCTCTGATCGTATAAGATTGAGCATGAAATCCTACCTTTATTGTTGTATGTAAATGGGTATGAAACCTCCCTCTGAATAACATAAAGAATTGGATATAGAACCCCCTCTAACTGATGTATAGAATTGGGTATAAAACTCCCCTTTAATTGATGTATAGAATTATCTCTCTCTCTCGTATATAAAAACTGAGTCCCCTATGAGAGTTGTCTATATTCTGTATTTATAGTCTTCCAAAAAGTGTAAAAAAACCCTAGTTTCCTTTTGCATGAGATTTTTTGAAATGGTAGGGATTGTAATTCAAGACATATGGAAGATTTAGATTTCCTTAAAATAAAGAAAGATTTAGAATTTTAAAAAAAAATTCTTTTTTTTGTAAGAATCTATGAGAATTAAAATTCTATAAGAATACAAAAAGATTTGAATTTGGTAGTGGTTATCTTTCTTATCGGATAATCATTAATGATTTTAGAAACCAGTTTAGGAGATACCGTCACTACCTAATCATTATGGAAATCAGCATGCTTTGCATCCTAGGATAAGATATAACCAATACTAAGAACACAATTAATCGGGTAGCATTGGACCCCCTGCTCTTTAGCCTGCATACAAGCAACCTGATCTAGTTGCACCATCTAGTTCATCTAGTTTTGAGGATGAGGTTTTTTAGTTGCATTCAAGAATTTAGAAGCACAAACACAGATAGTTAACTAGCACACACAATCTATAGCCAAGGTAGAAACCCAAAATCAAGCAACTCACTAGTGCTATCACTAGATAAGCAGATGGAAAGCATTCTAGCTCTATGGAGCCCAATCCCAAAGGATATGCCAATAAACACATTAGGGCCATAAACATATTAAGGAGTGGTAAAGAGGTAGATGATAAGGCTACAGATGTCAAAGAACTTGGGATTAGGGTAGGACAACAAGAGGCGGTGCCGAACAGAAAAGACAAAGCACCATCCTAACCATCAAGCCCAAAATTTCTCAATTTTAATCCTACCCGTATACCTTCATCTTCCCCACCATCTCTTTTTGAGCCTAGAGTTCTATTTCCATAGGCCTTAGTTGTATCGAACCCTGGAGCTAAGAAAATGAAACATATTTTATAAACTTTTAAGCAAGTCAAGATAAACTTTACAATTTTGATAAGAGAAAAATACTTGCCCAATTATTGAATTTTGTACGCAATTCACAATTGCGTCCTTGGACTTCAAACACAATGATTGAATACTCACGTTAAAAAGTGTAATGATTTAGTCCTCGGTGCTAAACCGGTCATTAAACACTAAGCCAGAAATATGTTAGGTAGATTGATATTTTCAGATTTGGTATGAAAATCGGACCCAAAATGCTGATGTGGGAAGTGATACATCGACACAATCAAACAACATTCATGCTACGTAGATAAGCTACTTATATGGCACAACGTGGCACCTGTCATGTTAGCATTTTGGTTAATTTAAGAAAAAATGTGCCACATCGGCCCTCTCTCTCACTCTCTCTCTAGGAATCTCACTCAAAACACAATCACACACACACTCTATCTCTATACACATGCTCACTTTCTCTTTGTGGCATGACTAGTGGAGAGAGTCTTGCGTCTGAGACAAAGAAAGAGAGAGTCGAGCAACTTCGCTACTGTTGATTCAATTCCTTCACCCATATTTATTGATTACCACCATCCTTTGTTGTTTTCTATCCACCAGTTTCAATATCTCCTTTATCGTTCGATTCTATCCCCTTTCCCCGGTTATTCACTGATCTTGGATTTTATTTCTGCATCATCATACCATACCGCCTCAATCTTTACCATTACCGCATCAATCTCTACCTCAATTTGCCTAAACCATCATCACTGTCGCCCGTTCTTTGCTATGTCAATGGTAGTTCAAATCCGTCTTCATCGACTATGTTGTCTGCCATTAATGAGAAGCTTCAATCTCTTCAAGTCATGTCCAAAGATCATTCCCTCATCTATATTTTGTCTCAAAGTGTATTTCATTCACCATTAAGGTAAATTTCAGTATCAATTTGAAAAGTTGAACTTTCTGTCATCCCCTTCGTTCTAGCTATCCACAATTGATAAAAAAATTCAAAAGTTTCGAGTCCTCCATTTTCTTGAATATTGAGCCTTAATTCAAATTCCCAATTACCTTTAAACATAGTTTTGAAACTACAAGGCAAATTTTAATGCCCAATTTGTTGAAAATTTTCTTTTGCAACTTCAACCGTGAAGTCATCATTGTGAAAGATGAAGATTTGAGTGTGCGAACTCAAATCAATATTTGAAATCAACCTATTTTCATTTATGCACCTAAACTTCATTTTGAGTTAGAATGCAAAAGGAATTGAAGCTTTTCTAAAAGTCATCAATGGTAGAACCTAGTCGCATCAAGATTTGAACAATCTACACACTCTCTCTTCCAATAGAGTTTCTCTCTTTTATCACCAAGAACATCATCTTCTTCGGTCGTCGTTATCTTCATCACCTTCCGTCAAAATCAATCTCATCTCTCTTACTCTCCGACTCTGTTTCTCTCTCTATCCACTCTCTCTATCATATCTCTCTAACTAAAATATGATTTGGCATGATTGTTGGACTTGACTCTATTTCTCTCTCCATCCACGCTCTCTATCCAATCTCTCTAACTAAAATCTGATTTATCATAATAGTTGGACCAGACCTGTGATGTGGTAGGTACTACATTTTGCCACGTTAGCAATTCACCTACACGGCATGAGTGCTATTTGATTTAACTGATGCGTCACAACTATCATGCTAAATCAAAAAAATATCAATCTACCTCGTACATCATGTAATTTCCAGCTCAACATTAAATGGTCGGCTTAACACGGATTTGATAAATTATTGCATTTTTCAAATTTTGAATATTCAATTGTTACATTATAAATTTTATACAAAATTAAGAAATTGTATAGATAATATTCTGACCCAACTTTCATTAAATTCTAAATGCAAGGAATAATTTAAGAATATTTATGTGAGAAAATATTATTTTACAACTTTACGAGCATTCAAAATTCAAGACTTGCTGCTTAATTTGGTGAACTTTCCACTGAAATGTCCTGGTAGCCTCAACATCCACACTTCATTCGATGGAGATAATTACATATTCTGAAATAAATCTAAAATTCACTACTTAATTTGATGAACTTTAAAATATTATAATAAGATTCTCAGACTCTCAAAATCGTAACGAATTTATCTTTTTATTATTGAAAAAAACAAACTATCTATTAAATATTAAATATTGACGTAAAGTAACATGATAAAATAATTGGATATACAGATGATATATCATTGTTAGATCATCACTAGAAAATACTTCGTATTACCATATCAGCAAACATGTTTATTTGGCAATACCATGTAAGCAACGTGATGACGTGGCATCCGTTAAAAAAGGCACTCATCTCTCTCCCTCTCCTCACCTCATCTCCCTCTCTCCTCACCTCCCCTTTCTCTCACTCCTCTCCTCTCTCGCTGGAAAGAAAAAAAAAAGCACTCCTTTCTCTCTCTTCCCCTCCCCCTTTCTCGCTCTCTCTCCTCTCCTTCCTCGCTGAAAAAAAAAAAAAAGCAATTCTGATCTTGGCGTCCCGGAGGCAGTGATTTTTCTTCTCGCCTTCCCTCCTCCTCTCTCTCATCTCTCTCTCTCTCTACGTCTCTCCTATCTACAAAAGCTTCTCTCCAAAAGCTTCTCATCAGGTATTTGAAATTCCTTTGCAAATTTTGCTTCTTTTAGAGGAATTAAAGTGGGTTTTCCCAATTTTAATTTTTGTAATTTTTTATTTTTTGGGCGTTGTAGGAATAGAGTGTATCGAAGCTAGAGCATTGAAACCAAGTTTTCGTCCAAAGAATGTGACGAAATCGATGACCTAAAAGGCCTTCCTCGAGGATTTGTGATGTGTGAATGGAATTAATGGAGTTGAGGGTAAGGATTTTTCCATTGAGGACCTTCTGGATTTCTTTAATTGAGATTTCGAATATGGATCTATTGAAGTTGATGAAGAAGAACCAGAGCAAGATGAAAATGCAAATTCCATCGGTTTTTCTGGTGAAACTGTGCCTAGGTCTCTTCCCGACGATGAAATTCCAGTTCCGGTAAGAAGCTGATTTGGATTTCCATGCATCCTTGCATCATGTGCAGCCTTCACCATCTGATTTGAACTTCCAAACACAATACATCTTTCCGGAATGAAATTCAGAAGCTGTGCTGCATACGTAAACATCTCTGATCAATGGAGAGACTGGTATTTTAGCCATTCCTGTTAGGAATTATCGATTCAAATTTAAATTCCCTGAATTATTACGTTGGAAATCAAATTAATCGAAAAAATATAATCGAAAGAGATTAAATATAATAAATTATCAAAAGAATTTGAATTGGATTATATTTGATTGAATTTTGGTGACTCGATCAAATCTTCACATAATTAATCTTATTTTTTTGTTTGAATGTTTAAGTCTAGCAATAGTTTAGGGTGACAATTATAGAGTTTTAATAATTTTTTATAGTTAAGAGTCTATATAAATCCTTTCATAGTGCATTGGATCCCTAACTCTAAATTTTTTAACTTCACACTAAATATTGAATGAAATTGAGAGCATAGAAAACTTATGCATGTCCTACGGATCATTTTGGTGGTATTACAATCGTCGGAGATTGTTGGAATCACGAATGACCGAAGGTATATTCGATCTCCTGCTTTGTATTATTATTATTTTATGTACAATTTTTATTATATTTGATGTGCAATATTATGTAATATTTGATATCAGAGTAGGGGTGTTATAACATCCGGATCAAGTTCGGGTATCACGATACCCGAGCTCGGCTCGAGTTTTGTTTAGATGAGCTTGAGTTCGGGCTCGAACTCGTAGAGTTTGCGTTTCTCGAGTTTGAAGTATTATCGAGTAGTGTCATTACTTATTTTAAAATTTATTTTTAAAAAATATAATTATTTTAATAAATAAAAATTATTTTTAAAAATATAATTATCGGGTTCGTCGAGCTTTCGAACTCGAGCCCGAGCCCGAAATACCTGAGCCTGACTCGACTCGAGCTCAAGCTCGAACTTTGACCGGGCAATATCACGGGTACCCGTGACACTACCCAAGTGTCATAACAGCTCTATATCAGAGCATCTTTATCTTTCGTCTCGAGAAAATTTCAAGATTTTTTTAAAATTAAGATTTTTGGATTTTTAAATATTTTATCCAAAATCTTTTTTTAAAAAAAAATTGAGTTCAAAATTAGACTCCTTGTTTTCAGAAATCATTTTAAAGCATTTGTGCATTTTCTGATGAAATTTCAGTTGCCGGAGATCCGCCAAATCCGAGTTAGGACCCTCGGCTTTTTTCAAGCGAAGAAGATCTGAAACTAACTCTTTAAAAATGCACCGTGAGAAAAGGGTTGGAAGACACCTATTTAAGGGGAAACAAACATCTAATGTTTGCCCACCGGTAAAGCCACCACATGTGGAATAATTCAAGTTTTGCATTTGAAAAGTGAAAGGCACACTTCTTCTTTCAAACATTTGTGCTTTGCTTTTGAAAATTATAATTCTGTCTTGAAATTTTCAATAAATCGATGGTTTCCCAAATTGGTTTAACATGTTACAATCAAGTCCCTATAGCATTTTTTAAAAAGAGTCAATAAACTTTAAATTGTTACACTTTATTCTTGAAACTTTAAACTAAATTTTCTCCGTTTGAAAAAATTTTAAAAAATTTCAAAAAATTCACAAAATTTTGAAAGTATCTTCAAAGCCTAAATTTTGAGCAAATTGTGTATAAAATTAATTTTGCGTATAATTTTGTATAGAATGGGAGGTACAAAATTAAAAAAATACATTAAATAATTTGGTTGTATTTTTATATTAAAATTTTATATATGTTGACATGACAAAATTAAGTAACATTATTATCCTGATAATCAATATAATTTCTAAAATTAATTAAGATCTACTCATGATAATCATAATTAAATAGAAAATTACATATAAAAGTATGATCACATTAGAAAAATAATAATTTGTCTTGAAAATTATTTTTATATAATGAATATCATCTCACAAGAATTTTTATTACATAAAATAATAAAATTGAAAATAAGACATCAAAATAGTTGTTTTCAATAATATTCTACCTAGTTGAAATCCCTTTTCTACGTAATACTATAAGTGCAGTTAATCTAGTACATATATAGGTTGGTTCTATTAAAAAGATAGGTATAAGTTTAATGCTAGTTGATTCATAAGCAGTTCCATATGACTCGCCACCTATCTAGGAACCTACCTGGTGTATTAGAGAAGTCGTCTTATAGAACTAAATAGAATATGATAAATTGATCAAGCAAAAATTAGCTATTGGTTCCTAAATAACCCACAGGCTTTGACGAATGAGCTGTTTTGGTAAATCTTATCATAATGTCAAATAAATATAATAGAATTATAAATTTAGCTCACTGGTAATTTTTATATCATAAATTTATTTTCATATGTTTGCATTGATAGACATATATTAAATATCTCATATATAGTTAATAAATATATTTATTTATTTTTGCAGTATTCCAATTCATAGATTTGAAAAACTGATTTTTCTGAATAAACCAGAGGAAAATATAGGGAGTGGAGGGAAATAGTGCTTCTCCATCTAGGATATCTGAATATTAACTATACTATTCGGAAAGATGAGCCACCTCCGATAACTGATACCAGCTTTACGGCAGAAAAGACTCTTTATGAACAGTGGGAGCAATTAATCATCTAAATACCATGTTCATAAAGAGTAAAATTTCGGTTGGTATCTATGGCTCGATTAATCAACGTACCAATATTCGTACTCTTCTTAAGGTTATAAATCAACAATTTATGGTATTGGAGAAATTTTTGACCAATACCCTCATTACTCAGTTCTCATCTATGAGGTTCACTACTATTCACGATGCGCACGATCATATCAAGCAGATGCAAGACATAACGATTCAATTAAAAACCCTAGAGGTTGAGATGTCCAAATCCTTCCTCATGCACTTTATTCTGAACTCTCTCCCTCGGCCCTATGCTCCTTTTAAGATATCCTACAACACACATAAGGAGAAATAGTTCATCAATAAGTTTATGACCATGTGAGTACAACAGGAAGGAAAGCTGCTAATGGAGATAAAATAGGATTCAACAAGTACATATGTGGCAGTGCAAGGGAAGAATAAGGGCAAGTCAAAACCAAACCAAAATGGCACAAAACCGAAAGCAAATATCAAGAAAGAGTCCAAGTGTTTATTCTGTAAAAAGAAAGGACACATGAAACATGATTGTATTAAGTACAAATGATGGTTTGAAAATAAAGATATGAAAATTTCGTTAGTTTGTTATGAATCTTGCTTGACTAAGATTTCTCATGACATATGGTGGATTAATTCTAGTTGTACCATCTACATTACGAATGTGTTGCAAGGGTTGCAAGATCGAAGGAAGCCAATGGATCATGAACAACTCATCTATTTGGACAACAAGATAAGTTCACGAGTAAAAGGTATTAGTAATTGCAAGCTCATTTTGGCCAGCGGACCGGTCTTAAAATTGGAGAGAGTGTTTCATGTATCTAAGTTTTCTAAAAAATTAATTTTCATTTCAAAACTTCTACAATTTAGTTATTCTTTCCAATTTAGTAATAAAATGACATTATTTTTTTAATTCAAATGTCATTAGTTATGGTCTATTATTGAATAGATTATATAGTATTACTTTACAAAACGATATTTGCATGAATGTAACATAAATAGGAATTAAAAAAAGTGTCATTAAGGAAAATTCTTCAATGTTGTGGCAATAAAAATTATGACATATCTTCATAAAGAGGATATAAAGGTTGGTAAATGATAGGGTACTCTATACCCTAGATTTTAGCGATTTTGAGACTTGTGTAGAGTGCATGAAAAGAAAGCAGAGTAACAAGACTTAAAAAAGTGGTAAAAAGAGCTCAAAATTAATCATACAATAAGATATTGTACTCCAGGTACAAACTTATATGATTATAGTTATTTCATCTCATTTATAAATGACTACTCACAACACATGTATCTCTCCTTCGCCATAAAGATGAGGCATTGGATACCTTTAAAACTTTTAATATAGAAGTAGAAAAACAATGCAATAAGCAAATAAAAGTCGTGACGTCAGATAGAGATGAGGAATATTATGGAAGATAAACAGAGGATAGCAGTTCTATTTACAAAATTCCTTTAAAAAAATGAAATTGTTACCCAATACACCATACCTGGTTCACCTAATCAAAATGAGGCAGCTGAAAGAACGAATATAACCTTATTTGATATGGTTAGAAACACGATGGCTAATTTCAAACTGTCTAAATTCTTATAGACTGAAACTCTCAAGACGGTAGTGTACATTTTAAACATGGTTCTAACCAAAACTATAGGCAAAACTCTCTTTGAGTTATTCGAAGGTTGGAAACTTAGTTTAAGATATGTATACATTCGTGGCTGTCATATAGAGATAAGGGTTTATAATCTACAAGAAAAGAAATTGGAATCAAGAACTGTGAGTGGATAGTTTATCGGTTATCTCGATAAATTTAAGATATATTGGTTTTATTGTCCATCCTACCACATCAGTTTTGTGGAATCTAGAAATGCTGGATTTCTAAAGAATGACTTGGTTAGTATGAGGGATTACTTTTGGGACTTAATTCCTAAAAGAGACCCATCAAATACTCTGTAAAGTTCAAATATCAAGTTAGTTGTCATCTAAAATGAGCTTCAAATACCTATAGACATAAATCAAATTACAGATGACATCCAAAAAATTCTGCAAACAGCTAACCAAAATCAAGTTGGTCAACCTTCTCCTTCGAAAAATGTTGAACAAATATTAAAGAGATTTACTCAAAAAAGAAGATCAACTATATCAGATGACTATGTAGTATACTTTTAAGAGTCTGATTATAATATCATAGCCATAAAGGATTCGAAAACGTTTTTACAACTCATGAGCTCTAAGAACTCAAACTTATAGCTAAATGCTATAAAAAAATGAAATGAACTCCATGAGGAGTAACGAAGTCTGAGACTTTGTAGAGTTGTCAGATGTAGTAAAACCCATTAGATATAAATGGGTTTTCAAAACTAAGACCGACTCATTAGATAATATCGAGAAATGTAAGACCGGACTCATTGCTAAAGAGTTCACCTAAAGAGAAGGAATCGACTACTCGGACATATTTTCTCCAATGTCTAAGAAAGAATCCCTCTACATCATTTTAACACTTGTTGCATATTGCAATCTAAATTGTAACAAATAGATGTGAAAACGGCTTTCATTAATGGAAAATTAGAGCAAGAGGTTTATATATATTAACCTAAAGGATTCTTCTCTAGTGGTAGTGAGCATTTGGTGTGCAATTTCAAGAAATCCATATATTGGATGAAACAAACTTTCCGTCAATGGTATTTAAAATTACACAATGCAATCACTTCATTTGATTTTGAAGAGAATATTGTAAATCAATGCATATATCTCAAAGTTAGTGGGAGAAGATTTTGTTTCCTTATCTTATATGTGGATGATATACTACTCATCACTAATAATAAGGGAATACTATATGAGATGAAATAATTTCTCTTTAAAAACTTTGAGATGAAGAATTTAGGTATTGCATTTTATGTTATCGATATATAGATATATCGAGATAGATCTCATAAGGTTCTCAAATTATTTCAAGAGATTTACATTAGCAAAGTGTTCAAGAGATACAAAATAATGAACTATTCATCAAATATACACTACAAAATTAAAACAATATACAGATAGTGACTTTTATTGTCGATGAATTTTAGTGACGGTTTTTTATGATATTTAGAGACACTTTCGACGAAATCGTTAGGAAATGTATACATTTTCTGATGATATAAAATTGTCAGTCAGAAAAACTTTATCAACCGTTAGTAAAGTAGCAAGATCGTCTATAAAAACTGATGTTCAATTTTGACGACTATTAGTTGTGATCCTTAAATATAGCAGTGTATAGAGATAATTTAAAAATAATCACTATATAACTCTTCTTTTCTGTCACTTAACAATACCGTTTGTATAAATTCTTCATATATACTAATTAATATATTTTACCGTTTGTAAATGTCATCTATCATTCAGACGGTTATCATTTGTCATCGACAAATGTGACAATTTTTAGTGATGGTTTAGAAAAAGTTACTGTATGAATTTTTTCAGTATCGGTTAAATCATATCATCAATATAAGTCTATACTTATACTAACCTAATCAATGCACCGTTTGTAAAATGGATCTTCAATTAAAACAATTATTAATTGTCGTCAACACTATAAGTAAAGGTAACATTATAATTTTATAATAAATTATATTCATAACTAATAATAATACAGTGATAACTAAAATTGTGATAAGTTTAGGATAATTAATAGTAATATAGTAGTAATTTAAATTGTATTAAGTTTATGTTAAATAATAATAATATGGTGATAACTAATAGTAATATAATAGTAATTTTAATTGTGTTAAGTTTTTCATAATTAGTAGTAATATAGTTGTAACTAATAGTAATCAGTGGTAAGTTAAATTGTGATATAATATAATCAGCAGTAATATAGTAATAATTAATAGTAATATAATCATAACTAATAATAATATAATGGTAAATAAAATGTAATTAATAGTAATATAGTGATCATTAATGATAACTATGGTAACTTAAATTGTGGATAAGTTTACGAAAATTAATATTAAAAATATAGTGATAATTAGTAGTAAAATATAGTAAGTTTGTAATAACTAATGTATAGTTGTAACTAGTAGTAACTAGTAGTAATATATAGTGATAATTTAAATTGTTCTTACCCGCCTTCAATTCCTACTTCCCGCCTTCGATTCCCGCTTCCCGCCTTCGATTTCCTCTTAAATTGTCACACAATTTTTTTTTTTTTTTTGAAAACATAACTTTCGCTTTCAATTCCCTCTTCTCTTTCAAAATCTAACTTTCCTACATAATTTTTCGCTCTTCATAACTTCCCGCCTTTAATCACTTCCAATTCTAATTCATCCTATTGTTTACCCTAAATGTCCATTTAAGAGTTCGTTCTAATTACCTCCCAACCATTGGATAAAAAACAGAGAGTTTGTCCACCTATCGGTTGAAATAAGATTTATATAATTTAGAATTAATACCTGGACAGGAGAAATGAACTAATTTGGGTTGTTTTTATGGTATACAAAAGCACCATTAACGTAATATAAATTTACATTACTACATTATTATATGTAATGTTATTTAAAATAAACTCAATAGTGCCGTGTCATTGTGGAGCACTATTATAATATGAAATCATGTAACTAATTAATACATAATATATAGTCTTACTTTGACGATTCTTACACAATTCATTAATAAATTGGATATTATTAATTTAAATAATAGTACATGATATTCAATATTAGTAATTAGATAAAATTAGTAATAAAAATTAATATTAGTAGTATTAGTAATTTAAATAATACTATATAATTATATAAATTAGTAATTATATATATTATATAATCTAATAATCAATATCCAATATTCATCAATTTTAAAGTTTGGTTAAGGCAATAAAATGTGATTTATCCTATTGGAATTTATCAAACTAGTTAGTGTAGTTAGCTGGTATAAAATAGTTTACTTCTTCCTCGAGGTACATTATAATATCTCTTCACTTGGATTGATTTTTTATATGATTAGTTATTGTTATGTTATATTATAAATTTCCTGATTTTATTTAATCAATTATATTATTATTAATATTATGAATAATATTATATATGTTAAGAAATAAAAAAAGAAATTATTAGTGGTAATGCGGGTGCCTGTGCACCCTCGCGAGCACCGCGTGTTAATGGTAAGTAGTGATAATTTATGATAAGTAGTAGTGTAATAGTGGTAAATAGTGATAATTAGTGGTAAATAGTAGTAATGCAGACATCTAGATAGTAAATAGTGGTAACTAGCAATAAGTAGTGGTAATGCAGTGACCATGTGGTATCAGTAAGTAATAACTATGGTGGTAAGCAGTGGTAAATGTCATCTCCACTACTCTTATATTTTTAATAATCATTAAAAACAAAAAGTAAATTCTAAGAATTAATTATATTAAATTCTAAAAATTAATTATATGATATAATTTTATATAAATTTCAATAAAAATAACAAATAAAAAAAATAAAAATATTATATAATTTTATATAAAATCTAAAACTTATCTATCAATATAATTAATTAAACTAATATAATTAAATAATATTAAATATCATGTAGTTAATTATACTCACATAATTAATTACACTATTACATTCTCATACTCGATCAAAAATAAACAAAAGAAACAAATATATTAGTATAACTATTATATTAATATATATTTCTATATATTACTAATATATTAGTATAACTACATGTTATTATATTATATATTAATTTATTATATTATAACAAATATTATTATTATATTAATATTATATACATAGTATTATATTTTATATTATTGTATTACATATTATTATATTATATTTTAACACATTAGTATTAGATTATATACTATTACTAAAAAAACTCAACTCTATTTTGTTTTTGATTATTCTGTCTTTATCTCAGTGAACAGATTAAATTCTGAATCTATTTATTTTTCTGGTATCAAATCCGATTGGAATATAGAATATCATAATAATGGTAGAAATTGAATCACTTTTGTTTTGTAATATATTTTATAAATTACTTATTAAATTATAATATAATTTTAATTTTATTATATGTTCTACAAAGATTTAATATTTTATTTTTTCTGACAAAACAATTAAAAAAATGAAATAATAATAATAATAAAAAAAAACAAACAACAAACAAAGTGGGCAGGTGCCAGGCAGCCTTGCCTAGCGCCCACCCTCTGTTTTTTGCAAAGGGGCGGGCGCCCGCCAACTCTTTGTTTGTTTGTTTTTTTTTTTTTTTTTTTAATCTAATCTAAACCACTAAATAATTATATTTAATTATATAAATTAATTATTTTTAATTGTTTTAGCTTTAAATCATTTGTTAATAATGATTATATTTAAACAATTATTGTATTACATAGTATTATATTTAAGCAATTATTATTGTATAATTAACTAATAATTATTTATCTTTAATTATATATTTTTTATATATTATTTTTTAAAATTAAAAATAGGAAATAATAAAAGAAAAAAAAGAGGGCGGGCGCCCGCCCTTCACTATATATATATATATATTTATATATATATATTATTATACTATATATATAGATATGTATAATAATATATAATTCTAAAATATATATATTATATATTGTTGTATTCTATATTAATATAATATTTAAAATAGGAAAAATTATCAATATTATGTAGTTTATATGAAAAAATTCTAATTTTAAAATTAATTATCATTATTATTTTATTTTGTATAAATTCTAAAAAATAACTAACAATAATAATTTTAATTAATAATTTTTCAACACAAAAATTGGCGCCAAAAATATATTTTACTTTTTAAATTTTTATTTATATGCTATTAATTTTTTGGGATAATATTTTACACAAATATTATAAATTTGGTAACATATAATAACCAATAATAACCAATGATATATCCTAGTGATCGAGCCTGGTGACCGTCCCAATATACGGGTGCTAGCCTAATAAGGGGCCTGGCGCCCGCCCCCTATAAGTGGGCGCCACCATAGGGGGGTCCTAGCGCCCACCTCCATACGCGGGCGCCCGCCTTGTTTGTTTGTTTTTTTTTTTTTTTTTGCATCTAATATAATCACAATATAAATAATTATATTAGTATTGTTACTCTATAATATATATTAATTCAATATATTTTTAAAGGTAAAATAGTTAAGTAAATAATTATATTTAATTACATAAATTAATTATTTTTAATTGTTTTACCTTTAAAGATAATTATTATATTTAAACAATTATTATATTACAACATAGTCATATATTTAAACAATTATTATACAATATAGTATTACATAATTAACTAATAATTATTTACCAAAATAATCCATTTGCTATGGTAGATGAAAATAACCTAATTATAAATCTTAAATTCTAATATAGTAAAAATTGAAAAATTATATGACTCGCAAAAGAAAGAGCGGATAAAAAATGTGAAAAAATGGGAAAAAAATGGCGGGTCTTGAAATTGATAACTTCAAAACTTTTTTTTTTTATAAAACTTTTCTCTCAATACTGTTCTCAAAACCCTCAATTTAATACAAAATTTTCAAAATTCCGGGATAAACTTAATATTGAATGCGCATTGATACGAGTATTTATGAGTATTATAGTAACAAGTGATAAAAGTATAGTAACAAATGATATGTGCCAAATACTAAAATTGCATTATATGAAATATTACATGAAATGTAAAAATATATAATTTAGATAATGATATATTATTAATTTAAATATTATATAATATAATTTAGTTAATATTAATTATTAATTAAAAATTAAAAAAATTCACCAGGCGCCCTCGCGCACATAGGTGCCTGGCGCCTGCCACCGTCGATAGGCACCCGGCACACACAGGTGCCTGGCGCCCACCCCCATCGGCGGGCGCCCGTCCATACTAGCCCTATATATATATATATAAATATATTGTTACAATCTATTATATTATATTATATATTATTGTATTAATAATATATATTTGTATTATACAGCTATTAGCACATACATTACTATAGTATAATAATATATATTTTTTTAATTAGAATTAGTATATAATATACATTACTATTATCATTATATCGATATTTTGATATTTGTAATATTAATTATCATTAAAAAAAAGTGAATGAGAAAACATATTTTATGATATGAATCTTTCAAGAAAAAATATTATATATTATATAAATTCCTAAAAATATACAAGAGAAAAGATAAATGAGAATATATAATAATTTTTTGATAATAAATGATAATAAGTTATAAGTTCGTGATAACATGCAGTAATTTTATGATAAAAAGTAGTAAGTTCTGATAAATATATTAATAATATGTAATAATTTTGCGATAAAAAGTTGTAAGTTATGATAACTAATGATAATTTGTAGTAACTTTGAAGAATGTAAATATAAATTATATTTAAATTTAAATCCAAATCTCTTCATGGTCATATTGCAGAACTGATACTTTTTTTTGTAACACTCATCACCAATCTTACCTTCTCATATTTGACAAGTAAATATTGTTAATAGATACATATGTTTATAAAAATTGAATTGTCAAATTCCTCTCTTCTCCCTCCCTTCCTCCTCTCTTCATAACTAGACCTTTCATAACAAAACTTTTAATTTGGTACACCTTCTAACCTTTAAATATTCACATACACACCTATGCCCCCCATAGTTCATTATTGGCCGAAACCACAAAGCCTCCAATTCAGTTTATCTTCCCTCCCATTGCACCAAATGAAATGTAATGTAATAAGTGATATTTTTGAATAATCTAAATATATAGTATTGAGTAAAAATATGAAAAAAAAAAAGTCAAGAACAACATAGTAAAAAAAAACAGTAAAAGAGTAAAAATGTGAAAAAAGGGTAAAGAGTAAAATTATGAAAAAAACGCGGAATTTTGAAATTTTGTACGTGAAAGTGGCAACTTCTGCTTCCCTCCAAAAACTCTCCTCTCAAAATCTATAAAAAGTTGTAACTTGACTAAAGTTTTTCTTCCCATAACCTATCTAAACCTCTCACTCAACCTTTCACTGCAACAAATTTACAATACCAACAACTTCGAAAAATTTTACAATAAGGTAATCACTTTTTTTTAAAAAAAAAAAAAAAAAGTTATTCTGGGTTCTACTACATCTTATAAAAGATTTTGAATTTTTCTAGTTATGATTATAGGATGAAATAAACGAAAGCAAGCTGACCATGAAGAATCACAATTATCCATTTTTAGGTTTCTTCAATACCTGGGAGTGTACATAAAAGACAACCATCATCAACACCATCTGAATCCATCTAAAAAGTAATATTTTTATTTACAACCATTTCTTATAATGTACTACATAATTATATTCATTTCACTATTAATTTTTACTAATTTTTATTAATAGATTGACATGAAGGATTAATAATTGTGAATAAAGTTGGTCACCTATATAGATTTGATGCTGCTGAGATTATGCCTTCAAATTGTGAGACATGTAATCTTTTTTTTTTATCTTATATGTATCCCTCGTTTTACTTAATATATCAATCATTCTTGTATATCAATACACATTTATATTATTTTTGTAATTTTGTTATTTTATGGTCTCTATACTATTTAAAAAAATATATTTTATTAAAATATTTCATATGTGGTGACATACAGAAACTGATATTTTTGTTATTTTTGTTATTTTATGGTCTTTATACTATTTAAAAAAAAAACCTATTTTATTAAAATATTTCATATGTGGTGATATAGAGACTGAGCCATTTGATATATGGTGATATACAGAGAAACTAGCCTGGCGCCCGTTCCCATCGCGAGCGCCCGCCAAGGGGGGCCTGGTGCCCGCCCCCATACGCGGGCGCCCGCCAAGGGGGGGTCCTGCCGCCCGCCCCCACACAGATCAACAGATCAACACGTAACCGATGATAAAATAGTAACATCTTGTAATATATAGTAACCGATGATAAAATCAGTAATTTTTCCTAACTCAATAATAACTGATGATAAAAGCAGTAATACCTCGTAACACATGATAAGCGATGATAAAATCAGTGATATTTCCTGATAATTGACGATAAAAGTAGTAACATTTCATAACATATAACATATGGTAAAGTGATTTTTCCTAACACAATGGTAACCGATAATAAAGTAGTAACATTTTGTAACATATGATAATCGATGATAATATTAGTGATATTTCCTAACTCAATCGTAACCGACGATAATAGTAACATATGATAATATATGATAACCGATGATAAATCAGTATATTTCCTAACTTAAGGGCAACTGACGATGAAAGTAGTGATTTTTCTTAACATGATGGTAACGACGATATAAATAGTCACTTATGATAACTGATGATAAAAGAATAACATTTCCTAAATCAATGTATCCGATGATAAAAATAGTAACATCTTGTAACATATGGTAACCGATAATAAAATGAGTGATTTTTCTTCACATTATGGTAACAGATGGTAAAAGTAGTAACATTTTTTAACATATGGTAATCGATAATAAAAAACTTACTATTTCCTAACAACCTATTACCTGAAGATAAAAAAACTACTTTTACCGACACTTTTTAAAAATGTCACAATACATCCAGCATGCTACAACGGTTGCACAAACCATCAGAATACCCCTATACCGACTGGTGTATACTCCACTGATATTTCATCCGTTGGAGAAAGTATTAGCGACACTTTTTGAGTCTTTTGCTGACGGTTTTTGACCATCAGCATAGTGCTATTATTTTGTAGTGATAGCTCCGATTATTAAAAGGGATAGATTTAATTTGGACCAATATTCTAAGACAAATTTAGAAAGACAACAGATGGCTAACATCACATATGCTTCCATTGTTAGAAGTCTTATGTATGCATAGGTCTGTATAAGATTTGATAGAGTAAGAGATTTACATGTGTCAACCTGAATGATTTTTTTCTTGTGGTAGTAAGCATTTGGTATGCAATCTGAAGAAATCCATATATTGGCTGAAACAAATCTTCTGCCGATGGTATTTGAAATTACACAATATAATCATTTCATTCGGTTTTGAAGAAAACATTGCACATCAATGCATATATCTCAAGGTTAGTGGGAGTAGATTTTGTTTCCTTATTCTGTATGTAAATGATATACTATTTGCCACCAATGATAAGGGAATACTGTATGAAGTGAAATAGTTTCTTTCTAAAAACTTTGAAATAAAAGATTTAGATGTTGCATTTTATTTCATCGGCATCTAGATATATCGAAATAAATTCTATAAGATCCTCGGATTATCTCAAGAGACTTATATTAGTAAAGTGTTTAAAAGATACAGAATGACAAGGTAATCACCAAATATAGTTTCGATTATTAAAGGGGATTGCTTTAATTTGAACCAATGTTCTAAACAGATTTAGAAAAGGAACAGATGATTAACATCCCATATGCTTCCGTTGTTAGAATTCTTATATATGCACAAGTCTGAACAAAATCTGATATAACACATGTTGTAGGGATGTTAAGTAGATATCAAAATAATCCGGATTTGGAATATTGAAGGATTGCAAAGAATGTGTTAAGATACCTAGAAGGTATCAAAAACCGCATACTTACATACAGAAGAACTGACTAAAAGTAGTCAGCTACTCAGATTCGGATTTTGTTGACTCTATTGATTCCTGAAAATCAATGTCAGATTGTATCTTCATGACTGTCGGTGGAGGTGTATCGTAAAGAGGTGCTAAGAAGATATTAATTGTGACCTCTACTATGGAAGCTGAGTTTGTTGCATGTTTTGAGACTACGTCACACGCGGTATTACTCAAAAGTTTTATATATGGGATTAGAATTTTAGATTTTGTATCTAAAACATTATATATATTTTGTGATAATTCAGCTATTGTATTTTTGTTAAGAATAATAAAAGTAGTGGTCAAAATTAGCATATCGACATAAAATACTTAACTATTAAGGAAAGAGTGTTAGAAAATAAAGTTGTAATCCAACACATTAAATAATATGTTGGTTGATACCTTAATCAAAAGCATACCACCAAATAGGTTCATGAATCATGTTGTAAATATAGACTTATTGTCTTATTTAATGAAACTTGGAATTGAATTTTCTCAATAAAATTGTGTACACATTTTTTACTTTGAGATAAATTCATTAAATTTAGATTTCAAATAAACATGACGTTTATTTATAAAATAAATGTCACCATAAGATTAGAAATAGAATATATTGTGATATACAAAAAAATAATATCTATTTTAGAGAACTTATCGGCGTGATTCATATACTTTATTTTCATAAAAAATTGACTTAATTTCGATTTTAGTTGGTTTACTAGACAAGTAGAAGAATGTTAGAATGTAACGACACCTCAGTGTACTCATATTTTACTTCTCCTCACATTTTTATATAATGTTCTTCATGCTTAATTCATCAAATATTTGATCAGCTGATATTTTAAATTTTAGGTGATCGGTTAGTAGAGTATTGATTGATTTGGTAGTGACTGCTCATGGGAGATTGTTATCTCTAGACCAATTATTTGTTTCTATCGTTCGATATATTTTGAATTCCCGATCAGTATTTTTGCCTCACTGATATGTTTAAATAATTATTTCTCATCGGTTCGTTGACCAAATAGTATTTTCAATCTCCAATCGGCATCTTCTGATTCTCTTCAGCACTGTTCGGAAATTACTATTCAGCACTTGAAATTGGAAATTTTAAATAATTCTTATCGGTGCCTTCCAATTTTGCTCCTGCACCCGTTCGGCATAATTTTCTTTATTGACCGGACAGCCCATTTCATTTCCTTTTGGGTATTTGCCAATTCATTTGGTCATAAATTTTCTCCAATATTTCTTCATTCGGTATTGACCGAACGGTGCCCATTACATTTCCCTTCGGATATTTGTAAATCCTATTCAGTACTGTTGACAATAAATTTTTGGTGCTATTAAGAACCTGTCGGTATACACTTGTAAATTTGAGGAGCCTGTGTCCCTCTATTTACTGATCGACTAGCCACAAGGAAGCATTCTAATTTGGTTGGTCGGTCAGTCTTCCTGATCGGCTATCCCGATCAGTTTTCCTTATCAGTCTTTCCGATCAGCCATCCCGATCAGTCTTCCTGATCATCCTTCCCGAACGGCCTATCTGGTCAGCCTTTCCGAATGGTTTTCCCGATCGGTCTTCCTGATCAGTCTTCCCGAATAACATTATTGGACAATATTCCTGGACAACATTCCTAGGCAACATTCCCGAATAGCCTTCCTGAATAGCATTTTCTCTCTTTAACTAATGTTCAGCTAGACCGATGAGACTTGACCCAAACACATCACAAATCACACTTTTCCTCAATAAATAAAATTTTAAGTATTTAATCTTATTATATTAAGATCTAAATTTACCAAAAAGGGACATATTGGGCACCTGGGTCCATTGAAAGTGAAGGAGGGTAACTAAGTAAATTCAAAAAATGAGTTTATAAGTAAAGAGAATGGGTGAGATATTAGAACCCACGAAAACCAAACTCCATTTTTCTTCTTCTTTCTTTTCTCTCTCGGTTCACGCACTCTCTCTCTCTCGGTTCATGCCCTCTTTCTCTCTTTCTTCCTGTTTCTTCCAAAGATCAATCAAAACACCTCTAGACCCACACTCTAAAAGTTTCAAAACTCATGACCCAACCTCTGGCAAGTTAAAGTTAGTGAGAGAGTTGAGATTTCTAGTAAGAGAAAATCTAGAGTTTGATCGTGACTCGACTTGAAGCGAAATCAAAGACTAAAATTTAGGTAATATTTCATTCTCAACTTGGGTTTATTTTTCCTCTTTCATGACTCTGGAGTTATGCTGAAATTTGAAGAAATAGATTTGATGGGTTTTGAGTCACCATAAGTGAGAGAAAAATTGGGTATTTAATGTTAGGGTTTTGATTTTTCTTGAAAAAAATTGATATTGATAGTGATGGATACTTGGTTGTGTCCTTTAGGAGTTGCCAAAAGCTGAACAAGCAGGATGTTCACTACAGAGACGTCCGGGAGTGACTATCGTCGCTAGTACGGTGAGTGGGACTTTGATGTTATGTTTTCGATTGAACAAAATCCATGTTTTATAGTTTTTCAAATGACGTGTTTTGACGGCATGAGTGCAAGCATACGATTTGTACTATGTTTTATAAATGACTACTTTTGTGATTCATTGGAGTATCCCAAATGATTTGTTCAAAAGTTATGCATCCATGATTTATAATGAAAAGATATCGTGTCACTCTTTGAAATCTTGTTATGATTTATATGCTACCATTGCATTGGTTCACTGATTTGAAATGTTTTGATGAAACATATTGGCACACGGATTTGATATGAATTAATGATATATGTGGACCGGATATGTACATGTGATATGATGATGTGATGATATCCTTGATAAATTTTCGTAGCTACAAAGGGTTTTGGTAGAGGCACCCATTGTGTCCGGATACGCTTTTGCAGGAGGTGTCCCTAAAATGTCATATGTATAGTTGCGGTCGGATGAACCAAATTGGGGAGGACGTCTGTTACATCACAGTCTCACTCCGAATGAGGTACTATACTTGATTGTTGGGTATACGTATAGACACGGGTTAGCCGGTTGAACCAAATGTGGGGATGACATGTGTTACGCCACTATCTAGCACTTGGTAAAACCTGTAGCTACGTTGGGGTAGAGAGCTAAATTTTATATACTTGCATATGAAAAACCCCCAATGCGCCCTTCATCGGTCGAGGTAGACTACTGCAGGGAATGTTTTATTGACAAACTCTAAATGATTTGGAAATGTAAATGGATGCATACTTTGATACTATGATGTGTGATATGTGATCACCTGGTTTCTGGAAATGATATGCTTGGTTTTAATATCATTATGGTTTTGAAATGTATTTTGACACTCCATATTCACACTTATTATTGAGAACATATTGTCGATCCCATCACTCACTGAGTATTTCCTTATAATACTCGCCATTTACTTTCCATAATTTCAGAGATAGATTGATAAGAAGTCGTGTCAAGAGAGTTCGACATACTTGATTTGTATTGGAGACCTTGGACTTTGGTATGGTATCGACCATTCTTCTGCAATGATTTATTTGATGATGTTGGATGATGTACATTTGAGATCTATAGTATGACCATTGTATACATTTATCGGGATGATTGGAATTTTGTTATGTAATGTAATTGAAACTCTCAGATAGGTTGTATTTTTATGCATTGAGGTAAATGTCTTCCATTTTATATTCTTTACTTGGGAAAATAATATTTTGAAGAAACAGATTTTATACAGGTATTGATGTTAGTTTTCATTGTCTCAATATGCATGTCAAGTGGTGGCAGTAAACAGGATGACGGGCGGCTGTTCACGGTTTCGGATCGAGGATTGGGGCATGATATAGAAATTTTTCATTCAAATTCAAATTTATTGAATTAATAGGAAAAATATAATTAAAATAGATTAAATATAATAAAGAATGAAAGGAATTTGAATTGGATTGTATTTAATCAGATTTTGTTAGCCCATTCAAATCTGTACACAATTAATCATTTTTTTTTCATTTTGAATCTTTAATTGTCTTTTTATGACGTTTAGCAATAATTTAAGGTGATTATTATTGGGTTTTAATAATTTTTTGATAGTCGAAAGACTATATAAATCTTTTTCTAGTGTATTGGATTTTTAAATTTAAATTTTTAAATTTTATATTATTTATTGAGTAAAATTAAGAGTATAAAAAATTTATAGTTATTTTAAGAATCATTTTGATAGTATTATAATCGGTGGAACTGGTTGGAATCACAAATGATGGAAGGTACGTTTGATTTCTTGTTTTGAATTATTATCGCTTTATATTTAATTTTATTGTATTTGGTGTGTAATATTATGTTACATTTCCCATTATCTCTCTGCTATTTCTTTGAATGAGTGAACTTCTACCTTTTGGCTGCTCAACTCTCCGAAGGGGCCGCTTCGTTATCTTTTCTCTTGAAAAGTTTTGGGACAAGGAATATGAGTCCCCAAAATAATAAATACAATTTAAAAAAAAAAATTATAACTTTGGTGTAAAAAATTATGTAAAATCAAATTAAACAATTTTGTTTTTGGGAAAAAAAAAAAAAGAAAAAACATAGTTGTTGTAAATTAAGTACCAGAGAGATCAGAGACTGTCTTAAGAAAGGGATCAATTAGTTAGAAAGTCCAAGAACTTTATTATAACATCATAAAAGGGAGAGGTTAATTGTGAACTTTAGAGATAGTTAAGGACCGAATACTAATTATCCCTCGTTCAATCAATCACTGCCTCCCATATAGTCACACCTCCCTCTCTCTCTCTCTCTCTCTCTGTCTCTCTCTTCCTAGCATTCATTCCATCAATCCCTTCACAGTTTCACATGGTCAAACTTCTCCCCTCTCGTATCGTAGTCTGATATGATGACACTCTGTCCCACTCTATCCTGAAACCAAAAGCAAAGAGAGAGAGAGAAAAAAAAAAAAAAAAAACTCTGCAGTTTATTTATTGCGATTTTAACCATTGCCTTCCATACTCTCTCTCTCTCCCTCTTTCTCTCTCTCGTTCTTAACTTGGAGTTGGACAAGTCGATCCCATTCCGCTATCATTCACAGCTACACGGGAGTAGCCAACCTCACCTCACAGGTCTCTCTCTCTCTCTCTCTCTCTCTCTCTCTCTAACGTGGATTCTCCCAATTTGTTAGCACTTTCTGTCTCGTAGTTTTCACTCCACTGGTCTTGTGGGCACGATTCTCCGCTCTCAATTTATTCGTATCTTACTTCTTTCAATACCATCTAAAAAACATTTCCTAGTTGTGTTTCATTAAAAGCCATCGCCATCTGTCTCTCTCTCTCTTTCTATCTTCTTTATGAAGTGTCTTTTCTTCTGCAAATGCATTTACTTAAGAGTCTGTTCTCTAAATTAACTCCATTTACTTGAAACTGGATTTCTGGGTTTTATTGTCATAATCAGATTCAAATGAAATTGCTTCAATGGCCTGTGATTTACATTTACCTTGTCCCTTCCTTCTTTATATAACCACTCTGCTTCTCTCTATCATTCATCTTCTTTCTCCCACTTTTTCCCTCAGCCCTCATCACCTGCCAGACTCCACCAGAGTAAGTTCTCTCTCTCTCTCTCTCTCTCTCTCTCTCTCTCTCTAAGCTTTTTAAATGTTATTTGTAGTATAATACTTTTGGGTTACTTCAAACATTATATATTTAATTGGGTATGTAATGTAGGAATCGTTATTTGAGGAAAAAACCCGGTTGGGTTCAACACCACCGAGTTGTCACAACAAGTGCAACGAGTGTCACCCTTGTTTGGCAGTCCAAGTACCCACACCACCGGGTCAGAACCGGTTCCAACCAGGTTCAGACCGGTTCATTCCAAAGAAGTACGAGTCATCACCTTCATCATCATCAGCAGCAGCAGCAGCAGCAGCTGAGAGTAACATCAATACCAGATTCTCAAATTACAAGCCTCTTGGCTGGAAATGCAGATGTGGGAATCGCTTTTATAATCCTTAATATGTGATTTTTTGTGGCGTGGGAGTGAAATATTTTAGATAGATAAACAAGGTATTGATTTTTTTTTTTTATTGGGTGGGTAGGCGTGAATTATGATGTGTAATGTTGCATTAATTATGTATTTATACGATTTGATTTTATTACAGTGTAGATAAATTGCAACTTGAACGCTGACCCACTCGGTCTTTTATTATTTTATTTTATTTTATTTATAATATTTTTTTATTAAAGTAATATAATTTTAGTAAAAGAATAATATTTAATATTTTAAATTTTAAATTCATATTACATTAATAATTTTTATATTCAAAATCTTATTAAAGTCAGTTTAGCATAGTTTTTAGTCTAAATTAACTAGGCAGTTTTCTCTTATGGTATGCAATATTTTTTTTTTCATAAAATTGTTACATGGCAACTCGGAGTGAGTTTCAAACTATTAGTAATTTCGTTTTTACATCATTAATATTACACTAAATCATTATTTGGAACTAAATTTGTGTTTATGAAATTTCAGTTGAGTTCCTTACGTATTTTTTTAAAGATATATAAAGTTTCGGGATTTTTTTTTTCAAGAAATGTAAGATTTTCTGAGTAAAATAAAAATTTACTAAATGAAATTCAAATTATCTTATATTGATAATTTTTAATGTTAAAAAATTATTTAATTTTAGTCAAACTTTATTTCATTTTTTCCAAATGATGTCTACATTGTTTAAGTAACTAAAAATTTAGAGCATGAAATCTTGGTTAATTAAAAATTTTAATCATTAACATTTTATGATGATATATGTTGGAACTCACAATTTTAAGAAGTTTTAGTAAGAATAAAAATTTAATTTTTTTTTAATTAAACATGCTTAGTGTAAAAAATGTAGTTTACCATCTTTGGTTTAGGGGTTTTGTGAAAAGCTTTTTCTGGCTGTCAACTAAATTTAGTTTGAGTCTAAGAGATTAAATTTTTTGATCTTTTCATATAATTCATAATTTTAATTAAAAAATATCGATTCAAAGGAAAATAGTGTTTTGGAAACTTTTATAAAATAGAAATCATTTTTAGAAATATTCATTTTAATCAAGAAGTGAAATATTCTTGTATCTTATTAACTTATGACCTTATAACATGATTGCCAGGAGTATGCGATTTCAAAAATTAGAATTGAATTTTTTATAACTTATATATCTAGATTTTTTTTTTTTTTTTTTATCTTTGATGTACTAGATCATTTTTTAGCTGGTAAAAAAACAGAAAAATAGAGAAAATGTTTTCGGGAATTAATTTTCATGAGATTTCCCTTGATTGAAGCGTCTCATCTTGTGCTTGTGTTGTCCCATATATCTATCTTCTTGGGATCTGTAAGGCTCATTGCCCGATCACATACAAACTCTCTCTCTCTCTCTCTCTCTCTCTCTCATGCAACAGTGTGACAACCTCTGTGGGAACCGCTTAGGGCATAGACCCAGCTGCGGGTGTTGCCCACGAAAATAGAAAGGTTTGCCATTTGCATGAATCGAGTTGTGATTTTCTTTAGTTTCATGAAATCACGATTGTCACAACAATTTCAGCTTTGTCCAACCTCTTATTTTCTGCTACCTTGTTTGTGTCTAGTGTTGTCCTATAGTTTAGCTCGAGTTTTTCTTTTTTTTTTCTTATCAAAAAAAATTCTAATTCAATATTTTAGTTTGGATCGGGTTGTTTAAATTGAGATTGGATTCAATTGAATTTAAGTAAATTTTTAGTATAAATAATAATTATTATTAAAATATTTTAGTTTAAACTCTTTTTATAAAGAGTTGGATCTCTTTAGCAAAATTTTAATTGTTTATAAAAATTATTTTTAATTAAAGAATAATATAAAATAAAATAAAGGCAAGTTTAGGGAAATTGAGGTTTATCAAATACCACACCACCTTGGTACAATGTGAATACACCACGTTATCTCTCCCATGATTGATTTACTAGAGTTCTTCTTAGAACTTCGACACCATCTGTCTGTCTACTTCAATTCCCTTTAACATGCCACGTAACTTCAATCCTTCTTACTCCACCGCGTAGGCAACAAAGTTTTACAACGTAGGATGGTGTGATCCCAACTCTACAATTTTTTCCCCCTCCAACGATTAATATCTAAAATCATATTTCAACTGATTCATCTTAAATTACTATCATATCTTCTATTTTAAAAAAAAAACACTCTCATGATAGTTTCAAACTCAAATTTTGATTTAAAAACCTAATATACTTTTCACAAGATCAATTGTTGGTCGATGATCCCTACTCCACAATGGTATTATGTTGTATGCACCATGTCACATCTCTTACTATTGATTAGTTAGAGTAGAGCTCTATTGGTAAATATATCCATAAGAAACTTTTACCATTAATTAAAATATTTAAATTAAGGATTGTCGGATAATGGATGGTTATTCCATTATCCCAACAACCCTAATAACCTCCCCTTTCTCTCTCTCTAATGGTGTGAGTAACATCATTCATCCACTTGTTGAAAAGAGTGTAATGGAGAATTGCCTAGTGTTGAGAGAGAATTCTCTAGAGTGAGAATAGTATTGAGGGATTGTGAAATTTTTATATAGAAAAATTTCTCTCGTCATTGGATTCACTAGATTTAGTGTTGAGGTGTTATGGATCCATGGTGGTGGTTCGATTAACCTTATGATCACCATCTCGATTGCGCAATTCGTTCGAGGGATTTGCGGTTCGCCGTTCAATCGATTTTGGAAGCCCTATTTATTGAAGTATTTATCCAAATTCTGATCTATTTAATTTCCAAAAATTATCTTATTTCCGCTGTGCATGAAATATAAAATCCAACATTGGTATCAGAGCGTTAGTTGGATTAATTAAAATAATTTTCAAAATTATTTAGGTACAAAATGTGAGGGAAAAAAATTTAGGATCTGGATTACGAATGAGTTTCATGAATCTGAGGACACCACCAAGTTGTCCATGATCTGTAGAGCATAAAAATGATTTTAGTTGAATTTTTTGAGCAAAATTATGTCATGAAAAGTGAGATCAAACTTCTTGGCTATTAATGGTGTCTGAAGCATGAAACTCTAGATCTACTATGTTAGAGACAAAATTGATCTATAATAATGGTATATTCATACTCTTTATGTTCGGATTTGTATGTTTCATGTATTTATTGTGATTTTGAGTTGTTGGAAAGTGGTTTTTGGCCATGGCAGTGGAGGGCCGCAAGCAATAACGCTCAAATTGTCGAGTTTAGGGATTAAATGCTCTAAATAATCGAGTTAGGATGATTAGAGGAGAATTAATTAGAAGTTGCAGTCAAAATCCAGCAAAATCGAGGCCAGAATGGTGTTTTCTAGCAGCCGAGTCAAAAGGACCTGGTTGTAAGCCCATCGGGGAAGCACCCCAGACCCACGGGTGCGTGTATTACACGTGAGCAGAGGCGTGTGACTCCCGCAGGTACAGGCGCGTGCAGTTAACGCGTGGGTGTGGCACATGAACCGAGTCAGGATGGTCCAGGTCATGACCCCTGGAGCTGGTCCACGCATGTGTAGGCGCGTGGCCAACGCGCTATGTGTCTGGGCGCGTGCAACTGCATGCTGTTGCGCATGCGGGTGCGTAGTGACGCGCAGCCTGCACGTGGCAGTGCGTCGGACCTCCGACGGCTTGTAGGCTTGGCTAGAAATGATTTTTCCTCATTTTTTGAGGATCTCACGTCTATATTTGTGACTTTTGTGGGTTTTTGTATGTCGAATCTAAATCCGAATGATAAGATGCGATCCCGGATTGTGGGGTATGGTGTCCATTGACTTATACGCTCGCTTTGGGATCTATACTCAAATCATTTTGGATTTGTTGATTCGAAGGGTGCACAAAATTGTGAGAATAAACATCACAAGTCACTATTGTCTCTAAGATTGCTTCAAAGATTTTTGTATTGGATCTTTGCAAGGAGGATAAATTGAATAATGACGACTATTATATTTTACACCGATAGATTCAGTTTATTCTCGATGATCAAGATCTATCTGAAATTCTGAGACATGAGATGGTAGACTCCAGGAAGGGTACCACACCTCAGGGAGATGGGATTAGAAGGCATTACGTGATAGAAGAGGAAGGATGGTTGAGTTAGGACAATTCTCCTGAGAAACATACATGACGATGTGATCCCAGTCGTTGAATAATATCCTATGACTATATCGGTTTGGTTCGCCCTAAAACGAGCATTGTGGTGCCCTTATAGCTCCTAAGATGAACATATTGACTTATAAGTTTAATAACTTATAAAAAAATGGTTGATCATACAATGATGCAGCATTTGATGCAAATATCTTGTATAATCACCGAGTTGGGGAATGTAAATGAGCCTATTTGGATATGTTTTCAAGTATTGAGTGCGAACTAATCTTTACCTGAATTATGGGAGACCATGAAACCTATATCACACATGACAAGAATATTCATACTTTCATTAATGTGAATAGGCACAGTGAACTCGAGTAGGAGCGTCTGGAGGTGAGTAGGCCAAACTCGGGTCACGTTTATGCAGTAGAGTCGAGCAAGGACTCCTGTGGCACCAAAAATAAATGGCATAAGTATGAGTAAAAGACTCGAGGTTCAAATAAGAAGAAACCATTCAAGAAATCCAACAAGTAAGAATTAAAGTACAGGAAGAAGGAGTTAGATAAAACCAAAGTGAAGTGCTACATCTGTAGTAAATTTGGTCATTTCGCTTATAAGTGTGACTAGTGGAAGCCATCTCTTTCTTCTTTATGTGCTTTGAGATGTTTATTGATTTCTCTCCTTCGTGGATTATAGATTCAGGATCCACCGACCACGTAGTTCAATATAAGAGCACGTATACAGAGTTCCGCCGAGTGAGTCCTCAAGTAGGAGGATTTACGTGGGGAATGGAGCGTTTTGTCGACATAAAAAAGAATGACATTTGTAAGTTGGAGTTGCAAAATTGTCAAACTTTGTACGTTCTTTACGTTCCGAATGTTCGACGGAACTAGATCTCAGTTTATGATATGTTTTGTTATTTGAAAACTTTATAGTTTTTATTTATTATAATAGTTCTTTGATTGGTTTTGATTTAGTCCATGAGGGGCTATATGCACCGGATATGATTCTTTTTAATGGTGTTTCTTGTTATCCTCATAAGGTAAAAGAAGATGAACTGGTTAGCAATGAGTGATCTGTATGGCCCGCTAACCAGTTTTGCCTAGATAACAAAGTTACAAGGAAACCATTAGACAATACAATGAGAATTGAGACTCCATTGTAGTCAGTTCACTCCGACATCTGTGGCCTTATGAACGTGAGAACCCGAAATGGAGTTGTGTACTCTATTATGTTTATAGACAATTACACACATTTCGGTTACATTTATCTAATTTCACACAAGTCTGAGGTATTGAAATGCTTCAGGAGGTTTGTTAGCCAGGTTGAGAATCAGTTAGATTTGAGAGTAGAAACTCTTAGAACCGATCGAGTGTAACACCAATATGACGGTGTACTCATTATTGTACTCCTCTTCATTTTATATATGATATTACTCTTGTTTCTACATAGAAAATCCAATAAGAAATTTTTTCACTAAACCTGCTTCTGAAAATTTCGACCCAATTGCCAACAAATCAAAAATTTCCAAAGTGACCACCAATGGTCATATATAATAATAAGAATGACTCTAGAGTGTTAAGAATCTCAAATTTGGATAGATCTTACTTCATTGAGTTGAATTGCAAATTTTTTGAAAAATCACCGGTAAAATCCCAGCCGGGTCAAATGTGACTCGGTAAGGAAAAACGATCACGTTTTGACGCGGATAAATTAAATTAGGCCTAATACGAGATTTTGGGTTTAATATGAAATTATGAAAAATTTTTCAGGGTCAATTGAAATTTTTATAAGTCAAGAGACTCATTTGGAATTAATAAGAATTTAGAAAGAATGGTTAGGATTTTTGATTTGTTTGTAATTAGATTTTAATTATTGGATTAATAAAGTGAGAGCAAATGACTTTTAGTTGGTGCAAAAATGATCCAATGGTGGAAAATAACTCTTGAGATGATCAATGGTCAAGATTAGAAGCAAATTTAACAATGTTCTCTCTCTAACCAAGACTAAACAAGAGTGTAGAGAGTGAGAGAGTGTGTTGGCCGAATTTGGAGAGGAGCGAAGAGATTTTTTTTAGTCTTTGAGAACTTGATCCAAGGGTGGAGAATGTGTTGAAGAGAGATGAATTAATTTAGACCTTAGAATTGTGTTAGTGGGAGACAATGAGACTATTTATGGTGTAAAAGTGTTGGGTTTCTTAGGAACAAACCAAGGGTGAGGATCTAATTTGAAATGAGATCTAAATTGTGAGCCATTGGATCTTGGTTGGTGGGAGACATTTAATTAATGAAGACTTGATTGTAGTGTGAGAAGGTGAGTTGTGTTGTGTTTGAGAGTGAAGAGAGTGAAACCGTGAGAGAGAAAGAGGATGGATTCTTGCTTGTGAACATGAAATTCCATGGTTTAGAATGAATCATAAAAATGTTCAAGGGTTAGGATTAAATGGCAAAAGTTAAATAAGCTAAACACTTAGTCTTCATTCTTCAAAAACCGTGTGAAGTCCAAGCAAGAACACAAAAAGCTCTTTATTTTTTTTCTCTCAAAATCGTGAGTTCAAGGTAGAAAAACTCATGAATCTTTTACTACGCTACCCAAATTTTTTTACATAAATCACTTCATCACAAACCCAATTACAACATATCCAAAAATTGGAGTAAAAGGAGGAGTTTTGTTTCGTGAGGATTCATAGAGGCCGAGAGCTTCAAGTGAAGGGATTCTTGGTTTTCTTCAAGCTTCATCCGGATATTTCTTGGTAAGGAACCTTCTTTCACCCTCTAGTATCACATATTTTGTTTTGGAATCAAAAGGAGAAAGTTAACTTGGTGAAATTTAGGGTGGCCGAGAGTTAGGAGCTAGGAGGAAAGATTGATCCTTTGAAGAGAAGACTTGATTGGACTTGAAACATCAAAAATTGAGGTAAAAGAAATTCTGCACATTGCTGAAATTTGAAAACCTTGTGTTGATGTTCTAAATATGATATTTTAGTATGATTTTATAACTTAGAGTCTAGGTGGAACCCAAAGGAAATATAAAAAATATGTGCAGAAAAATTTGAACCTTGTGTGGCCAAGATTTGGGATGAGAATACTATGTTTTGGTGAGCTGAATTTAGTTTTAAAAATGCAGACCATGTGTACAGAATTTTAATGTGAAGGTGATGAATATATGTGTATATTTGTTGATCAAAATGATATGGAAAAAGTGTGTAGAAATTTGTTTGTGTTTGGCCAAGAATTTGGTTGGATGAAAGGTGTATTAGTGGGTTGAAATATGTCCTGCGTTTTGTGAAGTTTGTGTGCAGAAAATTGAATGAAAAATTGAGTATGTAAATATACATTGTTGGCTGAAAAACAGGGGAAAAATAGGATGTTTGCTGGCTGAAAAGAATGGTTTGTAGTTGTGCAAGAAAGCTACTTTAAAAGCCAAGGAATGAGGTGCATTATGTGTAGAAATTTTCTACACTAAAAATGATTGCAATGAGGCCATTTTCATGCTAGCTGAGAAGTAAAATGTAAGGAGGAAGGGATTTACATATGTGCAAAATTTTAGTAATGGTGATGAGCATGTGTATATGTAATAAGTTTTGAAATGTGTGTGTTTGAATGTGTACTTGGAAGCCGTGGAGTGTGTGGTATATCTAAAGGTTGCCTTTGGGATTTTGCCGAGAGCTTATAGATTAGAGTGTGTACGTTGAGATTGTAGGATATGTAGTGGGTATAAGAAAATGAATTGTTGAGCATGTTGAAAAATTTTGGTGTTTAACTTTACACTTAAGGGCTGTCGAATACATGTTTACAAAGATGTGCATGTACAAGGTTGCGGACTGTTTTGCGCATATGAATGGAGGAGATTTTGGGAATGATAATATTGGTGCTTGAAAGATAGTATAAGGATGCCTACCAAACCATTTTGACAGTTGAATGTAAAGATGAACTTATATGCGTAAGAAAAATTGAGTTGAAGCATTTAAGGCAAGTGTGAACATGTTGGTGTCGTGAATGAGTATACATGTGCACATTAGCATATAGCGAAGTAAGGAAATGACAAGGGGATAGCACGTGTATATCTTTGGAACCTACATATGTAACCTTAATTCTTAGTCATGAATAATGAATTTAGTAAAATTTAAAATGAGCCAACCATTGTCAACTATATGACATCCAAATTTATACATCCATTATATTGTTTTCGTAGGACACACGGTTGGAGACATATCGAGGGGAGCACATTTTCGCGTTCTGAGATCATTCTAGGGAGTGACAAACCCTTCCGTATACTGTGAGTGAGACTTTGATACTATATTCTCGATTGAGCAAAAATCCATATTTTATAGCTGTTCAAAATGACATATTTGATAACATGTGTGAAAGCATGAGATTTAACCGATGTTTTATAAATGCTTCTTTTGTGTTCACTGGAGTGTCTCAAATGATTAATTTAAACGATATGCATCTATGAATTATGTTGAAATAATATTGTGCCACTCTTTGAAAATTTCATATGATTTATATGCTACCATTGCATTGGCACGCTGATTTGAAATGGTTTATTAAAATGTGTGGGCTGGATGCCTACTTGTGATGTGATTGATGTGATGATGTCCTTGATGGACTACTGTAGCTATGAAGGATGTTTGTAGAGGCGCTCCAAGTGCGTTTGGATACGCTTCGACCGGAGGTATCCCACAAATGTTGTGACATAAATGTATGGGTCCGGTTGAACCAAAAATGGGAGGTCCAGCCGAATAGGCGGTCTAGCACCGGGAGTTACTTATACATGATTATTATATCTGTATGGGTTTAGTTGAACCAAGTAATGGGGAGGTCCGTCCAAATAGGCGGTCTATCACTGAGAGTTGCTTGTACGTGGCTAACGTTGGGGTAGAGAGCTAAATTTGAAACTTCATATGCATTTGAAAAACCCCCAATGCCATTGTCATTGGTCTCGGTTGACCATTGTCGGGATAAATTTTATGGCTAACTCTATCGATTTGTTATATGGTATGGATGCATATGTTTGATATGAAATGTATTTTATATGATCACATGATTTATGGAAATGCCATACTCGATTTATAATCTCATTTTGTTTAAAAAATGAGCTTTGACACTTCGTGTTCACACATACTATTGATAACATAATGTCGATCCCCTCACTCACTGAGTATTTTTCTTAATACTCACCCCTCACTTTTCTATGATGACAGAGATAGATTTGGTAGGGAGACGTGTCGAGAGGCTTTTGACACACTTGTTATATAGTTGGAGACGTCGAGTTTTGGGTATGGTGCCAGTCATTTTTCCGAGATGAAATTGAATGATGTATATACTTGTGGTCCATAGAAGGACTATGTACATATTTATGGGATGACTGTAATTATGTTGTGAAAAATGTAAATTGAAACTCTTGAACTCGTATACTCATGCATTGAGGTACAATGTTACATTTTAAATTTCTTTTACCTGGGAAATTATATTTTGAGGATAAACAGATTTTTAAACAAGTGAAGATATTAATCTTGCGTTGCCTTGGTATGTAGGTCGTGTGATGGACTACATATGGGCTAACGGGCTGCTGTTCACGGCCTTCGATTAAGGATTGGGGTGTGATGTTGAGAGCGCGGGTATTTGTCTGAATTGCTCTGTTTCGAGAATGGTATTACAAGATAATTGACTATTCCTGCTATTCAGTGGAGTAGAGTAACCGAGAGAAAGAATAGGTTTTTGTTGGAAATGGTGAGATTTATGATGGCGCAGGTTAATTTGTTCGTTTCCCATTGGGAAGATGTTTATTGACTGCAATCGACGTCCTCATCTGTGTTCCATCAAAGTCCACAGTCAATACCCCATATGAGTTTAAGACAGAGAGCCAGCCTGACTTTAACCACTTGAGGTTATGGGTTGTGCTGCGTATATTCACGATTTTTCGTATCCACATAGCAAGTTAGACCCACGAGAAAATGAATGTATCTTTATGAGATATTAAGAACACTCCAAAGGAGAATGTGTTCAAGGTGAGCATATGAACAGCACTGTCGCCGAGATTGAGTCTCGTAATGCCACATTTTTTGAAAATAATTTCCCTATGAGAGGTGAAATCGATTGGGAATTTACATTCTATGAGATGGATGAATTTAGTAGCTTAGTTGAACCCAGCGGCGGGACCCAAGAACTCATTACAGATCTTGGTCATAGTAGGAGCGATCCATTTAGAGGTGAAAAGGTTTCCCCTCCTCGTAAAAGTTGTCGAGCACGCATACCTAACCGTCGCTTCCCAATTGAAGGAGAGGCTCTCATTGTGACTCTTAAGGATAATGAGAAACTTTAAATGGTTTTAGAGGTTCTTAAGAGTTCTATGAAGGACCATTAGATAAAGGCCATGGATGAGAGAAGGAGTTTATGAGAATCAACGGGATCTGAAATCTAGTTGATTTGTCTGAGAGTAGTAAAGCCGTTGGGAACAAGTGAGTTTTCAAGATCAAAAAACAGGCTGACCGATCGGTGGAGAGGTATAAGGCTCATCTGGTAGCCAAGGGTTACACTCAGACTATGAGCATGATTACCTCGATCCGTTTACTTTTAGTGATTGTCGCGAACATGGATCTGGAGTCATACCAAATGAACGTTAAAACTGCTTTCCTAAGTGGAAGTTTGGATGATGAGATCTGCATGGAGCAGCCTTCTGGGTTCATTTTAGTAGGTCACAAGAATAAGGTCTGTCGATTTCGAAAGTCGACATATGACCTTAAGTTGTTATCCAAGTAGTGGTACCTGGGATTTCATGAAGAGATGATATCTTATGGTTTTGTGATGATCGAGCAGGATCATTGCATCTATTTGTTATATTCTAAGAACTCTTTTGTGATCTTGTTCTTATGTATAGATGACATTTTATTGACTGGAAATAATAGAGAGTATCTGATGACCATGATGACGTGGTCATCGTCGAGTCTTGATATGAAGGATATGGGTGAGACTCAGTTCTTCCTCAGAGTTAAGATCTAGATGGATCGCTCAAGACAGATATTGGCTCTTTCACATGAGTCTTATATCAGGGGAGTTCTCGAGCGTTTTGTGAAGAACGATTGCAACCTCAAAGATACTCTTATCGCTAAAGGTTAAAGTCTAAATCTTGACATGTGCCCTAAGACTCAAGAAATGATAAGGGAGATGATTAAAATCTCTTATACTAGTGTAGTGGGTAATCTGATATACGCAATATTGCGTACACGACCAGACATTTATTTTGCGGTCAGACTGGTGAGTATGTATCAATTGAATCCTAGAAGGGATCAATGGAGAGTAGTAAAAAGGATTCAGAGATATCTCAAGAGAACTGCGAACCTCTTCTTGTGTTACGAAGGAGGTGATTTGTGTCTCGTTGGGTATTCAGATGCTGACTGAGGTAGCGATCTGAAGGTATGCAAATCGATATCAGGTTTTGCTATTTTGGAGTAGCAAGAAGCAAACTAGTGTATCTCTATCTATGATAGAAGTTGAGCTTGTGGTATGCTCAGTAGTAGTTCAAGAGATTGTTTGGTTTCGTAAATTTTTGGATCACTTATGGGTTGTGGAAAAAAGTGGGAGGTCAGTGATAATTTATTGCGATAATTAGATCTCCATTGTCTACTCTCGAGACCCTAAATATCATAGTATGACCAAACACACTGATACTTATACCATTTTACGAGAGACATCATCGAGAAGGTGAAGTGACAATTAAGTACACTTTTACATAGTATGATGGCTGATCGTTTCACCAAACCCATTGTGAGAGATTCCTTTATGAGTTATAGGAATCATTAGGTTTACGTGTATGTTGACATTTCTCATTACATACTGATGATGCTTATTGTTTTGTATATATATGATATTTGTGCATGATTTAGTCACTTATTTATTACATTTGTTTATTGTCATATATCCTGTGATATGTTGTGATAAAATATATGTCAGGTAGGCGTGGTCGACTCTCTCACACGTGTGATCATCTCCAGCTCTGAGTGAGCGGAGATGAGACAGTTTCTAGTTGTAAGAGATTTTGAGAGTGACCCTACTAGAACAGAAGTCGCTCTAATACGTGTTCAAGATGAGATCATATATAATATGACCTATATGGACATACCCACATCCATGTTACCTGTAAATAACCAGATATGAAATTTCAGATATCACTTGTGATTTGTGATATTGTCTCTTGAGGTTCTTTCTCTGAAATCTCTAGGTAAAGTTTTATATGTAGACTGAAATTCATATCTCTACAGTGTTAGAGAAATCTGACATATGACAATTTGAGAGATGAGAGAATAACACTGTGACATGCGTTTCATACTGTGTGTGATAAGACGACCAGCAATAATGAGAGCATTATTTGAGACATTGATATGATTTAGATTTCTGTTGCCACTGTGTGAGAGCTAAAATCTATTAGGTGGAATCTCTTGTACCCTTATTACTTTCGACTGTGTCTAGAAATCTTGATTCAGTGGTACTACTTTAGTCTGTTTACCTATAACTTGGAAAATAAATTGAGGTCTAAGGGACAGATCTAGAAAAGCAGCTGAATTGAGGCTAATGAATTCGAGTTTGGGAAAAGAAAAATTAATCGACATTATATTATTGTGTTGTATTCACCAACTATCCTATTATATTTGTCTATGTTAGGATGTAAGTATAATAATGGATACATAGTTGAGCAATTATTGGAAATCACTTTCGATGAGGAAAGTGATTCAATGGATATAATTGCGTTGGATTTAGGGTACAACAAGTTCTTTATGGTACTAACAGTGACTTCTCGATCATCCTAACAGGTGTATCGAGAGATCTTTGCTTGCAGATGTACTCGCCGATCGGACAACACCCAATCTTGTATGAAAGTTCAGCAGGTACCCAATCCTGTATGAAAGTTCAGCAGGGTGATGAAATAGATCGCATGACTTATGATTTTGTGACGAAAGTAAAATGCTCTCATGTACAAGTAAGAGATATTGGTAAATATGCCACTGATGAGCTTTTCACAATTAGTTAAAATATTTAAATTGAGGTTTATGGGATAATGGGTGGTTATCCCATTATCCCAACAACCCTAATAACCTCCATTTTCTCTCTCTCTAATGGTGTGAGTGACATCATTCATCCACTGTTGAGAAGAGTGCAATGGAGAATTGCCTAGTGTTGAGAGAGAATTCTCTAGAGTGAGAATAGTATTGAGAAATTGAGAAATTTTCCCTTCATTAGATTCATCGAACTTAGAGTTGAGACGTTGTAAATCCAAGATAATGGTTCAATTGATCTCATAATCACCATCTCGATCGTGTAATTCGTTCGAGGGATTTGCGATTCGTCGTTCGATCAATTTTGGAATCCCTACATATTGAGATATTTTTCCCAATTTCAATCTATTTAATTTCCAAAAATTATTTTGTTCCTATCTACAAGAAATATAAAATCCAGCAAGCTCTTCCTAAAATTTCGACACGTCAGCCAACTTCCATTTGTCTTAATGCACATAATGCACCCTCTAACTTCCTTCAATCCCTCTTAGTCCACCATGTGAGCAACAAAACTTTACAACTCAGCATGGCATAATATGGGTGAGCGTCAGTCAGGTTTAGTTCGGTGGGGATTTATATCAGGTTGATAGGAAAAACCCACCACTGACCGAAATGTTGACGAAATTCAATCGAGTTAGTGCACGTTCAGTCACGATCCATCTACACATTCTGACCACCATTGATGAGAAGCTTTAGATTTGAGTCATGGCCAAAATAGCATACTTTCATCTGCATTTCGTTTTAGATAGACTTTTCGTTCATCGCCGAAACTTCAATTTGAAAATTCGAACTCTCTTGGCGGCAGGGATGAGCGATAGCAGGGATGACTTTTGGGGAACAGAAGTAACTCAAAATCAAAATTTTGAAATATATTGGCCAAGATCAAGATTCAGTAAGTCTATCCATTCAAAGACGGGAAGACTAAGATCTTGCAATCTGAAACGGGAAGACCAAAGGAAAAAGAGAGCAGAGAAAAGAGAGAAAAGAGAGAGGAGAAAGGAGAAAGGAGAAAAATATTCCTGCTATCAAAAGACAAAAGAGAGGGAACGTGATGAAGCAGAGAGAAAGAGTGGAAAAAAAATTTTGTTTAGTTCTTACAATGGTGTTTTTGACAATTCATGTTATTTTGAGTACCTTCTCATCTATTTTAACGATGTGAACTAACGGACTAAGCAAAGTGTCACTTGAGAGGAGACAAAGTGCCTCTGAACAAATAGAAGATTTTTTTATATTATGTTAGATTATCAATAAAAGTTTGTTCCGGGCAAATATTAAATTTGGGTTCCTATAAATATATATGATGGTACCCTATTTAATAAATTTTTAAAATCATACATGGTTATCTGATAAGGAAAATAATCACCATCAAGATCGAATCTTACCATATTTCTGCAGAGTCATAATTCTTGTAGACTCTCATAAATAAAAGGAAACTAGGGTTTCTACACTCCTGGAAGACTATAAATACAGAGTATAGACAACTCTCAAGGGGACTCAGTTTTTACACACGAAAGAGAGGTAGTTCTACACATCATTCAGAGGGGGTTCTATACCCAATTCTATACGTCATTCAGAAGGGGTTTCCGTACCCGATTCTATGCGTCATTTAGAGATGGGTTTCATACCTATTTACATACACCGACAAAGAAATGATTTTTATGCTCAATTTTATACGATCAGAGATATACTTTCGTATTCTACTCTATATACAATCGGAGGTATGATATCCACGACTACTATCATTCTTTATTTCATCACTCATATGGATTTAAACGTCGGAGTCCCCCCAGTGGGGTTTTTTGTAGGTTTTTCATCCGTGAAGAACCGATGAATATTACCGTCATCGACTCTCTTGTCGAGTCAGAAGAGCAAGTATTTATGGAGTAAAAATGGACTCCAACAGATCGGTACTGTCTGTGGGAACGATTGACTGACCAGTTGTAGAAATTTTAAACCTGGTTTCACTTTTTCTTAACAATATGAGTTCATTCGAACTATGCGACAATCGGGACGAAGTAATTAGGGATACCCCTCATTAGGTAATTCTCTTGCCCTCATTCTCTCGGCTTTGTGTGGATAATTTGTCGACTATCTATCTCATAGTACATTATCAAACGAACGGGCCGATATCACCCCGATCTATTGAAAAGATCTATAACCCCAAAAGGTCTCAGTCGTTCCGAACAATGGAAGGGATTTATCTCCCCAAATGGCCTCAGTCGTCCTATCCAACCGAAGGGATCTATTTCCCCGAAGGGCCTCAGCCACCTTGACTCAACCGACGGGATCTATCTCCCTAACAGGCCTATGTCGCTCTTGATTGTTCGACTTGTAAGTCTTTCCACTGTTTTGCCTGTTAGCCTCTTAATCTCTTGGCAGTCTCTCAACTTCTTGGCCATTCGAATCGTCCGACCTGTTGATCTCTTGACTTGTCGATTTCTCTATCGTTCGACTTGTTAGTCTCCTAATCATTTGATATGTCGATCTCTCAGTTACTCGCTTTATGAATCTATCGACCTATCGGTTTCTCAACCTTCTGATCATCTAATCTGCTGATTACACGATCTGTCGACCTCTCCATACCTTAATCTCTCGATCACTCAAACCTCTCAGTATCTCAATCTCCCGATCCCCCGACTACTCAACCTGGTGATGTTGATCTCTCGATTACTTGATTTGTAAATCAGTTGATCTCCCGATCCCTCGACTTGTCAGTTTCCTAATCGTCTCTCTATCCTTTGATCAGTCGACCCATCGGTACCTCCCTGAATAGGCAAATATTGCCCAGTTTATTAAACGAATAAGTCCTCCTGAACGAAGTCTATCGTTAGGGATATATCTCTTCGAACAAGCAAACATAGCCCATCTTTTTAAACGAAATCTTTCAAATAAGTCCTCCTGAACAGAGTTTATCGCTAAGGATGTATCTTCCCGACGGACAAATCTGACCCACTCTTTCGATTGAAATCTCTCAATGGAACTCTCTCGGATACAACTTCTAGTCGAATACATATAATTTATGCTTATAATCGTATGTCTCACATGGGTTCTGTATCCATTTTCTCTCGGTTTTTTACTTATGAGCTCTAACCTCCGGATAGGATTCAGTTCCCTTTTTGTTCGAAATTACATCACACTAGTTGCAACATTGCTCCAGTATATTCTCTTGGCTATAACGCCTTCGACAATAAGCCAGCACTCATGCAAAACCTGACACTATTCTCTCGCATCGGTCTCTAGCCTCTTGCATTTACCGAGAGTTACATCATTCAGCTAGAACACAGACTCCAGGTTAGTTTTCGAATCTTCTACTTTTTTTTTCTTAGCACAAGCATTATGCACTCCTGACCACTGCTCGCCTGAACTTCCGGTCGTACGGCCCCCAACCTAAAGTCTCCTATAGTTCAAACGCGTCGTCAATAAGGGATGGAACTCCCTGAACGGGTAGACGCGACCTCTCTATCTAAAGATTTCTTATCACTCGGAGGGCCTAAATTGCCTAAATCATATCGTTCGTACGCGTCATCAATAAGGGATGGAACTCCCCGAACGGGTGGACGTGGCCCCTTTATCTAAAGATTTCCTATTACTCGGAAGGTCTAAGTCGCCCAACTTCTATCGTTCGAACGCGTCGTCAATAAAGGATGGAACTCCCCGAAGGGGTGGACGCAGCCCCATTATCTGAATATTTCCTATCGCTTAGAGGGGCTAAGTCGTCCAGATCCTATCATTCGAACGTATCGTCAATATGGGATAGAACTCCCCGAATGGGTGGACACGACCCCTCTATCTAAAAGTTTCCTATCGGACGAAGGGCTTATATCATCCAACTCCTATCGTTCGAACGTATCATCAATAAGAGACGGAACTCTCCAAACGGACTCATGTCGTCCTGATTCACCGATGGGATCTATTTCCCCGAACGGGCCTATGACGCCATGATTTACTGTTCAACCTGTCGATCTGGTATTCTCTCGGTCGTTCGACCTATCAGTCTGGTATTCTCTCAATCGTTCGACCTGTTAGTTTGGTATTCTTTCGATCGTTCGATCTGTCGGTCTGGTATTCTCTCGATCGTTCAACCTGTCGGTTTAGTATTTCTCTCGATCTTTCGACCTATCGGTCTGGTATTCTCTCTATCATTTGACCTGTAGGTGTGGTATTCTCTCGATCGTTCGACTTGTTGATCTGGTATTCTCTCGATGGTTCGACCTGTCGGTTTGGTATTCTCTCGATCGTTTGACCTATCGGTCTGGTATTCTCTCGATCGTTTGACCTGTTGGTCTGGTATTTTCTCGATCATTCGACCTATCGGTCTAGTATTCTCTCGACCGTTCGACCTGTCGGTCTGGTATTCTCTCGACCGTTCGACCTGTCGGTGTGGTATGTCTCTCGATCATTCGGCATGTCGGTCTGTTATTCTCTCGATCATTCGACCTGTCGGTCTGGTATTTTTTCGATCGTTTGGCCTGTTGGTTTTGAAATCGCTCGATCGTTCGACCTCTAGATCTCACGATCACTCAACCTGTCGATCTGCCAACCTCTCGATCACTCGATGACTCGATCTCTCGATCATTTGATCTCTCAGTTTACTGGCCTGCTGATCTCTTGACCTTTCGGTCTTCTAGGAGGACTCTTATGATCCACTCTACTCCTAATACCATTTCTTCAAAATGCAATTAGGAGTTTGGGAAAATGATGGTACCCTATTTAATAGGTTTCCAAAATCATACATAGTTATCCGATAAGAAAAGCAATCACCATCAAGATTAAATCTTACCATATTTCTGCAGAGTCATAATTCTCATAGACTCTCATAAACAAAAAGAAACTAGGGTTTTCTACACCCCTAGAAGGCTATAAATACAGAGTATATACAACTCTCGGGAGGGATTCAGTTTTTACACACGAAAGCGAGACAGTTCTATACATCATTCATAGGGATGTTCTATACCCAATTATATACATCATTCAGATTGAGATTCTATACCCAATTCTATACGTCATTTAGAGAGGTGTTTCGTACCTATTTACATACACCGACAAAGGTAGGGTTTTCATGCTCAATATTATATGATCAGACGTATGTTTTCGTATTTTAATCTATATATAATCGGAGGTATGATATCTACGACTACTATCAGTTTTTATTTCATCACTCATATTGACTTGAACGTCGGAATCCTCCCGTCGGGCCAATCTCGGTGGGGTTTTTTGCAGATTTTCTCATCCATAAAGAACCGACGTATATCACCGTCATCGGCTCTTTGCTCGAGTCAGAAGAGCATGTATCTATAGAGTAAAAATTGACTCCAACAATATATATATTATATAAACAATGTTAAATCCGACTAAATTTGATTCGAGTTGAATTATACTTTTGAAAAATAAAATTTTCTCGATGTATGTTTTTGTTATACATAAAAGTCGAATTCAAAATTTTATTTAAAAAAATCAATATTTATTATTTTTTTTTTTTGATTGAGTGGTTCGATAATTAATTTTTATTATTTTTAATTCATTCGATTTGAGTTCACTTTTAAATTTATTAAGAAATAAATTCTTTTTATATCTATTTTTTATTGTTAAAATTCAACCTCGATCCATCAATCAAGCGAATTCGTGGTTGGAGTTCCTATTTGTGTAATAAGAGTAATGCTGAGGCACCAGGTGTATGGAAATTGGGCTGGCATAGGCTTCGGACGATCCCAATGGTAATTGCTCCGGTTCATAACTGACTGTGCTGGTCATGTCCGAGCCCCGCTAAAGAAGCCCTCTTTTGTTTTTTCTTCTTTCTCTACCCTTAAAATCCACAATAGTAAAGCTTAACTGTTCTTTTTCACCCATGAATTTTATGACCTCCTGCAATAAAAATTAATTTAACAAAAATACGGGTCAAATAAAAAACTACTTAGACCCTTAATTTGATAAACATTTATCTAATATGTTAGGAAGATATTATACATATTAAAAATATTTAAAAATATTATATATCAAAATTAAATCAATTATTAATTTAATTTTTAAAATATTTAATTTTCTTTATTTTTATATTTATAATATTTATGTTCAAATTTATAACAATAAATTTTTAATATAAACATAATATATTATAATATTTTATTATAACATCTCTTTCTAGTCTTAAAATAATAAAAACTTAGTTACCTGTAATTTTACCCAACTTAATCGATAAATTACATATTATATCCCCACCCATCTCAAAATTTCACTCGAAATCGACTCTTTACCGACAATTCCTAACTTCATGAAATCTGACCTAAACCCACCATGATTATGGTTTCTTTGACATTTGGCAGAACACAGTAAAACTTAAAAAACACTTCTTCTAAAAATATATAAAATTCAGAATGCTCATCGAAAGGATTGCATTGCAAACAAAAGCAGAAGGCACAAAACATAAAGAAACATTTAAAAAAAAAAATAAAATTGAAAATGATAGAAGCACCAAACTTTTCCTTAAAAAATTATTCACAATTTACAGAACAACATTTTGATTCGAGAACTCCGAAGGACAGTGGTGACGATCTCTTCTCCCACTTAAACTAATTTATTTAGGTTTGCATCGTTTTCCAATCATCTCTGAATCACTTCCCCAATCCGGAAAATGTTAATCTCTCTCGAATCTAATTGAGATCATCCCTACCCTTATCAATCTCATCTCTACAACCTTCCAAAATTTAATTAATTACTACACCCGTGTCCTAAAAGAAATAAGATTAAATAATTTAAATTTAGGTTTTTGTTTAATTTATACGGGAGGCCGTCCACATTCTAACTGCGTTACGACGGCCATCTTCGTCGACTTCCCCGACGGTGATCTGGTTAAAAACAGCGGAGCCATAGACAAAATCCAGCGGTCCGACGCCGTACCCGATTTCTCCGACCACCGGGTACTGCTCTCTTCTCCGCCACTCCTATAACTTCTCCTACTACTCTCTTCTCTCGGAAAAATGAGGCAACTGTTGGTCCTCTTCAACATTCCATCCACAATTTGCTTCCTCACTTCTTCTGGTAATCGCAGAGTGAATCTTTCGCAATTCTCTCCTGTTCGCTGAATCGGAGAGTGTCCGGTTGAGTTTGATCGAGTAAATTTCTCTCTAATCGGAGGAATGGTGGAGGCTTCTGGTAGAGCAATGGCGACTTGATTTTGATTTTCACTGAGTTCAGATCTGGAATTGTCTTCGTCCTCGGATTCGGGAACAGAGGACTGTACGGATTCAGAAGCTAACTTTGCAGATTCAGGAACCAGATTGGCTCTGCAAACAGGACAAGTAGAGTGTTTAAGCAGCCAAGTGTCAATACAGTTAGGATGAAACACGTGATTGCATTTCGGAAGCAGACGAAGAGATTCGAATTCTTGAAATTCGCTCAAGCAGACCGCGCATTCCAGATCTCCTTTTCCGATCTTCAGATCTTTGACGGTCGAATAGACTAGAACCGGAAATGTGTTGATTACGGACCGATCAAGTCCTCTCGCCGCCTTGCGCCGGAAATTGGCTCCGCCGTGGACGGCGGAGGTGTGGTCGGCGTCAAGGCGAGATTCGGCGCAGTGGCGGACGTAGATGGAAAAGAATCCCATGAGGAAGAAGGCGCAGATGATGACGACCAGAATGATCACCATTGAGGGATTGAAGTTCGCGTCGAATCCGTACGGAGTCTGTGGCGGCACATCGTTGCTTCCTTCTTGGGCAGAAACAGTCTTCACCGCCGGCGAGAGAGCCAGAAGTAGAAGAGTAACTGTTGTGATTCTGTGTGAGGCGGAGCTATAGAATACCATTCGGTGGATCTCAATCCAACGGTGAAGGTTTCCCTCATCTTCCTCCTCCATTGCTGCTGCTACTCACACTGAGTAGACAGAAAGTGCTGAATTTTCTTTTCTTTTTCCTTTTTTTTGGGGGGGGGGGGAGTGCTTGAGTGCGCAGGTGTGTTTAGGGCGTTTAGTTTAGGGGGGGAAGAAAAGGTCGCAATTTAAGGAAGGAAAGAGAGAGAGTTTTGGGGGTTCCGTGGGCGGGAAGGCAACGAAGAGGAGGTTGGTGGGGTGGGAAAGGATAAGTTCGTACTCAACTGTATGGGGTAGGGGAGTGACGTCAACACGTAAGCTCTATGGATGTTTTGACACGTATCACCTTTTATCAGGATTTAAATAGTCTCTTTAAAAGAAAATAAATAAAAAGGAGATTGTCAAGATATTTTCTTTCACAAACCGATACAGGGATACGCCCTTTTTTTTTTTTTTTCCTTTGTGGCTGCCACGTGCAATCTGGAGAGAGAGAGAGAGAGAGTGAGATTTGATTTCTAAAAACAAATATATAACATATGTTGTCCGGCGTTTGGTTTCGGGTAAGTTTAAGATGCAAAACGGGGAGTTGAGGAGCCGACAGTTGGCCTGATGATGAAAGTGTTAAGAAACGACGAGTTGTAATAAATTAGATATGTTAGAGAAGTAAACCGGATAAGAGAAATATTATTTATTCTTATGATATTATCCAATATATATTTTAGTTTTTTTTTTTTTTCACAGAACAAAAATATTTCATTTAAAAAAGATTATTATAAATAAAGATTTTTGAATCATTTTACTTTGCTAATAAAATTATCTTTTCAATTCATATAAATTCAAAAATAGAACGAAATGAAAAAAAAATTATCTTATTATCTTATTTAAGAGCTCCTGTGACGTCAAATTTTTCAATCAAATATACGAAGTTCATTGTATTTTTGAGGCAGCATTGTCTAATTTTGGAAAATGAATATATCCATTTTGATAATGAGAATATAGATATCCCCTTAAAGTTAATTTATTTTCTAATTTGGAATAGAATTTATGTATTTTGAATTATATATATGAATATTGTATTATATAGGCCCCCAAAATAGGATGTAAAAATGCTGGGAAGGAAAATATTATAAAAAAAAAATGGAATTGCATTAAAAAAATGACTAAAAAAAATGAATGGGATTAAGAATAATCATTATAATAATCCAAAATCCTTTTTGGTGCGAGTCATGCGTATGTGTGGTTATGTATGGAAGAATGTAATGGTGTGTGGAGTCCAAGGTTGGTGGTTGATAAGGGATAGGGGTAATATAACATTAACAATGTGACCATTGCCAGAAATTAAATATATTGAGAGAGACCGTTAATTTAGTAAATAAAAATATTAAATTTTTTAATTAAAATTTAAAAATAGACAAGATTATATTAAAAGAATTGAAATCGATAACTATCGAATCAGATTAAAATGACTATCAACCTTGTTTGATAGAATTAAAGGCGAAACGACTTAAAGCCAACCGAAACCGAAAATTACTCCCAAACAAAATTGAAACCGAAGCATATAACTCATTAATTGATCAGTTGGATTTGTGTGGGGGACAAGGGAGAGAGAGAGAGAAGTGAAAGGGCAAAATCAAGTTGGTGCGAATTGAAAGCCTCGATTGGACCAGACGAGACCTCTCAATTCAACCATGTGAAGTGGAGAGAGGGCGAAGGGGGGGGGGCTTTTGTTTAGGAATCTCCCGAAATTATGATAGATAGTCTCCTAGGAAACCACCGGGCAACTTCACATTCCTCATGATTGTTTGAATTTTGGGCCAAAGATGTTCTTTCTTTTCATTACAGAGAAAAAGGAAAACGCGTCTACTTCTAATTATTGAAAAAACGCGTCTAGGTAGTCTCCTAGGATTCTCAGGATCGTACCTTATAATTAAACATGCCCACAAAATTCAAATCTTAAATTATATTATATTAAAAATCAAACATTTTTCTTCGTTTTCAAGTTGTAGCCTCATAATTCAAAGCAATCAATAATTATGGTTATGAACATTTTATGGTCCTCCATGTAAAAGGTATGGGACGAGACTAGTCTATTAACCTTAAATCCAGCCCCAATCGAATCATCTCAGCCTGATGCTACACTGTTTAACAAATTTCTATAAACATTAATATTATCACATAAAGAAATCAATCACTACTAAGTTTAAACGTTTTCGTATTTAAGAAAAATTTTAATTCTCGTAGACTTGTAAGAAAGAAGAAATTTTTTTTAAAATTAAAGAACTTCCTTAATCCCAAAGAATTTTAAATCTTTCAAAAATCTTTGATCACAATCCTAACCATTTTGAAAGATTTCAGACAAAGAGAAACTAGGAATTTCTACATCCTTAGGAAGGCTATAAATATAGAGTATAGGTAATCCTCTAAATGACTTAATTTTTACACATGAGAAAGATAATTCTATATATCAGTCAGAAAAGATTTCATACCCAATTCTATATGTCATTCATAAGAGGCTCCATACCTAATTCTATACATTAGTCAAAAAGGGGTTCCGTACCCAATTTCATATATCATTCAGAGGGGATTTCATACTCATTTATATATACTGACAAAGGTAGGACTTCATGCTCAATCTTATACGACCAGAGGTATGCTTTCGTATTCTACTCTATACATGATCAGAGGTATGATATCTACGCCTACTATTAGTCTTTATTTTATCACTCATACTAACTTGAATATCAGAGTCCCCCCACCGAATCAGTTCCGGTGAGATTTCTACAGGTTTTTTATCCGTGAATAACTGACAAGCACCACCGTCATTGGCTTCCCGCTCGAATCAGAAGATCATGTATCTGTAAAGCAAAAATCGACTCCAACAGATTGACGCCATCCGTGAGAAATGACTGACTGATAAGCCAAAAAAACTTGGCACTCTATTTCATTTCGTCTCTCCTATCGTCATGACTCCACCTACCCATTTTCGAGACGTCTCTCGATACGACGATCGAGTAAGGCCTTTACGGTCGTCAACCTTATTCTATTGTTGACTGAATTATCCTTTAGAATATACACAATGAAACCTATTGATGGGATCTATCTCTCCGAACGGGTTCATGTCGTCCCGATCTACTAATAGGATTTATCTTCCCAAACGGGCTATGTCGCCTCTATCTACCGATGAGTTCTATCTCTCCGAACGGGCCATGCCAGCCCGATCTACAGATGGGATCTATCTCCCCGAACAGACCCATGTCGCTCCCGATCTATCGATGAGATTTATCTCCTCGAACGGGCCCATGATGTCCCAATCTATCGATGGGATCTATATCCTCTAACGGGCTCATGTCGTCTTGATCTACCAATGGAATTTATCTCTCCGAACGAGCCCATGTCGCCCTAATCTACTAATGGGATCTATCTCTCCAAATGAGTCTATGCCACCCTGATCTACTGATAGAATTTATCTCCCCGAATGGGTCTATGCCGTCCTCGATCATCTGACCTTTCGGTCTCTCCACCATTCGACCTGTCGCCCTTTCAATCTCTTATTAGTCTTTTAACCCCCGGATCATTCAATTATTCGACCTATCGGTGTCTTCATCGTTCGGCCTATCAGCCTCTCAATCTCTTATCAGTCTCTCGACTTTCGGATCATTTGATCATTTGACCTATTGGTCTCTCAATCGTTCGGCCTGTCGGCCTCTCAATCTCTTGTCGATCTCTTGACCTCTGGATCATTCGATCTTTCGACCTATTAGTCTCTCCACCGTTCGGTTTGTAGGCCTCTCAATCTCTTGTCAGTCTCTTTACCCCTGGATCATTCGATTTTTTAACCTGTCGATCTCTCCATCGTTCAGCCTATTGATCTCTTAATGTCTTATCGGTCTCTTGGCCTTCAGATCATTCCATCCTTCGACCTGTCGGTCTTTCCACTATTCGGCCTGTCGGCCTCTCAATCTCTTGATAGCCTCTCGACCTCTTGACCATCCGAATCATCCGACCTATTGGTCTCTCGACCTATCAATTTCTCCATCGTTTAATTTGTTAGTCTCTCAATCGTTTGATCTGTCGATCTCTCAGTGACTCGCTCTATAAATCTATCGACTTGTCGGTCTCTCAACCTTCCAATCACTTGATCCTCTAATCACTCAACCTATCGATCTATCGATATCTTAATCACTCACTTAATAAATCTATTGACCTGTTGGTTTCTCAACCTTCCAATCATCCGATCTGCTGATTACTCGATTTGTTGACCTCTTAGTATCTTAATCTCTCGATCGCTCGGATCTCTCAGTATCTTAATCTCTCGATCCCCTGATTATTCAACCTGACGATTTGTTGGTCTCTCGATCACTCGATTTATAAATCAATCAATCTCCCAATCTCTCGACATGTCGGTCTCCCAATCACCTGTTAGCCTCTCTATCTTTTGATCAGTCGACCCATCAGTATCTCCCCTGAACAGGCAAAGTCGCTTCGTCTATCAAACAAATGAGTCTCCCTGGACAAAATCTATCATTAGGGATTTATCTTCCCAAATGGGTAAATATCGATCAGTCTATTGAACGAGCAAGTCCTTCTGAACGAAATCTATCGTTAGGGATTTATCTCTCCGAACGGGCAAGCATAGTCCATCATTTTGAATGAAATCTTTCAGATAAGTCCTCATAACAGAGCTTATTGTTAGATATGCATCTCTTCGATGGACAAACCCGGCATACTCTTTCGATTAAAATCTCTCAATGGAACTCTCTTGGATATAACTCCCAACCAAATATATATGACTTACGCTTGTAATCATACACCTCACGTGGGATCTGCATCCACTTTCTCTCGTTTTTCTATTTAGGGTCTTGGCGCCCCAGACAGGACTCAACTCTCTCACTTGGTCTTTGTATTACATAAGGTCTCGACACTCGGATGAGATTTAACTCTCTTTCTCATTTTTCTATTTATGAGATCCAGCCACCGGATGAGATTTAACTCATTTTCTCTTGGTTTTCTATTTAAAATGGTTATTACTAAACTGGATGGGATTCAGCTCTCTTTTTGTTTGAAATTACATCACATCAGTTGCAACATTGCTCCAATATATTCTTTTCGCTATAATGCCTTCGACAGCAAGCCAACATTCATAAATGCAAAGTCTGGCCCCATTCTTCTGCATCGGTCTCAACCTCTCGCATGCACCTAGAGTTATATCATTTTGTCAGAACACAGACTTTAGGTCAATCTTCGAATCTTTTACTCTTGCTTTTCTTAACGCAAGCATTCTGTACTTCCGACCACTACTCGCTTGAACTCTTGATCACATGACCCCTAGCCTTTCGACCCTTTAGTTTCTCGGTTTGCTAACCTCTCGATCATTCGATTTGCTCTTGGCAAAGTTCAAAGCCCACTTAGCCCACAACCAACTGAGGGAGTCTCTCGATAATTCTATCTCACAGTCCTATATCTTCTCCCGATCACCTGATCTCCAGATCACCGACTTGTTGAACACTTAATCTTCCAATCACCTGATCCACTGATAACTCGACCTGTTGATCTGGTAATCTCTTAATCGTTTGACCTATCAGAGAATCTATGTATCTACTATCAGTAAACCCTCTTGCCTCTCCCTCTAACAAAAGAAGTCCCTCATCGGATTATCATTAGAATTTAACTCCTCGAATGGGCCCATCACACCCTGATCTATCGTTGGGATCTAACTCTCCAAACGGGCTTATGATGCCCTGATCGATTGATCGACCTGTCGGTCTGGTATTCTCTCGATCATTTGACCTGTCGGTCTGGTATTCTCTCGATCGTTTGACCTATCGGTCTCTCAATCTCTTGATCGTTTGACCTCTCTGTCTCCCAATCTCTCGATCGTTTGACCTGTCGATCTTATAATCTTTCGATCATTCAACCCATCTGTCTCCCAATCTCTTGATCGTTTGACTTGGCGGTCTCATAATCGCTCGATCATTCGATCTGTTAGTCTCCAAATCGCTCGATCATTTAACATGTTGGTCTCGTAATCGCTCGATCGTTCGATCTCTGGATCTCACGATCACTCATCACCCGATCACTCTGACTCCCGATAACTTGATCTCTCAGTCTACTAACCTACTGATCTCTTGATCTCTCAGTCTTTTGGGAGGCCTCTTACAATCCACTCTACTCCTAATACCATTTTTTCAAAAAGCCATTAGAAGTGGGAGACAAATGATGATACAATATTTAACAAGTTTCCATAAACATTTTATAGTTATTTGATAAGGAAAGTAATCACCACCAAGTTCAAACATTTTCGTATTCCAGAAAAATTCTAATTTTCGTGGATTCTTAAAAAGGAAGGAAATCTTTCTAAAATTAAAAATCTTCCTCAACCCCAAGAAATTCTAAATCTTCAAAAAGTCTTTAATCACAATCCTAACCATTTTGAAAGAGTTCAGACAAAAGGAAATTAGGATTTTCTACACCTTTAGGAAGACTATAAATATAGAATATAGATAACCCTCAGAGGGACTTAGTTTTTACACATGAAAGAGAGATAATTCTATATATCAGTCAGAGAGGGTTCCATACCCAATTCTATATATCATTCAGAAAGGGTTCCATACCTAATTCTATACATCAGTCAGAAGGGGGATTCTGTATCCAATTCCATATGTCATTTAGAGAGGGGTTGCATACCTATTTACATACACCAATAAATGTAGGGTTTCATGTTCAATTTTATACGATCAGAGGTATACTTTCGTATTCTATTTTATACATGATCAGAGGTATGATATTTTCGACTACTATCAGTTTTTATTTTATCACTCATACTGATTTGAGTGTCGGAATCTCCCCACCGAGTTAGTCCTGGTAGGGTTTTTGCAGGTTTCTTATCTGTGAAGAACCAACAAACACTATCATCATCGACTTCTCGCTTGAGTCGGAAGAACAGATATCTATGGAGTAAAATTTGACTCCAACACAACCAATTTTTCTTAGTATTTTTTAATAGCAGCCGCACATGTAGCATTTTTCTTAGTATTTTAGACAGAGGTAGCAAAATATTTAAGGAAAATCGTAAGGTAGTTATTCATATTATAAATCACAGTGTAATACTGATAACTTTAAGGGTTTTGTAAGTTAACCTCAATAATTTAAAGAAACAAGAAATAAATTGATTATTGAGGGGGTGGATGCTATAGTTATGGTTAGGTGCTGGTATTTGGATTCATATGTAATTAAGTGAAGGAAATCCTCACCATAGGTTTTGTCAGGTGGTTAGCTAATTCGGATGTGTTTGGGCTGGGCGCAGACGTGTACCATCTCGTCTGCCTGCCTGCAGTGCAGTGTAATCTCAAATTATGGGACTAAAAAAAAAATAATAATCAATATATTATATGAATGTATAATCAACCTAATCACATTAAATCTTTTAATTAATTTAATTCGATTTAAATTTTAAATATAAAAAAAAATTATATTAAAAGGACAGCCCTCAAAATGGGTCATTTTAAATTCTAAATTAGATAAGTTAAAATATAACTTTAAATATCGATAGTATAAAAAAAATGGTATTGAATTAATGTTGTTCGAGATAGATTAAAATTTTAAGAAATAAAATTTTTTTGATTTTTATTTCTTTTATACACAAAACTTAAATTTAAAATTTTATTTAAAAATATCGATATCGATTATTTGAAGAATTAAGCATTGTTATTCAATTCTTGGCCTTTCTTCTATACTTTACTTTTCTTTATTTTTTTTCTCTTTTAACAAATGGTATTCTGTCTCATTTTTTGAAAAATTATTTAAGATTAAGAAGTATTAATTTTTTTTCTTAACTTTACTCTTATCCTTTATTTATTTTTTTAATAAATAAATCACTAATATTTGATAATCATTATGAATCCGATTAAATTTGACTTAAATCGGATTAGAACTTAAGGGATAAAACTCTCACTACAAAAAAATCCGTTTTTGGAAAGAATAGTTTTATTAAATTAGCGACGGAAATCGTTTCCGTCGCTAATTTTAGTAACGAATCTAAATCCGTCATTAAATTTAGCGACGAATCCAAATTCGTCGTTAAAATTGGCAACGAAAATGATTTTTGTCGCTAAATTTAGCGATAGAAAGAGTTTCTGTCGCTGAAATTAACGATGATAGCGATGGATTAGTTTCCATCGCTAAATTTAACGATGAAAAACAAAATCCGTCGTTAAATTTTTGCGACGACAGAAATTTTTCCGTTACTAAATTCGTCGCTAAAAGTTTTAGTGACGAATTTTTCTAAAATTTCTGTTACTAAATCCGTCGCTAAACCCTTGTGTTTTTGTAGTGTCTCGAGCATTTTATTTTTTTTTTATACACAAAATTAAAATTAAAAATTTTATTTAAGAGATAGCGATGTCCAATCATCGAGCCAGTCATTGTATATCTTTTATTTATTTCTCCTAAAATTAATGATGCATTTATTAATTGATGTTTATATATCATATCTTTATCACATATCTTTATCTCTCATTTTTCAACTTAATAATAAAGCAATAATGAAAGATAGCCTAACGGTAATGGAAACTAAAAGGGAATTGGTGTAGCAACAGAAATTTTGGAGAGAGAGACTATATTAATTAAGTGAAATAAGGGGTAATTTAGTAGAATTAAATTATATTTTTGTGTAATTAATATCATTTGATTGCTTCTTTATAAACTTATGACTAAAAAAAAAATAATTTAAGATTTCGTGAGTAATTATCCTTTATTGATCAAAAAGTGTCCTTTGAATGATAAAACCTTGCCTTTGATATGATAAATTATTATTATAATTATTTAAATTCTTCTTTTATTGAAAAATTTAACATCCATTTACAAAATCTTATATTTTTATATAATTTTTTTTACTTTAATACCAAAAAAAAAAAGAAAAAAAAGTTGAAAATTGAAATCAATTACAATTTCTCAAACACAAAATGTAAAAGTTTGATTCATTCCAATTAGTTTTAGAAACCAATACTGATAGGAATTATGAAGCCAACTGGAGCTACCAACCTAGGCATTTTCCTTTTTCTCGAATTGTGCGTGTTATCTTTGCGCAGAGACATGCTGATCTTTGCTGTATCGTTTCAATTTTATCGGATATCCCTCAAGGGACCATTTTCTATTAAGCAATTGTTTTCCTTTCATTTTAGAATAATTACATTCTCTCTCTCTCACAATTTTCTTTTTTTAGTTATATAAAAATAGTAAAAATTATAAAAATACATACGTTCACATAAATTTAAACATGATATTTCAGAAAAGATATTTAAATAAAAATTTTTACCAATCGAACCTCCCTTAAAAGACTCTCTTTTATTTCTCTTTACGTAGCTTATTTTGTCTTAAATTATGACCTGACAGCCACCTAAATACCATATCAGATGCCACATAAATTGATTAACGACCGATCATGAATATTCACGATACTATAACAATTCTTTTATAGAAAAATTTGAAAGATTAAAATTAAATTTCAAAATATATAGGTCAAAGGTTTAGGACCCTCGACGTAGGAAACAAGAAAGAAACTGAGTTCTTCTTAGGTCATGTTTATTCGTTTCCGCCTTGATTTTTAATTTCACTACAGGAACGAGCGAGGCTTCCTCTACTTGATAATTTTGATAGGCTGGACGGCCAAACCTGTACGGCCATGACGTCTGCTCCTACTTGGGCTGGGCTGCAGAATTGTCCACATTCGACAAAACATAGCGTGAAAAATCATTTTTTTTTCCAATGAAAAATCTGTTTATAATTAATAAACGTTGTTTTAAAATCAGATGGAATATAGTTTTGTGCTCAGCGTTTTCAAAGTAAGACTTTACCTCCTTTAGTGATTACAATCTATCTCTCTAATGTGATAATTTAAGATTCAAATCGCGATTTAATAAAAAAAAATTAAGACTTTACCACCAAACACCCTCTTAATTAATGCAATGCCCTCTCTCTCTCTCTCTTTTTTTCCCCATCAATCTATATCTGAATTTTACCTGATTAATGTTATTCGAGCATTGTGGGATCCATTGAGGGTTTTGCTCTCTCAAATCATTTTTTTCTATTTTCAGGACTCAAATTTGAGATATTTGGTTAAGAGAATAGAGTGCTTGACCACTTAACCCAAAGAAATTTGGTTTTCTCTCTCTTTGTGGTGGGAGAATAGCTATAAATCTTGTGTAATTTAAGGGTGGATTAGAATAGAAAATTAGCATTAAATTAAGATTTTCTAATGAATTTCCTTGATTTCTCATAAATTTACATGATGGATTACCAAATAGTAAATGAGAAATCACATTAGATAGATACCCTTAATTGTTATTAAACAAATGCTATTGAGGGTTTTGTTTGTTTCGGATTCCCACCCATGTCGCCTATGCTTCTCTTCCTTCCTCGCTACTTGGTCAGGAAAAGAAAAATGCGACATTCAAGGGCCACAATATCCATCCATAACACCCACCCACCGTGTCGACGCAAGTGTTTGATAAAAAAAAGAATTATAACTTACCCAAATAGAATAGAATATATACATTTACAATACTTTTGTAGCTTCAATAAATAAATATTAACAATCATATAAACTTTTAAAAAATAGTAAGTCGGCAATCATATCAAACACAGCATAAGATTATTATTATTATTATTATTATTATTATTATTATTTAAATGTGACTTCTTGGTCACTCACTATATAAATGAAGGATTATAATAAAATGGATTTAATATGGAAAACATAACCACCACCAATTGATATCCCCACCTGATAAAAAATCACTACCAAGTAATATATATTTTTTTTAATTAAAATATCCCAATAATCTTCCACTTATTCTTCAAATTCTTCATCATCTGGACAGACAGAAATTCCTTGTTTATTTTAATAGATTTGGTTTAACTAATGCGGATTTTTCAGGTATTCCTGCTCCTGAGATTTTAGCCAATCCTCCTCTTCAACTTCCACGCCAACATCCTCTGATCTTGCGTCATATGACTTCAGATAAACCTGCCACCTCTTTAGCTGCTGTTTCCGCTTTCTCACAACTTCAGGGAAATGGAATTTCTATTCCTCCCAGTGCTTTAGAACCTACTTCCTTTTGGGATGCTAATAAGTATTTGGAATGGCATTTGGCTGACTGAAATGGATGCTGTTGGAGGTATTTTTGATCCCACAGATAATTACCATTTTCGACTCGAACAGCAAGCCTGAGCCGATATGTTCGTCCGGTCTGTTCGGATGGAAAACCTGCAAAAACTCCATTGGGACTGCCCTGACGGGGAGACTCTGACGCTCAAGTCAAGAAAGGTAATAACAAAAGGAAAACTAAATACAGCTGAGAGAAATATGGTCCTGTGACCTCTGCCATGTGATGTATCGGTCGAGCGGATGTCGGAACCCCCGTGCGTAGTGTAGCATGCGTGCGTATTACACAGTAAGCATTATGTATGTTGCATATGTGAAACCATGTGATACAATATAAAAGTATACGTATAAAGTCATATTTCTGATCGTGTGTAAAATCGGTGTAAAAATTATACCTCTGGTGGAATATGTTTGGGTATGAAATCTCCCTCTGAATGATATATAGAATTGACTATCGAGTCATCTAGAATTGGTCATGGAGCCCTACCTTCGTTGATGTATGGAATTTGGTACAGAACCCTACCTTCTCTGATGTATGGAATTGGGTATAGAACCCTATCTTGAACGACATATAGAATTGTCTCCATTTGGTGTGTAAAAACTGAATCCACTCTAAGGGTTGCCTATACTCTGTATTTATAGCCTTCTCAAGGTATAGAAAAACCCTAATTTCGTTTTACTTAAAATCTTTTAAGATGGTTAGGATTGTAATTAGAGACTTTTGAAAGGTTTAAACTTCCTCCAGAAATATAAAAATATTTGACCTTGATAGTGATTGCCTTCCTTATTGGATAACCATGCATGATTTGGGAGATCTATTAAATAGGGTATTATCATTTGCCTCCATTCCTAATTGCATTTTGAAGAAATGGTATTAGAAGTAGAGTGGATTATAAGAGGTCTTCCAGAAGATCGAAAGGTCAAGAGATCAACAGGCCAGTAGACTGAGAGATCAAATGGTCGAGAGATCGAGTCATCGAGAGACCGAGTCATCAGGTGATCGAGAGATTGGCAGATCGACAGGTTGAGTGATCGTGAGATCCAGAGGTAGAACGATCGAGCAGAATACCAGACCGACAGGTCAAACGATCAAGTAGAATACCGGACCGACAGGTCAAATGATAGAAAGAATACCAGACTGACAGGTCAAACGATCGAGAGAATACTAGATCGTTAGGTCGAAAGATCGAGAGAATACCAGACCGAGAAGTCAAAAGATCGAGAGAATACCAGACCTACAGGTCGAATGATCGAGAGAATACCAGACCTACAGGTAAAAATATCGAGAGAATACCAGACCGACAGATCGAACGATCGAAAGAATACCAGACCTAAAGGTTGAACGATCGAGAGAATATCAGACCTACAGGTCGAACGATCGAGAGAATACCAGACCGACAGGTTGAACGATCGAGAGAATACCAGACCTACGGGTCGAATGATCGAGAGAATACCAGACCGATAGGTCGAACGATCGAGAGGATACTAGACCGATAGGTCGAACGATCTAGGGAATACCAAACCAATTGGTCGAACAGTAGATCAGGGCATCATAGTCCCGCTCGGGGAATTAGATCCCTATCGGTAGATCGGGGCGATATGGGCCCGTTCGGGGAGCTCTATCCCTTATTGATGACACGCTCGAATGATAGGATTTGGGCGATTAAGACCATTCGAACGACAGGAGCTGGGCGACCAAGGCCCTCCGAACGACAGGAGCTGGCGACTGAGGCCCTCTGAACGACCAGAGCTGGGCTATTGAGTCCCTCTGAATGACAAGAGCTGGGCAACTGAGACCCTCCGAACGAACGATAGGAGCTAGGCGATTGAGACCCTCCGAACAATAGGAGCCGGACGATTGAGACCCTCCGAACGAAAGATAGGAGCTGGGCGATTGAGGCCCTCTGAAAGATACGAGCTGGACGACTGCGGCCCTTCGAACGATAAGAGTTAGGTGACTGCGGCCCCTCTGAAAGATGGGAGCTGGGCGACTGAGGCCCTCCGAATGATAGGAGTTGGGCGACTGAGGCCCTCCGAACGATAAGAGTTGGGCGACTGAGGCCCTCCCAACGGTAGGAGCTGGGTGACTCAGTCCCTCCGAACGATAGGAGCTGAGCGATTCAAACCCTCCAAACGAATGATAGGAGCTGGGCGACTAAGGCCTTTCGAATGATAGGAGTTGGACGACTATGACCCTTCGAACGATAGGAGCTGGGCGACTAAGGTCCTCTGAACGATAGAAGCTGGGCGACTAAGACCCTCCGAACAAACAATAGGAGCTGGGCGACTAAGGCCCTCTGAATGAACGATAGAAGTTAGACGACTAAGGCCCTCCGATCGATAAGAGCTGGGTAACTAAGGCTCTCCAAACGATAGGAGTTGGGCGACTAAGACCCTTTGAACGATAAGAGTTGAGCGATTGAGGTCTTTCGAACGTTAACAAACTTTATATAAATGGACCGACAGGCTGAACGATGGAGAGACCGATAGGTAAAAAAATCAAATTATTCGGGAGTTAGGAGACTGACAAGAGATTGAGAGGCCGATAGGCCGAACGATGGAGGGACCGATAGATTGAAAAATCAAACGATCCAGGGGTCAGGAAACTGACAAGAGATTGAGAGGTTGGCAAACCGAATGATGGAAAGACCAACATGTCGAAAAATTAAACGATCTGGGAGTCAGGAAACTGACAAGAGATTGAGAGGACGACAGACCGAACGATGGAGAGACTGACAGGTCAAAAAATCAAACGATCCGGGAGTCAGGAAACTAACAAGAGATTGAGAGGTCGACAGGCGGAACGATGGAGAGACCAACATGTTGAAAAATCAAACGATCCTTGAGTCAGGAAATTGACAAGAGATTGAGAGGTCAACAGGCGGAACGATGGAGAGACCAATAGGTCGAAAAATCAAACGATCCTTGAGTCAGGAAATTGATAAGAGATTGAGAGGCTGACAGGCCGAATGATGGAGAGACTGACAAGTCGGATAGTCGAGGGTGGTATAGACCCATTCAATGAGATAAATTCTATCGGTAGATCAGGGCGACATGGGTTCATTTGGAGAGATAGATTCTAAAGATAAGTCGGGGCGACACAGGCCCGTTCAGGGAGACGGATCCCAGTGGTAAGTTAGGGCGACACAAGCCCGTTCGTACTAATCGTTAAGTGGAATGTGGAATGACAAGATTTCTTATGAAAAGGGAACGATCATCACTGATAGTAGGCACATAGGCTCTCAGAGTTTGGGATGACATATTTGACACACACGAATGATAGTAGCTAGGAGACTAAGGCCCTCTGAATGTTAAGAAATCTTTAAAGAGTTGGGCCGCGTCTACCTATTCCGGGAGTTATATCCCTCATCGATGACACTCTACGTTTGGAAAAGTTCATTTGAGAGAACTTAAATAAAGGAATATCATGAGACAGATAATCGATAGATTATCTATGCGAGGCTGAGAGATCGAATGTGGTCAGGAGGTCAAATAACCAAGCGATCGAGAGATCAAGAATTGAGTGATTGACACATCAAATGATGGAAAGTGTAACACCGCAGTGTCGGTGTCCGTACTATTGTATTCCAGTTCATGAATAATATAAAATATTTTCTCAATTTATATATATAGAAAGAAATTTTTATTTATATTGATTTTCGATTTTGGGGTCTTTAAATTAAATTTTGGTATATTTAAAGTATCCGTATCCGCAATTTGCAGTGTAAAATGAGTATAAAAATATATATGAATGTTTGTTCATTCATTAATTTATTTACTTACTCATGTAATTATTTATAAATTTATTTTATAAAAAGAAATATATATAAATAATAATAATAATAATAATAATAATAATAATAATAATAATAATAATAATAATAATAATAAAATGAATTAGGGTTAGAAAAACCCTAATCCCTTTCCCCTTTCCCTCTTTCTCTCCACCTCTTCGTCTCCTGCACACTCCCGTTGCTCCTCCTCCTCTTTCCACCATCGCCGCCACACTCCACCACCGCTCACCGCCCTACTCACTCTCAGTTCTCTCTCTCTCTCTCTCTCTCTCTCTCTCTCTCTATTTTTCTCTATCTCACTGTCTTTCTCCCTCCATCCGCGAACCGCCGCTCTCCTTTCCACCACCACCAGCCACCGCCTCAGCCACCGCTCTCTCTCTACCCCCTCTCTAACTCTGTTTCCTTCTCTCTCTATTTCTCGCTGTTACCCTCTCTTCCTCGCGATCTCTCTCTTTCTCTAGATCTCTTCTTCCCGCAACCCGCTGCCTCCCTCATCCTCTCCTCCACTACTACTCCGCCATCGATCGCCCTCTTCCACCACCACAATCGCCGTAGCCACTCAGCCCCTCTGTTTTCCCTCTCGGTCATCACTCCCTCTGTCTCTCTATTCTCTCTCTTTCTCTCACGGCCCCTCTTTGTTTCTCTCTCAGTCTTCCTCTGTCTCTATCCCTCTATCCTTCCTCTCTACAGCCTTCGTTACAGAGTGAACCCTAGGTTTTCGAAAAACCCTAGGTTGACTACGATTCTTCCATTGTGCAGATAAGGGTAAGAGTTCTAATCTATAGTTCTAGGGTTTGATTATAATAGAGAATAAGTATAATCATTGAACTATACTTTGAATTGGAAATAATGCAGGTCCGGACTGAGTTATAGGCGCACGGATGTTAGGGTTGCGAACCGAGAAACCCTAGGTGAAGTAAAATACTAATTCTTTCGATACATTGGATGAAGTTAGGGTAAATTTAGAGTAAGAATGCATTGCATATGTTAGGATGAATGTTAGAGTAGATTTGAAACGCGTTGTTTGACATTATATGTTATTATTTAGGTTAAGTATAGAATTTTATAGGAATTGAGCTGTTCCGGATGATAGAATCATGTTGAGTTGATTAGAATGGTTTCTCTTAGAGTTTAATTTGACGTATGCATGAAAATAGTCAGAATTTGGGATTTGAGTTGAAGGATTTATGCAGTCTTTTCTTTATAAGTTGTCCTACATATAGGCAATCAAAATACGATTTTCGTATTATGAAAATAGACTTCCATACTTTGAAAATGACATATAATTTGAAACAATCAGATAAGAATCTAAAAGTGTATGATTTTTCAAAGATTTTCTATTTTATAGGAAATTTGTCATTTTAGGCTTGTTTCCAACTCTAAGTGGTTTAAAGTTGAATTTGACTAGATTTTGATTTTGTTATTTAATTATAAATGAAATGCAATTGATGACATTAGAGTATATTCAAAAATTGAGGAATTAAGGTTTGTACAAATTTAGGAAAAATAACAAACCCTGAAATTAGTTGGAAATCTGATGACAATTGTAATGATTTAATTAGGTTGATCTTTTTGGAGACTCGACGAGTCGAATTGGATTGATTGTAAAAATAGGGAGTGACCACCCTCCCTAGAATGTGAGTGTGACCCTAATCTCTTGCATGAAATAGTGAAATCTGATTTTATCATGTTTTTAAAGAAAACATGCTTTGATATGCATTGATTCGACGTGTGATATTAAATATCAAATCTGTTTTGTGATTGGAGTGTCGTAAACTTATATTTTCTATGACTATGCATCCATGTTTGAAATGAAACAAAATTGTGCTATTACTTGAAAATTTGATAAGTTTCCTTTTCTACCGTTGCATTGGTATGCTAATTTGAAATGATTTGATGAAATGTATTGGCACACGGATTTGAAATGCTTTGATGAACTATGTGGGTTGGATGCCCACTAGTTATGTGATGATATGATGTGATGATATGATGAGATGATATGACTTGATTCCGTAGCTATGAAGGGTGTTTTTAGTGGCATCGGGATGCCCAGATACGTTTCTGTAGGAGGTATCCGCAAACGTCAGTTTATATGCATGCGATAGGCATGTCCGGTTGAACCCACATCGGGGGAGGACGTGTGTCTATCACCGTCTAGCACCGGGTGGGGTCCTATTGACGAGTCTGAGTAAACCATTGGCGGCTAAGCTCACGGCCAACGTCAGGGTAGAGAGTGACTCTTGCACACTTTGTATAATAAAACCTCCGATGCGCCTGTCCTTGGTCATGGTTGACCTTTGCCAGGACCCTTTCGGCTTACTCTATGATCTACTTGATTTTTAAATGGATGCATATATGTATGATATCGTGTAATTTAATAAATGAGTTCATTTTATTGAACATACCATGATTTACTGTAAAACTTGAATTATTGTTTACGAATGATATTATTTGACACTCTAATGTTCACCTACACTATTTGTACTTGAGATTAATCCCCTCACTCACTGGGTATCTTCCTTGATATTCACCCCTCTTCTTTCCTCCCTCGATTATTGTGCTAGAGCGACGCTACATGCTCTAAAGGTTTTGATAGCTTGTTGGTGGACTTGGTATTTACGACGGTGAGATCTAAGTTTTAATTGAAAATACGAATTTCGTACTTTATGTCGACCCTGCGTGGTCTTGATATTGAGGTCCGTAGTTAGCCGTGTACATATTATGGGATGACTGTATAAATTTTGGACTTTTGTTTGCGAAACTCTCATATTTCACTTGCATTGAGACATTTGTAAATATTTAAAATGTTAGCTTGAGAATTTGTTATACAATTGTATAAACTTAGGTCAGTTCGGTGTGACGGCTGCTCATTGCTCTAGTTGGGTATGACAGTAGAGGTTTGTGGCTAGGACTGTTAGTATTTATATTAGTCTTACATTGTTCTGGATGTCCGCTGTGGATTGGTTAACAGGATTTGAATATGGTGGATTGTTGTGAGGCCGAGATGACCATTTATTTATTTGACAGGGTGGATGTCTATTATACAGGTTTATTTATACATGAGAGATCTCCGATTTATGGGGAGGTTCTGCCCGATTTTCTGTAGAAATACAGCCGACATCTAGGGCAACGGGCGGCTGTTCATGATCCCAATTCGGGGCGTGACAGAAAGACCAACAAGTCAAACAATTGACAAATCAAGGGATTTTGAGGTTGATTGACCAACAAGTAGAACAATGGAGAGACTAACAGGTCAAAAGATTCGAATGATCAGGAGAGCTAGAGACCAACGGGTCGTTAGAGACCAATAGATCGAATGATCGAGAGATCAACAAGCCAAATGATTCGGATGATTAGGAGATCTAGGGACCAACCGATCGTTAGATTTTACCAAGTCGAGAGATTTAAACAAAAGTGTTTGGCCAAGCAGTGACCAAGAGTCTAGAGTGTATGTATTATGAAAAGTAAAATATCTGAAGGCTAACCTGGAGTTTGTGTCCGGCAATATGAGAGGCTGGTGGCCGAAAGAAGAGAAAATAGGGCCAGGCCACAAGTTGTCGAATCGATAACAGTATCCTCTCGTTACAAAGAGTCTGTTTCTTCTACTGTGCTATGTGATGAGTAAAATCTTGTACGAATGAAAAGAAACTCGCTTGTCACCCTCGCATTCTTGTGATAAGACTAGGCGACGATGGCCTAACATTTGGCAGGAACAGGGCGATGTGGGCCCGTTCGGGGAGTTAGGTCCCAACTTAATGAAATATTTGTTCGGAAGGATCTAGGCGACTGAGACCCGTCGGCCGATTAAAGGTTTTAGAGATTAGGGCCATGTCCGCCTGTTCGGAGAGTTCTATCCCAACTTAGTAACATATTCGTTCGAAAATATTTGGGCGACTGACTCCCGACGGCCGATTAAAGGGTTCAGAGATTATGACCGTGTCCACCTGTTCGGGAAGTTCATCTTAACATAGTAACACATTCGTTAGGAAAGATTTGGGCGACTAAGGCACGATGTTCGATGAGAGTAGGGTGACATTGGTTCGTTCATTCAATAGAATCAGGGCGACTCAGACCCGACTTTCACTCGGGAGGTCAGATCCCTTCGTTCGACAGAATCGGGTCGTAAAGATTTTTCGTCTTATTAGTTAGTCGTTTCCCACGGACGGCGCAAATCTGTTGGAGGGATTTTTGACCCCACAGATAATTGCATTTTTCGACTCGAATGGGAAGTCTGAGCTGATATGTTCGTCCGGTCTTCTCGGATGGAAAACTTGCAAAAACCCCACCGAGACTGGCCCGGCAGGGAGACTCCGATGCTTAAGTCAAGAGGGGTAAAAACAAAAGGAAAACTGAATACAGCCGAGAGAAATATGGTCATGTGGCCTCTGTCATGTGATGTATCGGTCGAGCGGATGTCGGAATCCCCGTGCGTGTGTGTAGCATACATGCGTATTGCACAGTAAGCATTATGTATGTTGCATATGTGAAGCTATGTGATGCAAAATAAAAGCATGCGTATAGAGTCATACCTCTGATCGTGTGTATAATCGGTGTAAAAACCATACCTCTGGTGGAATATATTTGGATATGAAATCCTCCTCTAAATGATATATAGAATTGACTATCGAGTCATCTAGAATTGGGTATGGAGCCCTACCTTCGTTGATGTATGGAATCTGGTACAAGACCCTACTTTTGCTGATATATGGAATTGGGTATAGAACCCTACCTTGAACGACATATAAAATTGTCTCCCTCTGGTGTATAAAAACTGAGTCCCCTCTGAGAGTTGTCTATACTCTGTATTTATAGCCTTCCCAAGGGTGTAGAAAAACCCTAGTTTCCTTTTACTTGAAGTCTTTTAAGATGGTTAGGATTATAATTAGAGACTTCTGAAAGTTTTAAACTTCCTCTAGAAATATGGAAAGATTTGACCTTGATAGTGATTGCCTTCCTTATCGGATAACCATGCATCATTTGGGAGACCTATTAAATAGGGTATCCTCAGATGCTTTGCAAGCGAATAACACACAAAACTTTAGTTCCATCCTACCTACGCAGAATCTAGTTGGGTTAAAATGGGTTTATAGGGTGAAAAAAACAAGCCAATGATAGTATTGAGCACTTCAAAGCGTGACTTCTTGTAAAAGGGTTTTCATCAGCAGGGAGATGCGGATTATTCTGAAACTTTTAGTCCGATTTTTAAACCGACTACTGTATGCATTGTGCTTAGACTTGTAGTCTCTTTCTGTTGGCATATTTGGCAATTAGATATCCATAATGCATTCTTTAATAGATATTTCATGAAATAAATGAGCAGCCAGCTAGTTTTCACGATCCTAATAAGCCAAATATAAAGTTTGGCGTCTCAGTAGATCTCTTTATGGCCTTAAACTAGCACCACAAGCTTGGTATGATCATTTTAGTCCTTTTTTTTTAATCACATAAAGTTTTGTCAATTCCAAAACTGATGCCCCTCTCTTCATTTTTCACACTCAAGATGTTTAGTTGCTTTTGTTTGTTTATTTCGATGATATTGTAGTTATTGGGAGCTACCCTACCCATGTTCAGCGGATTATAGTTTTGCCTGCTATCAAGTTTCGAGTCCGTCACATTGGCTCCCTAGGCTATTTTTAGGTATTGAAGTTGTTAAATTATGGTGACTCTATCATGCAGCAGAAGAATATAATAAATTTTCGGAATCGTAAAATAGTCGAGTTTGCATTATAGCTCAATGAACAACGCAGAAAATTTCAAAAATTGCAAACTCTTTTTTAGAACAACTCGTGGTCGGGGTGATAATCACAAAGATCGAACTATCACTATAACGTCACAACGTCTCAACCCTCAACCCGATGATTTTTGTAATGATTAGAAAACGCTCTCTATGAGATTTCTCTTTCAATTGTTCTTGCTCAACAACTGTGATAGGTTTTCATTCAATAATACCACACCTTTAATTCTATAATTAAATTAAGTGTGTAATCATAACTCACGTAGGAATTATTATTGAGAGAAATTAGGGGAGTGAGGATAGTGGGTAACTACCCATTATCCCTTATTCAAATTCAAAATAGGTATTTTATCTATGGTAAAATGCCCATACGTAGACATATTTACCTATATCTCCCACTTGCACATAAGCATATTTTACTTCCATCATTAGATCACAACTCATATGATCCATCATATTACCCTACTGGGCTTTTATATAGGGTTAGACGTCGTGCAACTGACGAGTAATCCTACAAACAAAGATTTCTCGACACACCTGTTAGGATGATCAAGTAGTTACTGTTAGTACCAAAGAAAACTCTCTGTACCCCACATCCAAGAATAATTACATCTATCAAGCTATTTTCCTCATCGAAAGTAATACCCAGAAATCGCTCGAATATGTTTTGACTATTATATTCAAATCCCTATGTGGATGAACATAAAAGATCGATCGGTGAATACAACACAATGATACAATATCAATTGGTCTTCTTTTTTCCAAATTCGAATCTATCAGTCTCAACTCAACTATTTTCCTAAATCTGTCCCTCAGACCTTAATTTATCTTTTCGGTCATTGGTAAATAAACTAAAGTAGCAAACACTAAATCAGGATCTCAAGAGACAGCCAAAATAATAAGGGTACTAAATATCCTACCCAATGGATCTTGGGTCTTACATAGTGGGGTTCGGGGATAAATATCAAATTATTGTCTCAAGTAAATATAACTCCCACTATCCCTAGTCATCCTATCACATACAGTATGAAACACGCGTCACAGTGTTATTCTCTTATCTCTCAAAGGACATATGTCAGATTTCTCTAACACTATGCAAGTATGAAACTCAGTTTACACGTAAAACTTTACCCAAAGATCTCAGAGAGAGTATCTCAAAAATAATCTCACATATCGCAAGTGATATCTGAGATTTCAAACATGGCTACTTACAGGCAACATGGATGTGGGTACGTCTATGTCGGTCATATCGCATATGACCTCATCCTGAACACGTGTCAGGGCGACTTTTTTTCTAGCGGGGCTACTCTCAAAACTTTTTACAACTAGAAACCGTCTTATCTCCGCTCTCTCAGAGTTGGATGTGGTTACTCGTGTGAGAGAGAATCGATCTCGCCCGCCTGACATATCTATTATCACATCACAGAGCATATATACGATAATAAAAGTAAGTGCATTAATTAAAATATAACACAAATGTGATTGAATAATACACAATAATATATATATATATAGAAAAATCAATAAGCATCAATGTCGTCAATGTAGTACAATATGAGAAATGTCAACAAATACTTAAACCCAATGACTCCCTATGCCCTAAAAAGGAGTCTCTAGTGATGGATTTGGTGAAGGAGTCAGCCACCATGCTGTGTGTAGAAATATACTTGACGGTCATTTCACCATTCTCGATGATGTCTCTCACGAAATGGTATATGGTGTCAATGTGTTTGGTCCTACTATGAAACTTAGGGTGTCGAGTGTAAGTGATAGTAGCCTGATTATTGCAATAAATCATTATTAGCCTCCCACTATCTGCTACAATCCCTAAACATCCAATAGTCTCCGGAGCCAAACACTCTCATGAACTGCTACTGAGTAAGCCACGAACTCAGCCTCTATCGTAGATAGAGTAACATAAGTTTGCTTCTTACTGCTCTAAGAGATGGCCTGCCATTGAGCAAGAAAGCAAAACCCGATGTCGATTTGCGCTTATCCAGATCGCCTCCTCAATTGGCATCTGAATAACCCATAAGGCGCAAATTGTCTCCTCCGTAACATAGGGAAAAGTTCGCAGTTTCCTTAAGATATCAAAAAATCCTTTTCACTGCTCTCCAGTGACCCCTTCCAGGATTTACCTGATATCTACTTACCAGACCGACTGCATAACATATGTCCGATCGTGTACATAACATTATGTACATTAGACTTTCCACTGCACTAGAGTAAGATACTTTACTCATTTTCCTCATTTTTTCCTGAATTTTAGGATATATTTCAAGACTCAGACCTTCACCTTTGGCGATCGGAGTATTTATGAGATTACAATCATTCATCCCAAAACTCTTGAGAATTTTCCTAATGTAGGTCTCTTGTGAAAGAGTAACGTTTTTCTCGAGCAATCCCTCTAGATCTAAACTCCAAGGATAAACTCAGTTTCACCCATGCCTTTCATGTCAAATCTGGATTACAACCATGTTTTACTGGTCAGTAGTTACTCAATATTATTCTCAGCCAACATTATGTCATCCACATACAATAACAGCATCACAAAAGAGTTATTAGATAATATCAGATAGACACAATAATCCTCGTCGACCATAATAAAACCATAAGATATCACCTCCTCGTGAAATTTTAGGTACCACCGTCTGAATGATTGTTTTAGCCCGTATATCAAATTTCGAAATCAACAGACCTTATCCTCCTGACCTACTAGAATGAATCCGGGGGGTTGTTCCATGTAAATCTCTTCATCCAAACTCTTGTTAAGGAAAGCGATCTTAACGTCCATCTGGTGTAACTCCAGATCTATACTAGCGACAATCGTAAAAAATAAACAGATCGATGTAAACTTGACTACTGGGGAGAAAGTTTCCTCGTAGTCTACGCCCTTGGTCTGCGTGTAACCCTTGGCTACCAGAAGGGCCTCATACCTCTCAATCGATCCGTTGGTATTCCTTTTGATTTTGAGAACCTATTTGCTCCTAATGACCTTTCTATCTTCAAGTAAGTCATCAACTAGGTCCCAAACTCTATTGACTCTCATTGATTCTATTTCCTCCTGCATGGCTTATAACCATTGGTCTTTTGCTGGACCCTCGAGAGTCTCCCTTAATGTCCTTGGCTCTTTATTGTTCTCGGGAGTCATAATGAGGATCTCATTCTCAATCGGGAAATGACGATAAGGTACATGTCCCCGACTACTCCTACGAGGAAGGAGAGCCTCCTCACTTTCAGGTGGACCACTTCCACTAATACCAAGATCCGCAATTAGCTCTTGAGTCCCGCCGCTAGGGTTAACTGAGCCACTGGGCTCATCCATCTCATAGAAGGTGTAGTCTCGATCGATTTCTCCTTTCTTAGGGAAATCATTTTTGAGAAACATGACATCACAATACTCAATCTCAGTGACAATGCCGTTCATATGTTCTTTTAGGAACACATATCCCTTAGAGTGTTCAGAGTATCTTATAAAGATACACTTCTTTCCTCGCAGGTCTAACTTGTCATACTGATGCGAGGAATCATGAACATATGTGATACAATCCTATGGCCTCAAATAGTTAAGATCAGGCTACCTCTTTATCCAAAACTCGTATGGAATGTTGACCATGAATTTTGTTGGACTACGGTTAAGGACGTAGCCAGCAGTCAATAACGTATCCCCTCAATGGAAGATAGGTAAATTGACATACGCCATCATCGACCTCACTATCTCTAACAGAGTCCTATTCTTTCTCTTGGCTACTTCATTCTGCTGAGTAGTAGCAGGAATAGTCAACTGTCTCGTAATGCCTTTCTCGAAATAGAGTTCTTTAAATTGCTTAGACAGATAATCGTACCCCCGATCGATTCTGAGAGTTTTCACCCTCAAGTCTAGGTGATTCTCAACCTTGCTAATAAATCTCTTGAAACACTCTAGTGCCTCAGACTTGTGTAAGATTAGATAGACATAATCGAAATGCATGTAGTCATCTATAAATGTTATAACATATGTGGCTCCGTTTCGGGTTCTCACATTCATGGGTCTACAAATGTCGGAATGGACCAATAATGGAGTCCCAACTCTTACTGCTTTCCCAAATGGTTTACTCATAGCTTTGCCCACTAGGCAAAACTCACATAAGGGCAACTCAACTCTGATTAGTGGGCCCTTCAAGCCGCTCGTAGCTAATTTGTTCATCCTCTCTTGCCCTATGTGGCCAAATTTATTATGCCAAATAATCACATCATCAACTACACTATTTGATTCAAAGGCAATAGGAGAAGAAGGATAAATCTCATAAAATAAAATCAAATTCAATACATAAAGTCTCTCATGGATTAAACCGGAATAAATTAAAGAACTGTCATGATAAATTGAAACTCTAGAGTTTCCTAACAAAACAGAATATTCTAACTGATCAAGATATCGGACAGACATGAGATTCCACTTAATCTCGGGAGTATACAATATATCATGTAGATATAGGACTTGGTTACTTTGTAGCAACAGTTTGCACGTACCAATCTCTCTCACTTCCACAAATACTCCGTTCCCCACATATAGCCTCCTTGCATAGGGACTTAAACGATAGAATTTCATATATGCGCTCCTATCACAAGCTACATGGCCGGTGGCTCCTAAATCTATAATCCACAAAGGAGAGGAGTTAGCGAGCATCACACTAGATGACACATAATTCAAACCATGTAAAGAAGAATGACGTACATTTCGCTCGCTATACTCGCGTGCGAAATGTCCATACTTGCCACACACATAGCATTAGACCTTGCTCTTATCAAACTCATTCTTCTTGCGTTTCTACCCCTTGTCGTTGGTCTTGACAGATTGCTTCTTCTTACCTTGGCCCTTGGCCTTCTTCTCATACTTGCGCCACTTTCGCTTAGTACCCGGGAGCCCTTACTCGACTTCGTAATATAAGCATGACCTGAAGCAGACCTGGTCACCTCCTAGCGCTCCTCCTCGAGCTCACAATGCTTACTCACATTCATAAAAGTACGGATACTCTTAGTGTGTGTGAGATAGATCTTAACCATATCCTAGGAGTCAGGCAAAAACTAGATCACACCCAGTACCTGAAACTCATCAGACATAGGCTCCCCCATACTCTTCAGAGAGATAATCATACTCAACATATGTATCAAATGTTGTTTCATAGTATGATCAGACCTCTTCTTGTACGTGATAAACTTATAGGTCAGCATTCTTAACTTAGGAGCTGACTTAGAGTTGTAATGCTCTTTCAGAGCAAGCCAGACCGACATCGCAGTAGGATACTGCTCATATACGGGGATCAGCTTATCATGCATACTACTAAGAAGGATCACCCTAGCTTGGCCATCCTTATTTTTTCAAGCACGATATGTCTTTTGATCCCGTCTAACCTGTGGCGTGTTACCCTCCCCGGGGTCCGCCATCTCGTGCTTAAGAACCTCTCCGAGCTCTTGTTCTTAAAAAACAAATTGAATCTTTCAGTGCCAAATGTCATAGTTGTCACCGTTCAGTTTATCTCCCTTTACATGATCCAAAATGATAGTTTTTATTACAGTCATGTCTCTGTCACACAGAAAAGAGAGACGTTAGTGACAAATTATGCTTAATATCATAATTTTGTGCACCTTACAAATTATCAAAACCCAAATAACTCGAATACAAACCCCAAAATGAGTATATGAGTCAACGGATACTATACATCATAATTCAGGATTGCATCTCACTATTCGGACTAGGATTCGGCACATAAAAACCCACAATTAGTTACATTTTTGGCATAAAACCCTCAAAAATTAGAAAAATTCCATTTCTGGGCAAGTCTACGTGCAGCTGGGAGGGTTCACGCGTCGCCAAACACCAGCAGCGCATCCCCACGCGTCAGGGAAAGCCTGGGGCGCTTGCCAGACGTGCCTGCACACGTGCTTTGCACGTCGGCGCATGCGTTAGACGCTCAGGCACGTAGGTCATGCGCCCACAAGCTTGCGACCCGCCTGCCGGGTTGGGTTCCGAGTCGTGGGCGCAGGTTGGGTCTAGATTCGGGTTGGAACCAACCCGGACTGGACCCCGGGAGCTCACACGGCTCAGCACGCGTGAGCTCCACGTGCCTTCTCTCTTGCACGCCACGTGCCTGGGGCTTGGGTTGGTTCATTTTGGCCCGATGGTTCCTATAGCTGGGTCTTTCGACCCAGATGCCGGAAATCCACTTTTTTGGCACCGTTTTCATCGGATTTTAAAGGAATTTCTAATTCCACTTATTCCAACCATTCTTGACTCGATTTTTGGAATAATCGCTTCCTAATCTCGGCGTATTTTGAGTCCAAAATTCCGACCATTCGCGGCAAATCTGGGGTTTTATGGTCTCAGTCATTAGTCACGGCTGAGAATTTCAATCGAAAATTTCATGGGTTAAACGTACTCAGAAAATTATGAAAAAATTATTTTCGTGATCTATGTGATATGGGTAACAACGTGGTATAATCGGTAGTAGAAGAATATAATAAATTCTTGAAATCGTAAAATAGTCGAGTTCGTAATATAACTCAATGAGCGATGCAGAAAAATTCAAAAATCGCAAACTCTTTTCTCAAACAACTTGTAGTCGGGGTGATAATCACGAAGATCGAACTATTACCACAGTGTCATAATGTCTCAACCCTCAACCCCATAATATTTGTGACGATCGGAAAGCCCTCTCTATGAGATTTCTCTTTCAATTGTTCTTGCTCAACAATTGTGATAGGTTTTCACTCAATAGTACCATACCCTGAATTCTCTAATTAAATTAAGTGTGTAATCATAACTCACGTAGGAGTAGTTATTGAGAGAAATTAGGGGAGTAGGGATAATGGGTAACCATCTATTATCCCTTATTCAAATTCAAAATAAGTATTTTACTAATGGTAAAATGTTCCTACGTGGACATATTTACCTATAGAAGTTTAGTCTAATGGTTCTAGTACACTACTATTTAAGGGAAAATATGTTGTTCATCTTCTTGCTCATGCCCTGAATAACCACAGCGCCTGTTCTGGCATTACCAAACTTTAACTGGGGAGAAGAGACCAAGAAAGCTTTCAAAGAATTGAAGTTTTTGATGACCACAGTGCCTTTTCTGGCATTACCAGACTGCGATTAGGAGTTTGTTGTTGAATATGACGCATCGGGGGAGGGCATTGGAATGGTGCTTATGCAGGCTAGCCAACCACTCGCTTATTTCAGCTCAGCTCTCAAGGGTAAGAACCTCTCCCTGTCCACTTATGACAAGGAGCTACTTGCTTTGGTTCTTGCCATCTGTGACACTTTTTTTTGGCCTAGTTCCCAGAAACTAGCTCCTCATTTTTTTGGCCCTTTTCTAGTCTTGGAGCATATCAGTAAACTTGCATAAAAGTTTCAACTTCTAAAAGGATGCAAGATTCACCCTGTCTTGCATGTTACCCTGCTCCAAAAACATTTGGGGACTGCCGCACAAGTGGAACCCACTCTACTCGAATGGGAGCCTTTGCAGCCTGAAGAACCTCAAGCTGTTCGTGGCTGAAGGACCAATGGCAACATCACTGAAATCTTAGTACAATAGAAGAACAAGCTAAAGGAAGAAGCTACTTGGGAAATTGAGGATGGATTTATGGGTAAATACCCAGCTTTTCCCATCCTTGAGGACAAGGATGGTTCTGGGACAGGAGGAGTTTGATAGCAGACCAAAATGAGTAACACCGAATTGGTTTAGACAAGCTAGGAGGAGAGTATAGCCCATGGGTGTTTTGGTCTTTCTATATTTCCTTTTCCTTTTTATTTCTTTTGCTCTGTTATTCTTCGTTATGAGGCTGTAGTCGAAGTGGTAATGTTGGGTGAGAAGCTGAGAAAGATGAGAAGAGAATTTTTGGAGTCACTCATAATTCATTTTTTTCTTGATCTTCTTTGAAGTTACAAAACTCTTTTATATTGAATTACGTCATTCTAAATTTATTGAAATATGAAAAGACAACACACTTGACAATATAGACAACACACTTTCCATGACTTCACAATTTATTCTTAGTTATTAAGCACATTACTCAACATCTTCCCCCCTTAATGTGTTGTTCTTGAATTCCTAGTATCTCTCGAGAATAGCTGAACTTATCTCTTCGAAGTGCTTTGGTGAAGATGTCGACAACTTGCTTTTTGCTCTTGTAGAATTTTAACTCAACTTTACCGTCTCCAATTGCATCACGAATGAAGTGGTGTTTGATTGCAATGTGGCGAGTTCTGCTATGATAGATTGGATTTTTGGCAATGTCAATGGCTGATTTATTGTCACAAAACATTACTGTGGCTTCCTTTTGCTTCTCACCCATGTCTTCTAAAATTCTTCTAAGCCAAATGACTTGAGATGTTGCCATGCTAGCAGCCACATATTCTGCTTTAGTAAATGATTGTGCCATGCTTTGTTGTTTCTTTGATGCCCAAGAAAATGCTCCAGAACCAAGGAAAAAACAATAGCCTGAAGTGCTTTTCATATCATAAAGACATCCTCCCCAATCACTATCATAATATCCATGCAAATTTATAGTAACTACTTTGCTGAATTTGATGCCATAATTGAGTGTCCCTTTGATGTATCTTAATACTCTCTTGGCTGCTCCAAAATGTCGTTGGCTAGGATTGTGCATAAACGGTGATAATAAACTTGAAGCAAACATAATGTCTGGTCTTGTAGCTATGAGATAAAGTAAATTTCCTACTAAGCTTCTATACAAAGTAGGATCAGCTTTCTTTTCTCTATCTTCTTTAACAAGTTTGTCACTTACAATAAGTGGCGTAGCCATATGTTTGCAATCAGCCATGTCAAATTTCATAAGAATATTTTCTGCATATTTCTTTTGACAAATAAAGACTCCATCATCATATTGATAAATCTCCATACCAAGAAAATGATGTAGCCAGTCCCATATCATTCATTTCATATCTTCTCATCATGTCTCTCTTAAAATCAACAATCATCTTCCCATTACTACCTGTGTAAAGAAGATCATCCACATATAAGGTAACAATGAGAATATTTGAGTTACCTTGAGTCTTCACATAAAGGGTTGGCTCACTTTTACTCTTCATGAAATCTTGTTCCAAGAAATAGGAATCGATTTGACTATACCAAACCCTTGGAGCTTGTTTCAACCTATACAATGCTTTCTTTAACTTGTACACTTTGTCTTCTTCTCGTTCTTTAACAAATCCTTGAGGTTGTTGAACATATACTTCTACCTTCAATTCTCCATTTAAAAAGGTAGATTTGACATAAAGTTGGTAGAGATTCCAACCTTTTGAGCTGCAATAGCATTGAGAGCTCTAATCGTGTCAAGTCTTGCAACCGGCGTGAATGTTTCGTTTTAATCAATTTCGGGCTGCTTTGAATAACCCTTTGCAACAAGTCTTGACTTCTTCTTTTTGATTGAGCCATCTAGATTCAGTTTCACCTTGTAAATCCACTTGACTCCAATTATCTCCTTGTCTTGAGGCTTTGCAACTAGTTTCCAAGTATTGTTTCTTTCAATTGATTGAAACTCCTCTTCCATTGCCTTTCTTCAATCTTCTTCTGCATATGCTTCTTCAAAATTTTCAGGTTCAAGAATGCAAAAGTTACATCTTGCATACACATCACTCAAACTCCTTATTTTCTTTGGAGTTGAGTTTGGATAGCTTGAATTTGGAGATGATGATGGACTGTTGGAATTTGAACTTGGATAACTTGAGCTTGGGGATGATGGTGGACTGCTGGTTGGAACCACATCATCACCACTTCCTTCTTCATTTGTTGATTTTTCTTCTTGTTCATGATATAACATGACCTACTTTTTAATTTTTTTCTCATGCCAATTCCAAGTAGTATTTTTATCAAATAAAACATTTCGACTAATGATGATTTTGTTAGTTTTCAAATTAAACAATCTATAGCCTTTAGACCTGGAACTATAGCCAACAAAAATACATTTTTTACTTACGTCATCAAGCTTGTATCTTTTCTCTTTTGAAATTTGAGCATAACAAATGCTCCAAAAAACTTTCAGGTGTTTCACCGATGGTTTTCTTCCACTCCATGCCTCAATTGGAGTTTGATTCCACACAGTCTTTGTGGGACTTCGATTAAGCAAATACACAACTGTATAAACTGCTTCAGCCCAAAATTCTTTTGGCAATCTTTTGTCATGCAATATGGATTTTGCTATCTCCATCACAGTTTGATTTTTCCTTTCGGAGACTCTATTTTGTTGGGGTGTGTAGCCAACGATTAGCTGTCTTTCCAAGTCGTCATCTTCACAGAATTCTAGGAATGCATTTGAAGTGTACTCCTTGCTGCGATCACTTCTCAATGTCTTGATGTAATGGCCACTTTGTTTTTCCACAAGACTTTTAAACTTCTTAAATAATAAGAACACTTTAGATTTTTCTTGCATGAAGTAAACCCAAGTCGTTCTTGAAAAATCATCAATGAAAAGAATGAAATACTTGTTACCTCCATGAGAAGTTGTTCTCATTGGTCCACAAACATTTGTATGAACAAGTTCCAAAATCTTTTTAGCTCTCCATGCGACTCCCTTAGGAAATGGCTGCTGATGTTGTTTTCTAAGTGCATAACCTTCACAAACTTCATGTTTCTCCTCAATCCTTGGTAAACCATGCATCATCCCCTTTTGTTGAAGCACTTTGATGCTGTGAAAATTTAGATGGCCAAGTCTTTTGTGCCATAACCATGAGTCTTCATTGACTTGAGCTTTTAGTGCATTATTTTCACCATATTTGAACTTAATTGGAAAACTTCGATTGGTTTGCATTTTGATTTTTATAACAAACAGTCTACCATCTTTTTTATCATAGATGTAGCATTCAGAATCATCAAAGGTAAGTGCATATTTATGCTCAAGAAGCTGTCCAAGACTCAATAAATTTTGATCCAGATCAAGATTGAACAAAACATCATGAATGAATTTCATACCTTGCTTGGTTTGGACTCTAATGGTTCCCAATCCTTGTGCTTGAGTTGTGACTCCATTTGCCATCTTCACTTCAGGTTTCACAGATTCATCCAAGTTAACAAAAGTGGATTTATCTCTTGCCATATGATTGCTGCTGCCACTGTCAAGATACCACACATCGTTCTTGACTTCGGTAGCTAGGTTACAAGCATAGAATAAGCTTCCTTCACCCTGCTTCTCTTCTAAAAATTGTGCTTGCTGGTTGGCTTTGAATTTGCAATCTTTCTTGATTTGGTCAATTTTCTTGCAATAGTAGCATTTTGGTTTGTCTTTGTACTAGCAATCTTTGTCAAGATGATTGCTCTTGCCATAATAGCTACAAGATTGTGAATTTTCAGTATTGGGAGTCCTTTGAAAGTTGTTTCTTCCTCTTCCTCTTGGGTTTCTACCTTTACCTCTTCCACAACTATATCTTCCACCTCTTTGTGAGTCTGCTCCTCTTTGTTGGCTGCTAATGGATTCTCCTTCAATGGTCTTAGGGCTAAAATTCAACTTAGATTGAAAAGAACTTTCAATTGATTTTTCTGCATGTCGAGCCATCCTCTCATGAGCCTTCAAAGATCTCATTAACTCTTTAACACTTATTAAGGAAATATCTTTTGTCTCTTCAATTATGGAGACCATGGGACCAAATTTTGGGGATAAACTAATAAGAATCTTCTCAACAATTCTGCTATCACTAATTGTTTCACCAAAAGTTTTCATTTCATTTACAATTTTGGTAATTTTTGTGTAGTAATCTTGAATATTTTCAGCATCACCCATTTTCAGATTTTTGAATTCCCTTGGAAGAGTTTGATCAGTAATATTCTTTACCTTGAGATCTCCTTTGAATTCTTTTGTAAAATCTCTCATGCTTCTTTGGCTTGTTCTGCTGCCATGATTTTTGGAAAAATTTCTGGACTTACACTTTGCTGAATATAAGAAAGAGCTTTTGCATCTTTTCTTTTATACTCCTTGAGTGCCTTTAACTCTTGATTGGTGAGGCCTTCTTCACTGGCTGGTTCATTGTAGCCATTCTCTACATATTCCCACAACTCTTGTGATTTGAAAATTGTTTTCATTTTTACATACCAATGATCATAATACTCTCCAGAGAATATGGGAAGTGGAAGACTATCACTAGAATGGTTGGCCATTTTTTTTTGGTGAACTCAGTCAAATTGTATGGTTCTAATAGCTATGAAACTCTAGGCTCTGATATCAAATTTGTTGGATGAGAAGCTAAGAAAGATGGGAAGAGAATTTTTGAAGTCCCTCATAATTCATTTTTTTTCTTGATCTTCTTTGAAGTTACAAAACTCTTTTATATTAAATTACATCATCTAGATTTATTGAAATATGAAAAGGCAACACACTTGACAATATAGACAACACACTTCCCCTGACTTCACAATTTATTCTTAGTTATTAAACATATTACTCAACAGGTAATAAGGAATTCGGTTTTGGGGAATTAGGCTCAAAAGATTCTTCCAAACGGACCCGCATTCTTGTATTTAATCTAGCTACAACACTCAATGAAGAAGGCAAAAAATCTATCTTTCAATTTTATCTTGTGTTACTGCAACTATCTTGCATTCTAGCCTTAATTCACTGCTCGTTCACCATAGCTCGCCAAGGTAGAAACCAAGGCCGAGGCCTACCCAGGGTAGATCCTACTAGATCGTAAGTCCACTAATGGCTTAGATATCTTTTTGGGTGCGAACCTAATTTCATGGAAATTCAGCAAGCAGAAAATTATTGCTGGATCTTCTAAGTCGATTATAAGGCTTTAGATAATGGGGCGACAGAGCTAGTTTGGGTTTGTTCTTTGCTTCAAGAACTTGGCTTTCCTCTATCCACTTCGCTTAGCTTGTTCTCACTCTCTCCAGAATTAGAACCACCCACCAGGGGGAGTCTATTGGTGGCGGATCCACTTTGTCTTCATCGAGGGTTTCGATTCGAACTCCTCCAACACTAGGAAGCTCATACTACGTGATCACTCGATCAAAGCGGTACACTAGCAATTAATCCTTAAGGGTATACAGACTTACCAACTAGGGGCACTAAAACATCTAAAAATTGTCCACAGATTATTTTAATACTTATATTTATTATCTTTTTAAAATTTGTACTTTGCACCTATGTGTCACATGTACATAGCGAATTGTTTTTCCACTTTTTATCAAAAATCTATTTAATAAGATATAGTGTCACATGTTCACTGACACAATGGGGGCCGTTGCATGTGCCCTACTTGCATATTTTAGTCCACGTTTAAGTATATGGTCTAACTTTTACATTCTCTTTTATTTTTTTTAATAAATAGGAGAGAATCGAATGCAAGATTTTTAAGAGAAAACAATGGTGTACAATAATCAAATGTAATTATATCAAACTCCCATGGGTGTAACGGTTGAACACTGTATTTCCTTAATCATGGATCTTGGATTTGAGTAATGGGAATGGAGAAATGAAATTTGGAAGAGCCAATCTTTTAAGGAGTCTCATAGTGCTCGGACTTGATAAGTCGAATAAAATCCAAATACCAGTCGATGAAAACCAAAATAATAATAATAATAATAACAATAATCAAATATAATTGTAACTAAAGAGGGTCCAAATTAATATGTGAGGATAGTGTCAAAGTGAACCCAACATATGTTGGGGTAGTAGGTAAGTCACCAGACCTTATTCAAGAGATCTCGAGTTCGAGTCTCGGATGGAGTAAATGTAATGGGGACAGATCTACTCCCATTGAGGAATTTCAACGGCTCGATCCGGATTAGTTGAAGTAAAATTTAAAAAATCAGGTGGTGATGGACCAAGTCCAAAGGATAAAAAAAAAAAAAAAAAAAAAGATAGTGTCAAAGTAACCGAATGTGAGATTAGCAAGAAATAAAGTAGGGGCCCAATTTAATCACCATGGGTAAAGCCCACTATAAGGCAGTGAAGGCGGAGGGGTAACCCAATCTTGAGATTTTGATGGCATTTTAAAAGAAAATGTCACTAAAATTTCTAAAGAGGTCACCAGATCCTTTACAATATTATTTAAGCTAGTTGCCCTAAAAAAAATATAATATTTGTCTCACTGTTTTTTTTTAAAAATTAAAAACATATAATATTGTTCATATCACTTGTAATTATAGTAATCAGACACTAAACTCTCTTAATTAACGTTAAAAAACAGATGTTAAGAGAGTCAATCCCTAAAATAAGCCTCACAGTATTTGAAATGAATTACTTAGATAACCCGGATACCAGTTATTGGTAGAAACACCTACACAAACAAAAATTGTTCACATCAAATTTAATAAAATTGTATTTAATTCTTTTTTTATATAACATTTTTTATTAAGTTTATGCAAAAGGTAAGAATATAGTTATCTAGTTTAGTTTAGTGATTACAATGTCTTTTTTATAATCCTGAGATCCAAAGATTCGATAGCTATGTAAAAAAAAAAAAAAAAAAAAAAAGAAAGAATACATTTTGTATCGGTCCAGAGCCGTCTATCACCGTGTGACTCTTGAGGGGATGAAGAATGCATCCCAAAAAGGAAAAAAAAAAAAAATTGAAAGAAAATCAATTTCATTCAACCGATATAGAGACGGGAGGAGAAAAGGTGTCCTTTTGGAGGCATATCGTACAACCATCTTCCCATGTTAGCAGCATTAGATTACAGAGTTTCAAAGAGATCTCCAATCTCTATTATCTTATTATAAACCCTGATTTTATTTTTGATACGGAAATCAGGATTTGATTTTCAAATTTCAGATCCTAGGAATTTGTTTTTTTTTTCTGTTCATTAAATAACAATTATATCTAAGTTTTTGTCTTCTTTCTTGTTTGGTGCAAATATTATTTGAAATAGTGTTTATGTCTAAAAAATTTTCCAATAATTATTTATGAATTTTGTCATTAAAAAATATTATTTGGGTAATAATTAAAGAAAAATACACTGTTATGTAATCATGAAGTCTATCAATTCATGCACGAGAGTTGACAATACTTCCTCCTTCATCTTATTTTATATAATTAAAATTTACTTCTAAAACTTGATTTAGCACATAAAAGTGTCACTATTATTAGTTTTGTAAGAGGATCTGACGTCGATTCGATTTCAAAATCTATAATTTCGATAACATTTTATATTTTATGTAATTACAATTCACTCTAAAAATTTAAAATAATATAGAGAAGGATTACTAATTCTCTTATATCTTAATTTGAGTTATTATGGGAGACTAATGGTTCTTTTTCAATAATAAAAGTGCAAGTAAATGTTAGTTTTAAAATTAATTTAATGTATTTGTAGTACTATAAGTACAGAGTAATATCCATACATACATGTGTCCATGATATTGGGGGCTTGTCCTCAAATCACAATCTCTCTCTTTTATGCAATCTTTCTTATATACTTAATTTTACCATTGTTTTGTACTGACGGGATCGCGGCAAAGTGGGAATAAAATCTCAAAAGACCAAGTTGTGTTCCAGCCAACTTGTGCGCGTTGTGCCGACCAAGACCCTAAAATGCCTCTGTCACCAGCTGTGTTGAAGTGCTTTAAAGACACTATTTTTTGCTTTGTTAATTTTCTTTTAACGATTGAAAAAGTGTGGATTAAAATATGATATAAATTATTTAAATATAAAGAGAAATATGATATAATATAGATGATAATAGTATAAAATTATCTATATTACCAATAGCTACTTATATATATATATATATGTATATATAAGCATACGATATAAAATAAAGTATAATTATTTAAAAGGATCTATACTACCGATATCACTTAGTGAGATAAGGATTTGATTGTTGTTATTGTAGTATTATTAAAAGTGTGAAATCTCTTTTATCATTAGTAGGATCAGATGTTTACTAATAAATTTATTAAAGATATGTATTACATAAATGTAAAGAATGAATAATACTATAAAATTGGCTTTGGAGAAATTTGATCTACTTTTACCGATAACGAAAAGCTAATTATCATGTCTCTAATGAAATGATCTCTCTTAATCTGGAGATCTGGTTCAAATCTCTATGTTAAAAAAAATGAAGCTAATCATCACCAGGTCGATTTTATATAAGGTATTGACTATTTTAACTATCGAAAGATATTATATGGTAATAAAATAGGCCACTGACCCATTTGAGATAGATATCATGTGGACATGGGCTCAATTGAATTTCCAATTAGGAGTGAATTCTTCCCATGACTTAAAAAGTTTTACCTGAATGTCATGGATGCTGAAATCTGGATATCATATATTAAATTGAAAGTTAGAAGAAAAACTGATGAAATTGAAAAAAAGGGAAAAGCGTGAAGGCTATGCTTTCCATGCTTTTAGCTTGTCTTGCTTTGGAAAAAGGGGCAACATTTTTTGTATTGGTTATAAACAAAAGAGAGAGAGAGAGAGAGAGAGAGAGAGAGAGAGAGAGAGAGATTAGTGGAATGGACCAAAAAAAAAGGAGACATGAGTGGAGTAACCAGGCTAGAAAGCGCAACTGCACAACAAGAAGCCATTTGTCATTGTATTTTGCACTACCACGCCTTGTCTCCCCTAACACAATCCTTCCAAAACAACTACATATATCTATCTTCTTTCTTTTGAAAAGGTCACAAAAAGTTCAAATTCAAAACAATAATAAATTATATATATATAGCACATTGGTGATTAAAAAGTACAAAAATTTATTTTTCCATATGATCAGTGGAATAGTTGTAGCATAAAATTAAAAACATGGGGTCAGAATATCTATTCACATGCATGATCATACAAAAAAAAATCATTGTTCTCGGTGTATAGGGTTCAGACACTAGATTTCTTTAATTAAAATTTTATATTTAAGTTTTAAAAATAAAAAATAAGTGCCGGACAAACTCCTAAAATGAATCTTATAATATCTAGATTAAATTAATCAGATAATTCAGATATCTATTCGTATAATAATGTTGGAGAAAAAGAGAAAGAAAGCATGATCATAAAAATTGGGAATTTGGTAGTTCTGCAATAGTACGGTATTCAAGCTTTCCCATTATGCCACCTTTTTTTGTAATTTGGGAAGCTCGCATCTTTAGAATTTTGAAACTTCATGTTGTTACGATCATAATCTAAAATTTAGACATAATTATTTACTTTTTTCCCCTAAATTTGTCAAAACAATACGAGAAAGCTTCACTTCTTATGGCTAGAAGCCATATCTTCTCATTATAGTAACCAGTAGAAAGACAAATCTTAATTTATAAAAAAGGAGAAACAAAAAACAAAAAAAAAAAAAAAAAAGTTTTTGAAAAGATAAATTTGGAAGAAAAATATTGAAGAATGAATTGGGGTGCAGTTAATGGAAAGTGTTACTAAGTAAGGAAAATTTTCCGACATATGGAAAAAATTTAAAATCATGAAATTATGAGGGTTGATTTTAATTAATAGAAAATTAAACAAGAGGGCATTTTTATCAATTTAAAATTTTACTGTGTTTCAAACCTTGGCTTCATGACTAGGCTCCCTTGGTTATAGTAATAGTTAATAGATATCAACAAGGAGAATAAGAAGTAGAAGAGATCATTGCAGGTGGAAAATAGGGTAACTGATCCTCACAAACTTGCTTTGCAATACAAATGATAAAATCTGCAAAGACCATCAATGATATATATTCCATTATTTTTGGACCACAGTAGGTGATTGAAGACAGTGGATTCACTATCACTTTTGCACTTTGTATTTTATTTTCCTATCTAAAGGGAAGAAATTCTATTTTGCCTTGCCTAATGAAAGTTAGAATGTCAAAAGAACCACATGGGCAACAATATTTATTTATTTATTTTTGTTATATCAAGATTTGAATTTAAGATCATCGGATTGAGGGAGGAGGTTGCGACCACTAGGTTGTTCCCTAGGAACATAGGAAACAATATTAATAGAATATATATATATATATGTATAATGTTTCTTTTCCCCCACAAAACAGTGCCCACATAATGGAATAAAGTTCCATTCCAATCATACAAAAGCAATCATAAACATGATTGATATACCTTATAATAAAAAGGGAAAAATCTAAGGCATCCATTAATTGACACTTCTGTAGCGACAAAGGTGTGTTCTCTCAACATCTCTATATATGCTTCTTATCACAACACCATCAAGGCCCAACACACTCATCAACTCTCTTTTGTAGGTACATCAAAGGCCAAACTAATGTCATACCCTAATATTCATGCCTCCAACATTATTGATGGTGTCACATCTATAGAGTGCCAGAAACAAGTCCATTCATGGAGGCTCTTTCGTTCCTTGCTCACACTTCTCATCCCATGTTGCGCCACCACCTTTGAAGAAGAAAATGAAGTCAAGAAGGAAAACCATAGCTTCTACAACTATTTCTATTCACAACCTACGGCCTTCATTCCTAACAAAGTCATCACTGGCACAATCTTTGGATATCGCCGTGGAAAAGTATGTTTCTGTATCCAAACACACTCCAAATCTATTCCAGTCCTCCTCCTTGAACTTGCAGTTCCAACAACAGTTCTTGCGAGGGAAATGAAAGGTGGAATTCTCAGAATTGTGCTCAAATCCATTAGTACTTCACATGCTAACTCCAATTCTCTGTTGTCCATGCCTTTGTGGAGTATGCAATGTAATGGGAAAAAGGTTGGTTTTGCAATGAAGAGAAAACCAACTAGAGATGTTATTGCTGCAATGCAGCTAATGGAAACAGTTGATGTTGGTGCTGGTACAATAACTGGAAAAGAGCTTGATCGTCATGATGAAATTATGTATCTTCGAGCAAATTTCAAACGAGTTTCCGGTTCTTCTGAATCTGAATCATTTCATTTGATTGATCCTGAGGGATGCATTGGTCAAGAGCTTAGTATCTTTTTTCTTCGCTCATAAATAATGGCCTATAAAAGGTTTCTAAGTTGGTTCCAAAGCTTTTCTTTTTAAGTGATTATTATTTGGTAGTAGTCACATTTAAAACAACTTTTCTTAAGGAGTTTCTGCTTTGAACCATGTGGTGGTTCTTGGGAGCAATCCCCCCCCCCCCCGGGGGGACTGTTGAGGAGGGTTTAGAAAATCACACAACACCAACCTCCTTTTTTGAGCTATGCCTCATTTATAGCTTTCTTTGATGTAATCCTACACGATTTTTTCCCTTAAGATTTCATGTTCAGCAAGATTTTTTTTTTTTTTTTTTTTTGGTTATCCCTTGAAATGAAATAAATATTGTTTGTCTGTATGAATAAAAGTATTCTTAACTAGTGAATGTAATTTTGCTTTTTTGATAATGTTTTTAATTAAATTATTGGACCTTGTACTAGAGGAACCTTTCATAGGAACTTGTCTATATATTGTTCATGTCATTGCATAAATTAATATGAGCTAAACCTTAATTAATGATCTTGATATAATCAATTTGATTATAATCCTGTCTCTCAATTTATGTGAGAATAGGGCTGTTATACGGACCGAGTCAAGTTCGAGCCACTTGTAAGTCGCTCTGTTAACAGTTTGACTCGACTCGAGTTTGAACGAGTTCGAGTAATATAATTTTAAACTTGAAAACTTAACGAATAGCTCAATTACATATATTAATATATATTATATATATTTATATATAATTATAATATCAAAAATAAAATAAAATAAAATATATTAATATATTATATAATAATCGAGTTTTCGAGTCGAATTCGAGCATTTTATTATATAGTCGAGTCGAGTTCAAATTTCTGTTATATACTACTCGTCAAGTTCAAGTCAAATTCGAGTCAAGCAAAAAAAATTGAATTCGAGTTCGAGCATAGAGACACTCGAGATCGACTCGACTCAAATACACCCCTAATGAGAACCTTTCTACTTCACATGCTCTCACAATTGTTTGGCAATAAAACATTTTTCATGATACATGTAATTTCAAGCAAGTAGGAAAACTCGATTTTATTTTTCTTCGTTTATGTTAAAAATGAATCTTGGTTTTTTTTATTATTATTATAAACCAGCGGTATCTGATAATCATGTTGGATCTAATTAAATTTTGTTTGACTTAGGTTGAGCTGCAAACTCTACAAATGCCTTTTTTTTTTTTACACAAAAATTAAATTTGAGATTTTATTTAAAATATATTAATACCTGAACCACTGAACCAACTAAACTTTGAGGTGTTGAAAGTTGTCACACATGGCTTCCATTTATCTTAATTTAATTGAGATCAATTAAAAATCTTAATTTTACTTTGGAGCTATCACTTCCATGAGGAACTTTGTCAGCATTTAACATTACTACTATTAATGTTTTCCTATGACTTTATGGTTGGCAAGGTCTAAGAAATTGGATTCTTCAGACAGCATACAAACCGATGAGATTATTGATTGTGTTTTTTCCCATCTTAAACATCCATACTTAGTTATAAATCCTGAATTATTAGATTATTTCTTCAATTGCTGTCATACATTATACAACATAGTTGTGCTCCATATTCTAATGTTCAAGGAAGACAACTACACATTCACTACCCAAAGAAAAAGCCCCACAAAATCAGAAGGGTAACTAATTCCTATGACAAACAAATAAAGAATTGTTGATTTCTTCAACTTAAAATATGGAATATTATCACATTTCCAAGTTATTGAAAAAGTAGAATGGCAAAGGAATTGAATCCGAGTTTTGCCCATACGAAATGCTCCTACAAATAATAATACAGTTTAACAACACACAAAAAAAAAAAAAAAAACCAAAATTTATAGAATTTCATCTTTTTCCTCAGTAAAACGCGTGAGATTCATGAAAGCAGAAAAAGATGAAACAGACATCACTTAACCAAGTTGCACGATGTTGGGATGTGTGTGTGTGTGTGTGTGTGTGTGTGTGTGTGTGTGTGTGTGAGAGAGAGAGAGAGAGAGAGAGAGAGAGAGTTGTTAAACATTTTCTTTTTCTTTTCTGGAGCTGTTTTTCTTTGTCATGTTTGGCGACAAAGAGGCATGATGTGTGGTCGAATGAGCTGTTGTTTATTCCCTGTGTCGACTAACTCACCATATCTGTGAACTCCCGCGCAGTACGTTTGTATTTGGTTCCAGCGCACGTGAACTTGGAAAATCTAGTCAGCTTCTACGAGAATCTGAGTTTGTATCAGAGTCAGAATATATTAGGATTGTTTTAGGGTTGCAATAATATTAATATGTCTGCTATGCAAATGTCTAAAACAACATGCTAAGGTATCTTGTTAAAAAATATGAAACCCAACAGCCTTTGATTTCCATTTTTTGAGCCCTTAAATACCATTTATCAATCCTTGTTGACATCTTAAAATAATCTAATTTATTATTTTGATATTGGTATTTTATTAAATAAAAAAAATAAAAAATTTAAATTGAACTACTAGGGGGTAAAAGCAAGACCAATACCTTAACAATTAAGCTTACTACAAAAATTACCAATCTGAGCCTAACTTATGGCCTCCAATGGTCAAAAAGATTAGACTTAGTCTGATTTATTCATAAATCTCACAAAATCTGGTCTGTCTCTCGTTAACTTATTTGGTCAGACCTAAAAAAAATTTAAACCACCTTATAATCTTTGTCTGAATAAATAAATAATATAATTATAAATATATATTATAAATTTTATTCAAAATAATTTATATAAATAATTAATTTCGAGGACTAGTATATGTGAAGTTAATAAGTCAATCAAACAAAAATAGACCAAACTTGTTTAATTAAACACACTAATTTTTTGGAACACTAACTTATTTCAAGACCGGTAAAAAATTAATGTGCATAGTGTTCGATGCAAACTCAAAATTGTCCTTATAGGGATATTCGAGTAGTAAAAGGAAATTTATCAAGTATTTTTTTTTTTTTGAGATCTTGTGTTTGATCTTTCGCAGGTAGCGTATTTCCACAATTTTTGCGGTCGTTATGTTAAAAAAAAAAATAACGTTATGATTTAGGGTAGACATAGCCGGGAGGCCTGCATGGTTGGGCCTTGCGTTGGGCTGGTTTTGGATTTAAAATCCCCATTTAGAAATTTGGTCGGCCTTCAAATTAGGCAGGAGAACCTGCCTGACCCCAAGTTGTTCACGTGAACACAATAAATATTTTATAATTTTGAAATTGATGAGACCTTTTCAAAAGACTCGATACATAGTACGAAGGATATTCAATAGTCAGCTAAGGCCCAAGATTCAATATGTTCAATACACTTAAGCACAAATGAACCTATATCGTCGTGATCTAACGAATGGATCTATCTCTCTAAATGGGTCTATATCGCTCTAATCTAATAAAATGATTTTTCTCCCTGAATGGGCCTCCATTATCCGAACCTACCGAAAGAATCTATCTCCCATCGTGGTACCCTACTCGTTGTTCGACTAGCCTTTGATGAGGTCAATACAATTCGATCCATAGGCGTATTCAGTAAGACCGAATGGCTGTCTCTTTTATTCGATCGATAACTACCGAAAACTTAAGAAATCAAGCACTTCAGCTCACAAACGGTAATATCAAACTGAATCTCATCTCGATTAGATTTTCTATTTTAGTATGAAAATATCTCTTGGATAAGGAAGGAAACCTTTGGAAATCTAATCGATAAGGGAATGAATTTTCTCATATAATCAAACTTCCCAAATGATAAAGATTTCAAATATTTGACATTTGAATTATGAAATCTCTGGATTTTCTCATAAGAAAACTAAGGTTGTAACGCTTCAAACACACACATCCCTTATGATACTCCTTATAAAAGCTTTCGGCTCATCATTACCAGCTAAGTTCTCTTGACTTTACACAGGACATACAAAATCATAGGGAGATCCGTCCTCCCTTCTGCTTTGAATCTGTTATTCCTTTCAAAAATTGCTCTTTCCAACTTGAGTGTCGAAATCTCGCCCGCTGGAACACAATCCGGCAATCTTTTACAGGTTTCAAATTTCTTAATTAAGCACTTATTCGAGTCACAAGAAGTCGGACCTGTGGAGTCAAAATCCACCTTCATCAAATTGGCGTTGTCCGTGGGAAATAGATTAGAGAATCTTTATTGAGTCATTAGGATTACCAGACTGGTATGCCTCCAAAGCGGAGAACCAAAACTGCATCGAAGGCCGCATCCGTCATGGACAGTCATACTACTACTTGCACTGATGCAGTCCATCCAGTGACGCCCACTCGCTTTATTGATAATCCTCCCGCTCATGCTCAACCTCCTCACTCAGAGAAGGTCTCGTAACCTGCGTCTCAGGAATGCCCAGCCGTGGCTTCTGTGCCGGTACCCCAAGAATGAGTCAGTCAACCCCAAATGGACAGACTATAGTCCAAGATTTAGGATATGAACAAGTAGCTGGAAGGTCTTAATCACACTGTGAGGCTCGAGCGCCAGTCTTTTTCAGGAGGATCTGGGCATGTATGCCCCTAATGATAAATGGCACCGTTTAACTATGAGCCCTCTGCGACTTCTCACCGTGACTATGAAGACCTAAGAAGACAAGTTAAGCAACTTGTTGCCGATAAACTCAAATGGGCTAACACTCGAGAAAACTAGGCCCCCTCTATTCTACTAATACTTCACCTTTTGACCTGAAAGTCTCTTCAGAATCGATGCCCGGTGACATACTTTTGCCTGCCATGGAAAGAAATGATGAAACAACTGATTTTTGTGACCATACGACACACTTTGTAACAGTAATGATTTCAAGATATATAATGGATACCGTCATATGCAAACATTTCCCTACCACTCTCAAGGGGAACACATTAATATAGTTCAATTCGCTCCCATCACTGAGTATAAAGACTTTCTCTCAACTTCAACAATAATTCGAGACTCACTTTGTGATAAGTCGGGGAGTAAAGAGAAAATCCATCTTTCTACTGTCGTTACCTCAAAGGGAGGATGAACCCCTGAGGGACTTCTTGGAGAATTTCAAAACAGAGATGATGAAAGTTTCAATCTTTGACCATTCTATCACGCTAACAACGCTGCTCACTCGATTGCATCCCTCGGGTATGAAAACCTCGATTATGAAAAATCCTCCCTCCACTATTCAAGAGTTCTACTCTCGTATTGAAAAGTAAATAGCGGTCGAAGATGTCGAGACTTTCGATCGAAAGAGAAACCGATCATCCAGGAGAGAACATAGTCGATTGTCCCGATGCCTCTCACCAAAAAAAAACTAATTAGGTCCTCCACCTCCTCGAAGATTCAACGCTTACACCCCTTTGAATGAAATCCCTAGTCAAGTTTTGCTTCAAATCTGGGATCAATCTTATATCCGATAGCCTCCTTAACCCATAAAAAATGATCCCAAGAAGGACTGGACCAAGTACTATCACTTCCATCGTAATTATGGCCACACGATTGATGACTGCAAAAAGTTCAAAGACGAACTTGAATTCCTTGTCCAAAGTGGGAGGTTACAAAGGTTTATCAGTAGATAGGGGAGAGACATGCCGAATCCCGACCGATAGGCACTACCAAGGTGAAACGGACCAAATGATCGACCAGTCACCCCACCACTAGCTAATCGTCAGAACGAAGTGATCCTCCAAATTTACGAGGAGCATACCTCTCGAACGCCTCATCCTCCACTGGACATTTCAGACCCTCCAGACAGTCCACAAGGAACAAGACTAAACGTCTAGTCGCACCGATCTTCTATTCGCCTAATATCCTTCTCCTTAATCTGCTAGAGATACTAACGATTCACGTTGGTGAAGAAGTTAAAGGCAAACGACCGATCATCAGTTTCATCGATGAAGACTTAGTTGGGGTAGATTTGAATCGCCATGATTCTCTCGTCATAACTGCCAAAATCGGCCCATACGAAGTCCGAAGGGTCTTTGTTGATCAGGCAACGGGGTGTGATCTCTTATATTGGGATGCTTTTAAACAAATAGACTTCAGCTACGCACATCGTCAACCCCACATAGGTCCAGTTAAAGGACTCTCCAGCGAATAGATATACTCCAAATGGATCATTTCCCTTCCGATCACACTTGGCATGCCACTCAACCATGCAACAGTCATAACGATATTTAATGTAGTCAACCTCCTATCACCTTATAATGCTATCTTAGGAAGGCCAGGCTTGAACAACCTAGAGGCCCTACCTAGTATGAAACACATAAAGGTTAAATTTAGAACTCCACTTGAGATTGAGACACTATTTTGTGATCAGGAGCCTTTGGTATCCTCCTCGAAATAATCACACGATATGTTTTGGTTGTCTTGCATAGTCCCTATGTTATTGCCATAGTATTCTTCCGCTTGGTAGAGAACACACGAGATTACCTTATCGTTTGCATTCTATTGAACTTCTGCTTTATATAAAAAAGGAACACGCCATTCGAAGGGATCTATCTCCCCGAATGGGCCTCAGTTGCCCTGATCTAATGAAGAGATCTATTTTCTCGAACGGGTCTCTGTCACCCTGATCTAACGAAGGGATCTATCTCCTCGAACGGGTCTCTATCATCCTAACCTAACGAAGCGATCTATCTTCCTGAACAGGTCTCTGTTGCCCTGACCTATCGAAAGAATCTATCTTACCGAATAGGCCTCTATCGCCCTGACCTAACGAAGAGATCTATCTCCCTAAATGGATTTCTGTCGCCCTGACCTAACGAATGGATTTATCTCCCTGAACGGACCTTTGTCGCTCTGACCTAATGAATGGATCTATCTTCTTGAACGGATCTCTATCGCCCTGACTTAATAAAGGGATCTATCTCTCTGAGCGGGTCTTTATTGCCTTGACCTAATGAAAGGATCTATCTCCGTGAAGGGGTCTCTGTTGCTCTGACCTAACGAATGGGTTTATCTCCTCGAACGGGTCTCTATCACCCTAACCCATTGAAGGATATCCCCATTCCTTTTTCCAAACAAATCCTAATAGGTATTACTTGTCGGAAGGCCAGAGGCGCTTGTCAAAACACACACCGAAAAAACACCTCTAGATGGGGCAACATCCTCCAAAAAAGCCCGAAACAACTAAATGTAGTTGACAAGTTCATTTGAAACTATGAAGGAAGTATCCCTTGTTATTAACACATGCTGAATAAAAGAATACAAAAGAATCTCTCATTAAGAATCATCGTGATACAGTGACATAAGGATTACATAGACTTTAGAGGAACGGGGGGAAGTATCAAGACCTCCTGAGAAGAAGTCCTCGCAGCAATTGCACTCGGTTCGGCTGGAATACCAATTAACTTGGTGGGAATCGTATTTCAATCCATCATATCCCGATTGGCAACCCCCTTGACTGGAGGCAGAGCTCCGGTTAATCCAAACTGACGGATTATCTCTTCGGTCCATCATAATCTCTCTGTCAACTCACGCTGAGAATCCCAAAAGGTAGTGGCACTTTGAAGCAAAGATTTTTCTGATTCAATAGCCCTCTGCTTTGCCACCTGAAGAAACTCATTGTGTAACTGAGTCAACATCTCAGCGGTATATAATTGCGCCTCGAGGTCTTTCTTCTCGATTTTCAGTTTCTCGCAGCGATTCTGGAGGATCTTTGCTTCCCCTCCTTCTCGGCCAATGAGGCCTTGAATGCCTCCTCTGCTCTTATACTCTTCTTCCTTTGATCAGAGGCATCTCGCAATATCACAACTTGAGCGTTCAGTCAATTGACTTGCTCCTTTAGATGTCCTATAGTCTGTTTCCTCTGTCGTTCCTAGAACTCTACCACGGCCATTGTCTACAAAAAAGGAGAAACTGGATCATCCGATGATGAAGAGAAAACAAAATGGGACGAATTTAGAAGATGATACTATTAGATCAAGGGACTTAAGAGCCCCGTTAGACTGCTCCATGGATATCCTGTATAACTCTAAGTCGTAACGATAAAAGTCGAGTTGATCAGCTATTTTCTATACTTCAGTTAAGTCCACGTAATTGTATTGTTTATCCCCTGCGCTGATGGCCACCATTCTTCTTTCCTTCAACCCTTTATCACCATGAAAATATTGAATTGGGATAAGAGGAGAGATGACAGTCCTATCTGACACCTTGCGTTTTCCCTTACGAGAAGGCCACAGGGGGACAGCGCACAACGGACCAGACAGTTTTTCAATTGGTGTAACTTGAGTAACTATCTCTCTCGGTGCCCTCACTTCCATAATAGATGATAGAGCCCCTTTGAGCCTCTTTACAGTGAGCACACCTGGCAATAAAACTCCTTCATCTCTGGTTGATAGTGAATGACCAGCCTTATCAAAGTCGTTTGTCTCAACTTTGAATGGTTTTAATACGACCAAGGGCATGCACCCCTCGGTTTTCTCGCCCGTCTTGTGACCACTTCTTGATGGAGATTTAGGCTGAACTATTTTTCCCATTTTTACTGAGGGAAGCGCTAGTAAAGTTCGAGCCTCAAACGCCCCATTGGTCCCCTCCAAAGGATTCCTTATGGATGAATCTCGATCAATTGTAATTTCTCTCAGTAGGGTGTCGTCCACAAAACCCGAAGCATCGGTCAACCCGATCTTTTTCCTATTGACCAAGAGAGGCCTGTCGATCTTCCTTTTCTCTCCCGTCAATAGACTCACTAGAGATAACATCTGGTTATCCGTCAAGGAATCAATTAAGATAACCCTTCACATAGACATATAGTAACTATCGACCGAATAAACGAAACAAAAGTGACGTGAAGGGTTTACTGGTTGTAATTCGAGTGCAGACCTCTCATCAGCACTGGGAAGTGCTGACATTAGATTCTTGTCCTTGAGCTTTAAAAGAAATACTTCTGCATCCAGTTATTACTAGTGGGTTCCTCGTAATGAAATCCTCAATCAGATTCGGGACAAGTCTGCAACTTATACCAATCTCGAGCCAAACCATTCTTCATGCATCTTACCAGAGAAAAGAGGGCCACCAGGATATCAAGATCAAACAAAAGCAATAGAACCCTAATAGGGACGTCACAGCAACAATCAAGTGCCAAGCATTGGGGTCAACAAAGTTAGAAATATGTTTGAACGCTGTAATATTTTAGTGAATGGGCCAGTGTATGGTACCTTTAAGCCGAACTTCACCATTTGTTTGTACATCAGAACACAGCCTTCTGGAGCTCTATTCGCTTTGTCAACATCTGTGGCTGATATCGGGATGTAATTATCACCTACCAACATAGCGGTCTAAACTTCTTGGAGTACCACCATTGACATTGTTAAGTAAATTATTGTCTCCTTAGTTTTGATGCTAAAAAAACCTCTAATATTGTTCTAACTATTTTATTTAATGTACAGATGTTATACTCAATAGATAACTTTTATTCAGGAAAAGTCATAGAGCCAGTCATAGAAGCAAAGTTTATTTGGTCATAAAAGCAAGATTTTTTTGATATATATTGAAAACCCAGCCAGTAAGGTAAGTGTAGTTTGGATACTACACTTAACCTATAATTGACCCTGGAAATGCATAGAAGATCTCACAATATGAGGACTATTTGGATGGCCATATTTTCCTATGTGTTGAAATATTTTTAAACCTGAAAACTGTATTTCAAAGAAGATATGAAACACTTCAATTTCAAGTTTTTATAGCATAAAAATCTCGTGGATATGTTGGAGAAAAATCAGCTTGAAGTTGACTGGTTTATCATTTTCTCAACAGAAATGTCTATCTCTTAAAGGGTATTTGGCCTTTAATATCTTTACGGTTGGCTAAGGTCTTATGAATTTAATTATTCTACATTATAATACTATAGTTGGATAGCAGATATGAACCTTTGTGGCACAATTACTTTGAGATTTTGATGGAGAAATAAATGGACAAAGTCAGCTAATTGTTCTCAAAAATTTTGAATTGTGGCTGAACATGTGGATTGGTTTTCGAATTTTATGGAAAAGCAATCATATGGATATAATCAAAACAGTTTTTGAATATAATAGAGGATGTTTAAACTTCAAAATAAAATTATTTACTATTAGTAAATATCAAAATTCATGAGGATGTGAGGCCTATTTTTCAAAATAGTTGCTAAAGTTGTTGCAATAATTTTGGAAATTTTTTACTGTAGTTTGTTGAGCTTCATAGTTATCTTATAATGTAAAAATTCAGTAGGTTTTCAGATAGTATAATGGCGATCGAATTACACAGATCTTTGAGAACACACAGCACCAAGATTTGAGAGAAAAATTCTGCATTTCTGTATCATGAAAAAGAGCTTGCTGCAGTCACTAAACTTCTTCATTTTGTAATCATTTGTTTGAGTTTTGAGTTACATAAGTTGTACTCTATGAGTAAACCTTTGAGTGTGTTATCTTCCATTGTTCAACGAAACAATTTTCATGGTGTGAAGATCAGAAATTGACAAGTGGTTGTACATTATTGTTTTAGATCATAGTGGAAACTAGTAAGATATTAGATCCCGACTTACTTGGCTGAAAGAGTAGATGTAGGCACAAGGGTGAACCACTATAAATCAGATTTGTCTCCTTACTTTCTCTTTTAATTTTTCCTATATATTCTATAGATTGACCATAAGCTCAATTAGATCTAAGTAGGGTTAGATAAAAATTTGAAAATCCAATTTTTAGACAACCAATTCAAACTCCTCTTCTTGATTGTCTTTGGGACTAACAATTGGTATCAGAGCTTAGTTCTGTAGTCCACTAAAGAGACCTCTTTAGAGTGATTGGCCTATGACTTTTCCCTATAACTATAGTCAAGCCGTGAACATGACACCATATTTTGATGGTGCAAACCTTTTCCATTAGAAATGTAGGATGGAGACATTCATTCAAGCCACTGATTATGAGGTTTGGGAAGTGAATACTTTTGGAAATATAGAAGTTAAATTGTCAATTATTACAGAGGATGACAAAAGAAAGATATCTATTAATTCTCGTGCCAAATACTTGCCTTTATGTGCAATCTCACCAACTGAGTTTAACTTAGTTTCTTCATGTACAACAATAAAAGAAATCTGGGACAAGTTGTGCATTACACATGAAGGAACTAACACTGTGAAAGAGACTCGAATCAATTTGTTGATGTAGGAATATGAGCACTTTCGTTTTCACCAAGGAGAAAGTGTAAAAGACATGTTCAATAGATTTTTTACAATAACTAATGAACTTGATTCTCTTGAAAAAAAGATTTCAGATTCTGATCAAGTGAGAAAGGTTTTTCGAGTATTGCCGAGAACTTGGGATGTTAAGAATATTGCTATTGAGGAAGCTCATGACTTGAACAAGCTGTCTCTCAATGAATTAAAAGGGACGTTGATGTCCTATGAAGCTGAAATATTTCATACTGCTGAATCTGAAAATAAGATGAAGTCTATTGCATTTGTTGTTGAAGAAAATAAAGATTCTGTAGAAGATGAAACCAATGATCAAGACATCAATTTGCTGGCCAAAAAGCTCACTCATGCCTTCCAAAAAAGGGTAAAAAGACCTATAAATCTAAGAACTTTAAAAACTCACAAAAGCTTAAATTCAGTGCAAGAAAAGACAACAGAAAATTGGCACAGAAAGATGAAAAAATTTGCTATGAGTACAAGAAGAAGGGACATATAAAATATGAGTATCCAGTGTTGCTGAAAAAGATTAAAGCATTCAAGAAGAAAGATAAAACTATGATGGCCACAAAGAGTGATTCAGAACACGAAGATTCAGAGGATAAAAGTTCTGACACATCAGAGGAAATTAACCTTTGTTTTATGGAAAAGGATGAGGTGATCTCTAAAAATTCATTTGATATTGCTGAATCTGACAACCTTTTAAGCATAATTTAAGAGATGAAAAATAAAGTTATCACATTAGAAAATGAGAAGGATTTGTTTAGGCAAACCAAGTACTTGTTGAACTCTGAAAATAAAACCATTAGAGTTAAAAATGAGACACTAAAAACTGAAAACTGTGGACTGAAAAATGAAATACATATTCTGAAAAATAGAATAGCTGAATTATCAGAATTAATAAAAAATACATTCCAAAAGTTTCATGAGAGTGATGAGAAATTAACTAACTTACTTTTCATACAAAGAATGGATTTTTCCAAAAGAGATTTAGGCTATGTTAATGATCATGAGATGTATTCAATCTCTAACAATTGTGGTTTAGTTAAACCTGTCGAGATAGAAAATATAATCACATTTCAGCTTGTAGAAAACACTCATAGAATCATACAAAAGTTTGTACAGAAAAATCAAAGTTTTGCTTCAAAAATTGCTCAACAAACTATACAAAACCTGCATAAAATTCCCTCACTGTCTATACAAAATATGTACAGAAACCTTTCACAAACTGCAGAAAAATATCACAAAGTGTCACACAGAAATGTATATAGAAGTACCCATAGAACTACTCATAAAGGTTCTAGGGAGAAACCAAACTTTTGTAAAAAATTTTATTTTGGATTTGGATATAATAAATTTGGCAATATGCAAAATTATTTCATTTATAGACCTAATTATGTAAGAAATAAAAATAATATTGGTTCATGCTACATGTCATAAAATTGGTCATTTTACTAGAAGTTGTTTTTTGAACAAGTTTAGTGTACATCAAGACAAATTTAATTCATATACAAGTTTGTCTTCAAAAGGACCCAAATTTGTTTGGGTTCTCAAGAACAGATGATGGTTTTTCTTTATGTGTAGGAATAAGAGGCAAAAATCAAAGAAAAATGGTATGTTGATAGCGGATGCTTGAGACATATGACGGGTGATGCCTCATTGTTCAAAAAACTCGAAAGAAAAAACCATGGAGTGGTGACTTTTGGAGACAATCAAAAAAGAAAAATAATTAGAAAAGACACTATAGGTATAAATTCTACCTCTATAAAGAATGAACTTTTTATTGATAAATTGATGCATAATTTGTTGAGTGTAAGCCAATTGTGTGATTTAGGATATGATGTGTTATTTAAAAAAGAAAAATGCATAGTATTTGATAGTGAGTCACATGAACAAATTTTTGAAGGAATTAACTTAGACAATGTTTATATAGTAGACTCTACAATTTTGAATAATTAAGAAGAAAATTGTTTGACATCATTTAATGATGATATTTTTACATGGCATAGGAAACTAGGACACAAACTTTAATCAACTAAAAAAATTATCCAAAGAAAATTTAGTTAGAAGAACTTCTGAAATTTCATTGAAAGAACCTATAGCATGTAGTGCATGCTCATTGAATAAACAAGTAAAATTATCTTTTAAGAGTAAAGATCGCATTTCCACATCTAGACCACTAGAAATGTTGCATATGGAATTATTTGGACCGGTTAGAAATCTAAGTTTTGGAGGAAACAAGTATAGACTAGTTATTATAGATGATTTTTTTAACTTCACTTGGATTTTATTCTTAACCGACAAAAATGAAATCTTTGAAATTTTTAAAATTTTTGTAAAGAAAATTTAAAATGAAAAAGATTTAAAAATAACTAGCTTAAGAGCAGACCACGAAAAAGAATTTGATAATTTAGAATTTATAAAGTATTATGATAAAAATGGAATAAATCAAAATTTTTAAGCACTTTACACACCATAACAAAATAGAGTAGTTGAACGTAAAAATAGAACCATTCAAAAAATGACTAGAATTATGTTAAATGATAGTGGTGTAGGAAAATATTTTTGTACCGAAACCACATCTACAACATGTTATATAATAAATAGAGTCTACACAAAACCTATGACAAACAAAACCCCCTATGAAATTTTTTAAAAAAGAAAATAAAATATTTCATATTTTCATACATTTGGATGTACATGCTTTATTCTGAAAACAATATAAATATTAGAGATAAATTTGATGAAAAAGCCATTGAAACAATATTTCTAGATTATCTTTTAAATAGCAAGACTTATAAAGTTTTTAATAAAGAGTCTAAAATTGTAGAAAAAACAATAAATGTTAAGTTTCATGAAAATAAATTTCAACAAGTAGAAACGAAAAATGATAATATTATACAATATGAAATCCTCATTTGAAAAACAAAATGCAAAACAAGATTATCAAAATGAAGTAAATCAAAATGAACAAAGAGAGGAAATAGTTAGAAATTGAAAATTCTTACCTAGTCATTCACCAAATAATGTAATGAGAGATATAAGTGAAGGAATAAGAACTAGATTAAGTTATAAAAATATTGAAAATCAATTTTCATTAATATCTACTATAAAACCGAAAACCATAGAAGATGAAAGTTGGATAGAGGCTATGCAAGAAGAATTAAGTCAATTTAAAAGAAACAATGTTTGGATTTTAGAACCGAAACCTAAAGATAAATCAATAATTTGAACTAAATGGGTTTTTCGAAATAAATTGGATGAAATGAAAATGTTATAAGAAATAAATCTAGGTTAGTTGCAAAAGGATATTCACAAAAGGAAGTAATTGACTATGATTAAACTTTTGCACCCGTTACTAGATTAGAGACTATTAGACTACTTTTGACTTTTACATGTTTCAAAAATTTTAAACTATATCAAATGGATGTTAAAAGTATATTTTTAAATGGCTACATAAAAAAAAAAGTATATATTAGTCAACTATCCGATTTTGAAAAATATAGTAAGAAAGATTATGTCTGTAAATTACAAAAAGTATTATATGGTTTAAAACAAACACCTAGGACATGGTATGATAGATTAAGTGAATATCTTGTGAAAAATAAATTCAAAAAGGGAAATGTAAACACTACTTTATTTATTAAACATGTTGATGATGATATTCTTGTTGTTCAAATATATGTTGAAGATATTGTGTTTGGATCTACAAATGAATACTTATGTGATAATTTTAGTAATATCATGAAGAGTGAATTTGAAATGTCAATGATGGGTGAATTAAATTTTCTTTTTTGGATTACAAATTAAACAATTTTCTCATGAAATTTTTATAAGTCAAGAAAAGTATGTAAAAGAATTAATTAAAAAATTTGACATTAAATATTCAAAGCATGTTAGTACCCCTATATCTATTTTTATTAAATTAGACCTAGATGTAGAAGGGAAAAATGTGAATGAAAAGCTTTATAGTAGCATGATAGGATCATTATTATACTTAACCGCTTCTAGACTCGATATTTTATTTAGTGTATGTTTGTGTGCAAGATTTCAAAGTAAATCTAAGCAATCTCATCTTAGAGCCATCAAAAGAATTTTAAAGTATATAGCTGGTATAAAAAATTTACGAATATGGTATCCAAAGAATTCAAATTTTGAATTAATTGGATATTTGGATGTCGAATATGCCATTTGCAAAATTGACTGAAAAAATACCTCAGGTACTTGTCAATTTTTAGGTGATAGAATCATAAGTTGGGTATCTAAGAAACAAAATTCAGTTATTTTGTTAATAGCAAAATCGAAATATGTCTCAACAGGAAGTTGTTGTGTTTAAATTTTGTAGCTAAAACAACAATTTAGAGACTATGGGTTATATTATAAAAATATTGTCATAAAATGTTACAATATTAGTACCATCTGTCTTACCAAAAATCTCATAAATCATTCAAAATCAAAACATATAGAGATTAGACACCATTTTATTAGAAAACATGTTTTAAGTGGTGATGTAATTTTAGAATATGTTGAAACAAAAAACCAATTTGCTGATATTTTTACAAAACCTTTAGAGAGCGAAAGATTTGAAAATATTAAAAATGAAATAGGCGTGTACTTCCCATTTTAAAATTCTACAATAAAAAAACCGGAATATAGAGTCTTAAGTTAACAGACTACCTAGAACTTTTACATCAAAATTGTTTGAATCCCTCTATCTTTGAAAGTTCTAACAAAGATACCTAGACCCAAATTGTCCATAACTTCATGCAAATCATCAAGAATCATGAACAAAACATCAAAGATTTCATCTTCTTCATACATTAATCTCTCTGATTTGGACTCCTCAAGTCCGGATTCTTCAAGCTTTCACTCGAATCAAGATGAACACCCTCTAAACTCTCAATCAATTTCGGTATCAAATCATGACTCCGAAACTTAATCTACTCAAAATCAAACTCATTTCTCAAATCCAGAAGCCCATCAAAACTTCTCAGAAGTGTAGATGCCTCAACCCCTTCAAATCCAAGTTCCCTACACTAGGTCACGACCAATTATGTTTGAAATTGGCTCTTGTAGGTTCGTTGACTTTGATTACTTTGAGCAAATAGGTTTGGAGATACGAACTGTACTTGAAAGAATTGGAGGTATCGGACTATGTGACACGAATAGACCTTGCATTAGAAAGATAATTTTTGATTTCTACAAGAATTTAGATCTTGAACAATCTAATATTTTGAAATCCAGAATATTAGGTTTTGAAGTTGAGATTAGTCGAGAAGATATTGCTCATTGTTTAGGACTTGAACAATCAGAGGTTAAGTCATTAGAGAGCATGAAGAAAAAAGAAATTTATAGTTTGTTTCGTGCAAATTCTAATTCTGGAATAGGTATTTATATGAAAAAGATTTTTCTCTTCTTGTTAGAGTTCTGCACAAAGTAGTCTTGACGTGCCTAATTTTAAGGTATGGAAGTTCTACCACCGTGACTATAAAGGATGGTAGAATCTTGGTTGCTTTGCTGCTAGGAAGACAAATTGATATGGTCAATATATTTATCAGTCGCGTCCCTAGGAACAAGAGCAACAAACCATATGGCAATGTTCTCATGAGACTATTTGAGTTTAAGGGATTTGATTTTTTAGCTCTAAAGGATCCTGTCCTAGAGCCATCTGTGTTAGGTGAATCAATGGTCTCTCATATAGGAATAGACATTTTTGATCATAATGTTTGGAGAGGCAAAGATAATTCCTTCTGAAAAGGAAAAATTCAAGACAATGGTGGGATAGAATATCCATTTGCAGAAAGAACCAATGAAAAGCCTTTGAAATCCACCTTTGTACATGGTGAATCTTCAAGAAGGAAGAAGAAACAAGCTAAGACTGATGAGGATGACTGGAAGGAAAGAATTGAAAAGAAACTTGATGAGTGTCTAGAAAGGCAAAGAGACACTCAATTAAAGCTCACTGAAGTTCTGAATTTGCTGTCAAAGAATACATCTTAGGCTCAAACACTTCCTACTTTGGTTTTCTGATCGTTAGGCTTTTCTTTGTCTGCTTCTATATTCTATAATTTACTTCTATATTCTGACAAGGACACTTCCTTTATCTACTTTTATGTTCTGAATGCTTCATGTAATGACGTCAGACTTCAATAAAATTTGATACTTTTTTCTATACCCTATTGTGTATTCTTTTTGATACAACAAAAAGGGGGAGAATAAAAGTTAAGTTAAAAAAAAATACAATTCACTCATAGAGATCAATACATTTTGAAGACAAATAAAAGGGAAACTGCATATATTGAGGGGGAGAACAAAATGTAACACATGTTTAAAAACAAAAGCAAGCAAAGGTATGAACTTAGGGGGAGGTTTTGAATTGTGAGCTGAATTTTGAGCATTAAATAGATGTATTTGCTTATATCATTTGATGTTGTGTTTATATGATCTGAACTTGTATGTTACTTGAGAATGTGCACTATTGAATAATTTTTGTGCATTTATTTTTAATATTTTGTTGTCATCAAAAAGGGGGAGAATGTTAATGAAATTGTTGTCTCTTTGGTTTTGATGATAACAAAATCTCTCATGTTATTCTAACTATTTTATTTAGTCTATAAATATTATATTCAATATATAGTTTTTATTCAAGAAAAGTTATAAAATCAGTCATAGAATTGATCATAGAAGCAAAGCTTATCTAGTCATAGAAGCAAGATTTTTTTATATTTATTGAAAACTCAGACAGTATGGTAAGTGTAGATTAGGTACTACACTTAATCTATAATTGACTATGGATATGCATAGAAGATCTCACAATATGAGGACAATTCACTTTCCAACACTTAGAAAATTTTTTAAGTATTGAAACATTATCATTTGGACATGTTTGGACATCCATACCTTCCTATGTGTTGAAATATTTTTAAACCTCAAAACTGTATTTCAAAGAAGGTATGAAACACTTCAATTTCAGGATTTTATAGTATAAAAATCTTGTGGATATATTGGAGAAAAATCAGTTCGAAGTGGGCTGGTTTATCATTTTCTCAGCAGAAATATCTGTCTCTCAAGGGGTATTTGGCCTTTAATATCTTCACGGTTGGTTAAGATCTTATGAATTTAATTATTTTACATTATAATACTATAGTTGGACAATAGATATGAAGATTTGTGGTACAATTATTTTGAGATTTTGGTAGAAAAATAAATGGGCAAATTCAGGTAATTGTTCTAAAAAATTATGAATTGTGACTGAACATGTGAAGTGGTTTTCGAATTTTATGGAAGAGATATCATATGGATATCATCAAAACAGTTTTTGAACATGACAAAGGGATGTTTAAATTTCAAAAGAAAATTATTTACTAATTGTAAATATCAAAATTCATGAGGATGTGAAACCTATTTTTCAGGACAGTTGCTGGAGTTGTTGTAATAACTTTGAGGACTTTTTACTGCTGTCTGTTGATCCTCATAGTTATCTTATAATGCAAAAATTCAGCAGGTTTTCAGATAGTATAATGGTAACCGAATTACATAGATTTTTGAGAACACACAGCACCAAGAATTGAGAGAAAAATTCTGCATTTCTGTATTATGAAAAAGAGCTTACTGCAGTCACTAAACTTCTTTATTTTGTAATCTTTTGTTTGATTTTTGAGTTACATAATTTGTACTCTATGAGTGAACCTTTGAGTGTATTGTCTTCTATTGTTGGACGAAACAATTTTCATGGTGCGAAGATTAGAAGTCAACAAGTGGTTGTACATTGTTGTTTTAGATGATAGTGGAAACTAACAAGTTGTTAGATTTCGACTTACTTGGCTAGAAGAGTGGATGTAGGCATAAAATTGAACCACTATAAATCAGATTTGTCTCCTTACTTTCTCTTTTAATTTTTGCTATATATTCTATAGATTAACCATAGGCTCAATTAGATCTAAGTAAGATTAGATAAAAATTTGAAAGCCAAATTTTAGACAACTAATTCACCCCCTTCTTGGTTGTTTTTGAGACCAACAGACATAACACTCCTAATATTGTTAATGCTTTAAAGAGTAGAGCCTCTTGCCATTTCCCTAGCAGAAAGTCTCCATGTACTAAGATAGTTCAAAGGAAGGAAAAAACAAGTGTGAGAAAGTATGAATGCCAAATCCTCTCCCCTGAAAGTACTTATAAGGAACACTAGAGACGATTTACGAAACACAAAATGACGTGTGTTGTAAAAGACTATCCATTTCTCAATGACTGCTACTCATGGTGCCTTTCTTACGAAATAACACCACGAGTCGGGGGTAAATGATAAGACCCTCTTTAAAAGGCTCGATACATAGTGTGAAGGATGTTCAATAGTCAGCATAAGGCCCGAGATTCAATATATTCAATATGTTTAAACACAAATAGGCCTATGCCGTCCTGATGTAATGATTGAATCTATCTCTCCGAATGAAACTATGTCGCCATGATCTAACGAAGGGATCTATTTCCCCGAACGGACCTCTATCTCTTGACCTACCAAAGGAATCTATCTCTCTTCGTGGTACCCTATTCGATGTTTGGTTAGCCCTCGATGAGGTCGATACAATTCAATCCATAGACATATTCGGTAAGACCAAATGGTTGTCTCTTTTATTTGATCGATAACTACTGAATACTTGAGGAATCATACACTTCAACTCCCGAATGGTAATATCCAACTGAATCTCACCTTGATTAGATTTCCTATTTTAGTATGAAACGTATTTTTTAGATAAGGAAGGAAACTCTTGGGAATCTTATCGATAAGGGAAAGAATCTCCTTGTATAATCAAACTTTCCAAATGATAAAGATTTCAAACCTCTGATGTTTGAATTCCAAAATCTCCAGATCTCCTAGTAAAAAAATTACGGTTGTAATATCCCGAACGCACACAGCCTTATAATACTCTTTATAAAAGCTTTTGGCACATTGTTACCAGGTAAGTCCTCTTGACTTTACATAGGACACACAAAATCACAGGGAGATCCATACTCCTTTCCACTCTGAGTCTATTATATATTTTGAAAACTGTTATTTCTGATTTGAGCGTCAGACCCACCCCTATAAGAATACCCTCCGACAGTCTTTTGTAAGTTTTAAGCTTATTAATTAAATACCAGTTCGAGTAAAAAAAAGTCGAATCTATGGAGTCAAAACTCACTTCCAACAAAAATATTTGATTGGAATTTAATTAAATGGTTTAGCTATTAAAGTGAAAGTAGAGCTGGTGAGTTATGAATGACAACATGTGATCTTGACATTTAGGTGATGATATATATAGTAAAGGGTAGCCAATGAGATTCAAATCAAGGGACACCTTCTCCATTCCCTTGTAACAGACTTAGATTCAAGTCCCAGTATGTAAAAAATATATATATATAGTAAAGGGTTCGAAGCTATAATTATGATAATCATCGCAATAATCTCTAGGGAGCTGGTGATTTAGCTTTAGCTTTAATCTTTCTTTCATTTTTAAAAGTCATTGGTGTATTGTGAAGCAAACTAGTCGGCTTTGTAATTTTTTTTTTTAGATATAAAAAGATGTAATCAAACGGAATCGAATTAGGGAAGGGAGTATAGAAATAGAAAAACTCTATCACTTGAACTGTCGTTAACGGAGAACTTTGTAATGTTTTCAATGTCTTGTATTAAACTATTACCAGAGAGAGAGAGGGAGAGTTAAGATGACATTTTTTATTATCCATAACTTTGTTCATGTGTGTTCAATCATATGCCCAATAACAAGAGCTTTCAGGAGTATTTTGAGAACCCATAGTTGACGTACAAAATCCCTTTGCCTAAGAAAGAAGGGAATCATGTTTATCTTTTAAACTAATCAACTGTTGATTAGTGTCACGCCCCGATCATCGGATCGACCACGCAACAACCGTCGCGTCGTCTCGATACACGGGCAAAACCTCCCTATATACCGGGACTCCGCAAGACTATCAAATTTACAATAAATCATTAAAAGCAAACGACTCTTCAAAACATGAAATCATATAAACAATACACATGCAAAGAGGGGGAACCTGTACATGCACGAGTACACAGTAGCACACAACGGGGAGTGGGAACCTATACATGCACGCATGCGATGTGGCCATCCTAGCCACTCAGAATTTTCAATACAAGAAAGCATTTAACAAACAAGAAGTCCCAAAACATAGCCGTCAGATTTTACCAACACTTACCCGAAGAAATCATGTCAGTATCGGTAAAATCCTAACGGTATGAGATGTACAGAACTTCACAAAATCAAAGGAAAATAGCAAAAGCCAACAATTATAATCCAAATGTCCCAGTACAGAATAAAACAATTTTCCAAAAATAAAGCAATCAAAATAATAAGGTACAAATCAAAAATAGTCGAATTTTATTAATACTTGCCAAGAACTCAGCCAGTATCAATAAAATCCGCATGGTATGGAGTGTACAGGCTTCCCTTTTTCCATGGTACTGAGAACTATGATTCTCCAAAAATCCTGCATGTGCCAAATACCTATACAATCCGCAAAAATACTGCGCAAGCTCTGTCGAGTACTCTCCCAACTAAGTCTCCTTTGAAAAATTTGGAGAGGGGGTGAGTATAGGAAAATACTCAGTGAGTGGAGTGCAATGATGCAATTGTATTCATAAACAAGGGGTGAATGTGGGGCAGTCAAAGCATATCTCTTAAATCATTTCATATACATAAAATCATTTCAATAAATCACATTTCACAAATATGTATCCATGTCAATTATCCTTTCAGAAAATGCTAAGGTCCCATCGAAAAACACTTCCGTCTTAGGGCGGTCAAACCCAGACGAAAACCCGCCAAGGGGTTTTTCCATCCAATGTTTCAAAACATACCCTATTCCTTGGCGTTGGCTAGTACCTCACCGGAGTGCACCAGATATAGCACGACTTCGGCAGAGGGAGTGACATCAAACTCCCTCACACATTCAAACCCCAAATCACGCCACCCCGTCGGGTCGCCCCGTTATGGGAATATGACTATAGTCATCTACGGCACCCTTCATTTCTCAATCAATTTATTTCTCAACAATGTGCCATGATTTTCCATCAAATAATCAACAATGTCATGCCAAATCAATCCATATCACAATACCAATAGCATATGGCACAGAAGCATTTGTAAACAACATGGATGCATTCGTATTTCACAATATAGTTCAGACAGCCCACAATCACAAAACAATTTATATAAATCATGTAAAATCCTTTAAAAATCATTTATAAAGCAATTTTAAAATAGGTTTCTCATTTACGAACACAATGAACCATCCACTCACCTCTAGGGAGGGTATCCACTCCCTATTTCCGAAATCAACTCAAAACAACTCCTCTCGAGTTTTCAAAGGTCAACCTAGACCAATCAACACAAATAATCATCAATTAAGGCTCTATTAAATGGTTTTCAAATTTTCCTTTTATTTAAAATAGCCTTAATTTGCACAACCAAATTCCTAAACTTTCGTTTCATCAATTTATGATTATTTCCATCACCAACGACTTTAAATTTCCAATATTCCTCAATTTTACCAATTTTCTACCGAATTTACATAATTCTAATTTAATTCATACCAATTTCAATTCAAACCTCAAGGAGAGCTATACAAATCAATCAAACAAAACTCTATTACTATTTAAGACATTCTATCATGCTTCGCAGCCTTATTTATATCAAATTCTAGATTTAACCTAAATAACTTCATACGAAATTTAAGGAAATTACATTTCCTTCGAATCTAACACATTTTCAGAATATATCTACACGTATTCTCAACCTCAATTAACCAAAAAGAGTCTGAATATTGAAGGGATTGAAATTTCTCTCACCTTTGCAGCTCGTAACCCTCATCGAATGCCTTTCTCAGTTTATTCCGAGACCTGAAAAGCTTCCAATTTAAAGTAAATTTCAGTAATCTAAAACTAATTTCTAAGAAAGTTTGAAACTCTAAAATTAGGGTTAGGGACTGAACCTCACCTATGCAGAGCAGATCATAATCGCAGCTAGGGTTTTCAATTGGGGCTTCCGCAAGGTGGCAGAAGCGCTCTCAGCAGAAGGAGAACGAAGCGCGCGAGTGCACGAGCAAGGAGAGGGCTGCAGTCGCGCGCGGGGGAAAGGGAGACAGCTATTCGTGCGCGGGAGAGAGAGACTGAGAAAAGATGTGAGAGTGAGTGTTCGATAGAGGAAGAGAGGGATGGTGCGAAACAGAGAGAGAGACAGAGAGAGAGAGAGAGAGAGTAAGAGAGCTGTTCAACAGAGGGACTGAGAGGGATGGTGTGAGAGAGAGCGAGAGATAGGGAAATTAGGATAGAGAGAGGGACTGAGAGATCATGATGCGGTGGCTAGCGGCGGTTCGCGGTGGTCGCGGTGGTGGTTGATCGATCAAGGGATGGAGACGAAGAGAGATCGCGAGCGGGAGGGAGAAAGAGCGGAGAGTCTGTTCGAAAGAGGGAGGAGAAGAAAGATTAGGGCTTTTAGTCCTAATCTTCATTTGGGGGAAAATGCAGCGTTTTGCTGCGTTTTGTCCCACCTTCTCTTTTTTTTTTATGACAATATATATATTAAATTAAATAACAATCATATATATGTATATATATATATATTCACAACCCTTTTTACTAAAATTTAAATTTTTCATAAAAATAGTATTTATTACGGTTCGCAGACACGATAATTTAAAAATATACCAAAAATTAAAAGTAAGACCCCAAAATCGAAAATCAAAATAAAAATTTAAAATTTTCCTTTATATTATAATGATGTTTAAAAAAAAAAAAATCCTAACCCCAGATTTTCGGTGTTACAACTCTTAATCCCCTAAAAAGAAATTTCAACATCAAAATTTAAATAATTATTATATATCAATTCTATACCCACACTTTTCCATCACTATTATTTCTCAGGTTACATTGCTGTCAAATCCTTGACGCCTTATTGAAAACAAGACCTTCAATAAGTAAATTCAAACCATAAATACATTATCATACTCTATAGTATTTCCCAACCAATATTGACTTCCGAAAGGTTAGCTCCAACGATAAATGTACCACCAATAGCCACTAAAATTTTAGAAGGCTTAGATGTCTCACTTTAACCACCTTTTGTTGTTTTGAACTATTATACAAAATCTCACATCATAACACTATCATGAGCACACTATTTATGAACTTCCCTACAAAGGGATGTAGAACTTGAGTTATTATTTACAAGAGTGTGCTAGGAGCATTAGATAAACCAAATAATATCATCGACTACTCATAAATATTTAGACCCAAAAGTTTCATAGTTTGTTTGAATATGCACTTCTAACACCGTAATGCAACCAAAAGGTAGGATACCCATGCCTCCATATTGTCTCCTTCGAAGCCATACTAAAATTTCCTAGATTTTTCCATCATCAACATCACCATACTATCATCCAACTCAAGAATGCAACGAGATACCATTTAATGTAAATTATTGTGATAGTTAATAACTTCAACCGCTAAGTTGTCCATATTAAAGAAAAGATCTTGGTATTGATTTTCCAAAAGATGGGCCCCTTTATATTATCAATCTACTGTGTCTTGATCATAGTACGAAAGCAGCCAAATAACCTTCATGATCATCTAAGATTGTTTCTGTCTAATTCACAACTAAACATGGCCAAAAGTAAAAATAATAACCATACATAAGAACAAATAGAGAGCTAGAAACATTTTGGAGGCATCGAAGTGTTCAAGTTAAGGGAATTAGTATATGAAGGAGCATAAATTCAATACTATCAAGAAGTTAACTTGATTCAAAGCATAGATTCTTATGTTTCCCAGATGCTAAACAGTTTGAAACTTTCATAAAACCTCATTCCAATTCTACAATATGATCCCAGGAAGACTAAAAGACAATCCTTGGTAGGAGCCAAATTTAGACAACTTTATCAACCTTTTTCAATTTTTGGAACATACTTCTTGCTCCTAAAACAACCAACTGCATCCCGTTTCAAGGACCAAATTTTGCCTACATCACCATACAAGTGCATCCACCTTCACCATAACCATTCATGCTAGTAAAGAAGGCACAATTCCTTTATAGGACTAACAGAAGTATCCATCTCCAGATACAGTAATTCCCAAAGCATGATGCAATCTAACAAAAGAATGTAACATCTTATACATGTGCACCAGCACAGGAGCCTAGTCAGTAAGTCATCTTGACTTCATCTGATGCCCCAACCTTCTTCTACTGTATTACAATTTCAAATAACATAATTTGATCTATGCTGATGGATTAAGTCCATTACCTTCTTATTAGAACTTCCTTTGAAGAGATTTCACATTCTGAACTTGTTATTAATAAAGCTAATCAGTCTCTAACCCAGATAGACTTACCATCACGATACATATAGGGTGGTCGATTGCAATCTTTTCAATAGCAAAAGAAAAGAATAGTTGAGTTAGAGACTTTGTAGAATAAAAAAGAAGATAAATCACCCTCAAAAAGACCCCTGAGAGTAACTCTAAAAAGGAGCCCTCCCAAGAACTGAAATGTTGCGAAGAGAGAAATTTCATCCACAATAGTTGATTACCATTCATATGCACAGTGGGACCTAAGTGTCACTTTGAAAAACTTTGGGAGAGTAGCCCTTCTATTGGTAAAGCAAAACAAAACCACTATACAACACCAAAAGGTGTGCTGCGCAGATATAGTAAAGGTAGTTGTAAGAAAGGACTCTACAAAAACCAAAAACAAAAGAGATAAATGGAAATCAGATCCAAATCACAACCCATAACATGGAGCTATCAGCTAGGGACAGAGTGCTACTCCAGTAGAAGGAATGTGTGGGACAGTTGGCCTAGAGGAACTGTAGAAGTCTGGCTGCAAACTGGACAGGAAAACTGCACATTCCAGTAAATGAAATAGCCGGCACTCCAAGTCTCTACCAAAAAGCTTTCTGCAGTATTCTACAATCTCCCCTCATGGGCTTAAGCTAATGTTTATTACCACCAATTATTCTTTGATAATGCAAAAGCATCAGACTCAAAAATTACCCTTCTAAAGCCACTTAACCGAAGTAAGTCCAAAACCATCATAATAGTACTAAGTTCAACTACCACAATTTTTTTTTTTTTTTTGTCACCTCAGAAAAGAACAGAAACCAAACCCCAAATTCCCTCCTTATCTCAAGCAATGCCAACAGCCTGGCCTCAACTGGATTACCATGAGCATTCTCATGTACGCTCAATCTAAACCAACTGAAATAGCATCAATGTATCTATTCTTATGTAATGAAAATTACTGCTCTAGACCGAATATTTGTTCTATGCACCCAAGCCAAATTTAACCTCATTGAAGCAAAAGCAATGACAAGCATTAAAAAAAAAAAAGATTAAAATCCCTTCTAGTTTGTAATCACCCAAGATGTACAATGATAGATTTCAGCTACAAAAACAAAGATCTAAAGTTGGCTTTTGAAATCTTCAAACCTGATTTCAATACTTTAATGTTTGACTGTTCCTAGGGAGTGTTGTGAATCAATTTTATATTTGGGTTTAGCCACATTAATCCATTTTCTCTTTTCTATTCTGTTTCAGATATACATATCATATTTCACTAATTCCAATGTTTTCTTATTCTTTGGACTTCCTTCGCCTCTTTGAACTCCTAGAAATTTTATGTTATTGTTTTGCCTAACTAGTATAATAAAGGATATTCACAGCACAACTAAACCACATTTACTGTTCTCTCATTTTCTCATCAATCAAAGTAGGCCCTATTCTTTATCTCATACATCTAATCATCCACCCTAAAATTACATCTCCAAAAGTTAATAAGACAGAATTTAACCAATAGCAAGCATGCTAAAATTTGAGAGCAAAGGTACTCCAGGAACAAATCTTCCACTAATGTTGAACAAGCTTCTTTTTTTTTTTTTTTTTAGAGCAATTTGGACACTTTTTTTTTGTATAAAGATATGACACAAGTATTCATGTCTGAGCCTTAATTTGCGTGTAGATCCAAATCCCAAACTAAATTTTAAATCACATTACCCAAAATTCTACCTTTGCCATCATCATGCAAATCTAAAGACAATGTGGGGACGAACTTATAGTTGATTTCTCTAAAATTCCTCATTTACCTTCTATTAGCCGAACTACTAAAAGTTCAAATAAATGCCATCATTGAACACATGAAAATACACCTCTATGAGTTTCCAAAGGCTCCACATTGTTATACCAATTATACATATACACCAAACTTCTAATATGAAGATATAGGTCCGAGGGCCGAAACCACTACTAAGGTCCCCAATATTTGACCAAACAAGCCACAGAAGGTCTTGAGTCACAATCAAGTCACCATTTATAGAGTGATACATTACTAAAGATGTGGAGATAAAGTGAAAAATATTTCATTTAGGGTTCCTTATTCATCATCTAGGAGATAAAGTTCTACAAAAAGGGTCCAAACTTAGCAATTAAAATATGAACTAATCCAAGTGCTTAACCCCATAAAAACAATGCTCCCAATTTCCTAAGAAAACCATGGAAAGTTCTGTACATTCTCCGAAAACCTTTTAAAAAATGCAAACATTTTTCAAAATAAAGAAAACATTTTAAAATCTTTGAAAAACTTTTGGGACATTTGGAAACATTTCAAAACCATCGAACTTTTAAAATCGTGAACTTGGACACTGATACCAATAAAGCTGTCACGCCCCGATCCTCGGATCGACCACGCGATAAACGTCGCGTCGTCTCGGTACACGGGCAGAACCTCCCCATATACCGGAACTCCACAAGGCTATCAAATTTATAATAAATTATCAAAATTATAAGACTCTTCAAAACATGAAATCATATAAACAATACACATGCAAGGAGGGGGAACTTGTACATGCATGAGTACACAGCAACACACAACGGGGAGTGGGAACCTGTACATGCACGCATGCGATGTGGCCATCCTAGCCACTCAGAATTCTCAACACAAGAAAGCATTTAACAAACAAGAAGTCCCAAAACATAGCCGTCGGATTTTACCAACACTTACCCGAAGAAATTAAGTCAGTATCTATAAAATCCTAACGGTATGAGATGCACAGAACTTCACAAAATCAAAGGAAAATAACAAAAGCCAACAATTATAATCCAAACGTTCCAGTACAGAATAAAACAGTTTTCTAAAAATAAAGCAATCAAAATAATAAGGTACAAATCAAAAATCGTAGAATTTTATCAATACTTGCCAAGAACTCATCCAGTATCAATAAAATCCGCATGATATGGAGTGTACAGACTTCCCTTTTTCCATGGTACTGAGAACTATGATTCTCCAAAAATCCTGCATGTGCCAAATACCTATACAATCCGCAAAAATACTATTCAAGCTCCGTCGAGTAGTCTCTCAACTAAGTCTCCTCTGAAAAAGGTGGAGAGGGGGGTGAGTATAGGGAAATACTCAGTGAGTGGAGTGCAATGGTGCAATTGTGTTCATAAACAAGGGGTGAATGTGGGGCAGTCAAAGCAGATCTCGTAAATCATTTCATAAACATAAAATCATTTCAATAAATCACATTTCACAAATATGCATCCATGTCAATTATCCTTTCAGAAAATCCGGGGGTCCCATTGAAAAACACTTCCATCTTAGGGCGGCCAAATCCAGACGAAAACCCGCTAAGGGGTCTTTCCATCCAATGTTTCAAAACATACCCCCTTCCTTGGCGTTGGCTCGTACCTCATCGGGGTGCACCAGATATAGCACGACTTCGGTAAAGGGAAGGACGTCAAACTCCCCCGCACATCCAAACCCCAAACCACGCCACCCCGTCGGGTCGCTCCGTGGTGGGAATATGACTATAGTCATCTACGACACCCTTCATTTCTCAATCAATCCATTTCTCAACAATGTGCCATGATTTTTCATCAAATAATCAACAATGTCATGCCAAATCAATCCATATCACAATACCAATAGCATATGGCACAGAAGTATTTGTAAACAACATGGATGCATTCGTATTTCACAATACAGTTTCGACAGCTCACAATCACAAAATAATTTATATAAATCATGTAAAATCCTTCAAAAATCATTTATAAAGCGATTTTAAAACAAGTTTCTCATTTACGAACACAATGAACCATCTACTCACCTCTAGGGAGGGTATCCACTCCATATTTCCGAAATCAACTCAAAACGACTCCTCTCGAGTCTCCAAAGGTCAACCTAGACCAATCAACACAAATAATCATCAATTAATGCTCTATTAAAGGGTTTTCAAATTTCCCTTTTATTTAAAATAGCCTTAATTTGCACAACCACATTCCTAAACTTTCGTTTCATCAATTTAGGATCATTTCCATCACCAACGACTTCAAATTTCCAATATTACTCAATTTTACCAAATTTCTACCGAATTTACATAATTCTAATTTAATTCATGCCAATTTCAATACAAACCTCAATGAGAGCTATACAAATCAATCAAACAAAGCTCTATTACTATCTAAGACATTCTATCATGCTTTGCAACCTTATTTATATCAAATTCTATATTTAACCTAAATAACTTCATACGAAATTTCAGGAAATTACATTTCCTTCGAATCTAACACATTTTCAGAATATATCTACACATATTCTCAACCTCAATTCACAAAAAAGAGTCTGAATATTGAAGGGATTGAAATTTTTCTCACCTAAGATTTTTCGCAGTTCGTAACCCTCATCGAATGCCTTTCTCAGTTCATTCCGAGACCTGCAAAGCTCCCAATTTAAAGTAAATTTCAGTAATCTAAAGCTAATTTCTAAGAAAGTTTGAAACCCTAAAATTAGGGTTAGGGACTGAACCTCACCTATGCAGAGCGGATCATAATCGCAGCTATTTCAATTGGGGCTTCCGCAAGGTGGCAGAAGCGCTCTCAGCAGACGGAGAGCGAAGTGCGCGAGCGCGCGAGCAAGGAGAGGGCTGCAGTCGCGCACGCGGGAAGGGGAGACAGCTATTCGTGCGCGGGAGAGAGAGACTGAGAGAAGATGTGAGAGTGAGTGTTCGATAGAGGAAGAGAGGGATGGTGCGAAACACAGAGAGAGAGAGAGAGAGAGAGAGAGAGAGAGAGAGAGAGAGAGCTGTTCAACGGAGGGACTGAGAGGGATGGTGTGAGAGAGAGCGAGAGATGGGGAAATTAGGATAGAGAGAGGGACCGAGAGATCATGATGCGGTGGCTAGCGGCGGTTCGCGGTGGTGGTTGATCGATGAAGGGAGGGCGACGAAGAGAGATCGCGAGCGGGAGGGAGAGAGAGCGGAGAGTCTGTTCGAAAGAGGGAGGAGAAGAAAGATTAGGGCTTTTAGTCCTAATCTTCATTTGGGGGAGAACGCAGCGTTTTGCTGCGTTTTGTACCACCTTCTTTTTTTTTTTTAATGACAATATATATATATTAAATTAAATAACAATCGTATATATGTATATATATATATTCACACCATTTTTTACTAAAATTTAATTTTTTTCATAAAAATGGGATTTATTACGGTTCGCGGACACGACAATTTAAAAATATACAAAAAATTAAAAGTAAGACCCCAAAATCGAATATCAAAATAAAAATTTAAAATTTTCCTTTATATTATAATGATGTTTTAAAAAAAAAAAATTCCTAACTCCGAATTTTCGGTATTGCAATTAGTATATAATCGATTCAACATCAGTGGTGGATTCAAAATTTAAAGATAATAAGAGTAAAATATTTTCATGACAGATCCAGAACTCAGTAGGGATAATTTTTTTTTGGTGTAGGGGCAATTTATTTTTTTGAGTGAGGACAATTTTTATTTAATATATGAAATTTAATGAATTTCCCACTTCTCCACCTAGCTCCGCCACTCCTCAACATCAACCTCATGTTTGTTATTATTAATATGAAATTTTTGTTCTTTTCTTAGCTCTCCAATCCTATGTTTTTCTTTTGGTTCTATTTTTTGGTACAGTAGTTGATGATCGTAAATTTCTATATCATGATAATTCTTTTAATTTTATTAAAAAAGTTTAGAAATAAAGTTATCTATTTGTTAATAAGAGTAATAATGAGAATCGAGTTACGATTCTCTTCTTATTCTTTTTTTTCGTTGCTGATATTTTATTTAAAATATTCTTTAATCTAAATCATTTTATTTTTTTAAAAAGAAAAACAGGGGCTTGTGTTGTTGATCTCATTTCTCAGTAGTCGTATTTGGAAACATTAAATTTTCTAATTCTAATAACCAAATAAACAAATATTTTGAAAAATATTGCATTTTATTTTATTTTTTCAATTTGAATCCGGTTTTCATCCCACCGGCCAAATCAATTTAAAATCAGCTCTTACTTCTTCGTCAAACACAAAAGGGCACCTAACGGTCATTTGAATGCCTGGTAGTTCGAATCGAGAGAGAGAGAGAGAGAGAGTTAGTTTAAGAAGATGAAGACCAAATCAGTCGCTCTCCTTCTATACCCACTCGCCAAATCGTCAACCCCCAACAAGGATGCTCACCATTCACATCCTCATCATCCCAACGTGTGTTCTTGTTCTCGATCTTCTTCTTCGTCGTCTTATTCCTCCTCAATTTTGTCCCCACTCAATCTCACTTTGCGCATAACGGCACTATGGGTATCAAGAAATTTCACACCATATTCAATGTCAGCAATCATTCTTCCTCCACTTCTAATAACATTCATGAAAGTCTTGTTCCCAAACCCAATGACCGCAATAATGGATTCAGTGGCGCCTTCTCCAGTGTTCTTCGAAGGCTCATGTCTGGAGGTGAGTTCAAAATTTGATAAAATTAGGGTTTTTGTGAGATGGGTTCTTGCTAATCTTGTCGAATTTTTGGGAATGTGTAGCTAAAGTTGATGGTGGGTCGAGGACAGAAGAAGAAGAGAAGGTCTATTCATGGTTATATGCCATAGCTCAGTCTGATAAAGATTTGGTTTATGAGTATGTTCATTCTACTGAAAGGGGTAAGATCAGTGTTTTTTTCTTTGTTTCAATAAATCTTGAATTATTTATGAATTGTTATGTAATTTGTAAAGTGCATATTTGATGATTGAATCCAAGTTAGCTTTGGTTTTCGCTTTTATTAGTTGAATAAAACCTGTTTGACGAATTATCTCTGGTATGTTTGAAACGACCTAGAATACTATCATGCAAAAGAATTCATCTCGTACCTACATCCCATTATCCACGTCGGGTACAAGGTGGGCAATATCTAGACACTTTTACCTTCTTTTTATTAAGCAGCGACTGCTTTTAAGAATTGAATCTAAGACGTTAACTAAAAACGTGCACAAATTTTCTAATAGGCTGCAGGTATAAAAGGGTATATTTTAGAATTGATATTGGGTTAATATCCATCAATTTACAGCTACCATATATTTGCGGCGAGGAAAGCAATAAGTGAAGGATCATGGAAATTAGTTGTATTGACTTCCAGCCACTGGGATTGCATTATGGGCTAGACCTGTCTCTTGGAAACTTAATGTACAGTTTCATGTACTTTTAAGCGATATGCTTGATAAGTAAAGCTAATTCATCTTTGTTACAAACTTTATATTGCATCTAAACAAAATGGCATATATCATGTAGATAATAGAGCTTGAATTTGTGGAATACAATGCAGTTTGGGCATTCTAAATTACTATCATGGAACGGGAACATAGTTTACATGTTTCTTGGATTGAAATAATAACAAAATTTTGTTTATTGAATTGAATTCTTTGCTCCTTTTTTTTTTTTTTTTAAATGAAATCCTCAAAGTGGAATTGAAGATTTCTTTTGCATGAAACAACTTGTGAAATCAAGAGTGAATCCTAAAATCTGTTATAAGAAATTTTTGTGGGATCCATAAGCATTTTGTTTCTAACATCCTTTTTCCCCACAATTTTGACATCTACACTTCTAGTGGTCTTAGAATTAAAGTTTACACTTGCTTTTGGTTTCCAGGCGACAAAGATTATGGTTAAAATATTACTCTACAATTTTTATGGAATTTTAGGCAGGAACTCTTTAAGACTAGCCCATCTTTAAGCATGCCAAGCCAAAAAACAAAGAAAAATCATGTTAGCACCTGTGTGGTCTTAAATATGCCTATTAAATCACTAAAGTTGATTCCACCTGTTCTGCAATTGTCTTTTGGAAATCATTTTCCTTTTGGTTTCATCGTTCTTCTTGCCAATGCTCAATTTTTTGCCTACACTACTGTTGCTCTGTAATAGGTTGCCGACATAAATCTATTACCATGTATGCTTTTGTACTATCTATCCTGTTGTGTTAACTACATTAATGGATTCACATTCAACAGTCTGTGGTTGCAGGGTTGAGCTTCACCGAAGCTGATAGGAGATTGAAGGAAAATGGTCCCAATGCTCCTCATGAATATACTTTTCCAAGTTGGTGGCATCTTTTATGGAATGCTTTATTCCATCCATTCAACATTATCCTGATTGTCTTGTCAGTTCTTTCTTACATCACTGATGATATTCCAAATGGATGCATTATGATGGTGTTGGTGTTGATTAGTGTATCTCTCCGATTTTACCAGGTATATAGTGATTTTCTTTTATATATTAAAACCAGCACCAGACATCTATGCATTTCCACAGATATTTCTTATTTCTAGAGCCTTCCAGGAATACAGCAGCTCAAAGGCAGCCATGAGACTTTCAGAACTCGTAAGATGCCCTGTCAAAGTTCAGAGATGTGCTGGAAGAGTAGTTCAAACTGAATTAATTGTTCAAGTTGATCAAAGAGATGTTGTTACTGGTGATATTGTCCATTTTGAACCTGGAGATCTATTCCCTGGAGATGTGAGGCTGTTAACCTCAAGGGACCTTGTTGTGAGGTAAGGTCATATTATAGAACGGCTCCTATCTTTTACTGATTATGGGCCGGGAGTACTTCAACATGCATTGCCTTCAGTTATAAAATACATGATCAGGTTCTAATTTATGAACAGTCAGTCCTCATTAACAGGGGAGTCTGGAACCACTGAAAAAGTAGCTGACATTAGAGAAGATAGCAACACTCCATTGCTTGATTTGAAGAATATATGCTTCATGGTTAGTACATTCACCTCCAGTACTATGATGCTTATAGTGTTACTACTGATAATTCTATATAACATGTTATCTTGTAATACTAGAATTTGTATTTATTTTGAGAAATGTAATGAACTTTAGCTTAGCAAAGATTGCATGACCAGGAAGTTTGCAATGCCAAAAAAGGCCTAAGTTTATGAACATGTGTGAAGGCTGGTGTCCTTTAAATAAATAAAAAAATCGAGGGGAGTGAGTTTTAATGTTCTCTGCATGGGAGAGGAACAAACTTGAATACCTGCTACAGAATGAACCATATTGAAATTTAACTTTCTTCGTACTTTGAAGAGCCTATGTAGAAATTGATGAGCCTTCTCCCTCACCTTTTACTTTTAGCAGATCTCTCTTGCTGAGTATTCTTGCAGCAACATAGCACAAATTCCTGGGAGATTTTTGGACTCAAAATGTTTAAGTGGCTTCTCTTAGTCATTTGAAAACTTAATTAGAGAAATGACATGGTAAGGCTTTAACTAACAAGCTTTCTTGTCAACTCAAGTTAATATCTCAAGTTGAATGATGTCTGCGATGGTGACTCCAGAAAGATATAGATCTCTCTCTGGATCTATATATCTCTGATTTGATCGAATTTTGAAAAGAATTTTGAAAAATCGTTCTCACTATAATTACTTGGACACTTTCCTCATCTTAATCTTTCTTCATCAATTAATCCATTCTCAGATATAATTGTTTTGATGGTTAGTGGTTCATTGGAGTTTAAAATTGGTTGCTGGATGCATATATGTGGAAGCCTGTTGGCAGATGGGATAGGTAGGCTCACTCTTGGATAGTCTTCTCATATATTAGCTAACGAGAATTTGTAAGGTGATCAAGTTCTTTGAAGCATTATATAGTTTATTTTTTCGCAAGCCATAGTTGAGTGGCCCGATTTAAGTGATACTGAAGCCCACCACCATCAGCATTTGTAGCGAAGACATAGTTGAGTTGATCATTTAGATTTTAAAGCCAAGTCCCACCACTGGTGCCTTTTTTCTTACATGTATGCGAAGTCTTCCTTTTCTTCATGCGCCTGATCAAATAGCTTAAAGCTTGACAATAGAAAGAGGGGCATATGTTTATCAACTATATTGCATCCTAACTGTAACCAAGCAAACCTAATATGTTGGAAAGAAGAAAAACGTGATCATATGGCTTAATTATTGAATCTGCTCTGGTATATACTTATTTGATGAGGACAAGCAAGAAGGTGAAACAATCATGGTTTCCAGTGTTTGACTGCAATTTCCTACCCCCCCCCCCCCAACTCATTAAGAGTTGTCTTCTTCATCTGGAGAAAGCTAGCTCAAGAGAAGGACCACAAATATTGAAACTTCCTTAAGTTTTAGGCTAAGATGACAGGCAATCTCATAGATATCAAAACTGCTGAGATAATGTGGCAAGAAAGTTAGTTAATTTGTCTCAGGGAGAAAAGGTAATAGGACCAGAGTGAGTAGTGTACAATGGAAGGTTAAAAAATACAATGCTAGACCTTTTTTTGGGGGGGGAGGGAGGGGAAAGGCAAGGGGGCTAAGCAGATACAAAGCAAGATGTATTGCTAAGGTTAAATTACAACCATATTCAGAGATGATTATATGGAGAATATTTCCCTTGTTGCTTGCTCAGAAAATATTTTGTTGCTATCCTCCTACGTCTCCACAAAAGCCTGGGAATTTATCTGATGGATATGAAATTTGAAATTCTCTGTGAGGTCTAAACTTTGGAATAGGGACTGCAGAAAGCAGTGCATATTTGATTGAAGAAACTACTGCAAGGGGTGGTCCTATCTATTAAGAAATAGTTTGAAGGAAATGAGTTGTCTAGAGTTCTGGATCAGGTATATACTTTGTATTTGTGAGGGAACAAAGATCTTTTCTCTCTCTCCTTTTGTGGACATTCTTCTTTTAATTGACTATCATTTGAGCATGTCAATAATTCAGAAAGGATATGACTTATGAATTCAAATTAATGGAGATAGTGCCTTTGGGATGAATTAATGGACAGCATATCTATCATTGGGACAAGAATGTTATGCACACAAAGTTCTTAAGGATATTAAGATCCTTCATTGCTTGCCTATCAACCCCAGGGAAAGTGGAACTAAGTTTTGAAAGTTTGATTGTTGAGGGAAGGAAGATTACCACAACTTAGAAATCTAGTACGAGATTCAAGTAATTCGTTTGAAGCATATGTCATGTAAGTAAAGCAACTGCAGCAAGGCCCTTCTTGATCTGTGAAGAAATGGCTACAAGAACCATTGGCTACCTAAAAAGACACTTGATTGTAGGATATCATACTGATCTTTGAGATTTTATGGTTTTCTAGTGGCTTTTCTTGACCGTGTTCATCGTTTCTTTTGCTTAGGAAAATAGGAAGGAGGAAGTGACATATCACGTAACTGTGTGAAAACCATGACTTTACTTGTGAAGGGGTGGCTACAGTAGCCTTTTTCTGTCTTACAGCACACTTGATTATGGGATTAATACTCATTCTCTTTTGAGTTTTTGTGGTTTTCAAGTCCGTTTTCTTGATGTTATTTTTCTTTTCCTCTGCTAAGGCAAATATCGGAAGTGGAAAAACTTACACATCAAATGAGCTAGTGAAACCCACCAGCTTAACTCATCTAGGCAATTGCTTGCTAGAGAGATCTATGACATCTATGAGCATCTCAATGTAAACCCTAAACCCTAAGGTGCCAACAGATGTCGGATTACCCACCAAGGACTTGTCTCATTTGTTATGACAAATAAGGAAGGTATAAAAACTACATCAATGACAAACACCCCGATCCGTAAGGAGTGGGCAAATGGAGCTTAAACACTACTGTTGTACCCTTTGCCTGTGCATCATAGTACAGATAAGGAAGGCAGAAAAATTACACCAATAACACACACCCGTCCCTAAGGAGTGGGCAAATAGAGCTTAAACACTATTATTGTACCCTTTGCTTGTGAATTATACTACAGATTTCATTTGAAAACGCATAGTCAAGAGGGGAAAACTCACATGAAGCACACAGCGAGGGTGCCATTTATGTTACTTTAGACACTGTTGTTTCTATCCATTGTGCCCATCATGCCTTTTGGGCTTAGAAGACTGTTGAAGGAAATCGCTTTTTGCATTTAGGAAAAGTGTAATATCCCTTAAATTTATTTGAGTTTCTACCTCAAAATCACTTAAAAACTAAGCATGCTTGCTTGGGAATAGTTCCAGAATAAATAACCTACTACAAAGGAGCTCACTCTGGGTTACAGTAGTATCAAAGCTAGAAAACTGTGAGGCCTGTGGTCAACTGACGTGAAATCTGTTAAGCCTCTAATAGGATTTTCCCACAACATGCAGAGTTTAAAAGGCTTACATGAAAATTTGCATCTTTACTTCTTTGATTTTATATGTCTGTATACAGGAAGGTGGATGCAGGTCCATAGATTCTTACATAAAAATCTCTTTATATACGTTCATCCAAGAGAACTTAGAAACATGCAAGAGAAAAAATTCCAGTAACATGATGTCCCTTGAACCAAGCAATTTGTGTGGAGAAAATTGAGGTACTTTGGCGCTCTGTTGTCCTCTTTCTTCTCTACTTGTGTATATGCAAACACTCTAGGGGGCTAATGGATAGTACATATGCCCATTGAATCCCGCCAAGGCGCATGTTCAGATTCTATGAAACAGTTGTCATGCCATACCATTGATGATAATGTTTGGGTTGACTGTGTAAAAAGGGAGGGAACAAACGTTTGGTTTATTTGATAACCTATGACCTAAACTATGAGGAAGGATTCTATATTCCCAAGCTTTGTTCCTTCCCTTTTTGGTTTTACATGAACCATGGAACATAGTAGTCCCTTAGAGTTTCACGGACTGAACTTTCTAAATATTAATTTTGACTCGAGGTTTTGTGGTGGGTTGGTGCTAGTTTGTTGTTTTTGACAAATGAGACATTTATTTGAGTGCTTACGAACTTCATTTTAAGCCTTATCAAGCAAGCTGTCGATGGGAATTGTTTCTTTTCCTTCCCTTCTTTTCCTTTGCAATTTCTGTTGTGCCTTTTTATTCGAATTACTCCAATTCTGCTCTTCTGATGTGGTCCTCCTTTCAGGGAACAAGTGTGGTTTCCGGCATTGGGACAGGTCTAGTTGTTTCTACTGGATCCAAGACTTATATGAGCACTATCTTCTCAACAATAGGAAAGAGAAAACCGGCAGATGATTTTGAGAAAGGTGTTCGCCACATCTCTTACGTGCTTATTGCTGTTATGCTAGTGATGGTCACAATTATAGTTCTGTGTGACTATTTTACATCAAAAAACCTAAGCGAGAGTGTTCTTTTCGGAATCTCGGTTGCCAGTGCTCTTACTCCACAGATGCTTCCCCTTATTGTGAACACTAGTCTGGCTATAGGAGCACTAGCCATGGCCAGAGATAGGTGTATAGTCAAAAGCTTAGCGGCCATACGTGACATGGGATCTATGTAAGTTGGAATTTTTTCTTTTCATATATTTGCATGTAGTTTGAGCAATAATATGCTATATATTTGCCCACTCCTGAGCTACAATTTCTGCTTCAGTAGATGCTGTGGATTCTGATTCCATAGATGTGCATCATGTGAACATGCACCAGCTTGCATGCATAAATGTACAATCAACTCAATGCTCAAAGTTATGTAAAATTCTTTGGTTCTCTAGATGATTATCATCAGTCTCTCCCAGCTAACCCAGCAGACATAAGGTTTACTCCTGGTTTGATATTTCTCTTAACCTAGCTAATTTTTAGGGTATGTGATTAAAAATCCAAGGAGGGTACAAATGATGTATGAACCAAATGATACGACAATCCTGGGTAAGAGATTCTTAAGGAGCAACATGCAAGTTTAATCGATTTAGACATGTAGTGTAGGTTAATCCAAGTTAATACAACCAAAGTGGTACGAACTGTTTACTTGTGCTGTCCACAGAGCTCATACTCCTAATAAGCAACGAACATTAGAAAACCCCATAAGTGACTTATCTGTTAGGAAACTTCTGCATCTGGCCATGTGAGCAATAATTGTATATGAGTCCAAAGTAAGAAAATAATATTGACATAAATGCTTTTATTTTGATATTCTTTGAAGACTTTTGAATCATTTGGAAAGGTTTAGCTGATTTTGTAGATTTTTTGCTGACGTCGTTTCAGTGGGAAAACACCACCTTAGCACTCTTCCCCTGGCTTGTCCTTGTTTCTTTTGTGAATATATTTCTTTGCTTTTCTTGTCAAAGGAAAATAAACCAATATTGACATGCTTCCTCAACTTTCTTAAGCTCATTAAAAGATGAAGGATTGGATATCTATCACGGTAAAAGACTCTTTTTATAATTTGGGGTTATCAGTCGGATCCAAAGGATATCTCACACATATTCCTTTAGGATCCCCAAAGTTAAAGCACACACTGAGTGCCAGAGTTTCTGGCCTTTTGAACAGTCTCACGAGATACACTACTAAAAACAGATAATTGAGAATTGACATCTATCACAACAATTTACCTAACATAGACATGCTGTTTGAGGAGGAACATTTGAAAGGAGCATGCTTGGAACTGTTTTGTTTGCCAAAATTTTATAGGACTTTGCATAAGAAACAAAATTAAGTAGAATACAAGCCTTCTAGTTTCTTGTACCTTCTCATTATAACTGATGTTATGTCCCAAGTTCTTCAAATCTTTCTGTATTGACAATAATAATGTTCCTTCATTGTATCTTTTAATATTTGCCATTTGGTTACAGGGACATTCTCTGCATTGACAAGACTGGAACACTTACTATGGATAAGGTACTTATGACTGACCATCTTGATAGCTTGGGTTTATCCAAAGAGGAGGTCTTGCGCTTTGCTTTCCTCAATGCTTACTTCAAGACTGAACAGAAAAATCCCATTGATAATGCGATCTTGGCATATGTTTATACAAATGGGTACCGGTTTCAGCCATCTAAGTGGAGAAAAATAGATGAGATTCCTTTTGATTTTACCCGGAGAAGAGTGTCCATTATATTGGAAGAAGAATATATTGAAGCACGGAACACTCCTAATACCCTGAAAAGATACATGGTAACCAAAGGAGCTCTTGAAGAAGTAATGAAAATCTGTCGCTTTATTCAGCATGTTGATAGTCGTGCAATCACAAAATTCTCTTCAGAGGACTATCAAAGGATTCAAAGTATGGGAGAGGTATTAAGCAATGATGGGCTGCGAGTTCTTGGAGTAGCAATGAAGAGGCTGAAAACAGTGAGTATCTAATTTTATTTGCTCTTTTCCTTTTTCCGTTCATCCATGTTCAGCAATGATTGGACCAATGAATGACATGGTTGGATATCATGACACAAAATCCCTTTGGCTACAAAATCCTCTTTCCTGTTTTACTGACTAGACAGACACATACACTTGAATAGATGCACTGACCATTTTGTTTCTCTAATGACAATTTAGAATGTCCAAACACTACTACTGCTACTACTACAAATTTAGTCTTAATTCCAAATTTGGAGTCGACCGTTTGAGATGAATATATTTATAAAATAACGCTTGACTCTCATATCTTTATGAATAACTTATATCGATGTTTTCAATGGCCTATTCCGACGTTTCACTACATCTCCTAAGGTCTTGTTCCTCCTAACTGGTGTATCTTTGAGTCTTCATTGTACATGTCCAAACACTACTTTTGGTATAAAATCAGCTGATTAAAATTCAGTGGAAAGCTAAGACAGAAATAAAGCTACATTCAGTTTTTGAGTGCCTAGAACCAAAGAGTAGTGTAATTTTATAAAAGTCACTGTAGGCGCCAACAAATCTAGTTGGTAAAGACTCTTGAGGTGCTACCAGGACATAGAATCATATCCTGCCCGCATTAAGGTTGGGGTTGCATGACTAGGGAGAGTGGCAGACTCATTTTCATCCTCAATTACCTTTGAAAGTATCTGACGTGCATTGTAATAAGTTTCAAATGTTTCCCCCCTTCTATATCTCATCTCTTCCATGGAGGAGATCTAAAAAGATAGGCATTTTGTTGCATGCTTTATGAAGATTAAAATATTTGATTTTTACTGGAATGGAGATCAGGTCTAGTAAACTACCGAAAAGGAAATTTGACTATGATTTGGCGATTTCTATATTAACCCAAGAACCATTGATATGGAATTATACTACTTTGTATGGATTAATTACAATCAAGGCAGATGCATTTGAAGGATGACGCTTAAAACAAGTGAAATTTAAAGGGAAAGGAAGAAAAAAGAATAATATAATTTTTTTTTAAGATGGTGTAGTTGAAATTTTTACACTATGATTCAAAATCCTAGTTAGTTACCTTATTTAAGGAATACCATTCAGCTCATTATATTTTAGGTTATATCACCTTTGCTTTGTGTGTGGAGAACTTCCTATTTCTATTTAATAACTTCTTTCTCCCAGCTCCTCAACATAACAATAACAACAACAATCAGAGTTTTAATTCTAAAATTTGGGGTCGGTCGTTTTAGAAACAAATATAATATACTTCGATTAACACACACACACACACACACACACACACACACACACACAAAAACTATCCAACTAAACTTATAATACAAAAAGTGATGATTTAACTTGCTCTAATTTCCCTAAGCTACTAATTCTTGTCCGAAATTATCTCTTAAGTTAATTTCTTAACTATTATATTTTTGTAAATACATTGCATCTATATTTTTAACGGTTTATCTCGTCGTTTAACTAAATCTTCTATATTTAAACTCTCGGTCTTCCTAACTGGTGCGTCTTTAGATTTTCGTTATATATATCTAAACCACCTCAAGTGATACTCTCGCATCTTATGCACAGTTGAGTTCATTTCTAATTTAGCGCGTATTTCTTCATTTTTAATTCTATCTTTTCTAGTTTTTCAACACATCTATCTTAACATTCTCATCTAAGTAACAGACATTTTCTATTTTTGTTATTGTTTAATGGTCCAACATTTGGTGTCATACAATAATGCAAATCTTATTACCGTTCTATAAAACTTTCCTTTCAGATACAGAGGTATCAAACGATTGCAAAGAACTCCAAATGCCATTCTGCACTTCATCCAACTCGCTTGAATCTTATGATTCACATCCCCATCTATGTTGGCATTATTTTAAATAATGGACCCTAGATATTTAAAACGTTCATTTTTCGGTATATCCTGCATTTCTACCTTAATCGTTTCTTTATCATTCTGATATTTGCTACTAAACATACAACTCATATACTCAGTTTTTGACCGATTCAATCTAAATTCTTTGAATTCTAGTATATCTCTCTATAACTCCAATTTCGCACTAATACCCTCTCTAGTTTCATTAATCAGTACTATATCATCTGCAAAGAGTATACACCATGGTATTTTATCTTGAATGCTATTTGTGATCTCATCTATTACTATTACAAAAAGGATGAGATTCAATGTTAATCCTTGGTGAACTCCAATGTTAATTGGAAAATTGTCACTTACACCTCCGTAAGTTTTTACATTGGTAACAGCTCCCTCATACATATCTTTGATGAGATTAATGTATTTGACGGAAATTCTTTTCTTCTTCAGCGCCCACCACAATATGTCTTTAAGAGCTCTATCATATGATTTTTCCAAATCAATGGATACCATATGTAAATCTTTCTTTTTTGCTCTAAATGTCTCCATCGAATATCTCAGTAGGTGAATTGTTTCAGTGGTTGATCGATTTGGTATAAATCCAAATTGATTTTGAGTCACACTTATCTCCAATCTCAATTTGTGCACAATCACCCTCTCCCACAACTTTATAGTATGATTTATAAGTTTAATTCTCCTATAATTTGATCTCCCTCTACGTTTGGGGCATTTTCTTGATTTGTCATATTTAGTTAAAAATATATGTTAACATTGTTATTTCAAATTCACCTAAACGTTTCCACACCTCGATAGAAATGCCATCGGGTCTTATAGCTTGGCGAATTACCTGCTCCTCAGGATGTCTTTTTAAATAAGGTACTATCCTGACTTTTCCTAAGAAACTCATCTACAATCTGAATATTTCTTGTCAAGGAAGTTGTCCACCATTAGTTTTTGCATCTCCAATAACAACAACAATAATAATAGTAATGGTAATTAAAGAAAAAAAATTAATTCCATGATTTCAAAATTTTTAAGTTGATGTTTATTCCTTATCGTATGAGAGCAGCAGGAGATGTGTTCAAACCAAACCAAAAGTTCCCTTATTATCTATCCTTTGAAAATTGTTGCAAGCCCCTACAAGAGAGGAGAAAATATGTTCAAATAATGAAATCACTTTAATTGTTCAACTTAAATTTTTAGAGAAGATGGTTATTTCATAGCATCCTTGCAACACTCATTTCCTGTGGATTAGTTTTTAATTTTCAAACCTCCATAACATAAAGTATTGTTGACCTAGTCAATTTGTTAACTATTCCTCGAATTTTTTCGGTCGTACATCTCTAAAACATCTTATTTCTCTGTATTTTCATCATTTTGAATGATAAATTCAAATTAACAAAAGATTATCTTTCTAGATCCTCTTGCTTTTAAATTTTAATAAGGCCTTTATCTAGGTCATTGCCTCTACTTATTCTGAATTTTCATCTTTCAGTTATCCTATTCTAAAAACTTTTTGTCCTATAGGCTTTCTATATCTCGTCTCTACATCTTCCTCTCACTCTCATCAACTAATACAGTATCTTGTATGATATAATATGCATCAAGGTATTTATCTTGCATGCAATTTGTGAACACATTCACCCCCTCCCCTTGGGGCCCAAAAATAAATGATCTAATCCATCCATAGAGGTAGTCCCCGTTAAACTTCTAACCTACTCCTTTGTACAAATCTGTTAAAAATATAACTTGGATAATGAGCCACAATCTAGGCAATGTTGAGCATGCATTGATATAATTTGTGGAATTGCAGCAAACAATTGACAGTAACATGGCAGATGAAGAGCTTGTTGAGTCAGACATGGTGTTTCTTGGCCTAATAACATTCTTTGACCCACCCAAGGACTCAGCAAAGCAAGCTCTATGGCGGCTGGCTGAGAAAGGAGTAAAATCAAAGGTATTAACAGGTGATACACTTGCCCTAGCAATTAAGGTTTGCAAGGAAGTTGGCATCAGAACCACTGAAGTGATTACAGGACCCGAGCTTGAGCTACTTGACAATGATGCATTCCATGAGACTGTTAAACGGGTGACAGTATTGGCTCGGCTCACGCCCACTCAGAAGCTCCGCATAGTACAGTCCTTGCAAACAGTTGGGAAACATGTTGTAGGATTCCTCGGAGATGGAGTAAATGATTCACTTGCATTGGATGCAGCCAATGTAGGTATATCAGTTGATTCAGGGTCATCAGTTGCAAAAGACTGTGCAGACATTATTTTGCTTGAAAAGGATCTCAATGTACTTGCTGCAGGAGTTGAGCGAGGCCGTAAAACCTACGGGAACACCATGAAGTATATAAAGATGGCAGTTATTGCCAATATAGGAAGTATTCTCTCTCTCCTTATAGCAACTATATTCCTCCAATTCGAACCCTTGACTCCAAGGCAGCTCCTCACGCAGAACTTCTTGTATAGTGTGGGTCAGATAGCAATTCCTTGGGACAAGATGGAAGAGGACTACGTGAAAACTCCGCAGAAATGGTCTCCAAAAGGCTTGCCGCGGTTCTTTTTGTGGAACGGACCAGTCTGCTCTCTCTGCGATATCATTACCCTTTTGTTCCTCTGGTTCTATTACCAGGCATACAACACAGTAAACATGAAATTCTTTCGCTCTGCTTGGTTTGTCGAAGGGCTCCTCATGCAAACCTTGATTTACCACTTGATACGAACAGAGAAAATCCCTTTCATTCAAGAGATCGCTTCATGGCCTGTTCTTTGCTCTACCATTGTGATTTCTGCCATTGGAATTGCCCTTCCCTTCACATCTATAGGAGATTTTATGGGATTCTCTGACCTGCCACTGTCTTATTTTGGTTTTCTGGTATTGCTTTTTCTAGGGTATTTCACCATTGGTCAGCTGGTAAAGAGAGCTTACATTTTTGTGTATAAGGAATGGCTATAGGAAGCGAAAACACAGTAGATTCTTCTGTGTATATTTATTTTGAGAAAGAGTGCAACAAATGTAGCATTCAATTGTTTTTACAGAATCAATCAAATTTTCTACCATTACCTCTCTGCTCTTTGAAACATTATTTTGCATTCACAGCAAATATACAGAACATTTTGATGAACTATTAACAGCCGCTCTCTTATCCTTTCCTAATTTCTACATTTTCAGATCTGGTTACTAAATGTCACAAACTGCAAGGATGAAGCATAAGAATGCATGCCAATCCCAGCAAAGCAAGAAGGTTAGAACTGTGCTTCCTTGGTGAACGACCTGCAAGAGTATTATATATCCATCATTAAACAAAACACAATCAAAATGAGAAAATGAATATTCAGTTCTATTTGTATCACTGTAAAGATAGAATGGAGACAGATATTAGCTAATTTAGCTTGTAAAGAAGGCTTCGAAATTAAATCCGCTTATATCAAAGTTGAGAGGGTTTATGCATGGGAGATAGCCGCCCCATGTGGCTTAATCACCTTTGAACTCAGAGAGAGGGAGAGAGAGAGAGAGAAGGAGCGAAAATTTTACCAAACGGTAGGTAATTATTCCTAATGCTCCATTCAAAGTCCCAATGCTTTTGGTCATTTTTAAGTGACCAATACGCCGATCCAAAAGAGGCTGCATTATAAACCTCTAATTGAGCTCGTTCATAGCCTCTATTGGCATCGATTTTGGCCTCCACTGATACCTGCTCTTCCAACTCGAACGAGGAGTGAGTACCGAGAGTATTTGCCAGATTGGATGGAACCAATGGGGAGACTTTGATATTCAAATCAAAAAGAGTAACGAAAAACTAAAAATAGCCATAGATGTGGCCCTAGTGGCCTTGTATGTGCTTGCATCGTACAAGTGGATGTCAAAGCCTCCATGAATGTGTTTAGCATGCATGAGTATTGTACGGTGAGTGCTATATATGAGAACATATCGTATATTGCATAAGTCATGTAATCTGTGTGATGTATGTCATATTTCTGATCATGTATAGAATTGAGTTTAAAGCCATACCTTTGATCGTATAGAGTTAGCTATGGAGTCGTACCTTAGATTATATAGAATTGGCTATGGAGTCATACATCTGACAGTATAGAATTGGACTTGAAATCCTACCTTTATCGGTGTATATAATTGGGCATGAAGCCCTACCATCGATAGTAAATGTGTAGGCCTCTAGTTGTTGTGTCTTCTTGTGAAGGATTGTCTATGTTCTATATTCATCGTTTTTCAAGAATTATAGAAAGTTCTAGTTTTCTTTTTGTTTGAGTCTTCCAAAATGACAAGTGTTTGTGGTTAAAGACTTCTATAAGATTTAGAATCCTTGAGATTAAGGAAACTTTAGGATTTTCGAAAGATTTCCTCCTTTCTCCGAGTCCAGGAGAATTAGAATCCTACGGGATTAAGGAAAATTTCCAGTATTGTAGAGATTCAATTCCTTGTCGAATTAAGAAAGGTTTGAACTTGCTAAGAATTAGGAAAATATTATGTCTTAAATCGGATATCATCATTTGTCCCCTACTCCTAATAGCATTTTAAAAGAATGGTATTAAGAGTAGAATGAATTGGGAAATTGGAAGAGGCATGTAAGTGAAGCATTAGATACCAAAGGTGTTGGTGATAGACTACAAGAATTGCTTGAGAGACTAAGTGCTTGAGAGACCAAAAGGTCGAGAGACCGAGGAGTCAAATAATTGAGAGATCGATAGATCAAGTAACTAAGAGATTAATAGATCGACAAGTCAAGTGATCAAGAGATCGAGCGATTAGGAGGTCGGGTGATTAGGAGGTCAGGCAATCAGGAGGTCAGAGATTAAGAGGTCGAGTGACTGGGAGATCGAGTGATCAAGAGCCGAGATGTCAAGAGATTGAAAGATCGAGAGACCGAGGGTCTGAGCGATTGTGAGATTGAGATACTAAGCGGTTAGGTGATCAAAAGATTGACAGATTGAGTGACTGAGAGATCGATAGATCGACAAGTCAAGTGACCAAGAGATCGAAAGATCAAGAGATCAATAGATCAATGGGTTAAGTGATCGAGAGATTGACAAATCTAGTGATTGAGATCGACAGATCGATAGGTCGAGTGACCGGGAGGTTAGGCAATCGGGAAGTTGAGAGACCGATAGGTTGGGTGACCAAGAGCGTTCCAAGAGAGTTTGGTCGAAAAAGTTCAAACAATTGAGAGTGGGCCGTGTCCTCCCGTCAAGGAGATATATCCTACACGCTGCATTCGAAAGAGCATTTGGTTGATAGAATCCAGTTGATAGGATGAGCCATGTCTACCCGTTTAGAAGATACATCTCTTATTGACGACACGTTTCCATTCGTTTGTTCAAGAGAGTTTAACCAGTAGGATGGACTGTACCTACCTGTTTAGGAGATATCGAGAGATCGACAGATTGATAGGTGGGGAGATCAGGTGATCAGGATGTCGAAGACCGATAGGTCAGGAGATCAAGAGTTTGGGTGACTGAGAGATTAAGTGATCGGGAGATCACTGATAGTTCGGGTGATTGGGAGATCAGGTGACCAGGGGTTCAGGTGATCAGGAGGTCGAGAGAGTAATAGGTCGAGGGATTGAGAGACCGAGAGGGTAATCAAGAGTATAGAGTGTTTGTGTTATGAAAAACAGTAGTAGAAGATCTAAAAACTAACCTGGAGTCGTAGCTCTCGGTGAGTGTGAGATGTTGGAGACTGATACGAGGGAAAATGGGGCCAGGCTTTGCATTCGTGAGCGTTGGGTTGTTGTCAAAGGTGTTGTAGCCAAGAGAGTATTAGATATCAGAGCTGAGAAAATATACTAAAGCAATGTTGTGATGCAATGCTGAAAGAGATAGAGTTGAATCTCATTTGATACAGTAGTAGCCATTTTAAATAGTCAACTAAGAGAAAAGGAGTTGAATCTCATCCGGGAGCTAGAGCCCATAAATAAAAAATCGAGAAAGGGAGTTAGATCCCATCCGGGTGTTGAGACCACATGCAATATAAAAGATCGAGAAAGGGAGTGGTTTCCCATCTGGGGTGCTAGGGCCCATAGAAACCGAGAGAAGGTGGGTGTGGAACCCACATAACGCATACAAGCGCAAGCCATAAGTATTCAACTAGGAGTTATATTCGAGGGAGTTCAAATGAGAGATTGGGCCGTGTCCACCTGTCAAAGAGAGATATCCCTTATTAATGACAAGCTACATTCGATAGAATTCAATTGAGAGATTTCGCTAAAGAGAATGAACTATATTTGCCTATTGGAGAAGATAGATTCTTAACGATAGACTCCATTCTGGAGGTTCGTTCGCTCGATAAACTAGGTGATGTTTGCCCGTATGGGGAGATAAATCCCTAACGATACACTCCTTTTTAGAGAACTTGTTTGCTCAAGAGAATGGGCTATATTTGCCCATTTGAGGAGTAAATCCCTAACGATAGACTCCGTTTGGGAGAACTTGTTCATTTGAGAGAATGCCATGAGATAGATAGTTGACACATTATCCACACGAGGCCAAGAGAATAAGGGCGAGGGAATTTATCAACGAGTGCTACCCCCGACTATGTTATCACTAGTCGAAAGTTGCTTCCAAATGTCACACGGTTGATTGAACCCAAGTTGTCGTTGTCAAGCGAGACAAGAGGTTAGACACTCCTCCCCCACTTTGATGGTATGGTGCTAGGAGAGAAAAAGTGAAATAGGGCGTGAAATTTCTATAACTGGTTAGTCAGTTGTTCCTACGAATGACATCAATTTGTTGGAGTCAATTTTGGCCTCCATAGTACCTGCTCTTCCGACTTGAACGAAGAGTCTATGCTGAGAGTGCTCGCCAGATCGAATGGAAAACCTATAAAAGGGGGACTCCGATACTCAAGTCAGAAAGAGTAATGACAAAAGAAAAATTGAAAAGTGCCATAGATGTGACCCTGGGGGCCTTTGTACATGTTGTGCATCGTACGAGTGGATATCGAAGTCCCCATGTGTGTGTATAGCATGCATGAGTATTGTACGGTGAGTGTTATGTATGAGAACATATCGTATATTGCATATGTAATGTCATGTGATGTAATCTGTGTGATGTATGTCATATCTTCGATCGTGTATAGAGTTAAATATGAAGCCGTACCTCTGATTATATAGAGTTGGCTATAGAGTCGTACCTTAGATCGTATAGAATCAATTACGGAGCTGTACCTCTGACTATATAGAATTGGGCATGAAGCCTCACTTTTGTCGATGTATAGAATTGGGCATAAAACCCTACCGTCGATAGTGTATGTATAGCCCTCTAGTTGTTATGTTCTTGTAAAGGGTTGTCTATACTCTATGTTTATAGTCATTCAAGATGTGTAAAAAATCTTAGTTTCCTTTTTGTCCGGGGTCTTCCAAAATGGCAGGTGTTTATGATCAAAGATTTCTATAAAATTTAGGCATCCTTGAGATTAAGGAAGCTTTAGGACTTTAGAAAGATTTCCTTTCTACTCAAGAGTTTAGGAGAATTAGAATTCTAAGGGATTAAAGAAGGTTTATTGTAAAGATTCACTTCCTTATCAGATTAAGAAAAGTTTAAACTTGCTAAAAATTAGGAAAATTTTCGGTGTTAAATCGGGTATCATCAGCCTTGATACTCCATTTGCAGTCCATTGGTTGTATTCCACTCATTCATCCATTCCCCCGTATCAACACATTTTAAACTATCAGATACCAACAATAGAAATCATCGACTTATAATTATTTAAACTATGTAAGAATTGAAACTTCTTACCAATAAGAACAAGGGAACCGTTTGCATTGTTAAGGGCCTCTATTTGTGTTTCCCTATTTTTGTAAATGAACTCAATGTTGTCTACTGAACTCATATTGTTGAAGAAAGTGTCAAAGAGGTCATAGTAGTGCAAGTCAATGACCAAGTTTGAAAACCCAATGTTAGCCTGGTAAAGTTCAAGTGGATCTGCATTTCCAATTCTTTGACATGGTGTCACATAAGCCATAAGAGAGTATTTTCAAACAATTTGGTATCCTTGTCTGTGAAATGAGACTAGGGTATCCAATGGAATTGCTCAGCAGATAGTTCGTTTAGAGCTTAGTTCCCAATAGAGCGGGATGCTTTGCATATATGAAAGTAATACAAGTTAGATTTCATAACTCTACTGCACTATATATAAAAGGAAATATAAAAGAATGTCTGCCTTCTCCCTTTCTCTTTTTTTCTCTCGTTTTGATTGAAGGAAAGTATATCAAGAATATAAGGATGTTTTCAAAAGAGAGCGAAGCGTAAAAGGAAGATGCAAAAGTAAAACTCAAACTCCATTTAAAAATACATATTCCTTAAAGTAATGGCTAATAAATAAATTTGATTTTGCTTAGGTTGAACTTACAATGTTGCAAGAAGAATTAAATTCATGAGAAGTGAACTCACCTACTCTGTCAGTCTTCTAAAGATTTAATTTGATGGCCATTTTCCTACTCAACTCTTGCTTCAAATTTCTTGAATGCACTAGATTTCTGTTTCAAGAAAAAAGCTCATTTTTTGCAACTATAATCATATGTAAACATCAGAAGATAATTGTTTTTACCCAAGGATGGAGGACTTATTGGACCACAAATATCATTATGAATTAGCTCTAAGGGCCTTCTATCTCTTGAAGAAGTTTCTTTGGGAAAAGCTTTTTTAGCATGCTTCCTGAGAAGACATGCCTCTGAAAAGTACCAACACGATTAATCATAGGCAACTCATTTACTAACTTTTTTCTCCTAACAATTTTAGCCAACCAAATTTTAGATGACCAAACATAAAATGTCAAACTCAATCTGAATACTTAACACATGATTTCAAACATTTGTTCACATCAGTTTGTAAATTCTACATAAGCATTCGATTTTTAGACATGAAAACTTTAGCTAACAAATTACCATCTGCATCTCTTAGCCAAAAATAAGAATATTTGTTATGTTTATATCATACCCTTTTTCTAAGTGTTGTTCAAGAGTCAGAATATTAGTAGATAAATTAGGCACATAATAGACATATGAAATCAAGTTTTGTCCACCATTCTTTAAAAGAATCAGAATAGTACCTTTGCCTTTGATAGGGATTTTTGAAGAGTCATCAAAAGTAACATTACTTATCACCTTCTCATTTAGCTCAATAAATTGTTTCGATCACCACTCATGTGATTGTTTGTACAATTATCCAAATACTAGGGACAACTGTTTAATGGCCCCTCTATTTTTAGTGTTGTCAACAAGATTGTCTCCTCTACTTCTATGTAATCAACAAGATTGGCTTGCTCATTTACTAGGTTGAAACCTTCCCATGAGAAATGTCCATATTTGTGGCAGTTGAACCACTCCACATTTGATTTAACATAACTTCTTTATCTTCCTTTACCTTGATCGCGATCTTTAGATGTAGTCTGGCTATTGTTATCGCTAAATGCACCGGTCTTATTTTTGTTACCTCTTCCACATCCACAACCTCAAAAGAAGTCTCTTCCATGTCCATGATGAACTTTGTCACTCTTTTCACAAGTGTCCAAATTGCTTTGGAGTGATAGGTTGCTACATAAAGCTTTCTCAACCATAACAAGCTTCTTTTTATTCAACCTTTCTTCATGGGCACGAAAAGAACCACTGAGCTTATCAATCATCATAGTGTCCAAATCATTAGACTATTCGATTGCTAATGCTCTTTTCAACAACTCGTACATCTGGCAAAATCTTACCATCTCTTCATGTTTGATTAATAATTCCCAGGACACAATTAAAATAATCTGAAATAAATTAAGATTTTATTTTCTTTAGTGTCTCAAATTCTGCAATGAGAGTTCAAAGTATGATCTTTTTCAACTTCTTTGCTCCTTTGTGATAGTTCTGCAAAACTTCCCATGCATCTTTGGAGGTAGCTACATCAATGATTTTCTCAAATATTGACTCATCAAGACATTGATGAATGAGAGCAAGAGCAAACTAGTCTTTCTTTTTTACTTTCTCTAGTACTATTTTCTCATTTTGATTCAAAGAATCCTCATTCTCAACCTTTGTATATCTTTTGCTAATGATGTCCCACACTTTTTCTGATCTTAGTAGTGCTTTCATTCGAATCACCCAATTGTCATAATTATCTTTGATTAAATGAGGATATTGGAAAGGGAGTGCATTTTTGGCTTCCATAGTCCGTGCTTTGATACCATTTTACAAGGAAAAGTGAGATGGTGGATCACAAATAACTTACACATAATAAAGGAGATAGGTATTCTGATTTAATGAATTTCTATCTTCTAATAGGCTGATAAGTACATGGAGTTTTATAACATCAAAAAGACTCTTAATTTACCTGAATACATGACTTTTAATTTACTTGAATACATGAACCGATTCTTGAGACATGAGCAGACATGTTAGACACAATACAATTAACTTAATTACATATTACATTCCCAACAACCGAACCCCCTTCTAATTATTTTGATCTAGAGTTTGATTTAAATCTCCAACAACTACCAACGAAACATTAGACCTTGCTACCATTGCAACCGGATCTTTCTATGCTAGCTCCCTCGGCCTTGGGATGGGACTGGCATAAACGATAGAGAAAACCCAATCAGAATGATTTAAATTCTTAATGTAGACATAGATGAGTTGATCCGGATGTTCCATGAACTTTCTTTTCTCTTCAAAGAAGCCATAGATCCCCCAAACTTTGATCCTTGCATAGGAAGAAAAGCCCAAATTTCAAACTAGTAGAGTTGCCTGGATCCTACAAACTCTTGTTTTGGCAGGCACAACCATAGTGGGCTTGTAGGTTCTAAGTATTCTTTCATATTCCCCACCCCCAAATTTTCATTTCCCGTTCCTCATTCCTGAATATGACTCTCATTAGATTAGGCATACTGGAAGAGCTATTTTTACTAAAAAGATCAGTGGGTATTAAACCAACAAAAATAAAAATACCTACTTCATAAAAGATAAGTTTAGGGGGAGTAAGGTCATATCTATAGAGAATGAGATGATTTATCTCTTTTAAGGTAATAAAAATAAAAATAAAAAAAAACGTACGGGGGTTTTGATTTTTAACTAAAACTAACGAATTAATCTAACAACGAAATAACTATCAAAAGAAAATAATCGAACAATTCAAAAATAAAGAAATAAAATTTCAATAGGGAATCAACTTCTAGCCAAAGAAACTATTTCCACCTTAATGTATTCGATTGATCATCGATATAAAAATTACTCAATATAATGTAAATAAATTAGTTATAACTGTTAAGTACCATAGAACGACAAATCTCTCCTAATTTTTTTGATAATCAAGATACCACCATTAATTATTTCTCTAATCGAAAGACAATTCACGAGACTCTTGTTGGATTTAGTGTTTCGACAGTTTCAAAATTTAGAGAGATCTAATTCCAATCAATAAATTTCAATATGAATTTATTTAAATTAGATTATCTAATCTCTTAATATAAGTTAAATCATTTGCGAGACTATAAAACTATACCAATTACCATATTATTAAAAACAAATAAATCTTGCTATTTTTAAATGATTGTAAACTATTCTAAATTTATCAAATATAAGTCTCGATTTAATAAATCTAAAACAATTATGAACATTAGGGTATGGAGATTAATTAAATACGTATAAAATATTTAGCTAATAACATTATTTAGATCTCACAATTTTCATTCATCAAGGCTTTAATAACTATTTGACTAGAAAATTAATTTAGAATGGAAACATGATCGAAGAAAAACTCATAAAAAATTCCTTGCTAATGAAAATAAAATGTTGAACAATGAAGAGGGAGAAGCAGCCATCCCTATGCCTGTGCAGCCGCCATCCAAGCAGTAATGGAATAAAAAACTAATTCTTGAATGAACAAATTTTTTGCTTCCTTTATGACCTAGTACAACTAAAACAACCCATATTGTTTCCTAAGTTAATAATGCTCCTAAAACTAATGGATTTTCATCCTTTTTACCTTTTACTAAAGGTAAAAACCTTTTGTAATCCTAAGTTAATAAAATAAAAAGGAATGGAATTTTCTAAATGTCTCTACAATTCAAAGAGTAAATAAAAATAAACATTACAAAAATATAAAAAATCCTAAATTCCAATATTTGAATAAAACAAAAGATTTTCAGCCTTTCAATGTTTCCAAATTTTCTTCAACTCCTCCTTGAGTATATAAATGAAAAGAGAAATTTGCTGCAGTAAATCTTCAATAATTTCTTGCACAACCTCTTTCAAATTAGCATGCCCACGTGCTAATGAATGAGTATTTCTATCCAAATTTTCTTCTTACATGAAAAGTCACCAATTTAGCTCAATTCCTCCATTTTTTTTCACGAATGTCCTCCATCAAATCTAACACGTCAAATGTCTTAAATTAGTGCAATATTTACTAAAAAATAATACAAAACAAATCACCACTATTACACTTATTTAATCCCTATCAAAGACCATTCCTTACCCCCTCAAGGTAACTGGGTGGTCTCGCCTCCCTTAAGCCCCAAATGAAGTTCTAGAGAATCAAGAGATTACTGCAATCTGTAGTGGTTGGATCTTGAGTTGTGGTTGATAATTGTTGCTCCTCCAACCACGGGCCTACTGAAGGTTTCCCAAGCAAAAAATCTATTAGAATAGTCACTAATGCAAACATCTTTGCCAAGATGTGGTCCAAAAACCAATTCAAAATACTCAAATCCTTGAAAATATCTTTAAAAAAAGGTTTCATAGCACTTTTGGAATACGTTGAAAATTTTGACATTTTTAAGCCAATAGGAATTAGGAGTTTATGGATGTAGAAAGCATTGATCCATTTGGTGTTTTCAATTTTAAAAAATCCAAAACTATTTTTGTGTGAATAAAAAAGATGGATCTGCTTAAAATTAATTCTAATTTTCTATTTAATTTACTGTTATCATTTTCAATGGAAAATTAGAAAATATACCAATGTCAAATTAAAATAAACTAACAAATATATTTTTCTAATACAAAACTTCCAGAATTTTAGATAGGTTGGAATCACTTACATTTTTTGACGATTGGGTATTTTAGGTCTAGAAGATATCATAAAATCGAATCATTTTCTTTATTCACAATCCAAATGCTTTCAGTGAAGAATGATCAACCCTATCTTTAAACCCTCTCTTTATTTCCAATGTGAGAAGAATCACTTTTCTTTTCACTCACACAGAAAAATGGCTACATCCCCTTTTTTTGTCCCACTTCTTTGATTCCCTATTTTTCAAAAAAATGGAAGTTCGAGAAATTCAAAACAAGGGAAAGGGAGTTGAGGAGGGAAAGGTTCTCACAATTTATAAGTTTTTTTCAAATTAGATATCATTTATGAATATTTTGTTGTTCCACATCTAATTTATGAATATCTTCAAAAAAGAGGATTTCTTGAAATAATTAAACAATGTTACCCAAAAGTAGCTCGAGCTTCAATCAAGATGAGAGCAAGTCAAGTATAAATTGGGTGGCTTCATTATGAGGTCCTCTTTTAAAACTAATCAGCTTTAAGTTAGGCCTCAACCATTTGATAAATATAATTATGGGCCACCAATGCCTTTATGGTCCAGTGACATGAGTACTTAATTTTCTTAACTAGGTTCTCAAGTTTGATTCTTGAGAATGAAAAAGTAGGTGTCAAGAGAGCTCGTCCCTTAATGGACTCAACAATTAGCTCAAATTGAGTTAGTCATAATCACTGAATTAGTTATCGGATATCGATCGATGAAGCATTAAAAAAAATCTGGACCGATCTAAAATTTAAATCTCAAACATTTGGAATAAGGCATTTTGGATCTGAGAGACATGGTTGGGTCGGCCATCATCTTTAGGCCCATTTTTGCTTTTTCTAAGTCTAGATTGTCTATACTTTTGAAAAGATAGCACCACCAGCCATCTGGATCAAAGTTGATGTATCAAGGGTGACGGGACCCTCTTCAAAAAGGCTTACTGCATGGAATGAACTCAGTCCAACAGCGGCAAAGGGCCCACAATCAGTATATCCAGATTACTCACACATAAATGAGTCTATATCACCCTACTCTATCGATGAGATCTACTTCCCTGAATGGGTCTCAGTCATCCCGACTATCCAAATGAGTCAAACTTCATGGAAGCCTACTCACTAATGTCCAGCACTTGATAATATTTACATGGTTTAACCTACAAGAGCATTCGGTGGAACCGAATGCTCTCCTTTTCTCTCTCTCAACCGATGGCTACCGAAGGAATCAAATACTTCTTCTCCTGGTCAGTAACACTCAACTGAATCTCGCCTCAATTGAGTTTTCTATTTCAGTACGAAACGTAATTTTCGAGAAAGGAATGGAACTTCGAGGATTCAATTGATAAGAGAAAGAATCTTCTCGTATAATTCAACTTCTTAAATGATAACAACATTACATTTTTTACGTTCCGGAATCTCTGGATCACGCCACAAGGAAACTAGGGTTGCAACATCACATGATCACACGATTTTAAGAGGAACGCTATAAAAAAACTCTCCGTGCACCCAGCCAGGTAAGTCCCCTAACTTAACACATGACACGCAAAGGTCACAGGGAGATCCGTCCTCCCTTCTTCTCAGTTTGTTTATCCTTCGAAAATCGCTCTTTTTGACTTAAACGTCAGAGCCTCCCCCACTGGAGTACTATTCGATGGTCTTTTACAGGTTTCAAGCCTCCTCATTGAACATCCGTTCGAGTCACAAGGAGTCGGATTTGTGGAGTCAAAATCCGCCTTCAACAGATTGGCGCCATCCATGGGAATAGACTTGAGAATCTTTATTGAACACTTAGATCAACATGCCTCCAAAGTGAAGAACCAGAATTGCATCAAGGGCCATATCTATGGTAGATGGCCATACCGCTACCTCTACTAACACAGCCCCTCCTGCGGCACCCTCTCAACTTGCCAACAATCCTCTTGCTTACGACCAACCTCCTCACTCGGAACAGCTCCCGCAACCTGGGTTTCAGGAATGCCCAGCCATGGTTCCTACGTTGATACCTCCAGAACGATTCAGTCAACCCTAGATGGACAGACTAAAGTCCGGAATTCGGGACATGAGTAAGCAATTGGAAGGCCTTAGTTGCACTGTGAGGCCCAAGGGTCACTTTTCCAAGGCCCAAGGCCCAAGGGTCACTGTAAGGCCCAAGGCCTTACCGGCGAATGCCACCGCTCAACTACAAGCTCTCAGAGACTTCCAGCCATAATTCCGATGAGCTAAGAAGACAAGTTGAACAACTTATTACCGATGAACTCAAACGGACCAACGCCTAAGAGAAGCAGGCCCCCCTCTACTCTAATACTTCACCCTTCGACCTAAAGGTCTCTTCGGAACTGATGCCTCATGACGTGCATTGGCCTTTTATGGAAAGATATGACGAGACAATCGATTTTTGTGACCACACGGCATACTTCGTGACGGTAATGGTCTCAAGAGACATGACTGATGCCATCATGTGCAAACACGTTCTTACCACTCTCAAGGGGAATGCATTAATATGGTTCAACTCATTTCTACCGCTGAGTATAAAAACTTTCTCCTAACTTCAATAGTAGTTCGAGACTCACTTTGTAATAAGTAGGGGAGTAAAGAGAAAATCCACCTCTCTATAGTTATTGCATCAAAAAGAGGACGAATCCCTAAGAGACTTTTTGGAGAGGTTTAAGACAAAGATGATGAAAGTTCCGCCCTTGAACCACTCTATCGCATTAGCGATATTGCTTACTGGGTTGCGCCATGAAAGTCTCGATTATGGAAAATCCAATAGTTCTACTCTCGTGCCAAAAAGTACATCACTACCAAAAACACGAAGGCCTTCAATCGAAAGAGAAATCGACCATCCAGGAGAGAACGTAGTTGATCACCTCAGTGGCCGACACCCAAAGAGAACCGACTGGACCTTCCGCACCAGTGAAAATTTAACGCTTACACCCCTCTGAGTGAGACCCCTAGCCAGATCTTGTTTCAAATCAGAAACAAATTGTATGTAAGGTGGACACCTCACCCCACCAAAGACGATTCGAGAAAAGACAAATCGAAATACTGCTATTACCACCAGGACTATGGACATACAACCGATGATTACAAAAAACTTAAAAACGAATTGGAATTCTTGGTCTGAAGCAAAAGGCTGCAAAGATACATTAGCATGGAAAGGAGAAACATGTCTTCTCCTGATCGGCAAGATCCACCATGAAAAATGAACCGAATGACCCGACAGTAAGTAAACCATTGCAAGACAGACAAGATAGGGAGATCCTCCAGGTTCTTGACCCACAGCCCTTGCACGAGCCCTACGTTCCGACTTGCACCTTCTCGGCTTACGACCCGGTGTTCTCTGCACCATTTCTTGAGTAAACACTAATACCTTTTCCTTCAGTGGACGTTTATCTTTGTGCTCACATTTAGTTTATTCAATATTAATTTCTTTCCATAAGGATGAACGACTGCCTAACGAAGGAATATATCTATCCGAAAGGTCTCAGTCGCCCCGTTTTAACGAAAATATCTATCTTCCCGAAGGGTCTCAGTCACCTCATCCTAACGAAAGGATCTATCTCCTCGAAGGACCTCAGTCGTCCCGTCTTAACGAAGGGATCTATCTCCCTGAAGGGTCTCAATCGCCCCGTCCTAACGAATGGATCTATCTCCCCGAAGGGTCTCAGTCGCCCTGTCCTAACGAAGGGTTTTATCTCCCCGAAGGGCTTTAGTCGCCCCGTTTTATCAAAAGAACCTATCTCCCCAAACGGGCCCTAGCCACCCCACCCTACTTAAGGCATCTATCCCCCCGAATGGACCTCTGTCCCCCCTTTTTAAAAAAAAAATCAATGTCTCTAAAAGAACCCCTTTCGCCTTGATCTGCCAGTAAAATCTATGTCCCCTTAGAAGGGGTTGTATCATTCTAATCGACCGATAGGATTTCTATCCCAAGCGAACCAATGTCAAGCAACCAATCTCCCCTGTCGAAGTACCGTCTAAGTTTTTGAAACCACAAATGAAACCTGATATCCGGAATGGCTATGCTTCAATCAAACTGCCCCCTAACGAGGGTGATACACCCCTATGTGCTAGTTGAACCACAATATCGATAGAAGGCACCTCAAGAACATGCTAAGAAAGGCATTCATTCTACGAAAAGGAAAACTCTTACAGGAGGAACGAGTACACTAAGTAATGAAAAGTGTTCAAAACGAAGATACAAAATCATAACTGCTCAAGGAGAAGGAAGCATCGGGACTTTTGGAGAATGAGATTCTACAACTGTCCAAATCGTAATTGGCCTGGCATGATCTAAAGTCACGAAGGCAGGGCCTTCGCCTACCACTGTCTGACTGATTATCCCCCTAAAGGGGGCAAAGTTTCGTACATTCCTAGCTCATGGGCTATCGCTTCAGCACACCTTAGCCTTTCCAATAACTTGCGTTGAGAATGCTTTAAGGTGTGAAAGCCTCTGCTCAGCTTCCTGAAGACACTCTTCCCGTAACTACACCAAAGTCTCCGTTGTTATCAATCGACCAACGTAGACACGCCGCACGGCCTCTAGCTTTTCACATCTCTTTCAGCCAACGCCAGTCTTTCTCCAAGGAGCCTAATCTGCCAATCCTTTTCAGTGATAAAAACATTAAAGACACTTTTAGCTCAGGTGTTTCTCTCTTCCAGGGTATCCTGTAACGACAGGTTCTGGTTTCCCAAGTGGTTAACCTACCTTCCCAGCTGCTTCCTCCGTTGTCTCTGAAATTCCACCAAAGCTGCAGTTTAAGAAAAAATTACACAAGTCAATCAAAATAAAAAACTAGATGTGATAAGTTTCGAGTAGGATAGTACCGTCAAACAAAGAGATTGGAGGGCCTTGTCCACCCACTCGGGAGATGCTTTTGTTAGCTCCAGGTTAGGATCCCGAATGTCGAATCAATTAGCCAATCAAAATATCCCCTTAGCATCGACGCAATCAAACCTTTGACCTACCATGCTGACAGCAATGGATCCCCCCTCATGCCCATCCTTTTGGGGGTCAAAAGGCATGACGGGAATGAACAACGGGAATCCTTCTTCCTCCATCCTTTCACAATGAGGGCTCTGTGGCCCTATGGGAGACTGAACAGACATCTCGCCCGTGTGTGCTACCAGATCATGGGCCCCCTCTCAAAGGGGCACTGCCCCCGGAGGCGTCCTCGTCTCCGAGGCTTCTTGGACTAGAGTGCCTTCTTCGGCACCCACTAAAGAAGAAAACACACTAGACAGTGGAACCCCTGCTTCCTCTGTTCCCACTCTTATAGACGAGGAACATCTTGACATAATGGGAGACACATACTCTTCAGACTCCCCATGGTCATCTACTTCATCAGGACACGCCGACATAGATAAAGGCGCATACTTCCCGACTCCTCTGTAAGATTCTTCCTCTTCAGGGGACTCAGGCAGATGGACTCTTCTCCTTTCGACCTCGATGGTCCCCTACTTGGAGACCCTTCAGTGTGCTCACGTGGTTTCTTAGCATTTGGCCTCACACTCCTATTGGTGGAAATCATATCCAAGATGGAATGCTCCACTAGTTTCAGATTGTCTACCAACACTTTTTCCTTTTGCTCCAGCAAAAGGGGCCTAACGATCTTCCTTTTCTCATCAATCAACAAGCCCACCAGAAGCAGCATTTAATCATCCATGAGTGAGTCCACCTAAATGTTCCGATGGGTAGACTCACAATAATGCCTGATGGATCTAAAGAACTGGGAATGGCGAGTGGGAAGCGGAGGCTTTCCTTTTAGTAATGGTTCATGTTCTGCATCCGGCAGTACAGGCAAAAGATCCATATTCAAGAACTTTACGAAGAAAAACTTTTATGCCCAGAACTTATCTTTTGACTCATTGTAATAAAACTTCAAATGGGAGTCTGGACGGGTCTACAACCGATACCAACCATGGGTAGAGCCCTACTCTTTACATTGTGTTAACGAAAAAAGAATTGCCAAGATCTCTACATCAAAGCAGAGACGACAAAACCCTAATAGGGAAATTATTGTAGCCACAAAATGCCAAGCACTAGGAATGAGCAATGTGGGATAGACCCTCCAGTAGTGCATCACTTTAGCTAGTGGGCTCGTATATAGGATTTTCACCTCATACTTCACCACCTGCCTATACATAGGGACGCAATCGTCGGGCACCCTATTCGCCCTATTCGTATCTGTGGGCACCACTAAGGTAAAATCACTGCCCAGAGCCATGTACGATTGTATCTCATCTAGCTCCTCCTTCGTAATCGTGCTTCATACTTTGTTAATACTCTGGTAAGAAGGCGAACTCTTCAGCATCTTTGGCAAAAATCTCCATAGAATAGGAAAATTGCTCATACGCGAAGAGGAATACCTAATACGCCCAAGCACGTAGCTTTTAAAGGACCACCAGAGATGGTTCACGGAAATTGAAAAGATGCTCATTATATTAAAAGTTTAGTAACTTTTCAGAAAAGTCATTAGTCATGGCGCTTTTCTCACGAAACGACACTACAAGTCGGGGGCAAATGATGGAACCCTCTTCAAAAAGGCCTACTGCATGGAACGAACCCAGTCCAACAGTGGCATAGGATTCGTAATCCAGTATATCCAGATCACTCGCACATAAATGGGCCTATGTCACCCCACTCTACCGATGGGAACTATTTCTCTGAATAGGCCTCAGTCACGCCGACTATCCGAAGAAGTCAAACTCCGTGGAAGCCTATTTATTAATCGTCTAGCTCCCAATAATATTTACATTACTTAACCTATAAGAGCATTTGGTAGAACCGAATGCTCTCCTTTTCTCTCTCCCGATCGATGGCTATTGAAGGAATCGAACACTTCTCCTCTCAGTCAATAACACTCAACTGAATCTCGTCTCAATTGAGCTTTCTATTTCAGCATGAAATGTATTTCCCGAGAAAGGAATGGAATTTCGAGGATCTAATTGAAAAGATAAAGAATCTCTCCGTATAATTCAACTTTCTAAGTGATAAGAATATCAAATTTTTTACGTTTCGGAATCTCTAGATCTCGCCACAAGGAAAACTAAGGTTGCAATACCACGTGATCACGCGATTTTAAGAGGAATTCTATATAAAACTCTCAATGCACCATGCCAGGTAAGTCCCCTAACTTGAGATATGTACGGATCTAACCTAATTTTTAAAAAAATTTCCTAAAACAAATCTCAGAAAAAAAAAATTTGTAAAATAACCCACTTTTGTCGTAGGTTTAACATGCGACATCTCAGAAAAAAAAAATCGTAAAATAACCCACTTTTATCGCAGGTTTAACATGCGACATGCTTTGTCGCATGTTGAACATGTGACAAAGCATTTTTCTTTTTTTTTTTCTTTTTTTTCTTTTTTTTTTCTTATCCACTCTTCAGTACCGTAAGCTTATGTCGCATGTTCAATATGCGACATAAAGCATTTATCGCATCTTGAACATGCGACAAATCATTTCTTGCAGCGATGTCGTATCTTGAACGTGCGACAAAAGTGGGTTATTTGAGAAATTATTTTTGTTCGAGAGATGTTTTAAATTTTTTTAAAAAAAAATGGGGATAAATCCGTACATATCTCCTCCTAACTTAACACAGGACACACAAAGGTCGTAGGAAGATCCGTCCTCCCTTCTTTTTAGTCTATTTATCCTTTCAAAAATCGCTGTCTGACTTTAGTATCAGATTTTCTCTCGTCAGAACACCTTCTGGTGGTCTTTTGTAGGTTTCAAATTTTCTCATTGAGCACCCATTCGAATCATAAAAAATCAAATTCGTGGAGTCGAAACATATCTCAAACAAAAGGTAAACCCTCTTTTTTTTTTTTTTTTTTTTTGAGTGAAAACGGCAGGCAAGATGGTGCCATTATGAATGTAACCTTAAGAAAAGGGCTTGCCTAGGGGAGAGATAGACAGAGGTGGAGAAGGACGCCTCCCATCTGAATGTGACCATAAAAAGAAAGATCTAGCTTAAAAAAATAAAATAAAATAAAAATTCTCATGGTAACAAGTTGGCCATCAAATCTAACAACTATTGGGCATCTCCAATTAATTTATTTTCTTTGAAGAGGTGGGCAAGAAATATGAGAAATGACTAGAGAATATGCTTCACCTCACCATGTGCATGAACCTAATTATATTATTGTGTCATCCATCCTATATACTACTTCCTAGACTTTTGGATTTTCATGAAAAACATTGGGCTGCCTTTGATTTCAAAACCACTTTGGCCTCATAAAACTCCTTTTTTTCCTCCTGACTAATCAATATCTAAAATTATTTTTTTTTTTATAAGAAAATATAATCAATCAGAATTGAATCGGAAAAGAGATGATAAAAATAGAGAGACTCTACCGTTTGAGCTATCCCTAAAAGACCCAATATCTAAAACTATATTATGACTAATCAGACTTGAATTACGGTTAGACTCTCTTTGGAGGAACTCTCCTAACATAATTTTTTTCATTCTCAAGATTTGAATCTAAATTTTAGTTAAGAGATTTAAGCCTTTTGTATTAGACCAACTCCATAAAACTTTGTTTCACATGCATACGGAAATGAGTCATACCCCATATTGACCACGAGAGGCTAAGGCAATTTGCATCCCTTATAGTTAGGAAATATTTATATTGAATTTTAGTTAATTTTTGTAGTTTTATTGATTTTCTGTTGTTGAATATTTAATCTAAGTCCTCGCCTTTTTTTTTAACAATTTTATTGAAATGCTGGGCAAATGCATACACCTCTTTCACAAGAAGTTAAGGTGATACTGGGTGAGTGTTTTGATTTGAATATTTAAAATTTGAGATGTTAGATTTTGTGAGAGAAGTTTCGAATCAATTTTTGCATTAAAATTACTTATCATTCACATCAAAACATAATTTCACATAGAAACCCCTGTGAACCAGTTTGATAACACAATATCTCTCCTCAAAGATTAAATATAGAACAAAAAGAAATATATGATATTATTCTGTCACATATGATATCATTCTCTTACTATTAATTACTATTATCGGTATATTTTTATAAAATATTGAAATATTATTATTATATATATATAATAATAATATAACTTGACATACAGTAAATATACTGATAATGATAATAAATAATAAAATAATGATGGCATATGTGACAGAATGATGTTATATCTTTCCATACATGACAAAATGACATATATCCTCATACATGTTAACAATCCTTACTCATTAACATATTCTATTCCTGCTCATCACTAGTAACATTATGAACTTCCTATTTCAACTTCAACTCCATATCTCTCTTTCATCTACGATATTAATAGTTTTGACCATACCAAAAGTTGAATTATAAGTTTTTAAAATCGAATCGGTAAATAACTCGATTGACTTACCTATTCATTGATTTTTGATAAAATTGGTGGAATCGTTTTACTAATTAAATAATATTATCATGATATCATATTTATATAATTTATATATTATATATAATTTGTATGTTATATATTTTAAAATAAAATAAAGTTTATATAAACAGTTTATCCATTTTACTGATTTTGATCGAATTTGATTTGATCTGATTTAATTGTGAAATTCAAATCGAATTATAGAACGATTTTCAATCGAATCGATCAATTTGATCAAGTTTTAAAACACTGATTACAAGTTATTGAATCGTACTCAAAATTTATTTCTAAAATTCTATTTTTATTTAGTTGGGATGGCAACGGCGTAAATAAAATTATAAAATATACTATTTCAAAATTGACCACATAAGCATTACTTTTAGGAATCGAAGAACGACAAACTTGACCAACTGCCATTCCAAGTCTCCGGAGTAGTTGAAATCCTTTTACCACAACGCATTCCATGTGAGTCACTCTACGGAAGCTGCAGTAACTATAATGGTCCTGGATCTAGGTAAATTGTTAGTGCGTAAATGCAGATTTTTTGTTGTTCGACCGTGTGTCGGCCACAATGCTTCTCCACTAGGCTTGTCCAAACAAATCGGACAAAACCCATATTTCACATACATAAACTAACTTGGTTTTGGACATTATTTCAATCCCTTGTCTAATAGCTCATTACAATGAAACTCACGAGCCACCAAGTCCATTAAGCAAGACCCATAAACGACTGAGTACGCTCTTAGTTGAACACTCTCTCACCAAACACTCTCACTTACGTCTCTCTTGACTGTCTCAGCTAAACTTCTTAGATAAGCTACTTATGCACCTCTCTATTGTAATCTCCGTGAAAATTTGAACTTCTTTTATCTAATAGGATTTTAAATCTTGTAAAAATTTTTTACTATAGTTTTTGTAGTCTCAAAAGATCCAATCAATCTCTTCATAAGAAAATCAAGATTTCTATATCCTCCAAAAGAGACATGCTATATATGCACATGCTATATATATTGAGTAAAGATAAACCATAAAAGATACACAATACCCTAAACTCTACACTAATCACATAAAGGCTACACAGGATATACTCAGACTCTCTCAGTTTTTCATTCTTTTATTGTTTTTTCTGAGTTGAGCATCAGAGATTCCTCTGTCAGAGCCACCTCTGCGAGTTTTTGCAAGTTTCCATTTAAGAAAATCCAATAGTCACATTCGTATTGGGTTTTAGTTCAAGTCCAAAGATTAACTTACCTATGGAGTCAAAATCAACTTCAACACCATGAAATGGAGTTTTGCTAGCTATACAAAATTATTATTAATTTTATTTACAAAATATTATTTTTTTTATAAAAAAAAATTATTATTTGAGTTAAAGATATTATAAATTGATGATACATGGTTGAAATGGCCCAAACCTTGTCGAGCTCGAGACCAGCCCCAAATGCATTGAACGATTCACGGTAGCCCAATTACTCATTCAGTTGGCATCCACCTAATTGACCACCTCTAGTCCCTCTAATCCCCAACTTATGGGATACATCGACCGAAGCGTGTCGATAATATTAGATTTATCTTTCAGGCGGGTAGACATGGCCCATACCCTCTCGGTGTACTTCAACCAAGTTTTGATCGACAGACGACTACTCGGCTACAACACTTTCTTAATGTTCGGTGATCGTAATTCAGCCTACTAAGGCAAATATTCAATTCTCCCACAAACATGGATAGGATCTTCCGTAAGTGGAAGGGAAACCTCCAATTGTGGAAAGGAATCTCCGCAACTACCCGGACTTTCCTAATCAAAAGTGTTTGAGATCCTTTGGAATCTTTTCACCATGATCTCCGCAATCTCACGACACCTTCACAAGAAAAATAGGATTTTAATACCCCGCATGCATACATCTCTTATGCCAAGTAACTATATATACATTGCTAAACTAATCAGTCAGGCATGCAAGATACTTGCACAGAACTAATGAGGTTTTCTTTTAGTCTATTTCTTTTAAAAATTACTTTCTAACTTAAGTGTCAGAGTCTCCCCTACCGGAGTACTCTTCGACAGTTTTTTACAGGTCTCGTTGATCGAGATCGTCAAACGATCGATTCATCCCGTTCGAGTTAGCAAAGTCATCATCTGTGAAGCCTAACCCACCTCCAATAGATTAGCACTATCCGTGGGAATAGACTAGAAAGAAACCTGCCCTACTCCGCTTTGTCAAGAGAGAATGCCTCCTCGAAGAATGACCAGAGCTGTTTCTAGAGTTACGTCCTTGATGGAAGGGCGCACAGTCACCTCGATGAACACCACACAGCATACCGTGAACAACTCTGCAAGAACTCCCCATTGTTATTGGTCCCCCAAAGGTCCAATCTCCAATTAGCTATCCAAGCCACCCAACACCACATGTTACTCCTGCTTCTCCAAAAAGTGTCACTCGACCCCAAGTGGGGAGGCTGGAATCCCAAATATAAAACATAAGTAAGTAGCTAGAAGAACTCAGCCTCACCCTTCGGCCAAGAGCTCATTCCTCCTCCCAAGGATTGAGTCACGAGCATACACGGAGACTCAAGCCCAGAGAACATTGAGAGCCCTCAATGACATCCTGACGCGATCCAAATAACCTAAGAAAGCAGGTCAAAGAGCTCATGGCAAACAAGCTAAAGCAAGCAAACATGAGGAGAGACGAGCCTGTTCAGTACCCCACCGGTCTCTCACCATTTGACTCCAAGATTTCTTCGGAACTAATGCCTCGTGACATGCTTCTCCTTCCTTTGGAGAGGTAGATGGCATCACTGATCCCAGGGACCATGTCGCCCACTTCATCACTATGATGATCTTAAGAGACATGTCAGATGTCGTCATATGCAAACACTTCTCGACAACTTTGAAGGGCAATGCACTAATTGGTTTAATTCGCTTCTCCGTTCAGCATCAAAAGTTTTTCTTAATTGCAATAGGGGCCAAAAAAAAATCTACATCCCTCTTCTCATTACGACAAAGAGATGACGAGCTACTAAGAGACTTTCTTAAGAAGTTCAAAACCAAGATGATGAAGGTCTCCAATCTAGATCACTTTATCGCGCTAACAGCACTACTTACGAGACTACGACCATCAGAAATGAAGATATCCATCACTAAGAATCCCACGTCCTCTATCCAAGAGTTTTATACCCATGTAGAGAAATATCATGGTAGAAGGTGTTGAAACCTTCGATAAACGATGCAACCAATCAAATCAGAAAGAGCGCAGCCGATCACCTCGGCTGTCCCCACCTAAGAAGTCTTGTCAAGGGCCTCCACAGTAGCAAAGGTTTACTAGTTACGCCCATCTAAACGAGACCCCTAGCCAAGTGCTCCTCTAGATTCAGAACAAGCTTTACATCCGGTGGCTCCCTCATCCCACAGAGGATGATCCCATTGCCACTTCCCCCGACACTATGGCCACCTTACCGACGAGTGCAAGAAACTAAGAGATGAAATCGAATTACTCGTCTGAAGTGGTCGGCTCCAAAGATTTATCAGCGCGGAGAGGGAGGACTTCCCTCCTCAGAGCTTGTAAAATCCAAAGTGAGAGAATGAACAAGTCCACCGGCCAGCCCAGGGAGACGCCCTTAACCGACCAGATAGAGTGATCCTCCAAGTGTGGGATGGATACAACCCTTCACAACCTTACCTCCAGGTCCACGTTCTACAAGCACTACAACGACGTGATCGAGTGTACGCACGAACAAACTAGGAAGGGTTCCTGGAAGCCCTAATCTTTCAGAAGACAAGCCATCCGGCACCATATCCAAAGAGGTTCTCGCCACCCATATTGAGAGGCCACCCAAAAGGAAGAGGCTCATAATTGGTTTCAATGATGACGATTTAGTGGCGGTCGACCCAAAACGACATGATTCCCTCATCATTATAGCCAATATTGGACAATACGAAGTTATGAGGATCTTTTTCGATCAAGGAGCCGGCTGCAACCTCCTCCACTAGAATGCCTTCCAACAAATAGGTTTTACCCCAGCACACTTTTAACCTCATGCTGGACCCATTAAGGGACTATCAGGTGAATGGATATACTTTAAAGGCATCATCTCACTGCCAGTGACCCTTGGGACTCCACTCGATCACAATACGGCCTCGACCACGTTCAATATGGTTAAGTTCCCCTCACTCTACAATATCATCTTAGGACGACCCGATCTAAATGCTCTCAAAGCACTACCAAGCACACCGAGCACATACCACAGGACATTACCCCTGATGGTATCGGGATATTACCCTGTGATCTGGAGCCCCTATTGCTTCCTCCTAAGTAAACACTAAGCCTTTATTTCTTTATGATTGTTTTTGTAGTACCCCTTGACAGGTGATCAGTGATACTTAGTCTTAGCACTTGATCTATTGATTATTGTTCTCTTTTTAATGAGGCATTTTGTCTTTTTTCATGAACTAATCACACCGAGCACATGACGTGGGCCTCTCTCATCGAATGAACGGAGCCTATCATTGGGATATATCTCCCTGAATAGGCTAGTACCACCCAGTCCTCCCGAACGGAGTTTATTATTGGGATCTATTTCCCCAAATGAGCTAGTACTACCCATTCTTCCTAAACGGAGCATATCGTTGGGATTTATCTCCCGAAACGGGCTAGTATCGCCCAGTCCTCCTGAACAAAACCTATCGCTAGAATCTATCTGGCCGAACGGGCTAGCATTGTCTAGTCCTCTTAAACGGAGTCTATTGTTAGGATCTATTCAGGATCTATCTCCCTGAATGGGTTAGTGTCGCCCAGTCCTCTTGAATGGAGCCTATTGTTTGATCTATCTCCCTAAACAGGTTAGTGTCGCATGGTCCACCCAAGCGAAGCCTATTATAGGGATTTATCTTCCCAAATGGCCAAGTATCGTCCAGTCCTCCCAAGTGTAGCTTGTCATCGGGAATTCATATCCCTGAACGTGCAAATATCATCTAGTCTAACAAACGAGCAAACTCTATCGAAGTGAAGCCCACTATCAGGATGGGACCTATCTCCACCTATGACTTGTTTTAAGAGACCTCACCATCGAACAAACATGTCACCAATTAGAGACCTGTCTCCCCAGTAACATCTATTCAAGAAGCAATACTGCTAGTACAAAACACAAGTCGTAATAAGAATAGAGGAGTATTTTATTGATGTATACAAAGCAACAGAAGGGAAGAACTATGTACATATATTAAAAAAAACCAGAAACCCTGATCAGGGGGCAGGAGGTACATAAGGCTCTACATGAATAGTAGCATACTTGAGTTCAGAAGTAACATCCATAGTGTTAAAGGGCATGGCACTTGCCAACCCTACTTTATGAATGATTTCCATAGCACACTAAAGCTTTTCCGACAAGTTGCACCGAGAGCAAGCGTGTTGGTCAGAGTCCTATGTAACGGCAGTCCCCAGTTCGAATATCCTTTACTCAGCGGCTTGAAGGGACTAGTCATGCATATCGGCCAGCCTCCTTACAGCTTGCACAGATGCCTCACAGTCTCTGGCTTCCGCCTTCAACTCTTTACATCGTTAGACCATTGCATCTCGCTCAGCCCTTAGCTGGTCTATCACTTTATTATTGGCATTCAGAACGGCCATAGAAGACCTCTCCTTCTCTAGCTCCCTTTCCTTCTAGGCAAGGTCCTTCTCCAATTGAGCCACATCTGCTGCCATCTGGCCAATCTGGCATCTCATATGGCTCAATGTCTGCTCTCTCCTCCGTTTCTGGAATTCTGCCAAGACTATGTTTTGAACAAATAAGTACGAGTTAGTGAGCCGAAAAAAGAAAAGCAAACAAACATTAGAAGAAAAATACCGTCATCAGTACCCCATAGAACAAGGTCTCGTCATCCTGCTTGAGTGAGAGCTTATTCAGATCCAACAGTCGATCAGCTATCTGCTTCCCCTCGACAACATTCACATTGCTATGATGATTGTACCCGGCTTAGATCATCACCGTCCTACGCTTCTTTAAGCCTCGGCGCCCATCAAAAGATCTAATAGGTATAACATAAGGAGATATCTCCTCCTCCAACACCATACGTTTGCCCTTGTCCAAGGGCACTAATGGAACAACAGCAGATGGCCCTGCACCAACCCTCTTTGCCAACTTAGGGGGGATGCCTTGGGGAACATCCCTCTATCTCCCCTGCAATCTGAGAGTATGACCTCTAGCCCCCTCGGTCGTTCCCACTCCCGTGGTCATAGAATCTTCTGCCTCTCCTCCTTCTGTCAGCTCCCTCACCAGGGAACTCCTATCGGTTCCACCAACAGAATGTTCACCTCTGAGCTCGCTACCGCTAACCTCCCCTGACTCATCAAAGCCTATCGAGCGAGTTCTTAAGCAACGGGAGACCATTCTCTTGGGCTCTCATTGGTCTCCTCCTCGACTCCTGCAGTTGCACTCACCTCCTTTTGACCCTTACGAGGAAAGTGGAGTAGAATCAGGTGAACGAGCCCTTGAAGAGCTCTCAGTTTCCCCAGGGGCTCCCTTTGCTTTTGTCCTCAACTGATGAACGGTGGTAACCTCTTTCTAGTCTTCACCTACAAAGGAACACAAAAAGTCTATGGGTTTCTTCTTCTTCTTCTCAAGCAATAGGGGCTTTCTCAATTCCCCTCTTTTACCCAAGCAAAAGACCCGCAAGCAGCAACATCTCGTCATCTAGGAGATGATCGACCCAAATACTTCTCTACAAAGTCTAACAAAATTCATCGACAAATATGACGAAGCCAGAATTGCGGAAAGACTATCAAGGTTTCAACCCAACAAATAGATTAGCATCAGGTGCCGAAAGCACTAGCATCAACTTCTATTTTACGAAATTGAATGAAGTACTTATGCATCCAATTTTTATCAATGGTCTAGCTATAAAAAAACCTCCAACTTGACTCCTTCCGGGTCTGCAGACGAAACCAACCCTTGGTAGACCCCCTCTTCCCACACTGCTTCAACGAAAACATAGATGCCAGAATTTCAAAATCAAAGCACAAGCGGCAAAAACTCATTAGAGAAATCACTGCAACCACCAAGAGCCAAGCATAGGGAATCAACAAGATGGGAAAAATATTCCAACGTAACAAAACCCTAGCGATAGAGCCCGTATACAACACCTTTAGATCATACTTCACTGATTGTCTGTACATAGGGACTTGGCTCCCTGAGGCAATATTGGCCTTATCAGCGTCCGTCGCTGATATAATTACAAAGTTATCACCTAACAACATGTCGCTCTAAACATCACGCAATTCCTTTTCAGACATAGTGTTTCTGATGTCTCCAATAACGGAAGAAGACTTAAACGATGAGCCTTTAGCCATCTTCTCTATGAAAATTTTCATAGAAGGCTGAATCGCCAATAAAGTTAACTATCTAAAAGTAAAATCGGTAGTAGAGAAACCAGTCGTGAGATGTGCATTATAAAAAACATGCTGAAGACGGTTCGCGATAACTGAAGCAGCATGTGCCGCATTAAATTCTTTGAATCACAAGATCCAAAAAGTCTCCGCTTCGTCGTACTCCTTAAGTCACTTCTTCGAAGCAACAACAGGAGTGTGGGAAAATGATGATACGTGGCCGAAACGGCCCAAACTGTGTAGGGCTCTAGACAAGCCCCGAATGCATCGAACAATTCATGGTAGCCCAATTACTTACTCAATTTGCATCCATATAATTGACTAACCGTTTAGCTTAAAGGCTTATCATTATCATGAGGCTCTAGTCTCTCTGAATCCCTAGCTTATGGGATACATCGATCGAAACGTGTCGACAATATGGGATTTATTTTCTAGACAGGTAGACACGGCCCATACCCTCTCGGTATACTTCGACCAAGTTTTGATCGAAAGATGACTGCTCGGCCACAATACTTCTTTAGTGTTCGGTGATCGTCATTCGGCCTACTAAGACAAATATCACTTCTCCCACAAACACGAACAAGATCTTTTGTAAGTAAAAGGGAAATCTCCAATTGCGGAAAGGAATCTCTGTAACTATTTGGACTTTCCTCATCAAAAATGTTTTAGATCCTTTGGGATCTTTTCACCATGATCCCCGCAATCTCACGATACTTCCATAAGGAAACTAAGGCTTTAAAACCCCACATACATACGTCTCTTGTGCGAAGTAACTATATATATATCGCTAAGCTAATCAATCAGGAATGCAAGAAAGTTGCACAGAACTCACGAGACTTTCTTTCAGTTTGTTTCTTTCGAAAACAACTCTTTAACTTGAGCGTTGGAATCTATCCTGTCAGAGCCTATCTTGTCGAAACACCCTCTAGTAATCTTTTTCAGGTCTCATCGATTGAGATCATCAAATGGCCGAGTTAATCCGTATCTGTAGAATCTAACTCACCTCCAACATAAATAAAATAAAATGGAAAATTTTCAAATAGATCAACCACTCCACCTGAAACCCAATTGGGAAAAATTATTAGGCTGATCAGGGCTATTGTTCGTGGTCTGATTGATGTAAGGAAAATTGTTGTAATTTCCCATAGCTAAAGACATCAAAATAAATGGAAAATTTAATTGTATCAAAGGATTATCACGGTAGCCTTTAGTTCAAAATGAGGGAGATGACTCTGATGTATTGAGTAATATATGTGCAATATTTTTCATTATAAAATTTGTATTTTGCTTTGTTTTGGCCACTTCAAAACATAAGAAAAAATTCTGACTTCATCATTGATAAGAACTTAAACCTACCCTCTTAAAAAAAAATGATTAACAGCTATGCTAGTTGTATGTGGTTATGCTACATTATTTGAGTTTTCAAACAATACAAGCAATTGGACAGAAAGACAGGGAGAGAAGGGGAAGAGATGAAGATACAAAATCACTTCCTTTTCCCTTCATATCGCTTCCCTTCCCTTCTAACCAAATTCAGTGGGGTCTACTCAACCAAAGTTTTAAAGGTTTCACAGGTTCCCCTTAACAGTTTTGTCGTTTTCATTTACACCCTTAATTTAAATTAAATAGATTAACCTCCAACGAATCAACGTATGCATTTTTGGGTTTGGCCCCCAAATCTAGGAATAAAAGGGGTCAGCATGTTGTAAAATTTGCCAACTTAATAAGGATGATCCTAAGATGGATTAAATTAATTATGGTGAAAATCTCAGGAGTGACCATGTCGTGCGCTACCATGCATATGAGAAGATATATCAAACTCTTATGAATATAGCGATAAAATATTATATTTTTATAATCATGAATCTTGGATTTAAATTATAAGAATGAAGAAATGAAATTTAAAAGAGTCAATCCTTTATATGGATCCTACAATACTTAGATCGAATTAATCAAATGAATTTTAAAAACCTATAATAAAAATAACAAAAGGATAAGATACATGAAGTAGAGACAAAGGCAAAGGCCTTGTTTATTTGTTCAGATATGACATTGCAGCTGAAAGTTGGGATGGATTGATTTAATAAGTAAATATCAAAATTTCAAAAAAAAATTATATAAAATATCTTTGATATTCAAAGTTTCGCATAAACTTTTCTTCACTTCGCATCTGCTTTCGCAATCACCTCCATAATGTACTAGAATATTAGTGTGTGGAAGTTAGCAGCCGAAATTGGACTAATAATAATAAGGATGGGCCTGCACATAACGCGTGAACGGGATTCGCTTGCGTAACATATCATTGACTACAGTGTTATAGATTCTAGCCTTGCCAAGAAGAATCGTCATACTTTTATTTAAAAATATTTTATATAATATATATATATATATATATATATATATATAAAGCAAAGGTACGGAGATGATGTAGAAAAAACTCCAATTATTAACAACTTTGTATTTTTGTTCGAGGTACACTGTGTTCAGGTCGGATATCTAAATCTAAACACGTTATTTTAATCTAAATTCGAAATATTCGGATTATATTTTTTTTGTTTCAAACCTGAATTCAAGTAAAATTCTTAGATTCGGATAGGTAGCCGACTCCGAATCAACATTGAAACGAGAGAAAGAAAGTGAGAGAGAGTCGCTTAACTTGTTGTCAAAATGGATAAAGGATCAAGAGTCATTGTTGTGATTTGCTGCATAGAGTGAAAAACAGATTTATCGATGATAAAAGAGAGTGGAGAGAGTGTTTGAGAGTGGACACCATGGCTAATAGCCTTGGTGTCGCTAATGAATTGAGTCGCGATCTTCTGAACTCGTTACTTCGCTAGTTGGATCTCATCCACCAGTAGTGGAATACTGTTATACAACAGCACTGAGTCCGGCGAGCTGATGTAATTAGTCCTAAGAATCCTGTCGTTCTCCAACCGCTCAATGGTGGCGATGGTGTTGAGTCATACTTTGTCTTGTTGCTCTCCGTACTTGATGAGTACTGCCCTTCGTCTACCATTCGCGCAGAGAGAGAGGGAACCCTAGAAATTAGAGGAGAGAGAAAGTTAAAAAAGAGGAGGGCGCAAAGGTCCGTTGGAGTTGGAGATAATAGAGAGAGAGTAATTGATTAGGGTTAAGTCCTAACAAAACTTTTTTTTACCCTGATTCCATTTTTACTTTTATAATTATAATAAATTTATAAATATATTCGGGTTAATTTAGGTGGATAAGGTTAATTCGAGTTTTTTAATTATTAGTTCGAACCCGTTTTGATATAATAAAAAATCCAAACTAATTTGACCCGAACATCTCGGGTTCGGGTGGGTCATGGGTTTTGTTCGAGTTGAATCCAACCCTAGTTGAAGGCTTTATTGGCATGTTTGGCATATATTTTTAATTAAATAAAAAATTGCTTGAAGAGGCATAAGCCACGGCGCCGTGATCATATGCTTTGAATTGATTTGGATCTTTCTATATCTTAATTGCCATTTGGTTTAGGTAAGTGCACGCTCTAACCTTGCCACTTTGAGGGGTTTTAAATATTTTTGGGTGGGGGACTAGGATTATGCACATAGAGACTCAAAGAATGAAAGTTCAAAACAATAACAACAACAACAATAATAATAATAATAATAATAATAATAATAATGTATAATTGACCTAATAAATTTACTATAAAAATTTTCAAAATGTTTGACGCGAAATGATGTTCGGCCCTTCCCCCTGAAAATTATAGTTTACTCCCTAAAAATTATAATCAATTCCCTGAAATTCTAATAAAAAATTTATTAGAAGAGGTCAGACGTGTTTGGGAAAGAAGTTGGTCTTTGTGGGGGCACGAGGAGGAGGATCATTGCTCTCCGCTTTGTTTCTGTTTGTCTGGTAATTTGAAATTTCTTCAAACACTTGTCTCTCTCTCTCTCCCCCCTAAGTCCCAAGTCAAAAAGGTAACAATAACCAAATGAAATAGCAAACCTCTGCAGAAAACCCATTGGTCTTCATGATTAAGAGTCATTGCCTCACCCCGGAAGAAGGGCACGACCCTTTTTTTCGGATCGAGGCATCTGGATTTATGGCGCGTGCTTTTCAAGATTCAAACCCACAGTATCCTCCTCCATTATCCGTTGCATTTGAAAAAAAAAAATCAAAATTCAAAAATCATTCTTGAAATTTATTACTTCACCGTACGTACCCCCCTTGGAATTGGAACCATTAAATTTGACTCGGAATATTATATTTTAAATTCAAAATTTTTATTATTCTCATAATTTTAATATTTATAAAAATGATATAAAATAATTGATAATTATTATATGATGATTCAGTAATCACAATATCCACAAATATTACCCATTGGGAGTATAAAAATTCCTTTTAAAATCATGTCATGTGAAATAGTAGGTTACGTATTCAACTCTTTCAAACAATGAAATTCAAAGTTTAACTCAATTTTAAATCTTGTAACAGTTAAATAAATTTACATTATAAATATAAACTAAATGGCATCACCTTCAACTCTTTTAAAAATCGAGTTCTAAAGTCAACCTCAATTTCAACTCTTCAATAGCATTTTAAGATCAAACAAGTTTTTTTTGACAAAGTCTATAACAGGTATTCATGACAACCTCAAAAGGCTTTTCCCATTTTTTTTTTTTTGAGCCAAATTAATAAATTCCTCATATTTTACTAAAACAAAATATCTCACTTGCTAAATGCATTTTGAAACCCGGACTGGACTGACCGGTCAGACCGGTTCGATCGGAAACCGGATCAACAGTCGGTCCGGGTTTTCTCACAAAATCTGATTTTGAAAAAACCGATCAAAGCCAGTCAAAATCCCAGTTAGACCGGTTGAACTGACCCGGTCCAACCCAGGTTTTTTAAAGTACAAAATGAAAATAAAAGTGAAAAAATTGTGCTTGTCCATGCTCAAACCCACGACCAAAATGAATATATCAACAGCCTTTTCCATAATGTCACATGTAAAAATTATGTAAATGTCATATAATTTTATATTTATTTATTATTTTATGATGACGTCATCCGGATTTTTTATTTGGTCTGATCGAGTCAACCCAGTGACCCATTGACCTCTTGACACGACCAATTCATACTCTGGTCTGAATTTTAAAACACCGGCTAAAAGTCACCTTCACACATTTCCATCATTATTTACTTTCTCGCTGGCTTCCCATGTTTTTACTCTTTTTAGAAAAAAGCTTAACTATTAAGTAATTAAGGAAAAACCCTTTTTCCTATCACAAGAGAAAATTATTTGTTCAATCGATGAACTTTGCACCAAATATGCAATTAAGAACCACGATTGAGTATTCAAATTTTAAAAAATACACCAATTTAGTTTATTTGTTAGTAACGACATCGTATTAACCATTAAATATTAAGTTAAAATGATATGACTTGTAAATTTGATATTACATATAGAGCAAATTTCTAATGTGACACGTACCATGTAAGAATAGGTTGACTTAAAAAAGGAAAAAAAAAAAGAAAAAAGAAAAATTGCATTCTCTCTCTCTGTCTCTCTCTCTCTCCCCCATTTTGCCGTAGTAGCTCTCTTCTCTGTCTCTTCTTTTTCCAAGAAATTGGAAGTGTTTCGGAATGGTAAACATGAATCGGAGCTTTAATCAATAAGAAGAAGAATTATCATTGAGTCAAACATTAATTTTGATCGATAATAATGGTGTGCAGTGACGTTAGGGCGGTGCCTCGTTGGTGAGAAAAACATAAGATTGATGATAGAGACCGAGCGAAATCTGATTTGTATTCAAAAAATTAGAATTAAAATTAAAATTAAAGGTGTTAAAAATCAGAATTCAAATTTTTCTTAATTCAATATGAATTTGATGGGATATGGTTCAAGATCCAGACAAAAGGGTTAGCTCTTGGAAAGGCCATAAGAGATAACTACAGATCGACGCTTGAATATTTTTTTATGATTATCCATCGAAGGATCTCAGTCGCCCACACTTTTCGAATGATAGGGTCTCAGTCACCCTGTCAACCGATGTAATCCTCCAAGCAAAGGATTATCGCCCCGATCGGGTATCTATCCGTTGGTCCATCATTCAGATAAGCCCTGAAGATCCTTCACCAGTTGAATGACCGATCGATAGATAACGGCTCAAACGATTTTAAAGGAATGTCAAAGTATCCTATTGATTCCTGTTTCCTATTGAGAGCAGCATCTTTTGGATCTTTTAGTTAAGGAAAAGATCCTCTAGAATGCGAAAATTTCTCAAAGGATGAGGATCATAATCAATTTGAAATATTAAATCTCCGAGATTTCCGGATATACTCGAAAAGGAAAGTATGGTTGAAGTACATCGATGACGCATGATCCTCACATGTATAAAATATCTCAAAATCCTCCCAGTTAGGTACGCTCTCTTGACCTCACACATTGGGCATTCTAATCACAAAAAAATCACTTCCTTAAACTGTCAGTATGTTTCTATCATTCGAAAACCGCTCTTTCTGACTTGAGCGTTGGAATCTCCCCGTCAGAGCACCCTCCGACGGATTTTGAAGGTACATCCCTTTTGATGGTAACCGTTCAAGTCTATTACGAGCCGGTATCTGTGGAGCCATAACCTACCTCCAACAGATTGGCACCATCTGTGGAAACAGATTAGAGCAACTTCTGTTATTCTGATAACTATGCCTCTGAGAATTAGAGCGTTCTCGAGAGCCGCCCCCGTAGTAGAAGGGCACATCCCTATACCCGTCGAACCTATCGCCCCTCCAGCACCTAACCATCCTATTCATGATCACGTGTTCTCTCCCCGCCCGTCCAGTTCAGAGCAAATCCTACAATTCGCGACTTAGGATCAGCCGATCATGGCCTCAGTGCCAGTGCCAGAGCAGGCGAACTAGCTTCAAATGGAGAGATTGGAGTCGAGACTCCAAAGAAAGAGTAAACAATTAGAGGGACTCAGTCGAGCCCTCGGGCTAGACGGCCACTCGTCCGCAGCAGAGTCCGAATATAAGCGACCATCAAGACGAGAGTTTCCCGAACTATCGGCGGTCTCCCAATATAACACTGATGACCTAAAAAAACAAATCGAACAACTCGTGACCGCTGAACTTAAAAGAGCAGATGCAAGGGATAGGGAGATTCCCTGCACCCTCTAGGCGAATCGCCATTCGATTCGAAAATCTCTTCAAAACCAATGCCGAGGGATGTTCTTCTACCTCCCATGGAGCAGTATGATGGAACGAATGACTCTCGCGACCATGCTGCCCACTTCATACCAGTTATGGTCTCCAGAGACCTCTCGGATGCAGCGATGTATAAACATTTCCCCATCACTCTCAAGGGTAATGCCCTGACATGGTTTAACTCTCATCCGTCGCTCAGTATCAAGAGTTTCGTACAACTCTGACAACAGTTTGAGACTCATTTTGTAATCAGTAGGGGAGCAAACGGAAATCCACTTCACTGCTATCATTACGGCAACGGGGGGAAGAGTCTCTGAGGGACTTCATGGAAAGACTTAAGACAGAAATGCTGAAAGTCCCCGCTTTGGACCATAATATCGCATTAACTGCTCTCCTAACTGGTTTCCATTCTTCGGACATGAAAGTCTCTATCACGAAAAAGCCCCCAACAACCATCCAAGAATTTTACTCCAGAAAGGAGAAATATATTGTGAAGATGTAGAGGCGTTCAACCAACAAGAGAACCATCCTAGCAGAAAAAGAGGTAACCGATCACCTCGCCAGCCCACTCTAAAGAAAAGCAAACCGGGAGTTCTGCTCTCGCGAAGGTTCAGCGTCTACATTCCACTGAACGAAACCCCAAGCCGGGTTTTATATCAAATAAAGAACAAATCATATGTCAGATGGCCCCCTCGTCCCACGAAAGAAGATCCCAAGAAAGATAAGTCCAAGTACTGTCATTTCCATCGGAACTATAGCCACACAACCAACGAGTGTAAAAGGCTTAAAGACGAGTTGGAATTCTTGGTTTGCAATAGTTAGCTACAGTAGTTCATCAGTATGGAGGGAAAGAACTTACCTTCCCATGATAGATGCAATGCACCACGGGAGAATGAGCCACCTAATAGGCCGGATCCTAAACCGCTGCATGATGAAATAGGAAGGGTGATCTTCCAAGTCCATGGCAAAAACAATTGGCACGAGCCTTATATTCCCCGGCCTATGACCCAGAATTCCCCGTGCTTTTCCCTTGATAAAGATTTCGATGTTCTCCTATTATTCATTGGTGGCACATGGCACGAGATCCTTAATAATTTGCGGAGAAAGCACCTCTCCTAATTCTCAAAATTTCTAACCGACAGGCGGGTCTCAGTCGCTCAGATCCTATCGAACAAATGTGTCGTTAAATTGGGATAAAACTTCCCGAATGGGTGGACACAGCCTTAACTCCTAAGGTTTCTGACCAACCAGAGGGCCTCAGTCGCCCAGATCCTATCGAACGAATGTGTCGTTAAGTTTGGATAAAATTCTCCGAACGGGCGGATATGACCCTAACTCCTAAGGTTTCTGACCGACCGGTGGGTCTCTGTTGCCCAGATCATATTGAATAAATGTGTCGTTAAATTGGGATGTAACTCCCCGAATAGGCGGACACGACCCTAACTTCTAAAGTTTTTAATTGATCGACGGGTCTCAGTCGCTCAGACTCTCTGAACGAATGTGTCACTAAATTGGGATGTAATTTTTCGAATGGACAGACACGGTCCTAACTTCTAAAGTTTTTAATTGACCAACGGGTCTCAGTCGCCCAAACCTTCCGAACGAATGTGTCACTAAATTGAGATGTAACTCCCCGAACGGGCGGATACGGCCGTAAGTTCTAAAGTTTTTCATCGGCCGACGGATCTCAGTCGCCCAGACCCTCCGAATGAATGCGTTGGGATAAAACTCCCCGAACGAGTGGATATACCCCTAATCTTGGAAGTTTCCAATCGAACGTTAGAGCTTGGACACCGTAGCTCAACTGATCGGGCACGACATCATAACGGGGTGAGTCCCCCAAACGAGTGGATATGGTCCTAATATCAGAGGTTTTTTACCATATGATGTCTCTAAGTTACACCGACTTCATCGAACAAATGGAATAAAACATTCGAAAGTTTTTCGTAGAAAACCATTACACCTCAATGAAGCATGGAGAAGAAAATGTCCTTATATCATAACGATATATAATTATGGGGAGCAGAAGGAATGATAGAAGCAATCAGGGTAGAATCTAGATCCGTCGACCCCTCAAGAGGAGGCAGAGCCTCATACTGACCGACATGTCGAAGAATCTTCTCTGCACACCTCAGATGCTCAAGCAACCTGCATCGAGAAAGTTAGAGGACGACAGTACCTTTAGCAAGAAATGCCTTGAGATTGGTCATCTCTCGTTCAGTACTTCGAAGGGATTCCTCTCAAAGACGAGTTAACGTTTCGACAGCTATTAACCTTGCCTCCCACACACGTGTCTCCGCTTCCAGTTTCTCACTACGTTCTCGAGTCGAAACTAGGTCAACCTGGAGATGTTTGATCTGCCTGTCTTTCTCTTCTCTGATATTTTTCTCTTGATTTTTCAGAGCGTCCTTCAAAGCTAACACTTGGCCGCTCAAACGAACAACTTGTTCATCGCGCTGTTTTCTCTGCTTCCTTTGAAGCTCGGTCAAGGCTGAGGCCTGGGAAGAAGAATACTTGTCAGAGCTATGAGATAACAAAGTCAAACATAGCTTGAGCAAAGAAAATACTCACCGTAAGGCACAGAGAGTGAATGGCCTTGTCAATGCAATCCGGAGGTATCGTTTGAAGGGCGAGGTTCGGAGAAAATTCGAACCGTTCGGCCAACTGTAGTGCAGCTTAGGAATCGACAAAATTGAACTAACGACCCCCTACACAGACTGCCATAGATCCTTCTTCGAAATCATCCTCCTCTCTGGTGAGAGACTTAACCGGAATAGGTGGTGGGATGCAGTACTCGTCCTCGATATCTTACAAAAGACATTGGGACCCCTAAGGAGAACGTTCCAATGATTCTCCTAGAACAGGAGCAAAAACATGTATCACTAGGGCCTCTTCCATCGCCATGAACTCTGGGCTGGAGCACTCCCAGTCGTCTCAAAGGTCCCTCGTCCAGTACATTTCCCACCCCGATCTCAAAAGGTGCATCAAGAGTCGCCAGGTAACTCATTGGTTGGCCCTCTCCCTTTTCAGAGTGTTCTAAGGGAAGCTCCTGCCCTCCGACCCCATTCAGCTCTTCTTCTTCAGCAAGTGGGTTGTGCGATCGAGCCCTTGACCTTTTTCTGCTAGGACTCAGGGGAAAAATTGACTGCTCTCTTCTTCGCATTTGGCCACATCTCCCGCTCTATGGAGATCTCATTGAGAAGAAAAGCATTTACAACCGACATGGAATCAACCAACTCCATTCTCTGTCGCTCCAGTAAGAGAGGTTTGGCGATTTGTCTCGTTTCATCCAACAGCAAGCCGGACAACATCAACATCTCGTCTTCTACTAAAAGGTCTATCCACAGGCTCCTATGATGGGCCTCACAATAACGGGCGACAGCTCGCAAAAAACAAGAATGACGAAGGAGATCCGGGATCTTCATATTCAAGAAAGGCGCTTGGTTGGCATCTGGAAGCACCGGAATGAGACCTCTGTTCAAAAACCTTACATAAAAGAACTTTCGCATCCAATATTTGTCTTGAGATTCACTATAAAAGAACCTCCAATGAGACTCTCGATGAATTTGGAGCTTATATCAACCGTGTGGAGAACCTTTGGAGCTGCACCACTCCAAAGAAAAGAGGGCCCCCAAAATCTCCGAGTCAAAACGAATACGAAAAAACCTTAGCAGGGAGATTAAGGCGATCACGAAATGTCAGGCGCTTAGGATGAACAACGAATTATGGATGTTTCAATACCTCAAGGCCTCCACCAACGGACCCATGTATGGGATCCTCAAACCATACTTGACACACTGCTTGTACACCGGAATACAACCCTCGGGGGCATGATTTGCTCTGTCCCCTTCACCAGGCAACACCAATTCAAAATCACTTCCGAGCGACATCTCCCTTTAGACTTCCATCATATCCTCTTCGGTCATGGTACTCTGAATGCTGTCTATACCGTGCGATGAGGAGGAATCTTTCGACATTTTGTTTGTAAGGAGAGGTTCTCCAAGAAAAAATCAAAAGAGCGATAAAGAATGTTGGGGTATGCGACCCTCTGATGAGTGTGAATCCTTACAAAGCATACAAAAGACGATTCGCGAAAACCAAAGCGACAGGAATCGCATTAAAAAGTTCAATGTCTTTTGTAACAATCATTACTCATGGCGCCTCTTTGTCAAGAAAGCCATGAGTCGGGGGCAAATGATGGGACATGGTTCAAGACCCCGCCAGAAGGGCTAGCTCTTGGAAAGCCCATAAGGGACAGCTACCGATCGACACCCGAGTATTTTTTATGATTATCCACCGAAGGGTCTCGGTTGCCCAGACTTCCCGAACGATAGGGTCTCAGTCGTCCCGCTAACCGATGTAATCCTCCAAGCAAAGGATTATCACCCCGATCGGGTATCTATCCGTTGGTCCATCATTCAGACAAGCCCTAAAGATCCTTCATTGGTCGAACGACCGATCGATAGCTAACAGCTCAAGCGATTCTAAAGGAAGGTCAAAATATCCTATTGATTCCCGTTTCCTATTGAGAGTGATATCTTTTGGATCTTTTAGTTAAGAAAAGGATCTCCCAAAGAGCGAAAGTTTCCCAAAGGATGAAGATGACAATCAGTTCAAAATATTGAATCCACAAAATTTTCGGATCGACTCGATAAGGAAAGTAGGGTTGAAGCACCTCGACGGTACATGATCTTTACAGGTATAAAATATCTCAAAACCCTCCCAATCAGGTACGCTCTCTTGGCCTCACACATTGGGCACTCTAATAATAGGGAATCACTCCATTAAACTCTCAGTCTGTTTTTATCATTCGAAAATCGTTTTTTCTGACTTAAGCGTCAGAGTCTTCCCACCAGAGCACCCTCCGACAGATTTTGCAGGTACATCCCTTTTGACGGTAACCGTTCAAGTCTATAAGGAACCGGTATTTGTGAAACTATAACCCACCTTTAATAGAATCTATTATAGTCTCACCCAATAAAAAAAAAAGTCCCCATGGCAATCAAATTCTACATTCATTATTTTTATAATTTTGGAAGATCTCATATGATCTTTCCACAAAAAAACTAGGGTTTCTACACCCCTAAGTACATGCGAGACTTACAGTACATGCATGCTATATATATTCAATACAGACGACCTGCCAAGTAAGTTCTTCAACTTTACACAAAGCATACAGGACCACACAAGGCTACTCGACTGCTCTCCCCAGTCTATTTCTTTCTTTCTCTAAACTACTCTTTCTTACTTGAGCGTCAGAATTTCCTTCATCGGAGACATCTCCGACAGTCTATTGTAGGTTTAATCTTCTGAGACGAGCAAGGAATCTCATCGATATTGACTCATCCTCAGGTTGACAGAGCAATTATCTGTGGAGGTTAAACCCACCTCCAATAAATGTAAACTTAAGTGTGCCATTATTCTATTTGTGGTTTTGAATGTCTTGAGTTATTAGCCTATTTGAAGGTTTTTTTTTTTTTTTTTTAAGGCTTTTCAATAAGCTCTCAGGGCATAGGTTAGACCGAACCTAAAATCTTATCATATTAACTAGACATGAATAGGCCAATTTTTTACAATGCAGGTGTGACTTATTTAACTCGATCTAGTCTGCCTAAACTAACTTATTTTGTTTCATCCTTATTTGGGGGACATATGGCTACATTTTTCTCCCAAATAAAATCAGAAAGCTAACTCTAATGATTTAATAGTTAGCAATGTTCAACGGCTAGTTTCCCATCTGAAATTTAACAACTTAACTGATGGTAGTCAAATTGTAACTAGATCAATATTAGTTATGGTTCTTATAATGGTTGTTAAAATTGTTCTTAATTGTACATAAAATGAGGAAAATCCAGAATAGAAGGTATGGAAATGAAATGAATGTTCTTGCTCTTTCTCTTTAACTTCTCTCCTCTGTATATTCTACCCTTTCCTCTCTCTCTAAACCCCCTCTCTCTACTTCTTTCTCTCTCTGTAACTCTCTCTTTCTCTTCTCCTTCAACTCTTCTTTCAACCTATAATCCATTACAATATTTCTTTACTACCATAAATGAACACCAATCCTCACATCCAAGTCATTTCTCATGTTCTATTTCCTTTTGTTTCTTTGACGGGTAACTAAGTAAGTTTCTATTTCCTTTTTTTACTATTAGGTTGTGACAAATTGATATAAGAGCTATTGATTCTTGGACCAAAAAACTCAAATGGCAAGATGAACTTGACAAAGGACTCACAAAGATTAGTTCAAGAAGCAAGAAGACAAAATAGATAAATTGAAGCGTTATGTGGACAAAAGGTTTGAAGAATTAAACCAAAAGATATATGCCTTCTTAGCGAACCTTGAAGCTTGTTTTAGTGTTTTTTTGCAAAATCACAGCAAGAAAAGTATGAAGAAAATTGCACGAAAAGAAATTTGAACTCATCAATTCTTCTCATGCTAGGTAAGGGTAGAATGCGAATAGATGGGGAGACTTACTCCAACAAAAGAGATCATCAACCATGAAGTATGATGTCAAACCCACCCAGAGTTAAGCTTACTCTCTTCTCAGAAGAAAATCTCTAAGTATGGTTAAGAAAGTGCAACAAATTCTTTACCATAAATTAAGTTCCTGCATCCCTATGGGTAGATACCATCAAAATGTATCTAAAAGGGAAGGCAGAAATGGTTCCAAGGCCTGAAAATGGTGAACAAAGAAGTTGGTTGGGATGAGTTTTCACAACTTCTGTGTCAGCGATTTGAGGCCAAAAAAGTATGAGATGAAGTCAAAAAGTTTAACAAGCTATAACAACATGGGATGATAGCTGAATATGAAGAAAGTTTCGAGGAAATATGGTCTGTTATGCTTTCCAAAAACCTAAGGCTCATTGAATCTTATTTCATCTCTAACTTTATTATTGGAGTGAAAGAGGAAATTAAATCAATGCTAAGGATGCTGAAAACAACCACCTTGTTTCAAACCTTCGAAATTACAACCTTGCAAGAGCAAGCATTCGAGTTTGTTAAAGAAAGAAAAACTAAGGTAAGCAAGAGTAGGGATCCAGGAGGAACTAAGAACATGAAATTTATTCAATCTCAGTTCTCAAACTTTAATTGTTGAGGACAAAGGTTTTGAAGGAGGGGAGATATTGTAACAATTAGCAATGTTCAACGACTACTTTCCCAACTGAAATTCAACAACTTAACTGATGGTAACCAAATTGTAACTAGATTAAAATTAGTTAGGATTGTTAGATTAGTTGTTAAAATTGTTCTTGATTATACATAAAAGGAGAAAACTCCAAAATAGAAGGTATGGAAATAAAATGAATGTTCTTACTCTTTCTCTCTAACTTCTCTCCTCTATATCTTCTACCCTTTACTCTCTCTCTCTCTCTCTCTCTCTCTCTAAACCCCTCTCTATCTCTACTTCTTTCTCTCTCTGTAAGTCTCTCTTTCTCTTCTCTCTTAACCTTTCTTTCAATCTATAATCCATTACAATATTTCTTTACCACCATAAGTGAACATCAATTCTCACATCTAAGTCATTTCTCATGCTCTATTTCTAGTTTGCATGCTCTATTTCCTTGTGTTTCTTGGACGGGTAACTAAGTAAGTTTCTATTTCCTTTTCTTACTATTGGGTTGTGATAGAAAAGCCACCAAAGGTCTCGCCCGATCTCTATTTGATTAGACCTAATTGGACTATATTGGAGTGCTTGAATCAAGAGCCAAAACACTTGTGACACAAGTAGATATGATATTGTCATTATATACCCGACCATTATAATTTTGAATTTCAGTAATTTTAATTTATTTAATAATTATATGAAAAAATTATCTCCATTGTATAACCTCCCAATGACCCAAAAAAAATATTTAGGCTTTTGCTAAGCCCGACTAATCACAATTAATTGATAAAATTTGTATATTTAGACAAGAAAGATACGATTAATTATACTTGCAAACACCATCAACTCTTTGTTGCAAACGATTATAAATAAATGAAAGATAAAAGTCCTAAAAATAGCCTTTCAAGCATCAAAAAAAGGAAAAATGTGATGAGTAAATTTTGAGCCTAAACCAATGCTGTGTGCAACGCCAACAGCTTCGGTTACGGCTGTGTGGTTTCGTAGGGCACAGCAACAGGGCACAGAGAGTTGCACCCGCTCGACGCAGCAAGCCGTCTTTGCCCACAAGTGGAATGAATGTCACTCTCTATATTTGGGCGCGTGGTTTTGCGTCTCACTTCGAAGATCGGGTTGAAAACGTACGTTACCTTTTCTTGTCAAAATCTTAATTACATCCTGGTAAGAACGAAAAAATCCATCCCCCCCCTCTCTCTCGCTCGCTCTCGCGCATCCTGTCAATTGTGTATCTGTGCAAAACACACGAGTACGTTCTCTTGCGCAACTTGCTGAGGAGGGGCATAGATTAACGGCTTTAAAAGGTTAGCTTGCATCAAGTGAGAGAATCAAACTCAGAGGTTACAAAGAGAGAAATCAAAGACACCTTCCCTTCAACCTTCGCCATATATACTCCCTAGTCTTAACGAGGGAGAGAGAGACAGAGACAGAGAGAGAGAATGACATTAGAAGCCGTAGTATTCCAACAACACCCATTTAACGATGGCTACAAAGACATATCGGGATTATCAAATTGGGGGTATGGAGGATTTGGTTTTGAAGAATATCAAATTCCCACTTCTCAACTCATCATATCCAACAATGGAAGTTGGGATTCATCTCCTTCTTTTATGGCGCAAAATGGTTTAGACAGCGAAGCACCAAACTCATCATCCCTGGAAATCGGAATATTCCCTCTGATTCAGGCCAGCCCTCTCCCGAATTATCGTCGAAAGAGAAGACGCACAAAGACCTGCAAAAACAGGGAAGAAGTGGAGAATCAGAGAATAACCCACATTACTGTTGAACGCAATCGTCGCAAACAGATGAATGAATACCTCTCTGTTCTTCGATCTTTAATGCCTTCTTCTTACGTTCAAAGGGTCAGTCTCTCTCTCTCTCATCAGATAATTATTATAATTATCGTATCAGTATTAATATTCATGAAATTTTTAAAAATACCTTTCCCTTTGTAAATTCAGTAAGTGAATTCTCTAAATGGTTTTTTATATTTTCTTCCATGGTTTATAGGGAGACCAAGCATCGATTGTTGGAGGAGCCATTGATTTCGTGAAGGAATTGGAGCAGCTTCTCCAATCACTCGAAGCCCAGAAGAGAAAAAATAAGCAAAATCCAAACTCTTCTTCCTCTGATTTCCCAAGTCTGTTTTCGGATTTCTTCACTTTCCCTCAGTATTCGACCTGTTCGAAACACTACGATAACTGTGGCAGTGGGAATGAGTCAATGGGGGAGAAAAGGTCAGGAATTGCAGATGTAGAAGTGACTATGGTAGAAAGACATGCCAATCTCAAAATACTCTCAAGAAGAAAACCAAGACAACTGTTGAAGATGGTCAATGGATTTCACTCACTTCGCTTGACCATTCTCCATCTCAATGTCACCACTGTTCATCAATTGGTCCTCTACACTCTCAGTGTCAAGGTCAGTTTCTAACACTTTATTTTTTCATTTTTCATTTTCTTTTTTTTTGGGGGGGGGGGGGATTCTAATTATATTTTTGGCTGGCAATCCAAAATATTAACATTTTGTGGCTATTTAAATAAAAAAACACTTAATTTTCTAAACTGGAATAAATAGAATTGTCTGTTATTTCATGTGATCATTTTTCTTGTTCCAAAATAAGTTTCTTGATTTTTATATAGTCAATAAAATAAATATGAAATTTATTATTATGCTTCTAAAAAATAAAAAATAACTTAATTAATTAAGGGTATTTTTTTAAAAAAAATGATTTTTAGTAAATATAGTTAAAGCAACTTATCCTTTTCCTTAATATTCGTATTTGGGTTGTTTTGTCACTTAAAATATACTTCCACCTTTTTATCAATTCTTTAATATTTTTGCACAAAAATTAAGAAAGCAATTAAATTACTTCAATCATACAAAAACATTGTTTAGTCTTACTAAATTATTCTCTCTCATTCAATTAATATTTAAGTGAGAGATGTAAAATCAAATGATAAAGATGAGATTTTTAAAAATTATAGATCTTAATTTATTTCATAATAATACAAAATATGGGTAATCTGTTTAGTTAGTGCAATAGTTAGGCTTTGGTACCCCTTAAATATGATCATAATTTCAAGTCTTATGTATAAAAAAAATAGGTGTCAAGAGAAATTGTCCCTTAATGATTTAATCCGATTCAAATTGAATTTAATTAAATCTAATATCATTATTGAATACTGATAATTTATCGAGAGTAATGTTAAAAAAAATAAAAATACTTTCTTAATCTTCTCAAAGTGAAATATATTTTGAAACAAAAAACCATAGATAAAAGGAAACATAGTGAGTAAAAGTATGAGATTAATTTGACAAAGATGTATGCTTTATATCTTTCAAGAGGTTTAGTGAAGATTTAAATAGTTTTTCATTTATTTTCCAAATTTTATCATAGCATTCCTTTTCTTGGGGACATTTTTCATTATTGGGCAAAGCTCATAGCTTTTTTGCTTTTCCATTTATCTTTGTCAGGTTGAAGATGATTGTCAGCTAACATCCGTGAATGAAATCGCAACCGCTGTGTATGAAATGGTTGATAGGATTCAAGAAGAGGCTCTCGTTAGCTAGTTAAAATCCTAATTTCTAAATGCCAAAAAAAAAAATGCCCAACTCGTAAATATTCATAAATTACTAGAATTAATTTTGACTAGGTGGTTTTTATTCTACTTTTTTGTTTTTCTATTTAATCCTGTCATTATTTTCAAATATTTTCTTGGGATCTCTTGGATTGTATGAAAATGGAGTATATTTGAAAATTCCTTGCCCAACTCAGTACGTATTCTGCGTGGCATTTTCAATTTTTTTAAGCACCATCAAGACGAATAACACGTAAAATCTACACATTTAATCTAAATAATAATGCTACTATTGCAGACTCTTATTCACAATTTTTGGGTTTGAGTTCTATGTTTGGAAGCAACATTTGGATACAAGTTGTTGTGCATGATTGGATTGAAAAGGCCATGAAGGGATTTTTTTTGTGCAGTTTTGCCATGGAAAACAAGTCACCAACCATTTGATTGTGTCACGTAGACTCATAGTCTCATACACCATAATGCAAACAAGTTGTCCATCAACCAAACTTGCCTGAGTGTAACGAATCTTTAATGGATCTCACAATACTTAAACTAAATTAATCAGATAAAATTAAGATATCGATCAGTGAAAATCAAAATAGAAAAAAACAAGTTGTCCATCAATTCATAAATTATATAATGGGCACATGGCTCAAATTATTCTTTCACCCTCTACTTAAAAAGAAATAAATTATATAATGGGTCTGTTTTCGTATGGTGGGTCACCATGGCCTTGTTGATAGAGAAATGGCCCCCAAAGTCTTGCAATAGAACCATTGAAGCACATTTTCTTAGGTTTGCTTGCGTGGGTTGTAAACAAAATTTCCTGATTTGGTAAAATTATTTTGTGGTGTTTTGTGCGGCAAGGGGGTGTTATGGCCCCCAATAAGGCCCATTGAATTGTCCTTTCGTCATGTCCCACCACATGGCACACATCAATCCTTAAGCTATGGCAATGATGTTTTGCGTTTCCACCTTTTAACTGCGAAACTGAGATCGATACGAGCTTACAAAAGAAAAGGGTTGAATTACATAGTAAAGGTGTTTGTCCTTTCAAATTATTAATTCTCGCATTCATTAACTCAATTTTAACCTGTGTTGCACGAAAATAAAAATAAAAATAAATAAAAATAAATATGAAATGATAGGATAAAATGGTTTACAAAAATATAAGAAATAAAAACGTGAATAAATACGTAAATATAAAAAATATAAAGATTTTTATATAAATATTAATTATCTTATGAAAATAATAGAATGACTATATTTTATAACAAAAATAAAAAATAATTAAATATATAATTATTAATTATATGATAAATAATATAAAAAATAAAAATTATGATTAAATAAATAAATAATTTATTAAATATGAAAAAATATGTAAATATAGAAAATATAAAAACTTTTATATAAATATTAATTAATTTAATATATTAAAACGTTTCAGAAACATTTTAAAAATAAGAAATGTTTCAGAAATAGGAAAATGTTAATATTGAGAAATTTCTATCCATCATAAATTTTAACACTATGATATGTAAATTTTAAAAATTTTCATGTTAGCAGTTAAATTTTAAAATATAAGTCAAATTTTCTTTTAATATAATATTGAAATCATATTAAAAGTTTAAATTATTTCGTCAGCAACCTTTCTTAAACGAAATTATCCACATTTGTATAGAATTAGTTATTTATAAAGTGAGATATTAATTTTTGTATTAACTTAATATTTTGAGTATAATATAAAAAAATAATTAACTTTTAAAATAGAAGTTGATATATAAAAATAGTTAATTTTTGACTAAAAGTTAAATTTTTAATTTGTGTATAATGTGTGTAAAAAATTTACCTAATTTTTGAAATAGAAGTTAAATTATTGATGGATATAAAATGCCTCTCTCCTAATAGGGATTCGTGCTATACTAATTGGTATCTAGAGTTAAATTTTGATTAATTCGATTCAAGCGCTTATCGAGCCTATTTTGAAAGATATCTCTTTTGATATATTTTTTTATTTTTAAATTTTAAATTTAAAAATCGATTAAAAATTTTAACACAAAGTGATTCATCTTCTTCTCCAAATGGGCTGTTTCAAAGATAGGTCCACTCGGACAATGATCTTCCTTTACAGCGTGTTTGGGGCCATCAATGCCATTTTTCCAGATTTGGAAGTGCAAGGAAAAAGTTGTACAATGTTCCACTGTTTGCAGTTGGCAGGATCTCTGAATTATGGTACGACATCATGCCCTTTTCCTGATATGTATTTTCTCTTTCTTGGGCTTTTGGAAATGTAGTACTGGGTCTTATGTCTGTCTTCTTGTAAGGGTCCTATATATATCCTCAGACAGACTAGTCTATGATTAAAAGGATGGCTACTCAACAAAGAAACTGCCATTAGCAGCCTCTCTTATAACTTTAGGACCACACAAAGATAAAGGAAATAACTCATGAAATAACATGTGGCATATCTCTGTCTTTTCTAATCATTCATTGGACAAAAATTTGTGTACCTGTTCATACAACAACAGTTGAACTATAGATCTCATATTTAATTATAAATTCAACTCATAAATGTATTTTTATTTTAAAAGAATGATCTACATAGCATAAGGGCGAATGGCTGTTAATGCTGTTAATCATCATATGAGCACCATCGGTATTACCATGAAGAATGCAACCTTGACAAAGAAAAATAAACATCTATACATAAATTTTTGTTCTAATTTTATGTTAGATGTTAGTTGAGCACCTAATGTAACTCTCCTTCAATCAATCATGACATTGACAGAGTTTAAAGAACAAGTCTAAAGTTAAAATGATGGAATCCAACATTTTCTAGTTTTTTTAATTTATTAAAAATTATCGAAATGTATACAATAAAATTTAATAAAATAAATATTTTTAAGAGAATAGTCTAATGGTCACAAACCTCATTTTTTAACCTGGAGATCCACGATTCGAATCCTTGTGGAGCCAAAAAAATTAATAAAACAAATTGGTTGGTACCCTTTTGCCAATCCAAAATATCTTTGACCTTTTGCTAAATGACCAGTTGTTTTGAGCTAGCATGTGATTTAGGCTATTTAACCATTCATTCGGGGGGCTAATCAGTCAACCTAACAAAAAGGAAAATTTTGAAGTTAGAGTATAGCGATTCAGTCATGCCAATTTGCAATTGATATTTAGGTTTAGATTATTTTAATTCCAACGAATCTTCAAGAAAGCTTTATGGTATTGATTCGACAAAATTAAGGTCAGCATGTCCCTAATCTTCAAACCGACCAAATTCGATTTTAAACCCCTTTGTGTAAAGGGGGTTTGGATAAATTTATAAAGGTAACAATCAATATAATTAAATTTAGAAGGTGGTTTGAATAAATTCATAAATTTTTTAAAATATTTTATCAAATGTTTAAAAATTTATAAATTCATGAAATTTGTTTGATAAATTTTTTTCTAAAAAAATTTATGAAGTCTAAAATAAGATATTTAGAGCATTAAAAAAAAAAGTAACCTCACCCTTAACATTTTTTTATGCAGTTTATAAATGATTTTATTGTTACCTATAAACTGACTAAATTGGTTTAATAAAATTTTATTATTCCATGTTTATTCTTTCCATAATAATAGATAGCTATTTACATAATATTTATGATATTTTATTTTTTTAGTCATTTCAATACTCTCTCCTCTCTTCTTTTTTCTATCACATCTTTTTGTTTCTTAACTCTCTCTTTCTCTCTTCTTTTTTCTCTTATCTTTGACGATAGTCTTGAGGGTTGGTTACAATTGATAAGATTTTCCTGGTTGTTCCTCACTCCTTTCAGAGCTGATCGAAGGAAAAGAGAAAGAAGATTCGATCTTGATCGCAAGCCCCAACTCAATTTCAACTCTCTTCTGAGACTTTCTTTATTACCTTTGTCTTTATTGTCTCTCTCTCTCTCTCTCTCCGATTTCTCGATTTTAACAGAGATAATTTTTGAGACTGTTTGTGAATTGTGATTGAAATCTCATCATAGAGGGAAATTGGGTTTTGATTTGATTCTTGATGGTTCTTGTTGACATGCTTCAGGAGGGCTACTTTGACCATTCTTACCACAAAAAGGAGATATTATTTTTTGTCAAACATATCGCGGAGTTAAAATTGTGATCAACTAAGTGTCAGGCGAGAGATGCCAAGGGAACTTATTTCTTTCTATCAAATCTGCAAGGGTTATAGGTGCTCAGTTTTCAAGCGACAGATCAATCAAAAAGCATATTCCTAATAGATGGTGGTAAAGACATTCAGAGCACTGTCTACTTGGTTGATTAGTATCTTTTTGTAAGAACATTATATGGGATATTTGCAGGAAGCACAAGTGTTGTAGTTTCATTCTCTTGCAATTTCAATTCAGGTTCATTTGCATAGTTAAGAGCTTATATGCATCTACAACACTGTTGGCTATGTAGTTTCTTGCCTTTATCTTCAAAGATATACAGCCAGTGGCATAACCAGAGTTGGAAATGGACGATTTCTTATTCTTTGTTAAGACACTGTGGTGGACGAAATGAAGATGTACAGAAGGATTCTATTGCAATTGTGGGTGATTAAAATCAAGATAACGAAGAGTAATGATTTTGCATGCATCCAAGCAAAAGACCAGGTCACCAAGAGAGTTGAGACTGCATCGTGTGTAAGGGTTGCTGAGTTTTACTTTGTTTAGGTTTCAGTTTGACCTCATCCTCAGATAGATCTCCATAACCCAGTCATTCATCTTGGAAGCTATTTTAACTTCAGCATCAAGCGAGAATTTTTGTTCTATGGCTTTCAAAAGATGGGGATAGGTTATGGCGCAAGACTGGTACCTCTGAGTTATAGCATTCATTACTTTAACAAGAAATCCTTTTTTTTTAGGCGAATGTTGGCGCAACGGTTGAATTGCTTCTTTGGTGACCTCAAGATAACGGATTCAAAGCGAAAAAACAGTCTCTTTGTAAAAATACAAGAGGAAGGCCGTGTACATATACGTCCATTCTAAAACCGACCCCAATTATTGGAATTAAAACTTTGATTGTTATTATTATTGTTGTTGTTCAATACTAAAAAATATTTATAAGAACTCATTGTTGCTAAACATAATAACAGTTTATAGGGTCACAAAATATCTTATAAGTTGTTTTATCAAAATAATTTTAACAAATTATTTTGAAAAAAAAAAAGATATAGAATTTTACAAAATTTAAAATATCTTGTAAATTTTAAGAATTTATAAATTATTTAAAATAAATTTAGCTATAAAGACCCTTAATATTTCTTTTGATAGGGATGGCAACGACATGGATATCCGTCCTGAAATCCTAACCCTGTTATCCATATCTGACTCTCAACTTACTCGAGTCAGTAAAGTGAAAAACATATCGAACCCTACATTTAAAAAAAAAAATCAAACAAAATTAAACTTATGGGTCTTTTTTAACAAATCAACCAACTTGATCTCTAAATGCTAAGTTAGTAAAGCTTTTTAAAAATCAAACATCACAATTAGGGATGGAGAACAGAAAAGATGAGTATCATAATGAGAGAAGTATTACAATCATCACAATTAGGCTTATCGGTTTAAATCTAAAACGTTTTTCACTATCTCCAAATCAAACAGAGAGAGACAGAGTGAAATGGGCATAGAGAGAGAGAGAGGGAGGGAGAGAGAGAGATGTTACTTAAATTGAAAACTGGAGAAATGTGAACCGGAGATAAAAACTAGAATCGGTGAAGGGAGAAAATAGACTAGAGATATCGAGGGAAGAAAATCCATCGGAGAAAATCAATGAAGGCCAATACAAAAACTAACTTCATCTCTCCTCTCTCTTCGTCTCACTCTTTCTCTAAAAATTGACTTCATCTCATTAAAGTTTTCTTTATGAGTTAAATCCACTTCTTGTTATTGCCCTTCTTATTGTGCTTGTGGTTTAGCTTTGGGAGCCTTAGAGGTTTCTACTTCAATAGATGCCCAAACCTTTCGTATTTTGGCCATAGCAAAGAGGGAGGAGAGAGAGAGAGAGAGAGAGGTTAGGGCTTGTTGGCTTTAGAGGGAGTAGGTGTGTTTTGATAGAAAATGTGTACACACACACACACAGAGAGAGAGAGAGAGAGAGAGAGAGAGAGAGAGAGAGAGAGAGAGAGAGAGAGAGAGAGAGAGAAAGAGATTTTATTGTATCTCTTCGGTTTTAATTTTTATTATGATGAGAAGCAACGTGTAGCAAGTCAGACAATCGCACAATTTTGCACATTTGATTTTATTTTTGCTATTTCTTTTCTCTTTTATGCTTATCCTAAAAATTATCGCACGAGTTAGGGTCGGGTTGAATTTTTCAAGAGTTAAAAATTATTTATATAAATTGAATTTAATTGCACAGGTTAGGGTCGGGTCGAAGTTTTCAAGAACTAAATATGTATTCAAACTGACTCAATTCTAAAAAATTCATTCCTAAGTTGTCACTAATCCATTTTTTCAATAAAAAAATTTGATTTGTTGGGTAAAATTAATTGGATATCTTTTTTTTTCCTCTTTGAATAGGAAAAGAAAGAAAAAAGGGGGCCAAACCTAGCCTAACAAATAAAACAACCCACTACATTCTCATGAGCCCAACATTGCCAAGATTGCTCTTGGTCTCATGCAGTGTCCCCAAGCCCATTATGTCCTTTAATATCAACTTGCTCAACTTTTGCGGTGGTTGCTCCACTATGGTGACCCCGATAAGACATTTCTAACCATATTAGTAAGGAAGTCTACACTTCTATTTATTTCTCTGAACACATGTGTCACCCTGGTCACTCCCATCTCTAACATTAGCGCTTTGTACTCTGTAATAATGAATTGAAGGTGGTGATCCTCTTCCTTCTTGCTCTCTAGATGATGAACTAAAGGAAGACAATCCACCTTCACTTGAAACTTGCTTACGTGCATCTCCTTAGCTAGTCTCAAATCCTCCCTTAACTCGCATAACTCAACTGTAATGATATATGTGTTGTTAATATTGATCACATATCCCTTTATCCAGCTTCTCACCTACGCTGGATTTCTAGGAGACCAAGTCAACAACTCTATCTGAATCAAGCTTAACATTCTCTTTTTCAAGAGACTACCACTTCACCCACACTCCAGAATTCCCGCTTCTACTATCGTTGTCTTCAAATACTTCTGCCTAAGCATTGCACATATTATGAATTCTCCTTAGTAGGGCTTGATTATCCTCCCTCTTGTTTTCGATAATCAGCGTGCACCTCCTCTTTAACAGGGCCCATGATTGTTGGAAATGATAGACCATCTTTCAACTAAAGGAATTTTGGTTTATTCTTGACTCCTTTCCTTATCCAACACCCAATGTGCCCCTCCCAGAGCTCATCTCCTCCTTCAATACTTATTCTTAACATTTCCCATATGACCTTTGTTTCTTTGCAATCCCTGAGGACATGAATCAAAATTTTTGCCATCACCCCCACAATGATGGAAGATGTCATCTTTCGTAAATCTCCTCTTTTTTTCTACATTAGTCATACACTTCTCAACTCAGTAGTCCAAAGAAAGAATTTTACTTTCTCAGGACTTTTTGTCTTCCAAATCTAACTCTAGTCCCCCTCTCCCTAGCCACCAGTGATCTGCCTCGTCTGCATAAGTCATAGGTGCTAGCTATGGAGAATTCTCCACTATGGGACCTTCTCCATATGATTTCATCTTTCACTCCCTCCCTCTTAGTGATCATAATTCCACTGATCTCTTCTACCTTGTCTGCAGCTACCGACTCTCTAAGTTCTTATTTCTTCTTGCTACCCTTACTATCAATACAATCTACAACCTTAAAATGAGGCAGCTCCCTCAGCTGGGGGCTTTGATAGCCTCCCCTCTTCTATCCATGTATCCCTCTAAGAGTCTATATCTCTCCCGTTTCCAACTCTCCATTTGACCCCTTCTATCAAGCATTTCCTCCTATTCAGGATGCTCCTCTACACACATGACCCGCTTGAACCTTTTTTACAGTTAAAGAAGTTTTCTTTTCTTAGATACTTAGATCTTAGGATTTGGTACCAAAGAGCCTCCTTACCTTTGGCCACCATCAATCTAACTTCGCAAGCATCCCCATGTTACTCTCCCTAATCTTATGTACCCCTAACCCCCCGAATTCTTTGGTTTACACATGATTTTCTAGTTCACTAAATGAATTTTCTTTTCTCCTTCCTTACTTCCCCAAAAAAAAATCCCTATTTTTCTTGTCCAATTTATTACAAATCTCCCTTGATAACAAAGCAATCTGCATAGTCTACATAGGTATGGCAGTATTCACGGCTTGAATGAGAGTCTTCCTCCCTATTGCACTCAAGACCTTAGCCTTCCAATCACTTAAGTTGTTTTGAATCTTCTCCACCAAATGATTATAAAAATCTCTCTTCATCCTTTTATAAATGGTTTGGACCCCAAAATACCTCTCCAAGTCATCCGATAGGGCAAACTTACTGCAATCAAAGAAGTTTTAGTATTCCAACAGATCCTTGGAGAAAACCAAATTCCAGACTTTGCAAAATCCACCTATAAACCACTCTTAGCTGAGAACTCCCTAAAATATTCCAGGATGGCACTAAAGTTCAGCTGCTCCACCTTTGTAAACAAGAACAGGTCATCTATAAAAAAAAAAAGAAGAAAAAAGGTGTGAAATCGGAGGGTTACTTCTTGTCATTTTGATAGGTTTCTATCTTGTCTTTTTAATCCTCTCTTAGATCATATAGGATAATCTTTCCATAACCAAAATGAACAGGTAAGGAGACAAAGGGTCCCCCTACCTCAGCCCTTGACCTGTCTTCATGGATGGTAATACTTCCCTATTCCAGATAAGAGACACCTCACATGTTATTGAGCACATTATCAACCTCACCAGCAGCAAGGGAAGATTAATATCCTGTGAAACCCTCCATAAGTAACTCTGAGAGACATTGTCATTAACTTTTCTTAGATTTATCTTCAAAATCACACCATGCTTCTTGCTCTTGGACTTACATAAGGAATGGATGACCTCTTGCACCACCACTATGTTTTTAGTAGCTCCTCTCTTTAGAAGGAAACTCTTTTGGTGAGGGCCAATCAGCTTTTGAAGAAAATGCCTTAACCTTTGGTCTAAAACCTTTGACAACACCTTGTATGAGGTGTTTAATAAACTAACTAGTCTGAAGTCATTCACTAACCTGGAGCTTTCACTCTTGTGGATCAAGATCATATAATCATCAGCTAACCTAGGAGAGAAGAAGCCATAGCTTCATTGACAAACCTATAGAGGAACTCTTTGATGACTATCCGTTGTTTTTGGTAGAAAATGGTCTACAGGCTATCTGGCCCTAGAGCTTTTAGACCTTGCATGGATAACATAGCCTGCCTAGCTTCTTCCTCATCTACTCCTCTAGTTGCATTATCATGGTGTCTTCGGTCAATCTTCTTAATGCTTCTTATAAATTTGCAACTAGTTTGAGTTACTTCTTTACCTTTGAAGAGCTCTAAGAAGTGGTTTCTCACATGATTCTTTAGCTTTTCTTGGTCAATGCACCATTCTTCATCCACTTGCAGAGCTGCAATCCTATTTCCCTCCTTATCTTCGTAGGAAGATGAAAAATCTGGTGTTGATACTAAAAAAGCTCTTCCTAATCTAACACTTTATTTTATTCCTCCAATAGGTCAGCCCCCAAGCCTGTAACTCTTCGGAGTGGCTGTAATTCTTAACTCTTTGGAAGCCCTTCAACCTAGTTTCCAATTCTCTCTTGCTTCTAAAATGTTGCCAAAAACCATTCTATTCCATATCTTAAGTTCCTTCATTATACTTTTTATTGCCTATATTAAGAAGCCCTCCTCTCCTACCTAAGCTTTTGCAAAGACTTTATTAAACCTAAGGTGGGACAGCTATGCTGACTCACATCTAAAAGGCTTATTCTCAAGCCTAGGAGGAGATGATAGTCTAGTGTGCATAATTATTGGACTATGATCACAATGAAGACATGTGAGGTTGATTATTTTCATAATGTTTCTTTTACCTCCAAATTCCCAAGAAATTTATCCAGCTTTTCCTACAAAACAACCTTGCCCTCTTTTCTTCTAGTCCATGTGAACTTGACTCCACTAGTTTTAAAATCTTGGAGATTACAGTTTGCCATCTATTCTTGAACTTAATGCCCCTTCCCTAATCCCTAACCTTTCTATTTGTAGTTTCACTATTTCTCGTAATATCATTGAAATCACCCATCATGAATCAAGGACCTTGAATTTTCTTAGCTAACTACTGTATCACCCTCTAAAAAATAGTCTTATCATGCTTGTATGGTTGGACATAAACACACGTGAGCCACCATTTATAATTTTCCTCCTTTACCTTAACTTGCACCCACTAATAAAAATGTTGGATCACCTAAATCTCTATCTTGCATTGATTCCATTTGAACTACGGTCCTCCTCTAAAGCTATTAGCATCCGCCACAAAATCTCATTCCATACTTTTTTTCGACAAAAAGTTTGGAAACTTATTAAAACCTGCCTTTGTTTCTAGAAGACACAAAATATCCAATGCTTGTCTTATCACCATGTCCTTATAAACTCTTCTAAATCTCCCATTCCCAATACCCCTATAATTCCAAGTGATGATTCAGAAACTCATTTTGAAATCCATAGGAAAGGATGTAATCAAAACCTCCACGTAGTAGTAGTCATAGTCCATGTCATCTACCCTCAATATATCCTCTCCTTTCTCCCTCTTTTCCATAGCTTCCCATTCCATTATTTTTTCCATTGATTTGTCATACTTTTGGAGTGTGGGAGATATTTCCATAACTGTTAAGTTTGAATTTTAAACTCATCGCCTGGACTCTCTTCTCCTAGGTCGAAGATGTATGCTCCCTTCCCGTTTGGGCTTAGAAAACTTTGTGGACCACCACTCTCCTCCTTTTCTTCTCTTTCATTCGGTCCTACAGGTCTCTTTATTAAACCCACTAGGCCTATAAGCCCCTTACTATAATTCTATGACATCTTTCTTCTTCTAAGCCCTGTAAGCCTCACAGCCTATTTATTTGGATCTATCTCTATTGGTCCACTACCTTTCTCCTCTTCCTCCTTATTACTTCCTTCTAACCCGTCTCTTTCTTCCCTCTGTCCTCTCCTCCCACATCCTGACTCCCCCTTTCGATCTCTGCACACCTCCAAATGTTTGCCTAGCTTTTTTACCTTTGATATCGTCCTCTTTTTCTTTTTTTCTCTTTCCCATGTATGAACTCTGCCTGTTGTCCCATCCCTGTTCCCTCTTCTGACCCCTTAGTTAGCTCCCTCTACTACGAATATGCAATCTCTGAGGTGTCATTGACCATCCATAAGCTTGCAAATCTATTGTTGTGGTACCCTTCTTTCTTTTCCCTCTTTCTTTGATTTCCATTTTTTGTTAATCTCTATTTTTTGGTCACTAGCATATATGGTCCCAGCCCCTTGTCTCGTTTTTTCCTTGTTACTCGTCAGAAACCCTTTGTAACTAGTCCCTTCCGGTTGAGTTTCTTGACACCTCTAAACTTCCCTTGTGCTGATTTTTTTCACAATTTTCACTATTGTGTCCAACTCTACCACATATGATGCAGATTGTGTGGAGTTCTTCGTATTCTATTCTCTGTATCCTGTTTCTAATACAGACTCCAGACACTAGTAGTTTACTCAAATCCACCTCGATGCAAATTCTCGCAAACTTCCCCCTAAGCACATTCGGTGTATTCCCATCCACTTTGATAGGTCTCCCAATTGCCCACCCAATATTGAATAGAATCTACTCTTCAAAGAACTCGATTGGTGGTTGTGATAGCTAGATCCAAATTGTCATTGATGTGATTTTTGTAAATTGAGCTTGAAATCATGGATGCTACTTCCTCACCATTAGGTAGTGGTCATGAATCATCCAAGATCCCCACTTAAAGCATGATAGTAATCTTGTTTCACTGAGAATTTTGCTAAGAAAAACTCTCCTCCCAAATCTATCAGTTTAATCGCTCCTTCACTTTTTCACATGGAGTTTATCTTTATGTTCATAAGTTGATAATTGATATCCTTCCCCCCGGAGTTTCATTATTAGGGAAACATTCGACATCTGAATAATGGGCATCTGTTTTCTATACTCTACTGTTGATTCCTCTTCTAAAAATTCCTAAATTTCCAAGTTGACACTATATCCTCTTCCATTATTTTATTCCCTCTTCTACTTGACTGACCTAGTAGCATGTCCTTGAAGGATACCTTTATCAAGGTTCCATCCAACCCAATGGTCTATTTGACCTTGTTGTTGCTTTGCTATAACAAATCCACCTCCCCTCTTATCCCTCTCAGATTACACTTCTCCACTTCCACTTCCACTTCCACTTCCAACTCCATTCCCCTTCCTGTTCTCTCTCTCTCTCTCTCACAACAGGCTTATTTGAATTAATGGGATATATGTGGAGTTAAGTCGGATAATGTCATCTTTATCTTTTGGTAGGCTACCCCCAATATTTTAGTGTAATTGCCCACATTTTTTACACCCTACTATTTAAATTAGGCCCAACCATTTAGAACAAAACCAATAGTATGGTTGGCCTTAGGATTCTAAGTTATGTTAGAATTTTAACCTCACTAATTGTTTTGTATGTACTAAACCTAATTTATCTCAAAGAATGAGATCGCTTGTGGAAATTACGTAAACCTGAAGTTCAAACAAGGCCATTTGGATACATATATTACGATATCAGATATTCTTGCTATTATTTTTTGGCAATATGTGTAGCTGTATGGTAACATGTATGTCTTGATAGCATATCTTGGGTCTCAATTAGGGCATGTATTGACTTGTAACATTACATATAGTCCAGCAATGAATATTTCTTGTTGGACCTTCTATATCACTTACTCTACACTCAATAAACCACCAGAGACAACTTTACTTGCTCCTCAGATCGAATCATTTACCTTTTTATTTTTTTTTTAATCCCTAAGAAATCTTAACTTTCTTGGTATTCTCAAATAAAGCTAAATGGAAGTACAAACATTGTCATGTACTAAATCTCTCAAAGCAAGCTTACAATTTTTTATTTTTTATTTTTTGGTATTTTAGATTTGTTCTACCATTTCATTTTTTGAATTTCATTTTGATTAATTCGGATTGAACTATTGAAATCTCTCGAGGGAGATAGAGCTCTCCCTGACACGTTTACTCCATCCAAAACTCAAATTCAAGATCTCTTAAATGGAGTCTAATAATCGGTAAGGCAAGCTTTCAATGACCCACAACAAATGTCATGTTTCTTACCCACCCTTCTCAGAGCTCACCGGACTAATGAAGAGGGAAGGAATCAAATAATTTCAATAAAATTTTCTATTTGCGTATGATGTGTGTAAAAAATTTAACTAATTGATGGATAAAAAAAGGCTCTCCCCTAATAGCGATTCGTGGAAAGAAATCCATAGAAATTCGCTAAAAGTGGAGAAGAGAGAGCCTATGTGAGTCTATGACCGAATCGAGAAGATGGGTAAAAGTAAAAGTCTCAATGCATCTCTCTCTCTCTCTTTCTCTCTCTCTCCCTCCCCAAATGGGCTGTTTCAAAGGTAGGTCCATTCAGACAATGATCCTCCTTCATATCGTGTTTGGGCCCGTCAATACCCATTTTCTTTTTTTTTTTTCTCAGATTTGGAAGTGCAAGAAAAGAGTTGTACAATGTTCCACTGTTTGTAGTTGGCAAAATCTCCGAATTATGGTCCTTCATGTTGCCTTTTTCCTGATATGTATTTTCTCTTGCTTGGGCTTTTGGAAATGCAGTACTGGGTCTTTTGTCTATATTCTTATAAGGGTCCTATTCTATTTTTTCAGTAAAAAACGGAAGAGTAGTTCACTCTGTGCGTATAAGGGTTCTATTCTATGATTAATCAGATGGCTACTCAACAAAGGAACTGCCATTAGTTGTCTCTCTTATAACTTTAGGACCACACAAAGATAAAGGGAAATCTAATGAAACAACATGTGACATATCTTTGTCCTTTTCTAATCATTCATTGGACCAAAATTTGTGTACCTGTTCATGTTCATACAATAACAGTTGAACTATAGAATTTGGGTTTAGATCTCATATTTAATTATAAATTCAACTCATAAATAGATTTTCATTTTAAAAAGAATGATTTACACCGCATAAGGGCAACTCTCGCCCTACTCATGGCTGTTATTGCAGTTAATCTCCATATGAGCACTATTGGTATTATGATGAAGAATGCAACCTTGACCCAAAAAAAAAAAATCAGGGATTTATACATGAATGAATTTTTACATTAGTTTTATGTTGACTGATTACAACCCTCTATCTTTATTCGATTTTGAGACAAGAGGGTTACTTTTTTTTTTTTTTTTTTTTTGTAGTCCAAAGATAAAACGTTTGTTTTGAACATTTTCTAATTTTTTAAAATAAAATTTAATAAAATAAATTGGTTGGTACCCTTTTGCCAATCCAAAATATCTTTCCCCTTTTGCAAAATAACCCGTTGTTTGAGCTAGCATGTGATTTAGACTATTTAACCATTCATTAAAGGGCTAATCAGTGTTGCTCAGGGATAGTTTAATCAGTAAAATTCTTTTACTTTCATCCTTCCTTTTTCAGTTCAGTTACACTTAATTGCATTTCCTTGTAAAAAAAAAAAAAAATGGGGAGGGGGGTAATAGTCAACCTAACAAAAAGGCAAATTTTGAAGCAAGAGTATAGCGATTCAATCATGCCAATTTGCATTTTGATATTTAGGTTTAGATTATTTTAATTCCAACGAATCTTCAAGAAAGCTTTATGGTATTGATTCGACAAAGATAGGGTCAGCATGTCCCTTATCTTCAAACCGACCAAATTTGGTTTTAAACCCCTTTGTGTAGAGGGGGTTTGGAAAATTTATAAAGGTAACAATCAAAATAATTAAATTTAAAAAGAGTTTGGATAAATATATAAACTTTTTAAAATATTTTATAAGATATTTGAAATTTTTTAAATTCATAAAAAAAAAAATATCAACTCTGAAATAAAATATTTAGAGTTCATGAAAAGTAACTCCACCCATAATGCTTTTTTTTTTTATGCAATTTATAAGCTGTTTTATTTTGATCAATAAATTGACTAAATTGTCCTCATTAATATTTTATTATTCCATGTTTATCCTTTTCATATTAGTAAATAGTTATTTATATGATATTATTGATATTTTAACATTTTTACCCATTTCAATACTGAAAATTGTTTATAAGAACTCATTATTGTTAAACATAACAACAGTTGATTTTATCTAAATAATTTTAACAACTTATTTTAAAAATAAATATATAATTTTATAAATTTTAAAAATATCTTATAAATTTCAAAAAATTATAAACAATTTAAAATAAATTTAGCTATACAGGCCCTTAATATTTCTTTTGATAAAGGGCATAAACTATCGATAATTTCTCTTACTCTAGTGGCAGGATATTAAACTTATTTAATTAAAATTTCGAGTTCGAATCTTAGAGATAAAAAAAACAGAAGTTAAAAAAACTAACTCTTAAATTAAACCTTATAATATTTAAACCAAATTAATCGAGTAACTCGAATATTGATCGATCAAGGCCCAAAAAAAAAAAAAATGGGGGCATAAGCTACCCATTTTGGTAGGCTTGGACCAACCATTTAGATCCAAATCATAGCATGGTTGGCCTAAGGATTATAAGTTATGTTAGAAGTTTAACCTCACTAATTGTTTTGTTTGTATTAAACCTAATTTATGTCAAAGAACGAGATCGCTTGCGAACATGATGTAAGCCTGAAGTTCATACGAGGCCATTTAGATACATATATTACAATATATGGTCTAATATTGACCTAGGAAATCTTTACTTATATCGAATAGTTGAATATTGATATTTTTTAAATAAGATTTTGGGTTCAAATTTTATATATATGATAAAAATAAGTGATGGAAGAGTTTTACTCATAAAAATCTAACTTAGTTTGAATCGAATTTAATCAAATTTAAATGATTACTGAATATAAATAATTTATTTATAAAAAAAAAGGGCAATGAAAGATTTTTTACTTGACCCTTCAATATCATAGACTGTACACTCATCAACAACCAGAGACTGAACTTTACTTGCACCTGCCCAGATCATATCATTTTACATTTTTATTTTTTTAATCCCCTAAGAAATCTTAACTTTCTTGGTATTCTCAAATAAAGCTAAACGGAAGGACAAACTTTGTCATGTACTAAATCTCTCAAAGGCAAGCCTACGATGACCCACAACAACCCTTCTCATGGCTCACTAGAAGGGATCAATTAATATTTTTGTACTAAAAGAATTTTCATGTATGGACAAATTGAATCGGACACCGAGTCTTTACAAAATGTTGATGATAGAGATACTCGACACGGGCTATATGGTCTCCTTGGAAGAGATTTGATTCCCACAAGTTCAAAGAAAATGTACTACAAAAGCAGCCAATGAGGTTCAGAGCTAAAATCCAAGTTCAGCTGGAGGCAGCCTTTTAAAGTTCTATTAATAATTGACTTCATACAGGAAACGATTGACCAACCTGTCACGGTGAGGGAAACATTTTGCGGGTCCGTCCCTGCAAAGAAGCAGGAGGACAGACATTGATGCTCAAATGTCTTGCAGCACCAAGTACCTTCTCAACTGTTAATTTTGTGAGAGAGAGAGAGAGATTTGAGTCTGAAGATGATACTCTAAGATTCTATTTTGGGAACTTAATTTGTTTGTAAGGTTAGAAAACACTTATTACTTTACTTTCTCCAAATTAATGTCAACTTGAAAAAAATAATATAAAGTAATAACAATTAATATGATTATACATTGAACTCTCTCTACCCTCACTCATCCCTCTTGTGCATTTAGTGTTGCTCATCTAAGTTTCTCATAAATTTTAATTATTATTGAAGCCACAGAGATAAAAACATCAACCTCGCTGCGATTAATGTGATTATTATTGAAAGCGTGAGGGTGTTAGTAGTGGAAATTCATATTCATATCCATTATATCACATGATCTAGATTGCCAAAAAAAAAAAAAAACAAGATATATACCCTTTTGTTTTAGCATCTACCATTAGGGCTGCGCACCGATTGGTAGCGGTTGGAAGTTCAATTGCCAAAACACTTGAGTTTTAAACGATCCATCTACATAAATAAACAAAAACTTTGATGTCCAAACTCGATTAGTGTTTTGATTCCTCCATGCGTCTCTTACTTCTATCTTTTATAGGATAAACCACATGTATCCGATCATTGGACCTGGCTAAATATACTTTGACCCAAGTTGGAAGGGACAAAACTCATTCGATACTTATTGTTTTTATACATAAAACTTGAATCCTAAACCCAAGTTAAGAAGAACCAGTGCTCAGCCAGTGGACCAAGCAGAGACATCGGTGTTGGTTTAGATGGGGTTTGATCAAGCCATATGACCTCAAGACAAAATATGCAAATGATAGCAGTGATAAACCAAAGGTGGTCGTGGAGTTTGGAGGTATACCAAAAACAGGGAAGAAAGTGTTAGGGAGGACTTCAAGGACCAATTGAGGACTGTGAAGGATCAAGAAGTTAATGGCAATGCTAAGGATCACATGAAGGCTGCGGATGAACAAGTCATAGCTGAGGAGGAATTGAAAGGCAAGAACACAACTCCAGCGAGCCATCTGGACAATGAGATGACCGCTGAGGTGGAATCCAAGAAACTGAAAGTTTATCAGCGCAAGAAGGGTGCAACAACCAACCGGCCAAAAGGAATCTAAGTGGTTAAGAGAAACAAGGGATAGAGTGAGAATAAAAGAGGTGAGAAATGAGTGAGGAGGGTGGGAATTATTTTCTTATAATTGGGCAGAGGGTGGAGCTTAGACTCTGCAACCGATAGCTTGTATCAGATTGAATGAAATCCAGAGAATTGTTTCTTTCTTTAAATTTTTTTCTTCCCTTTACTCTCTAATTTGGGAAATTGAGACCTAACAGAAAGCATGGTAAAGAAGGTAATATTACAGAAAAATCACAAGTCAAGCTCTTAAAGAGGCATAAACCAATGAACCTTGAGAGAATATTTTAAATTTGAACTACCTCGTTAGATGACAAATGGATGAAAATACGATATTGGTTGTTAAAGTTCGAAATTTTACCGCACTGATTTCAAGGGCAGGTGATAAAATGGGAGTTTGGAGTTCCTCACAACCAACTCAGTCATCATCTCCTTGCACAATTTTTTCACCAAAAGTTCAGCAAAAAACAGAGAAAAACATGCTTCAAAGAAAATCAAATTTTGATCAATTATATCATTTCCCGAAAATTGTCAGAAATCCTTTACGGTACAGCATGGCAGCGAGGGCAATCCAAACACAAGAATTACACCCTTGGAGTTCTGGAGAGGTTTAGACATATGCAGTGATAAACACCGGACTTTGAATCCATGATCCCCGACTTGCAATGAAGTAATCTTGCCGTTGCCAAGGCTCATCTTCAGAATGAGATCTCCATGTTTCTCTAAAATGAAATCGAAAAGCATCATAATGAAACCAACATGGGACCATTAAGACGTTGGATGTAGTTCACGCACTATTGAAATTTTCCGAGAACTATTCCTCAGTACCCTAGTCTTTGGATCAAGAGGTTTATCATAAAAAAAATTTGCTTTAACTACAAAACTTCAAGACCTGATCAAGTTCTTCAGTATTATTGCAAACCACCTCATTCTCTAAGGGCATCAATGAGCCCTTAATTTTACAGCCAAAAATTTTCAGACAACAAAACAATCTCCATCAGGGTTGACGAAGGAAAAAAAAAAAAAAAAAAAAACTCTTCTTGATAAATTCATGGATATCAGAAGCAAGTCCAGAAGTGGACAGAAATGTTAGATACGGAGGGAGAACCATACTAAAATATGAGTGTAGACATACAAAAATATATTCAAACAATCAGCTGCTAGAAACTAATCATCCAGGTTACTCTTAGAGAATGGACATTCTTAAATATATTGGAATATTTAGCTGATAGCGTGCATGTGTTAGTGCCTTCAAAATCTTCCAAAGCACCATGAACAACAAGACATCAAACAAGATATAAAGCAGACTTTCATTCCTTCTCAAGCAAAATAATATCCATCACATGGTTTTACAAGTCTCAGTTCTCCTTCGGACATCAAGATTGTGATAGTAAATCATGTATTCAGAACATTAATATTGTTTATCTTTCTTACTATATCATCTGTAGCCTATTTACCCTACTTAGGTGTGCAAACAAGAAACAATGGTCCTCCATTTCTTGTTGCTCAACTATCTTGGTTGTGCAGTTAACTGACCTTAAATAAAATAAGTGACTCATTGCATCACAGGGGAAAGATCTGGCTTTGGCTTTTGCTGTGCCTGGATGACGAGAACTTTGCACTAGATGAAAGAGATCTCTTCATTAACACAGGCCCTTTCTGCAGTGAACGCCCAATCGAACTACTTTTCATCATCTTATATATGCCCAAATTCCCCATTTCTCGCTTTGAATCCACTTTCTTTACCACTTGTGAACTCGAAGTCGAACTCTCTTCTTGGTCTACCATTCCCGCATTAGCCACTTTGGAGTAAATTAATGCAGCAGTCGATGGATCCAAGGAAAAAGACCTCCTCACAGGCTGTGATTCACCAGCTTCTACCTGATTGTCACCAATCAATTCAATTGGCATCTGAAAGTCAAAACTCTTAGCCTTGGAATCCAGAAAACCACTCTTAACAATCTCGGCAAGTCTATCATTAACTGACAAATCTACAATATTGTCATCTCCCTCCCTCATTTCACTAGTGGCCTCGTCTCCACTCTGTTCACTTCCCGAACCGTTCGCAGTAGTCCCCATCCGAGTATCAACCCCAGAACTCGAATTACTCCCGCTTGGCTCACCCAGAGTTCCAACAGCCACGACAGAATCATTGAAAATCGGCGCACGGCACAAAGGGCAATTCTTGTGTGATCTTAACCAAGTATCAATACAGGGAATATGAAAAGCATGGCTACACTTGGGCAACAACCTAAGACTCTCATCGTCCTCGAACTCGCTCAAACAAACAGAACACTCAGTCCCCTCAATCAAACCCTCCCCCTTGTTGTACTTCAAAACCGTAATCGAATCGATTAGGGCTTGCTGCAGACCCACAGTGTTGATGTACCAAATGGGGTGATCAATGACAGGACCATGATTTTCATCAACAAAATCTTCGTGGGTATTGTCTAAAATTGGGGTTTGTCTCCTCCTAGAATTGTTCCTAGTAGAACGGCACTTGCAGAAGACTATGCAATAGATAATGACAAGAAAAGCTGCACCAAGTATGCAAATCATGACGATTAACAAAGGGGAAATTTGATGATTATTACTTTTGGGAGGAGGTAGTGGGGGGCAGCGGGGAGGCCTACACCGAGGACCACAATTCACACTATCTTTGCACTGGTCTTTACGTGCCGTAACGCTACGCAATAATCTTCTATAAGGATTAAAATCCATTTCCGAAGACGAAGAAACTAGCAGGGGAGAGAGACACAGAGAGAGAGAGAGAGAGAGAGAGAGAGAGAGAGGGAGAGAGAGAGAGAGAGGTGTTCGATCTCAAAAAACACAGGGATTCTTTGGCCTTCTTTTTTTTTTCCCCCCTTAAACAGCAACAAGACATACACAAACCACACACACCATAACTTCAATTGAAGATCATAGCGTTGGTGAGTGACAATTTTCTTAATTTTCTGTTGGAGATTCTGGGTTCTCTCTCTCTCTCAATCAACTGGTGGAGGAGATTTCGTTGTAATGAACTTGCTTCGAATTTTCGTATAATTTTGTTTGTTTGGTGTTGGTACAAGTCAACTGATCTTTATTAAAAGTCAAGTTATTACCGTGTGGGGACAGGAGCACAAAATTTTCTATGCAATATTTAATGTTGTAGGCCCTCTTGACTCATGACTATTGACTGTATGCCACATCGTATGGGTCAGGGCAGACTTGTTACTGAATCTCCGCCGCTCATTTTTTTCTTCCTTGTTTTTCCTCCAACCCTCAAATACGTCAGGAACGTTCTATCTGATTTTATTTATAATATTCATCAATTTTTATTTGTAATATTCGTCGATTTAAATATAAATCGACTCAAAAATCTAAAGTTGCCATTGTATGAAAATATTTAATACTATAACTAATCTCTCCCTCTTCTTTATCTTCAGGTGAAGATTTCTTTTCTTTAATAAACCACCATTATTCAAAAATTATATTATGATAAATTAAATTTGATTTAAATCGGATTGAACTCTTAAAAACACTTGTTTTCTCTTTTCATAAAATTTGAATGGAAAACTTTATTTAAGGAGTATAATGTAAAATTATCATACCAACTAGTCATTGATTAAAGACATCTAACATACTTGACTCTTGATCATATTTACCACAAAATTATATATTGACATAAAAAACTTTGCTAATTTATCGTATCTTTCCTTTTTTTAAAAAAAAATCTTAACTTTTCATTTATCTTAAATGAGAATTTTGATAATTTTACTATAATTATGAGATACAAGAAAATAGCACATGCATGATCACGTAAAATATATATATATATATATATATATATATATATTTCAACAACAATTTTTTGAGTGATCGAAATAAATATATAATTTTAATAAAACTTTTTATTTTAATGACTTATATTACTGATGGGATATAGTCCAAAGTCCAACCAGAAGGGCCAACTTTTCGGAAAGCCCATGAGGGACAGCGACCGATCCACGTTCAAATATTTCCTATGATTATCCATCGAAGGGTCTCAGTCGTCTAAACTTTCCGAACGATAGGGTTTCAGTCGCTCTGCCAACCGATGTAATCCTCCAAGCGAAAGATTATCGCCTTGATCGGGTATCTATCCGTTGGTCCATCGATCGGACAAACCCTGAAGATCCTTCATCGGTCGAACGACCGATCGATAGTTAACGACTCAAACGATTCTAAAGGAAGGTCAAAGTATCCTATTAATTACTGTTTCCTATTGAGTGTCGTATCTTTAGGGATCTTTCAATTAAGGAAAATAAGTCTCTAGAACGCAAAAATTTCCCAAATGATGAAGATCACAATCAATTTGAAATATTGAATCTCAAAATTTTCGGATTGAGTCGATAAGAAAAGTAGGGTTGAAGTACATCGACGGCGTATGATCCTCACAGGTACAAAATATCTCAAAATCTTCCAACTCAGGTACGTTCTCTCAGCCTCACACTTGGTGCACTCTTACGACAGGGAACCACTCCCTTGAACTCTGAGTCTGTTTTCTTCTTTCATTCGAAAATCGCTCTTTTTGATTTGAGCGTCGGAGCCTCCCCGACGGAGTACCCTCCGGCGGTTTTTGTAGGTATTACATTCCTTTGATGGTAACCGTTCGAGTCTACAAGGAGCCGGTATCTGTGGAGCCATAACCTACCTCCAACAGATTGGCGCCGTCCGTGGAAAATAGGTTAGAGCATCTTCCGTTATTTTGACAACCTGCCTCCAAGGACCAAAGAATCTTCGAAAGCTGCCCGTATTGTAGAAGGGCACACTGCAACACTTTCCGAGACCGCCCTTCCTGTAGCGCCCGATCACCCTATTCGCGATCATGTGGCCTCCCCTTGTCTGCCTCATCAGGAACAGGTCCTACAGTCTGCAGTCCCCGACTAGCCGATTGCGGCCCATGCTCATTAACGAATCAGCCACCCCCAAATGATGAGGCTAGAGTCAAAGATTCAGGACATGAGCAAACAATTGGAGGGTTTTAGCCATGCCCTTAGGCTTGAGGGCCAATCCACTGTTGGGGGATCTAGGCATCTCCAGTGACGACTGTCGCCCCCACACCATTAGTGTCTAAGAACTCCAAATTAGGCCCCTGCGATCTTCGAAAGCAGATCAAGCAATTTGTTGCCGCTGAACTCAGGTGGGTCAATGCCTAAGGAGACCAAACCTCCTCCTACTATCACGCTTCGCCTTTTGATCCCAGGATCTCTTCAGAACATATGCCCCGCAATATGCTCTTGCCCCCCATGGAAAGGTAAAATGGGACAACGAACCCTCCGAGATCATATGACCCACTTTGTAACCGTGATAATTTCCAGAGACATGTCTGATGCGGCTATGTGTAAATATTTTCCCACCACTTTTTTGGGAAATGCACTTACTTGGTTCAATTCTCTCCCGCCATTGAGTATAAAGACTTTCTCTCAACTACGAGAACAGTTCGAATCACATTTCGTAATAAGCAAAGGGGTCAAAAGAAAGTCCACATCGCTGTTGTCATTCCACCAAAAGGAAACAGAGTCCCTAAGGGACTTCCTGGATTCAAAACAAAAATGATAAGGGTTCCACCTTTGAACCATTCGATCACGCTGGCCGCGCAGTTGACGGGACTATGGCCTTCGGGCATGAAAGTGTCAATCATAAAGAAACCTCCTGTTACTATTCAGGAATTTTATGCCTAAGCCAAGAAATATATTGCTGCTGAGAGTGCTGAGGCATTCAACCACTGGAAGGATCAGTCCGTTCGAAAAGAATGCAACCGATCTCCTAGAAGGTCTTCATCAAGGAAGAACTGAACGAACCCCCTCCTTCGCGGAGGTATAACAACTACACCCCATTGAACGAGACCTCTGGCCTAGTTTTAGCTTTAATTAGGGACAAATTGTACATCCGATGGCCCCCACGGTCGACTGAGGACAACTCTAACAAGGACAGAACAAAATACTGTCATTTCCACCGCGATTATGGTCATACGACAGATGATTGTGAAAAGTTAAAGGATGAACTAGAATTCCTAGTACGCGATGGAAGACTACAAGAGTTCATCGTCAGGAGGAAAGGAGGTCCCCCCGCCTATCATAGGCGTGAACCGCCACGACTCAATGGGGCAGAGGACCGGCAAGCCGCTCAGCCCCTAGTCAACGGGAGAGATGGAGTACTACTCCAAATCCAGGACAGACCAGTCCTCCAAAAGAAGCTCCCTCGTTCTTCCGGTAGTCCATCAAAAAATGAAGCAGAACGCTTGATCACGCCTATCTTTTATCTCCCGAAAGCACTTCCTTCTACACCATAGAAAATCCTAGCGACAGACGCCGATAAACGACGAGGGGAGAAGAGACTCGTCATCGGTTTCACGGATGAAGATCTAATCAGAATAGACCCAACCGACATGACCCCATCGTAATGACCGGCAGGATCGAGCAACATGAAGTCAGAAGAAACTTTGTCAATCAAAGGGCAGACTGTAACTTTTTATATCGGGATACCTTCAGACGAATGAGGTTTACTTCTACCAATCTCTAGCCCCACGCAAGCCCAGTCAAAGGGCTTTCGGGCAAGTGGATATATCCTGAATGCATTATCTCACTTCTGGTCATCCTCAGAGTACCCCCCAACCACGTGACAGCTTCCGTCGTATTCAACGTGGTGGATCTTCCCTCACTCTACAATGTCATCCTGGATAGCCCAAGCCTGAACGCCCTGGAGACTTTGCCCAGCACTAAGTACATGAAGATCAAGTTTAGAACGCCGCTAGGGATTGGGACATTGTCATGCGATCTGGAGCCCTCAGCTCCCGCTCCTAAGTGATCACAGGCTCTACTGTCAATGGTTCTCCTTCCGGGCTGCGAGGTTATTTTTCAAACTATTGAAGCACTGACTTAGTGGATTTTCTACAAACACACTCTCTGTTCCTATCGCTCGGAGGGCCTGAGTCGTCCAATTTCTATCGTTCGTACGCGTCGTCAATAAGGGATGGAAATTCCCGAATGGGTGGACGCGGCCCCTCTATCTAAAAATTTTTCTATCACTTGGAGGGTCTAAATCGTCCAATTTATATCATTCGTGCGTGTTATCAATAAGAGATGAAACTCCCCAAACGGGTGGACGTAACCCCTCTATCTAAAAGTTTCTTATCGCTCAGAGGACCTAAATCGCTCAACTTTTATCGCTCGAACGCATCGTCAATAAGGGATGAAACTCCCTGAACGGGTGGACACGGCCCCCTTTATCTAAAAATTTTTCTATCGCTCCGAGGGCTTAAGTCACCTAACTTCTATCGTTCAAACGCATTGTCAATAAGGGATGGAACTCCCAAAAGAGCGGACGCGGCGCCCTTTATCTAAAAATTTTTCTATCGCTCGGATGGGCTAAGTCGTCCAATTTCTATCGTTCGTGTGCATCGTCAATAAGGGATGGAACTTCCCGAATGGGTAAACGCGGTTCCTCTATTTAAAAGTTTCTTATCGCTTGGAGGGTCTAAGTTGCCCAACTTCTATCGTTCGAACGCGTCGTTAATGAGGGATGGAACTCCCCGAACGGGTGGACACGACCCCCTTTATCTAAAAATTTTTCTATCGCTCGGAGGGCAAGTCGCCCAAGTTCTATCATTCAAACGCATCATCAATAAGGGATAAAATTCTCCGGATGGGTGGACGCGGCCCCATTTTTATCTAAAGATTTCATATCACTCATAGGGTCTAAGTCACCCGCACTACCGACCGCACATGCTATTAACGAGGGGTGAAACCCCCCGGGTGGGCGGACACAGCCCTTCCATCTAAAAGCTTCTTATTGAGAGGGGGACCTAAGTCACCCTGATTCTACTAAGTTGACGCAACAAGGGTTACAGCTGAAAGTAACGAGATGACCTCTATCGATGAAAAAGTAGAAGTTTCTCATTAAACAAACAAAAGTAACTAGGTACAAAATTTTAAACAGGAGTTATACAGCTGGACTCTAAGTATTTGTCGCTCCTTCGACCAGAGGCAGAGCATTGCCTAGACCCATATAGCGGATTATCTCTTCGGTACACTTTAATCTCTCGGTCAATTTGCGTTGGGAGTCTTTGAAGATAATTGCATCCTTCACACAAGACTCCTCAAGTTCAGCTATTTTGCATTTCGCCGTTTGAAAAGACTCCTTTCGAAATTGGGCCAACTTCTCGATTGATCGAAAACATGCCTCACGCACTTTGGCTTCTAATTTCAACTGTTCACATTGCCCTTGGCATTGGGATAACTTTGATCCAAGTCGTCTCAGCTCTTCCTCCTTCTGATTGAGCAATGCACCAGACATGCTCTCGGTCTTTGCGGCCTCTTTCTCCTGAGCAGGAATCTCCTCTTACGCTTGAGCTAGATGAGCTAACTCAGAAAGCCGCCCCTCTAAGTGACATATCGCCTGTCTCCCCTGCTATTCCTGAAATTCGGCCATGGCCATGGTCTGAAAGGAAAGCTAAGTCAACAGAGGCAAAAATGAGAAAGAACCTAACAAGTATAGAGAATGTGATACCATTAGGCCTAAGGACTTAAGAGCCCCACCGACTTGTTCATAAGACATCTTGTGGAAGTCGAGCTCGCACCGATAAAAGTCAAACTGGTTGGCGATGCACTCCGCCTCAACCAGGTCTATGTACCTATACTGCATATTCCCAGCACAAACGGCGACGGTTCCACATTCTTTTGATCCCTTCTTACCATCAGAAAACCGAACGAGGATAGCAGATGGAGCATCCAGCCCTTCAAAAACCTTACGCTTCCCCTTACACACAGGCCAAACTAGAACAACAGAAAAGGGTTCTGCCATTTTGCCTCTCGCAACCTGGGAAACACTCACTCTCGTCGTGGCGCCAGACGAAGGATCATCTCCTGATCCTCCTAATTTGTCCACACCAGCATTCATTTCACCCGACAGACTATCTCCGTCCGGGACGGAAGTCCCCCTAGGTGTAACTGCCGCTGGGGCCGAACGACCAGGAAAAATCACCAACGCAAACGAGGGAGAAGAAATCGCCCTCCTCTTCACCGAAGGAGGTGACGACTCAGGCAGGGCCTCATTTGTCCCGGAAGAAGATCCTAGGAGGGTCTTAGACCCCCTGATGTCCTCCTGAAGGGACCTTTTTACACTTGGTCGAACCAGCTTATCAACAGTTACTTCCTCAAGCACGATCTCATCTAGAGAATCCAAAGAATCAATCAGTTCGACCCCCCCTCTCCAACAGAAGGGGCCTATCAATTTTTCTCTTTTCCCCGATCAGCAGGCCAGCGAAGGACAACATCTGATTATCCAGTAGGGATTCGACCCATACGTTTTGACTGGTGGACTTACAGTAACCATCAATTGACCGAATAAAGTGACCGTGTTTCGATGTGGCTGGGGGCTTTAGCCCCAAAAAAGGCAACTAACTGGCTTCGGGTAGTCTCGGCATATGATCCATATTTGAGAACTCAACATAAAAGAACTTTTGCTTCAGTTCTTGTCGATGGATTCTTTATAGCAAAACCTCCAGTTAGACTCAGGTCGGGTCTATAACTTATACCAGCTCCTGGTCAAGCCACTAGTTCCACATCTTATCAAAATGAAGATAGACAACAAGATGTCGAAATCAAAGTGAAGATGACAAAATCCTAACAGGGAAGCTACCGCAACTACCAGACACCAGGCACTTGAGATTAAAAGGGTCGAAAATATATTCCAATGGCATATCACCTTCGCGAAAGGACTGGTGTACGAGACTTTTTTCCCGTACTTGACCGATTGTAGGTACATCGATACGGAACCCTCTGGCGCCGTATTAGCTCTATCAACCTCCGTTGCAGATACCAGGACATAATCATCTCCCAACAGCATTTTTGTTTGCATCTCTTGGAGCTCTTTCAAGGACATAGTACTCACGATATCACTAATGCCCGGGAAAGCCTGAGAAGTGAATGTTTTCGCCATTATTTTTGGAAATGGTTTCTCCGATGGGTCTCAAAAGGGGATCAGAAAAGCGACAAGAAAGAAAGCTGGGATGTGATACCCTCTAATGAGTGTAAACCCTTATGAAGCGTACAGAAAATAATTTGCGAAAATGGAAACAACAGGAGCCAGCGCTTTTTTCAACAATCATTACTCATGACGCCTATTTCCTATGATTATCTATCGAATGGTTTCAGTCACCCAGACTTCCCGAATTATAAGGCCTCTGTCGCCCCACCAACCGATATAATCCTCCAAGCGGAAGATTATCGCCCCGATCGGGTATCTATCCGTTGGTCCATCGATCAGACAAGCCCTGAAGATCCTTCATCAGTCGAACGATCGATTAATAATTAACAATTCAAACATTTATAAAAGAAGATCAAAGTATTCTATTAACTAATGTTTCCTATTGAGAGCCGTAACTTTATGGATATTCCAGTTAAGAAAAAGATCTCTTCGAAACTCAAAAAATTTTCCAAATGATGAAGATCATAATAAGTTCGAAACATTGAATCTCCGAAATTTTCAAATCGGTTCAATAAGAAAAGTATGGTTGAAACACTTCGACGGCGCATGATCCTCACAAGTATAAAATATCTCAAAACCCTCCAAATTAGGTATGTTCTCTCAGCCTCACACTTGATGCACTCTTATCACAGGGAATCACTCCCTTAAGTTTTGAGTTTGTTTTCTTCTTTTATTCGAAAACCGTTTTTTCTGATTTGAGTATCGGAATCCCCCCGCCAGAGTACCCTCTGACTATTTTTGCAGGTATTACATTCCTTTGACAGTAACCGTTCGAGTCTACAAGGGGACGGTATCTGTGGACTCATAACCCACTTCCAATAATTACAATTTTGCCAACTTTAAAATTTTAAATTAAGATTCAGATTATTGTTGTTATTGTATGACTTATATTATAATTTTATCAATTTTAATTAAAAATTTAGCAAATTTTTCTTTTGTATTACTTTTAAACCCAAATATATCCTTGAGCACTTTTTCGAAGATCATTCTTAGACTTCCCTGTTCCATTATGCGTTTCCAAGTCACTCCCGGGAGGGGAATTCTTAGTTAATGAATGATGTACAATAATTATTTATATAATTATCAAAATTGTAAAATAATTATTTAAATTAATTACCTTATTTTTGTATTTATTTTTAGAAGATCGAAAGGAATACCGATTTAGAATCCGTTTGGTAAAGGTTTTTTTTTTACTTCTCTTTTCCTTTTAAGCAGAAAACTCACCAAACGAGTTTTTTTAGAAACTCTTAAAAAAAAGAGTTTTTTTTTTTTTTTTTTTTATTTAACAAAAATTCAAAAAGTAGTTTTTAAGCAAAAAATCCTTGGAGGAACTTTTGCTTTTCCTTATTTTTAAAATCTAACTTTTTATTTTTTTTATTCCGTTTATACCCTCACTTAAAGAATATAAAATTTCAAATATGTCCATATTATAAATTTATTTACCCTCGTATTCTCTCTTTTTCTTTAATTTTTACTTTTTACTTTTAATTTTTTATTTTTTACTTTTAATTTTATTTAAAAGTTATAAAATAAGTTTGTTTTTAAAATAGATTTACCAAACAACTTTTAACTTAATTTTAAAAAATATTAATTTTTACTTCTCCTTATAAAGACAAGAGAAGTAAAAAAAAAATCCTACCAAGCGGGCACTTAGTCTTCATATTTATACTCGATGAAGAAGAGCGAAAATCATATATAGGCTAAATTACTTTAAACTTTAGTTTTAGATTTAACAGAGAAAGTCTGATAACAGCTTTCTATTTCTTACAAAATTAACAAATTATAGATTTTTAGTATTTTTTATTTTATAACAATGTTATGTTAAGTATCTCACAACTAAATCAAATTCTCATCCTAGCTGCGAAAAAAAAAAAAGGAAAGAAAGAAAAAAAGAAAAAAATTGATTCCCTCCTTTTCCCCTTTTTTCTAAAATAGTTTTAAGATTTCGGCAGGGAAATTAAAAAAAAAAAAATCATTTTGTAAACTTGCACCCTGCATATTGTAGACTGAGTGTTGATAGGAATCATCAAAGGGAAAGAAATATCTGATTCAAAATATCTTCTTTCTATAACAAATGACCCTGCCTGACTATATGACCGTTTGAATTTGAATTCATCTCCTTCATGAACCCAAAGAAAATCTTTTCTTATCAATTTAACATAAATTTTGCTAAAATTAGATCACAGGGTCGTGCTTTGAAGCAAGGAAAGGGTACTTATGGGATTTTCTTATAATTTTTTTTGGGTATTTATAATTGATAAATATATTCAACGGTCACTATTTCTCGTGGATGAAATGTTAAAATTTATTAATGACCATTCGATAATGATCCAAGGGTCACAAGTTTCATAACTGTAATTACTCACGGGGATTGTAGAAAACCTCAGCAATTTATTGTGTGAGAGAAAGAGAAAGAGATCGTGCATAAGCGAGAGAGAGATCTCACTCCCTGCCGAAAGCAGTGCTTTCCCGGATGTCTTCGGTGAGTTTCCATTGTGACAATGTAGCTCGTAAGAAAAATTAATGCCCTGACATCAAGGTTCAAAATGAAGGAAGAAGCCCCATGGATTATGGATCCAATTAACAGAAACCCGGTTTAATAGATAAAAATATTTGATTTTTTAATTAAATTTAAAATTTAAAATTTAAAAATATAAAAAATTATATAGAGAGATCTTTCTTAAATTAGATTTAAAAATGTTTAGATCAGATTAATCGAAATATAGATTTGAATACTATTTGATTATTAAAAAAAAAGGGACTATGGACCTTGGATATTAGCCGACAAAGGTTAAAGAAGAAGAAATTAGCAATGGCTCCACGGCTCCCTAAAGTTACCAACAAGGAGACAATTTAGCGCTTAGACCAGTGTTATCAGAACAGTACCATGTTGTGGTTGGATCATGGCTGGCCAATAGTCTCAGGGAGAAATGAGTCGGTTTAAATAAAATATCATATGAATAATTGAATCGCGAGTCAACACATTTCAACCTTGGTTCTTTAGTAAACCGTCTGAATCGCAGTATTGTAGTGGAGAACTTTTGCAATCAGTCGTCAGATATGAAAATTTCACTGGAATTTAATTCATTAATTTTTAGATAGGAGAACATTTAAATTTTTTAAAATATAAGACAATAAAAAAAATTACAGGTCAAAATTTTTAAAAATCTTTTCAAATCTATTAACTTCTCCTCTCCTTCCTCATCTCTTTTCTCTGCTCTCTTAATTTTTCAATCTGATCGATTAATTAAATTTATTATTTAATATGAATTTTGAAAGTGATCGTAGATTTTATATTTATTATGATTTTATTTTTAAAATTTTGGTATTAAAAAAAGAAAGAAATTCGGGATCGAACTCTCTCTCTCTCTCTGCTTCAATGTAATTTTCTCAATCTTGATCTGCACTTGGACGAATATTGTTTTGCAATTATTTCTGCAATTTCTGCTTCCAAGTTTCCTGATTTTTGGGCTACTGCAAACCATCACACGAACATCCTTAATTGTTCTGCAATTGTTTCAAGTTTAGCCCATTTACTGTTCTGCAATTATTTCTATAATTTCTACTTGCGGTTTCAAGGTTCTGCAGTTTCTTGCTCTCTCTCTTTCTCTCTCTCTCTCTCTCTCTCTCTCTCTCTCTCTCTCTCTCTCTAATTCACTGCAATTTCTGCAATTTCATCAATTTTCTCAATCTTGATCTGCAATTTCATCACACATACAAATTACTGTTCTGCACTTGGACGAATATTGTTATGCAATTATTTCTACAATTTCTGCTTGTCGATTGGATGGTTCTGCAATTTCTTGCTCTCTCTCTCTCTCTCTCTCTCTCTCTACTTCACTGTAATTTTTGTAATTTCAACAATTTTCTCAATCTTGATCTGCAATTTCATCACATACAAATTACTATTCTGCACTTGGACGAACATTGTTATGGAATTTCATCACACGTACATTGTTTTGAAATTACTGTTCTGCAAATTCCTATTTTGAAAATTAAGATACATCCTGAAATTACTGTTTCGAAAATTCATTTTTAGAGTTTTTGGTGCAAGGTTCTTGATCCCTTTCTCTCTCTCTTACTACAATTACAGTTCTGAAATTACTATTCTTTTTGAAAATCTTAGATTCATTGTAAATATTGGGTAATCTTGTATTTCACTTTGATTCTTTTGATTCATTGCTCTTGGGATCTTTCTCCATTAAATTTATGAGTTCTTGTTCTTGTTCTTGAGTCTCTTGTATTCTTCAAATGTATGTGTATTTTGCATATTTCTTTCTGATGGCTCTTGAGTTTAGGTTTTTTTATTATACTTTGGACATTTTGGTGTATATAGGTATTTTTGTTTTTTAAAAAAAAAATGAGCTCTGCCACGGCCGATCCCAAACCCAGATAAAGGAGTAGGGTTGTAGTAGGCTGACAGTCAGCATAAAAACTTTTATCAAAATAAAAGAGAAACAAATAAGAATTATTTTATTTTTACAATTAATTTGGTATTATTGTTTTTGACATTATTGTTTTTTGATATTCTTTATTTTTCTTTGAATAAAAAAAATCTCTTGTCAATTTAGTTTATTGTCAATTTAGTTTGTTTTATTACCCTTGTTAATCAATGTAAAAATCTCTTGTCAAAATATAAAAATGAGAGACAATAAAAATAGGATTCGCCTTAACTCACAAATTAGGGGAGATATAGGAAATAATGAATAGAAAAAAAGATTAAAATTATATGTTTACAAGAAACTAAATGGGTAGGGGAGAAAATTAGAATAATTGAATCGTATAGGTATAAAATTGGTACACAGATAGGGATAGAAATAATTGTTCATAAAGACATACATAAGAATATAGTGGAGATAAAAAGAAAGTGAGATACAATTTTACTTGTCAAGATAATTAATGGAAAAGATATAATTAATATAGTCAACGTATATGTACTCCAAATAGGTATAGATGTAATTATTAAAAAATAATTTTGAGAAGATTTAGATGAATTTATACAGACTATACCCAGTACAAAAAATTTATTTATTGAAGAAAATCTTAATGGACATATAGGGAAAATAACGAAGAATTTGAAACTATATATGGAACTTTACGTTTTGTAGTAGGAATGAGACGGAAGAAATCATTTTAGAGTTTGCTAAGTATTTGATCTGATACTTGTAAACACTTTTTTAAGAAAAAAGAGTCACACATAGTTACATTTAAAAATGAGTTGAATGCTAGTCAAATATATTTTTTTCTCACTAAAAAGAACGACAAAATGACTTGTAAGGATTGTAAGGCTATACCGGTGGAGAGTGTAATAACTCAGTATGGACTTTTAGTTGTAGATATACTGTGCTTAAAAGACAAAAGGAATATCATTCGTTGGTAGAGTCAAGAATTAAGTGATAGAAATTAAAAGAAAAAAGAGTAACAATTTTTAGATAAGAATTAATGCAAGAATCAATTTGGTCGGCTAATGATGATTTAGAAACTATGTGGGTAAAAATATCTAATAATATTAAAAATATAGATAAGGAGATACTTAGTGTATTTAAAGAGCGAGTACAAATAGGTAAGGAGTCATGGTAGTAGAATGAAGAAGTTCAAATTGCTATACAAACAAAACAAGAGTGTTATAGAAATCTTAAAAATAGAAAAAATAATGAGACATTTGAATTATACAAAAATACGAAGAAAAAAGTAAAAAAAAAATTATCCAAAAATCAAAAAATAAAGTGTATAATGAATTATCTAAGAAGTTAGAAACCAATGATGGAAAGAAAGATATTTACAAAATTGTCAAATTAAGGGAGAGAAATGGAAAAGATTTAAATAGTATTTGGTGTATCAAGACTGAAATTAATAGTATATTTGTGAGGGATGAGAGTATAAAAAAACGTTGTAATGATTATTTTTATAATTTGTATAATATGGAGAGTACAAAAAATATTGATAATATCACGATACCTGTAGATGAGATCAATAGAATTTCAAAAATAAAATTTGTTCACATAAAGTAGAGGAAGCCTTAAAGTGAATGAAGAGTAATAAAGTCTTAGGACCTGATACCTATTGAGGTGTGAAAATACTTGGGGGAGATAGAGATATCAATGTTAATAGACTTTTTTAATAAAATTTGACAAACTAAGAAAATGTCCAAAATATGGAAAGAGAGTACATTTGTACCATTATATAAAAATAAATGAGATATACAAAACTACTCTAATTATAGGGGAATTAAACTTATGAGTTATACTATGAAATTGTGAGAAAGAGTGATTAAGCATAAACTAAAATTGGAGATAAGCGTGTCTTAGAATCAATTTGGATTTATGCCAGAAAAATCCACTACTAAAACAATCCACTTACTAAGAAATCTGATTAAAACATTTAGGGTACAGAAGAAAAATTTACATATGATATTCATTGATCTAGAAAAAGCATATGATAGAGTGTCAAGAGATATATTGTGGTGGGTGTTAATGAAAAATGAGATTTCCATCAAATATATCAATCTTATTAAAAATATATATAATGGAGTTGTCACAAATGTAAGAATTTGTGGGGGTTAAGTGATAACTTTCCAATAAACATTGGACTCCATAAGGGATCGACATTAAGTCCAATTCTGTTTACAGTAGTGATAGATGAAATTACAAAGAGCATTCAGGATGAAATACTATGATGTATACTCTTTACAGATGATATAGTATTGATAAATAAAACCAGAAAGGGTATTAGTATTAAATTGGAGTTATGAAGGGACATACTAGAGTCCAGAGGATTTAGATTGAGCAGATCTAAAATAGAGTACATGAAATGCATATTCAATGATAGTCATCAGAACGATAACGAAACAATTAGATTAGGAGAATATGATATAACAAAAAATGAACGTTTTAAATATCTCAGATCCATTATTCAAAATGACAGCAAAATAAATGGAGATGTAAATCATTGGATTCAAGCAACTTGGATAAGATGGAAAAGAGCATTTTGAATTCTTTGCGATCGCATGATACCACTCTCTCTGAAAGAAAAGTTTTATCGAACGACAGTAAGACCTGAATTACTTTATGTTATCAAATGTTGGGTCATTAAACAAAAATAAGAACAAAAAATGGTTGTAACTGAAATGAAAATGTTAAAATATGGTTGTAACTGAAATGAAAATAATAAAATGGGTGTATAATAAAACTAAGAATGATAGAATTAAAAATGAAGAGATATGTAATAAATTAGAATGACAGTAAGACCTGTGTTAGTCTATGGTACTGAGATTGAAAAAAAAAACAATCGAAAGGTATTTGCTAATTATATTGATACATTTTTTACAGGGTGCTTTGGTTTTTTTATTTCTTTGATAGCTATAAAATAGGTGTTTGATGAATTAGCGGATGATAGCTATGTCTCCAAGAGAATATTTTAATGATAATAGTTTTTTTCTCTCTGATCTTGTGATTCGAGATTTGATTTCTATTATAATAAAAAATAAATAAATAAATAAATGAAAGACTGATAGCCGTTGGGATTCAACGATAACTCAAAAGTTGTAAAAGATTATGAGCATCTTAAAATAACTTTTTCTTAACTATTTTACGCAATCTATTTAAATATATATATATATATATATATATATTATTTTTTATTATTTTTCTTTAATATTTTGTTAAATAAGATTTGTTTAAGTTATTATTATGATATATATTTAGATAAATTGATTATCTTTTTTATTTAAATAATTAAAGAAATAAAATTTTTTTATAAACGGATGAATGTTTATACGATTTGCATTAATTTTTTTTATAATAATATATTTAAATTAATTATTTCTAAAAGATTATGGATATTATTATTATAAATATTATATTTCAGTATATAGCAAATGACATGAAAAATAATATCTTAAAAACTAAAAAAAATTTAACTTATATATATTTATCCTTTTTGAACAACAATTAAAACAATCAAATGTTAATAACAATTAACAAAAACAACAACAATCTAAATATTCTATCCCAAAGTTTAGAATCGGCCATATAAGAGACAAATATTGAAAAAAAAAATAAAAATATATATATAAAATATAAAAAAATAAATAAAAGTAAAAATATTGATTTAGTTTGTGCGGATTCTTCTACACCACTCATTCCTATCTAAGACAATCTATTCAACTAAATCCATAACTATCATATCTTTACGAATACATTGCATCCAAATTTTCAATGACATATCTCAACGTTTTATTAAATCTCCTATATGTAAGTTCTTTGTTTTCATAACAAGTGTGTCCTTAGATTTTTGTCGTACGTATGCAAACCATCTCAGACGGTATTCTCGTATTTTATTTACAATTGAACTAACTCCTAATTTATTACTTATCTCGTTATTTCTAATTCTATCTTTTCTAGTTTTGTCACACATCCGTCTAAACATTCTCATTTTAGATATAACCTTTTTTACTTTTGTTGCTGTTTAATGGTCCAACAATCAGTGTCATACAATAGAGCAGGTCTTACTGTAGTTTTATAGAAATTTTTCTTTAAATGTAATGGTATCGTGCGATTACAGAGTACTTCAGATACTTTTTTTTATTTCATACAACCCGCTTGAATTCTATTATTCACATCATCATCTATATTGTCATTAGTTTGGATGATAGAACTAAAATATTTATAACGTTCACTCTTTGATATTAATTAATATCAATTAACAATATATAAAAATTATTATCTATCAACAATAAGAATGAATTTTTGAAATATTTAGTGTAACTTTTAGAGAGTGGTTTTGGCTATTTGACCTTTTCATGGTTAGTAGGGGTATTTGGTTATTCAGCTGATGGTCTGAAAGTTGCTTAAAAGTCATCAATTATCCAAAAAAACTGTTTTTGTACTTTTTTTTTTTTTTTTTTTTACTATTCTACGATTTTTATATTAATGAGAACAAATAGATTTAAAAGTTGCCTAATCTCAAGAGTTTTTTTTTTTATTATTATTCTAATTGAAATATAAGTATAATTAAGAATTGAAATTTTATATAGTAATTTATTTAATAACTTTAGGAATTTATAAATGATCTGTGTATTTAGTGTCAGGCTATTAAACTCTCTTAACTAAACTCTTGAATTCGAATAAAAAAAAAAGATATTGATTGAGTGAATCCATAAATTGGATTCCACTGTTATTCGAATCGAATTAATCAGATTTTTAAGTATCGGTATAAAATAAAAAAAAAATCATAATAACTTTAGGAATTTAAGACCACTCCTGGATTTTGTAACAAATTTAAGTAATCTTCTAGGGGCAAGCTCAACAAAGTAGGGCTGCTTAATTAATGCCATTTTGGATGGCCATCGTTGCTTTCCCACTGTCAAATTACCAAGGCTGTCATTGGCAAAAGTTATACCACTGTCAAAACGTACTGCAATAATAGAGCCTTTTTTCTAATCAATAAAGACAAAAATTGCATCAAGGATGTGCACTTGGAGAAAAACAAATAAATAATAACATTTAAAATGCCAAAAGCCCAATCCCTTAAACAAGTCCCTCATTTTACATGTGAGAGACTACACTTCATCATTCAAGTTCCCAAGTAGAAGAAAAAGAAGACAATCATGTCTACCACCAGCAGCTCTTTACGGAGCTTCCTCAAGCCCCATACTTGCAGCCAACACAAAATTGATGCAGCGTTTAGCATTTCAGCCTGTCGTCCTTTGATTAACCACCAATTGTCCTTCTCAGTAGCACATGATGCATCGATTTCATACGCCGTTTTCTGCAGTTCTTACCACACTAAAAGCAAGTCAACTATGTGAGCATCATTAACACACTCCTTGTATAATTTTTCCTCTATTTGTAGACTTCTCGTTCTCTCACAAACTTCATCTCTTCACCCAGCTGCAAGGCGACGGGCGGTTCAGGTGGATGGGGCATGGACAAGGGCCCCGAAGATCGTAGGGCTAATAAGTCTCACTTCCATGGATGGTAAGCAATGGTATGATACAAGTTTTTTTTTAATGTATTTTGAAATTGATTTTTCATGACTAGTAGTTTAAGGATTTGGTCTTGATTTTGTAATAGGAAACAATGGATGGCGGGGATAGTGTTATCTATACTTTTACCTTCTTTTAAGTACAAATGGGGACCATTACAAGTCTTAAAAAGTATGTTAACAAAGTTCCCTTTCATTTTTTTCCAATAAATTTTGATATTTTTCTCTCAGTTAAGCGCGTTGATATTGATGAAGGATTTATTGGTTTGGATGGTAACTCGAGTAGATAAGGTGGACATGACCATGGAAGCAGTGGACTCAGTGTCAGAGGTGGTGGAGGAGATAGCTGAGAAAGTGGAGAAAGTAGCTGATGAAGTTGGGGATAAGCTTCCTGAGGATGCTAAGCTCAAAGATGCTTTGGAATCTGTTGAAAGTATAGCCAGAGAAGCAGCCAAACAGGCTGAATTGACCCAGCAGCTGATTGACAAGGTACTAAATTTTTGGTTTATCCTTTTCCGTTTTTAGGTTCTTTCACCCAATTAAATTCATTTATTGATTCTCCACAAACTCAAGCTATATCACACACCACCGGCCCTTGTGGCAGAGTGATGGGGGGAATGGTGGATTTCGACCCCTCCATAATTCACCATCCCTCAAAACAATGATATAACAAAACCTAAGCCGATTCATTCTTTTTCCAATGATGGGAGATACCATTTATTGAGTCATCATGACAATGATTACAAGTGAATTCCACAAAGTGTTAATCGAAAAGTGTTTTTGAAGAGAGAGGGAGAGAGGGAGAGAGGGAGAGAGTGAGCGAGCACGATTTTGTAATACTTTGAATTAAATTAATTAAAATATAATTTTTTATTGATCCGTCAAACAAAGAGAGAGAGAGAAAGAGAGTATACACAATAACAGAGATTGTGTTTTAAGCGTGCAAATATCAGTGGCATTTGCCCTTAACAAGGATTGTTGAAAGATTTATAGAAACCCCCCCCCCCCCGGGGGGCCGGGGGAATATGACAAAACCATGAAATCAGCTGTCTGCAGAAGTAAGAATTTCTCCAAGAATTTTCTAAGGAATTCATAAATAAAGAAGAAAGAGAAGATGTGGAAAAAACTATATGTAAAAAGGCACTGTTTGTCCTCTTATTTGAAATTAAATGGTTATTAATTTCACTTGTTCATGCATATAAATTCTCTGATTTATACTAACATAAAGTCTTTAATTTTGAATTGGCAGAATGTTTAGTTATAACACGGGTGAAGCCTACCCTTTAAGACAAACGCAGCCTTACACCTACATTGAAATAAGTGTTTAATTTTTTATTAAAAGCACCGGAAATCTAGATTAATAACTTTTTCAATATGATTATAAAATTAATTAAAATCATTAAAACTTGAATCATTATAAAAATTTTGATTATTTTTTAAGATAAGTTATCAGTATTAATATAAAAATTTGAATTTAAAATTTTATTTAAATATATCTGTTTAGCTATTAAATCAATGAACATTGATATTAAAAAAAAAAAAAAGGAAAAATTGATTATAAGAGTTATAGAACGTATCTTTTCAGAAGGACATATACCCTGCTTTAGATCCACATAAACCTACCCTTTCTTGTAGTGTCTTGTCAAATCTCTTCTTCATCCCACCAACCCCACGAGATACACAAGCACAAGATACATATAACTACTGGTCAACCCCCACGTCCCTGTGGTGACGACCGGACGACTTTTTAATTTTTTTAGATTGAATTTAGATGAATTAAAATTTAAAATAATTCAATAATATATATTTGTATACTTTCTTGACTGCCCTTTTCATACATATGTCTAAGCAAATACAGTATTCTTGCATTCTTATATTATAAATTTTGTACAAAATATATATACATATTTTCTGAGTATTATAAGAATTCATCAGAGAAATTTTAAGTATAGATGTGTCCACATAATTTATGACTAATTAATGAATTTTAAATTTCAAATGCAGAAAAAAATAATCGCAAACTATTTAGAAAAATTTCTAACTAAATATTTGCACATTTCAAGGTAAAAAATCCAATAAAATCTTGACAATATTATACATTATTTTCTCTTTCCTCAGATAAATAAGGAAAGAAAGTAAGACAAATGAGTGAAAATGACTTTCAAGTTTCAACCCTTATATTTTCTTTTTAAATTTATTCCCATTCTTTGAAATCTTGAGTTCAAGTGTTTTCTACGTGTATAATTTTTTTTTTTTTTTAATTTAAGTCAACAAAAGTTTAAAATGGTCCAAATTTTTGGATCCATTTGAAAAAATATGCATGTGATTCAGGAACAAATAAGAGCCAAATTCATGGGTTAGAGTGTCTGACCTTGAGAGTCCTTGATAAAAAGAAAAAAGAAAGGCAAAATTTTATATGTTATATAAAAAATTCTGTTTAAAATTAAAAAGAAAAATTAATTTCTGTTTAGCATTAAAAAGGGTACTAATGAATAATGTGGAGATTTTAATTGTTGTATTTTCATATATTTTTCAATCCTTAAAAGAAGTTAAAATTTTTTCCATCCTAAATAAAAGATATTTGTTCTACTTTTGAACAAAACAACAAAAGTTTTAGTTGATAATAACTGATCATCATTAAATAATTGAGGTAACTTCATCCATGTTGCTTAAAACTCCGAATAATGTACAATCTCCTCAGTTATAAATTATAAAAAAAAAAAAAAAAACCTAAATTTTAATTTTAACTCTTAGCTCACCTATCCTTTAAAATGGAACATTAAACATAATTTTGTGATTTCAAAACTACATTCCTCCATTTTGTAAAAATAGAGTAAACAATAGATTGTCATTTTAAGTACCCGTTTAGCAGGGTTTTTTTCGGTTTCTCTTCTCCTACGAAACAAAATTCATTCTCCTTAATAGTAGCTTTTCTTTTTTAATGAAGAAAAATAGAACAAATAGTTTTAAATGAGAAGCTTTTGAGAGAAGCTTTTTCTTCTCCCTTTTTTAATGCTCCAACTTTTCCATAACCATGTTTATTTATTCTATTTATACTCTCACTCAAATGATGTGAAATTTTAAATATATTCATATCATAAATGTATTCATAAATGTTATAATTTGGGTAGGTTTAAATATTTCTTTTTTTATAAATTCCATATATGTACATAAATAGTTTTTTATTACATTTATATGACTTGAATATTCATAAATATATGATTTATATTATTTTCAAATTTCTTAATTCTTTATATTATATAAAAATAATTTTATTTTTATAAATTTTTGATTTTAATAGTATAGGAAAATAATTAATTAATTTTCATTTTAATTATTAGTGTTTATACATTTTTCTAAATATAGATATATGAATTTTAATTAATCAATGGTGATGTATACTATATATGATAATTTTATTAAAAATAGAGTTTATAAAAAATATTTTATCAAACACCTTATGTATAAAAATGAGTATAAAAACAGTTTTTAAAATTAAAAATATCAAACAACTTTTAACTTTATTTCAAAAGAAATTAATTTCTGTTTCTCCTTTAAAAAAAAAAAAAAAAATCTATCTACTTTTGTTCACTCTACCATCCCTTGAGACCAACTTTATCATCTGTAGATATTGATTATTAATTGACATCTCAGCTAATGAATTATAGTTCAACTGATATCATTTTTTTTTTTTTAGAGAACTTAAGTTTGAGCCTCTCCTACACAAAAAAAAAAAAAAAAAAAAAATGACACCTCGACAATAAGATCAATTACAACAAGCAGCTAAAATTGTGAGAGCAAAAATAATGTTTGTGTAGAGCTATTAGCTCACTTTTTACATTGGACAATTGCCTGTATTTTCACTATCTATTCTGGCATATAAATATTTAATTATAAAAAAGATTATTTTTCTTCTTACATCTTCAGCTACAAGAAAAGGAGAAAGAGGTTGAGGTCATATTAGGGGAGGAGAAGCGTAACGCACAAGAAGTAAAGGACAGCACCCCAGTGAATCAACAATCAACCTTGCATGTACAAGGAGATGATTTAGCAGCTAGCCAGCCCAAAATAACACCAAAAGAGAAAGCAATGTAGCTCAACCAAACCGGGGAGCTGGCTCATGGCTCGATTAAACCTATTATTATTTTTGTGACTATTGATATCAATAGAGTTTGTAGTCGTTGAATCGTGATCGTAATGATCGTTATGACAGATTTATCGATCACTAACCTCATAATTATCGAAACCAATGAGAATAGTATAAAAACTTATAAACTGAATCAATAAATTTGGGTTTAGAGTTAAGCTGTAGGCCCTTCGTTCACAAATTCTATTTGGGATGACTTCATGTTTCTTACATGCTTGCTTAGACACTTTGAAGATTGGCTAGTTCGAAAATGAACAACATTTGGGCTTGTTTCACGTTTTGATATGCAAAATTCCAATTTAAATTATGTTTTGATTTAATTTATTATATATTTTATTTTTAATGTGCAACAAAAACAGTTATAACAGTTTTTTTTTGTACATATTAAAATTCGAACTCGAATTTATTACAATGAAAAAGGAAAAAGGTGTTAGTTGAGCTAAAACTCATTGACACAGTTAGAACAATTTAGCTCAAATGTCATATTAATGAAATTTTAGTGTTAATCACAAGATTTAATTGATGTGTTTGCCCTATCTTGTGTTGTTTTATTGCATATATCCAAAAGATTGACTGTCTATAACGGAAAAATAGTGACTTAAATTTTCTTATTTCAAATGCAAACACTAAAATTATACACACAAACACACACAGAATTTCGACTCTTTCTCAATAAATCTAGGCATTTTCTTTTATAAACTATCGATATCTAATAATCATATTAGATTTGATTAAATTTGATTCGAGACGAGTTAGGCCATCTGGTGTCTATTTTATTCATATATAAAACAAAAATCTAAAATTTTGTTTAGGAAAAAACTGTACCCAGTCACTGTACCAAGGGCGTTGGTGCTGCCTGGGCTTCTAAAAACCATAGCCTCTTACACTAAATTAAGTGAAATTTTCTTTTTATTATGTTTGAAGACAATGTTGAGTACCAACATCAATAGTTACCCTCCCTCCCTTTTTCTATACATGGAAAGAATTTTCTTTTTTTGTTATTAGTTCGTTTAGTTTATAACAACTTTAGACTTTCAAATGCACAAGAAAAGTCCGGTTCTGAGCTTTAGCCTATGGTGGCCACCGATACCTCGGTATCTATTAAATAAGGTTTCAGTTTCAAGTTTAATTCATGACATTAATAAAAATTATAAGAGTTTGGTTTTTTAAAATTTCGATCGATTCGAAATGAATTGAGTCGAAATCAATATTATTTAAAAAGAAAAAATACACAACTGATCGCCATGGCCCAGGTGGACCCGAGCATGGGCCAGACCACAACGCAACCAGTCCGGTCAAAAAACTTTTTTGGGAGGTTCAATATTGAATTTTGTTTCAAAAAATCAATATAATCTAAAATATTAATTGAATTCATATCTTATTTTTAGCATTTAATACTTCATATAAATCTGGTTAATTTGACCCGATCTATACTACGGTCTAGAACTAATACAGCAGAACTTTCTGAGGACCCTAGTTTGACTGACCAAATCATCAGCCCGCCTGTTTTCCACCCTTCACAGCCATCAGAATAAATTAAATGTATTTGTTATTTTCATTATATTTCGTAGTAATATTTGTTTATCATTTTTATTATATTTTGTCACTCACGAAAACCCTTTACAATGAAAGACTTGAACTAACAAGTTCCGGCGAGGATATCATACTCGTTGGTGCTTGACCATTAATCGATCAATATCCGGGTCAAATGTTGTGAGGTTTAATTTAAGAGAGAACTCTTCTAACTTAGTTGGTATTTTTTATTCTTAAATTTTAAATTCAAGATTTAATTAAAAGATTTAATACTTTTATTCATTAAATCTGATTGTACCTTATTTAATAGGTCTCTAAAATCATGCATGGTTTTCCGATAAGGAAGACAATCACCATCAAGGTCAAATCTTTCCATATCTCTTGAGGAATTCTAAATCTTTCAGAAAACTCTAATTACAATCCTTACCATATTAAAAGACTGGAGGCAAAATGAAACTAAGGTTTTCTACACCCCTAGGAAGGCTATAAATACAGAGTATAGGCAACTTTCAGATGAGACTCAGTTTTTGACACACGAAAGGGAGACGATTTTATATATCGTTCAGAGAGGGGTTCTATACCCAGTTCTATACATCGTTCAGAGAGGGATTCTATACCCAATCTTATTTGTCATTCAGAGGGGGGTTTCATACCCATTTACACACACCGATGAAGGTAGGGCTCCATGCCCAATTCGGTAGCCAGTTCTATATCATCAGGGGGCAGGATTTCATACCCAAATATATTCCACCAGAGGTATGGTTTTTACATCGATTCTATACACGATCAGAGGTATGACTCTATACGTATGCTTTTATGTTGCATCACGTGACTTCACATATACGACATGCATAATGCTTACTGTGCAATATGCATACATGCTACACACACACACGGGGGTTCTGACATTCGCTTAACCAATACATAACATGACAGAGACCACAAGGTCATATTTCTCTCGGCTGTATTCAGTTTTCCTTTTGTTATTACCCTTCTTGACTTGAGTGTCAAAGTCCCCTCGCCGGGCCAGTCCCGGTGGGGTTTTTACAGGTTTTTCATCCATGAAGAATCGTAGAGCACCACTGCCATCGGCTTCCCACTCGAATCAGAAGAGCAGGTATCTGTAGAGCGAAAATCAACCCCAACAGATTGGTGCCATCTGTGGAAAACGACTAACTGATAAGCCAAAAAATCTCTACGACCCAATTTTTTCGAACGAAGGGATCTGACCCCCTGAGCGAAAGTCGAGCCTGAACTGTCCTACTCTCACCAAACGTCGGGCCTCAATTGCCCAGATCTTTTCGAATGAATGTGTCACTAAATTGGGATAGAACTCTCCGAACGGACGGACACTGCCTTAATCTCTAAAGCCTTTAATTGGCCGGAGGGTCTCATTCGTCCAGATCCTTCCAAATGAAAGTGTCACTAAGTTGGGATAGAACTCCCCAAACGGGCAAACACGGCTCTAATCTCTAAAGTCTTTAATCGGCCGAAGGGTCTCAGTCGCCCAGATCCTTTCAAATGAGTGTGTCACTAAGTTGGGATACAACTCCCCGAACGGGGGGACACGACTCTAATCTCTAAAGTCTTTAATCGGCTGACGGGTTTCATTGCATATATCCAAAAGATTTAATTGATGTGTTTGCCCTATCTTGTGTTGTTTTATTGCATATATCCAAAAGATTGACTGTTTATAACGGAAAAATAGCGACTTAAATTTTCTTATTTCAAATGCAAACACTAAAATTATACACACACACACAGAATTTCGACTCTTTCTCAATAAATCTGGGCATTTTCTTTTATAAACTATCGATATCTGATAATCATATTAGATTTAATTAAATTTGATTCGAGACGAGTTAGGCCCTCTGATATCTATTTTATTCATATATAAAACAAAAATCTAAAATTTTGTTTAGGAAAAAACCGTACCCAGTCACTGTACCAAGGGCGTTGGTGCTGCCTGGGCTTCTAAAAACCATAGCCTCTTACACTAAATTAAGTGAAATTTTCTTTTTATTATGTTTGAAGATAATGTTGAGTACCAACATCAATAGTTACCCTCCCCCCCTTTTTCTATACATGGAAAGAATTTTCTTTTTTTGTTATTAGTTCGTTAAGTTTATAACAACTTTAGACTTTCAAATGCACAAGAAAGGTCCGGTTCTGAGCTTTAGCCTATGGTGGCCACCGATACCTTTCCCGATCGATGATTGAATATCGGTATCCATTAAATAAGGTCTCAATTTCAAGTTTAATGCATGACATTAATAGAAATTACAAGAGTTTGGTTTTTTAAAAATCCAATCGATTCGAAATGAATTGTGTCGGAATCAATATTATTTAAAAAGAAAAAATACACAACTGATCGCCATGGCCCAGGTGGACGCGAGCATGGGCCAGACCACACCAGTCCGGTCAAAAAACTTTTTTGGGAGGTTCAATATTGAATTTTGTTTCAAAAATTCAATATAATCTAAAATATTAATTGAATTCATATCTCATTTTTAGCATTTAATACTTCATATAAATCTGGTTAATTTGACCCGATCCATACTCCGGTCTAGAACTAATACAGCAGAACTTTCTGAGGACCCTAGTTTGACTGACCAAATCATCAGCCCGCCTGTTTTCCACCCTTTACAGCCATCAGAATAAATTAAATGTATTTGTTATTTTCATTATATTTCATAGTAATATTTGTTTATCATTTTTATTATATTTTGTCACTGACGAAAACCCTTTACAATGAAAGACTTGAACTAACAAGTTCCGGCGAGGATATCATACTCGTTGGTGCTTGACTATTAATCAATCAGTATCTGGGTCAAATATTGTCAGGTTTAATTTAAGAGGGAACTCTTCTAACTTAGTTGGTATTTTTTATTCCTAAATTTTAAATTCAAGATTTAATTAAAAAATTTAATACTTTTATCCATTAAATCTGATGGTACCTTATTTAATAGGTATTCAAAATCATGCATGGTTATCCGATAAAGAAGGCAATCACCATCAACGTTAAATCTTTCCATATCTCTTGAGGAATTCTAAATCTTTCAAAAAACTCTAATTACAATCCTTACCATATTAAAAGACTGGAAGCAAAAGGAAACTAAGGTTTTCTACACCCCTGAGAAGACTATAAATACAGAGCATAGATAACTTTCAGAGGGGACTCAGTTTTTGACACACGAAAGAGAGGCAATTCTATATATCGTTCAGAGAGGGGTTCTATACCCAGTTCTATATATCGTTCAGAGAGGGGTTCTATACCTAATCTTATATGTCATTCAGATGAGGGTTTCATACCAATTTACACACACCGACGAAGGTAGGGCTCCATGCCCAATTCGGTAGCCAGTTTTATATCATCAGGGAACAAGATTTCATACCCAAATATATTCCACCAGAGGTATAGTTTTTATACCGATTCTACACACGATCAGAGGTATAACTCTATACGTATGCTTTTATATTGCATCACGTAACTTCATATATACGACATACATAATACTTATTGTGCAATACCCATACATGCTACACACACACGGGGGTTTCAACATTCGCTAAACCAATACATCACATGACAGAGGCCACATGGCCATATTTCTCTCGGCTGTATTCAGTTTTCCTTTTGTTATTACCCTTCTTGACTTGAGCGTCGGAGTCCCCTCGCCGGGCCAATTCCGGTGGGGTTTTTGTAGGTTTTTCATCCATGAAGAATCGTAGAGTACTATCACCATCGGCTTCTCGCTCGAGTCGGAAGAGCAGGTATTTGTGGGGCGAAAATCGACCCCAACAGATTGGCGCACATCTGTGGGAAACGATTAACTGATAAGCCAAAAAATCTTTACAACCTGATTTTTTCGAACGAAGGGATCTGACCCCCTGAGCGAAAGTCGGGCCTGAACTGTCCTACTCTCACCGAACGTAGGGCCTCAATTGCCCAGATCTTTTCGAATGAATGTGTCGCTAAATTGGGATAGACTCTCCGAACGGACGGACATGGCCTTAATCTCTAAAGCCTTTAATCGGCCAGAGGGTCTCAGTCGCCCAGATCCTTCCAAATGAATATGTCACTAAGTTGGGATAGAACTCCTCAAACAGACAGACATGGCCCTAATCTCTAAAGTTTTTAATCAGCCGAAGGGCCTCAGTCACCTAGATCCTTTCGGATGAATGTGTCACTAAGTTGAGATAGAACTCCCCGAACGGGGGGACACGACCCTAATCTCTAAAGTCTTTAATCGGCTAACGGGTTTCAGTCGCCCAGATCCTTCCGGACGAATATGTCGTTAAGTTGAGACTTAACTCCCCGAACGGGCTCACATCACCTTGCTTCTACCAAATGTTAGGCTATCGTCGTCTAGTCTTATCACAAGAATACAAGGGTGACGAGTGAGTTTCTTTTCATTTGTACAAGGTTTTACTCATCACATAGCACAATGGAAGAAGCAGACTCTTTGTAATTAGATGATACTGTTATCGATTCGACAACTCGTGGTCCGGCCCTATTTTCTCTTCTTTGGGTCACCAGCCTCTCGTATCGCCGAACACAAACTCCATGTTAGCCTTTAGATATTTTACTTTTCATAACACACGCACTCTAGACTCTTGGTCACTGCTTGGCCAAACACTTTTGTTTAAATCTCTTGACTTGATAATCTCTAATGACCTGTTGGTCCCTAGATCTCCTAATCATCTGAACCGTTCGATCCGTTGGTCTCTCAATCATTCGATTTATTGGTCTCTAACGCCCCATTGGTCTCTAGTTCTCCTGATCATTTGAATCTTTTGACCTGTTGGTCTCTCCATTGTTCTATTTGTTGGTCAACCGACCTCACGATCCTTTGATTTCTCGATCGTTCGACCTGTTGGTCTTTCCATCTTTGGATGTGTCAATCTCTCAATTCTTGATCTCTCGATCGCTTGGTTATTCGACCTCCTGACCTTATTCGCCTCGCATAGATAATCCATCGGTTATCTGTCTCATGATATTTTCTCATTTAAGTTTTCTCAAATGAACTTTCCCAAACGTAGAGTGTCATTAATGAGGGATATAACTCCCCGAACGGGTAGACATGACCCTCCTATCTAGAGTCTCCTATCATTCGTACGCGTTATCAATGAGGGATGTAACTCCCGAACAGGTGGACGCGGCCTAACTCTCTAAAAATTTCTTATCATTCGGAGGGCCTTAGTCGCCTAACTACTATCATTTGTACGCGTCAAATATGTCATCTCAAACTCTAAGAGCCTATATGCCTACTATCAGTGATGATCGTTCCCTTGTCATAAGGAATCTTGTCATTCCACACTCCACTTAACGATTAGTACGAACGAGCTTGTGTCGTCGTAACTTATCTTTAGAATCTATCTCTCTGAACGGGCCCATGTCGCCCTGATCAACCGATGGAATTTATCTCCTTGAATGGGTCTATACCACCCTCAACTATTCGACTTGTTGGTCTCTCCATCGTTCGGTCTGTCGGCCTCTCAATCTCTTGTCAGTTTCCTGACTCCCGGATCGCTTGATATTTCGACTTGTTGGTCTCTCCATCGTTTAGCCTGTCGGCCTCTCAATCTCTTATCAGTTCCTGACTCAAGGATCGTTTGATTTTTTGACCTGTCGGTCTCTCCATCGTATAGTCTGTCGACCCATCTATCTAAAGTTTCCTGTCATTTGGAGGGCCTCAGTCACCCAGCTCTGGTCGTTCGGAGGGCCTCAATCGCCCAACTCCTGCCGTTCGGAAGGTCTCAGTCACCCAGCTCCTATCGTTCGGAGGGTCTCAGTCGCCCAGCTCCTATCGTTCGTTCGGAGGGCCTCAGTCACCCAGCTCCTATCATTCGTTCGGAGGGACTCAGTCGCCCAACTGCTATCGTTCGGAGGGTCTCAGTCGACCAGCTCCTATCTTTTGGAGGGCCGCAGTTGCCCAGCTCTTATCGTTCGGAGGGTCGCAGTCGTCCAGCTCATATCGTGCAGAGGGTCTCAGTCACCCAGCTCTTATCGTTCGGAGGGCCTCAGTCGCACAGCTCATATCGCTCGTTCGGAGGGCCTCAATCACCCGGTTTCTGTCGTTCGGAGGGCCTCAGTCACCCAACTCTGGTCGTTCGGAGGGCCTCAGTCGCCCAGCTCATGTCATTCGGAGGGTCTTAATCGCCCAACTCCTATCGTTCGACGGATCTTAATCGCCCAACTCCTATCGTTCGGCGGGTCTAAGTCACCCGGATCCTATCATTCGAACGTGTCATCAATAAGGAATGGAGCTCCCCGAACGGGCCCATGTCGCCCCGATCTACCGATAATGATCTAATTCCCCAAACGGGCCTATGACGCCCTGATCTACTGTTTGACCTTTCGGTCCGTATTCTCTCGATCGTTTGACCCGTAGGTCTGGTATTCTCTCGATCGTTTGACCTGTCAGTCTGATATTCTTTCAATTGCTCGACCTGCCGGTCTGATATTCTCTTGATCGTTCGACCCGTCGGTCCGGTATTCTCTCGATCGTTCGACCTGTAGGTCTGGTATTCTCAATCGTTCGACCCATAGGTCTGGTATTCTCTCGATCGTTTGACCTGTCGGTCTGATATTCTCTCAATCGTTCGACCCATCGGTCCGGTATTCTCTCGATCGTTTGACCCGTAAGTCTGGTATTCTCTCAATCGTTCGACCTGTAGGTCTGGTATTCTCTCGATCGTTCGACTTATCGGTCTGGTATTCTCTCGATCTTTCGACCTGACGGTCTGGTATTCCCTCGATCATTTGACCTGTCGATCTGGTATTCTCTCGATCGTTCGACCTGTCGGTTTGGTATTCTGCTCGATCGTTTGACCTCTGGATCTCACGATCACTCAACCTATCGATCTGTCAATCTCTCGATCACCTGATGACTCGATCTCTTGATGACTCGATCTCTCGACCATTTGATCTCTCATTCTACTGGCCTACTGATCTCTTGACCTTTCGATCTTTTGGAAGACCCCTTACAATATATTCTACTCTAATACCATTTCTTCAAAATACAATTCGGAGTGGAGGCAAATGATGGTACTTTATTTAATAGGTCTCCAAAATCATACATGGTTATCCAATAAGGAAGACAATCACCATCCAGGTCAAATCTTTTCATATCTCTTAAGGAATTCTAAATTTTTCAGAAGACTTTAATTACAATCCTTACCATATTAAAAGACTAGAAGCAAAAGGAAACTAGGGTTTTTTACATCCTTGGGAAGGTTATAAATACATAACATAGGCAACCTTTAAAGGGGATTAAGTTTTTGACACACGAAAGGGAGGCGATTCTATACATCGTTCAGAGATGGGTTCTATACCCAGTTCTATACATCGTTCAGAGATGGGTTCTATACCCAATCTTATATATCATTCAGAGGGGTGTTTCACACCCATTTACACACACTGACGAAGGTAGGGCTCCATGCCCAATTCGATAGCCAGTTCTATATCATCAGGGGGCAGGATTTCATACACAAATATATTCCACCAGAGGTATGGTTTTTACACTGATTCTACACACGATCAGAGGTATGACTCTATACGTATACTTTTATATTGCATCACGTGACTTCACATATACGACTTACATAATGCTTACTATGTAATACGCATACATGCTACACACACACACGGGGGTTTCAACATTCGCTCGACCGATACATCACATGATAGAGGTCACAGGGCCATATTTCTCTCGACTGTATTCAGTTTTCCTTTTGTTATTATCCTTCTTGATTTAAGCGTCGGAGTCCCCCCGCTGGGCCAGTCCTGTTGGGATTTTTACAGGTTTTTCATCCATGAAGAATCGTAGAGCACCACCGCCGAGCAAGTATTTGGGGAGAGAAAATCAACCCCAACAAAATTGATTGTTCGTAAGGTTTTCGTGGGAATCTTTCCGTTTTTCCATGTGTAATGGTTGTTCACTTGTTTGTCTAACCTCACAAGCAAAGAATTTTTCCTCCCAATACTCTCTCATACGGGTGATCACGGTTCGGTTCGAACTGTGAATCGAATCGGAATTAATGGCTCAAAAACTAAATCGGATCCGCTTTTTCTTATGGTTCGGTTTCGGTTCCTAAATTTTAGGAATCAAAACTGGAATCGGAACCAGAATCAAAACCGTAACTGGTATCGGAATAGGAACCGAAATCACATATTTTTTTGTTGAAACCGGAATCGAATTTTTAAAAATAATTAATTTTTGCTTTTGAACAAGTACTAAACTCATTCAAAATTCAAATTTTTATTATTGCATCACCATTATAATAATAAACATGCACAAAAACCAAAGTCATTTAAAATTTAAATTTTTCATCATTATGTCATAACAATCAACATGTACAAAAATCAAAATAAATCAAGTTTATGTAATTATAAGAATAATAATGTATATATTCTTTTTTTTATTTGTTGATGTAAATTTATTAATCAAATATATTTCGATGAGAATTTTTTTACGATAAATGTTTAATTTAAAGAGTTACATAAAATAAACAAATCGGTGTAAGTCAAATCTCCACATGCAAAACTTGAGTTTAAATATAATTTAAATTAAAATAAGTCGATCGAATTAATGAATTGAAAAACAATATAATTAAGTCACATATTTCCTATTAAAGAGATGAGAGAATTAAAATTAAATAATTTAAATTTTGAATCTAAACGGTTCGAATCGGAACCGAATCGTAAGGAAACGAAACCATCAGTAAGCAGTTCGGTTCCAGTTCTGGTTTCAGTTCCGGTTCCGGTGAATGACAAATTTGAACCGCCAGTTCTGGAATCAGAACCAAACTGCGTGGAACCAAAACCAAAACCGTTGGTGAGCGGTTCGATTCCGGTTTCATTGAATGATGAACTGGAACCGACGATTTTGGAACCGAAACCGGCGGTTCCGGAACCGTGGTCACCCCCTACTCACTCACTTTCAATTCCCTTTTAAGAAACCCTTGTACACTTTCGCACCAATTGATTGATAAATTTTTTTAAAAAAATATAATTACGTTAAATTAGTTATTAATCGGAGAAAATAACAAATTAGTTGTTAATCATTCTCTCTCTCCCTCCCGGTGAAATAGGGGTCCAAGATTCATATTTTGTAGGTCCTGAAGGATCTCTTTCTTGATGATTTGAAGCCGGTGAATGGTGGTCTCTTGTCGTTCCTCGGCGGCGCTGCTTCCTCCGCTGCTACCGTCATCGCGCCATTGGTCGTCAGCCGCGTTTGATTGCCCCCGATCTGGTCTAGCTTTTGGATGGAAAAGATGGATTCAATGAAGAAAAGATTCTGAGCTGCATTCTTGATGGGGGCTGCAATCATCTCTTGATCTCCGCCTTCAATTGCATTGCAGCTACATTCTTGATGGTAGCCATGATATCTTTTTGCTCCTACTCCAAAACCTCAACTTTTTGCTCCAATTATCGAGTGTTACAAATTTTTTTTAGGAAGCAGCCTCGGGCAGTGAATCTTGGAATTTCGATGAGGCTCTATAAGTTTCAGCATCTCACTCTTTTTGCCTCATTTGCAATGGGTGTCTTGAATCTTCACGATGTTGGAAGGGGGGCTTTAAACAGGTCACATCTACAGATCTCGGCCGATGCAGCAAAATGGTTATGGAGCTAAATGATGCTTTGGATGAAAAGAAAGATCTCATTGATCTTGGACTTGCATTGGATTCGGAAGCCCTTGATCGTCTGATTCAAAATCATCCCAAAAGAAGGAAATTGAGGAGGTGGAAGAGAAACTTGAGGCTGGACAAGCAAAAACTTCTTGTCAAGACTCTTGACACCGATATTCTTGGATTCGTTTATGGTGACGTTCTTGGCAGAATGGAGTTAACATTATTTATTTGGAGCATCTTTCTCTCTCTCTCTCTTTGGTTAATTTGTAATCTTTTTTTTTTCTTTTTTTTTTTTTTTGGAAGAACCTTGACACAATAGTTGAAGGTCACGGGTTGAGGCGTAGAAACAGTCTCTTTGCAAAAATACAAGGGAAAGACTACGTACATATACGCTTACTCCCAAACCGACCTCAATTGTTAGGACAAAGGCTCTGATTGATTGATTGATTGATTGATATAATTATGTTAAATTTGATAAAATTCGATTCAAATAGAATTAGACCTTTAAAGAGTAAATCTCTCATAATATCTGTTTTTTTCATACACAAGACTTGATTTCTAGAATTTATTTAAGGGGTATTAGTATCCGACCCTTAAACCGACTAAACCTCCAATTAATTGTTAACAATATACCAAATAGGATTCAAAGTTAAATTTTAATAAGTAAATGTCGAATTCATATACTAATAGAAAGTTTTACTAATATACATATATATATATATATATATATATATATACATATGAATTTTTAATATGTAATTTATAAATTATTGTAGTCGGTAATACCCAAAGAGCTAAAATCTAAACTGGCCCTTGTATATATTGTTTGAAATTTTAAAAGAATAATTACATGAGTAGACCATCTTTGTGTCAAAAATTGTGGCTTGGCTTCATATTTAATGCCAATGCTGGCATCTGTAACATGAGATGCATGTGCAAAATCAATTGAGTTAGAGATTGTAAATTTAAAAAAAATAAAAATAAAAAAAAAAAGTGTGAAACATCAAGAGATTTGAGAAAAATAAATCTCTGCAAATGTGTGTGTGTGTGTGTGTGTGTGTGTGTGTGTGTGTGTGTGTGTGAGAGAGAGAGAGAGAGAGAGAGAGAGAGAGAGAGAGAGAGGAAACTATAAGCTTCAACTAATGGATGAGGAAGGTGAGAACTTTAATCAAGGAGATCTAGGAGGAATCGGGGAGGAAGGAAAATGGGCACAGAGGAGCAGTAAGAAGGCCAAACAATCTTCGGGGCTGGAAGAAACAGTGAATAAGGTTTCCTTGAAGGATATGCTCCTGGGTTAATCAAGTAGGGGAGAACAAGAATAAAGAGAGGTAGACATGATGGCAGATGAGGGGATGGAAGAGTTTCTGGAGGATGAACCGCTAACTGAGCATATAGGCTAAACGCCCGCCATTCAAGTGACAAATGAAAAACTCAGAGAACTATGGAACCCATGGAGATACTAGCTCATAATCAAACTTCTGGGGAAGGTGATAGGTTACCAACTCATGAACATAAAGATAAATACTATGTGGAGAAATGAAGGAGCAATTGAGCTAATTGATTTGGGTGAAGGATTTTTCTTAACTAAATTCTTAAACAAGCAAGATTACTACCATGTGCTAATAGGGGGCCCCTGGATGATCTATGATCACTATTTAACACTGATAAAATAGCATCCTTGGTTTCAAGCCCACACCGTCAAAGTCACATTGACAGCTGTATGGGTTTGGCTTCCACAACTACCAATCGAATTCTTTGAGGAAGAGATATTATTCGAAATTGGTCGTCTCATTGGAAAGCCTTTGAAGATAGATGGAAATACAGCAAATGCTCTTAGGGGTAAGTTTGCAAGGATCTGTATTGAGGTGGACTTTAATAAGCCATTGGTTTCAAGAATTGGCATTAGAAATAGGGTGCAGAGGGTCGAATACGAGGGCCTCCACACAATATGTTTTACATGTGGGAGGGTGGGTCATAATAGTGAAAATTGTGAGGAAATCAGGAATATTGAAGTAATGAAGCACCATGATTTCCAACCGGAGATGGTCAGTAACAGCGATTTTCCGACAACCACCAAGGAGGGGCGGGATGAGGGGTTAGGTCCGTGGATGCTAGTAACTCAAAAACAAAGATAACCTAGAAATGGAAATCAGAGGGAGAGGGGCGAGAAATAATCATACCATAGGAACAGATTTGCGAGCTTTTGGAAACTCAACGATTCCTTGGAGGTTGCAAATATGCAGCAGAGCAGGTTATCAGAGGGCCCAGTCGAGGAAGCAAAGACACGATAGTATACAGCAGGCAGGCATGGGAAAGGAAAGAATGAGGTGAGAATAGACAATAGAAGAAAGGTAACGGGACATTTCTACGATGATACGATGATATCAAAAAAAGAGGGGTTATCGGGAAGAGAAGAAGGTTGTAGAATGATAGAGATAGGACAGAAGAATAGTAGAATTGAAAGGATAAGGCAAACTAATGGGCTAGGTGCTATGGATTTAAGTAATAAGCTTGGGACTATTATGAAACCCAAAGGAAAGGAAGGGCCTCAAAGAACCATTGAGGAGTTCATGGGCCTAATGGAGTGCAAAGAGGATCATATAGGCTTAGGGTCCATAGAGGAGGTTGATGGGGAATGTAGAAGCCCACTAGATTACTTAAACCTAGATGAAGGGAGCTTTCAAACATTTGATCCAGGAAAGGACTACCCAAGCAAGGAAGCCAGAATTTAAAACATAAAGGTTTTCGAGCTCATAGGGGAGAAGGGAGTGAATGGGGAGGTGAAATCAAGGGAGGAGGGTATGGAATGCGATTTTTAGTGAGTTCTGAATCTTTCCTCTAGTATCTTTATTTTCGATGAGTTGGAAAATTATAACTTGGAATTGTAGGAGTATTGGTAACGCCAAGTTCAGAAGGGTGTGTAGGGAACTGGTGTATAATCAAGAGCCAGATATTTTCTGCTTATTGGAAACTAAAGCTAGATCTAGTAAATTCTCAAGTTTCTTGTCCAAGCAAGGACTTGAAAGAGACTTTGTGGTGGACACAAAGGGGCTTAGGGGTGGTCTCTGGCTTAAATGGAATAAGAACAAGATAGAGGTGCAAGTGGCGCAGCATTCCTATTAGTGGATTCATATGAGAGTGAGAGAAGGCAAATTCTATTGGTGGCTCACTTGTGTTTACGTTCAACCTTACGAGAAGGATAAAGCTACCTTTTGGGAGATATGAAATAGTTAGCCTTAAATATTATAAAGCCCAGGTTCATGATGAGAGATTTTAATAATATCGTAAACAACAATGAGACGATTTATAGAAACATCAAGGTGTGGAAAAGAATAAATAAATTTAGAAGCAGGTGGTTAGACTGTAATCTTCAAGACTGCATTGCAAATGGCAACAAATTCACTTGGACTAGGTGGAAGGAGGGGAGGATTGTGCTCCAGGAGAAGCTGGAAAGAGTGTTTGGTAATATAGAGGCGAATACCTCTTTCCCTGAAATGAAAGTTTTTAACCTTCTGTGCATCCATGGAGATTACAGTCCCGTTATTCTTCATACAAGTCTTTTAGTTCCTCTAAGGTCAGAATGCAAACCTTTTAGGTGCGAAGCAGCTTGGTTAATGCATCCAAGATTCAATGAAGTTTTTGCCAAAGCCTATGAAAGTGGGGAGGGTTTCCTTTATCAGGCTGTCAAGAATATAGTTGAGAAGCTCAAAATTTGGAATAGAATTTTGAGAAGATAAAAAAGGGAAGATGGAATCCCATTAAAGTGGTAAGAAACGACCCTCCAGTTTCTCACCTATTCTTCGCAGATGATCTCATCTTATTTGCTAAGGCAGAGCAACTAAATTTGAGTACTATTATGGAATGTCTTAGAGAATTTTTAGTCAAAAGTGGTCTTGAAGTGAACCCCTCTATACCTAGGATCTGGTTCTCGTCAAAAACTCCTTAGACAACCAAAACTTCCCTTACGATAATAAGCAAATTCATTCAACCCCTCTAAATCTAGGATCTGGTTCTCATCAAAAACTCCTTGGACAACCAAAACTTCCCTTACGATAATAGACAAATTCATTCCTACAGATGATTTGGGGAGATATCTTGGGGTGCCTATTATTCATAGAAGAGTTAAGAAAGACTTCTATAACCACTTGATGGAGAAAGTTAGAAATAAACTAAGCAGTTGGAAGGCTAAAGTCTTGAGCATTGCAGGGAGGAAAACCCTCATCCAAGCCGTAACTACTATCATCCCTATGTATACAATGCAGACAACTTGGCTCTCTAGTGAAACCTGCTCCAAGCTAGATAAGATGAATAGGAATTTTTTGTGGGAAAGCAAAAAAGGGGAGAAGAAAATCCATTTGGTAAGGTGGGATATAGTTTCTAATTCTAAGAAGTTGGGTGGGCTAGGAATCCATAACATGTGAGAGAATAACATAGTGATGCTTGCTAAGCTTGGTTGGATGGTAGTGAAACAGAAGGACACTCTTTGGTGTAAGGTAGTCATAGCTAAATATCTTAGAAAGGATAGTTTTCTCAATTGCAGAAATGGTGCAGGTGGATCAAGTTGTTGGAGAGGTATTTTGAAGAGTAAATGCTATATTAGAGATGGGATAAAGTGGAAAGTGGAGAATGGTTAGGACATTGACTTCTAGAAGGACGATGGGTTGGGGAAAGAAGTTTGTTGGAGCATGCTGTTTGGCCGTAAGAGAGAGATTTACCTCTCTTTAAAGTAGGAAACTTCATTGATAAGGAGACTGGGTGGAAGGTTCAGGAGCTTAGAAGGTAGATCACTAAGGATAAGATTGAGGAAATTTGTAGAATTATGATCCCAAGAAGGGGAATAGAGAAGGATGCCTTTGTGTGGAGGGACTAACAATGAAGTTTTTTTTAGTGGCAAGTGCCTATGATTTCATGACCTCCAACCATGCTAATAATACTCCCAACGAGGAGACTTCTTGGGACTAGGTTTGGAAGAACAAAATCCTAAAGAGAGTAAAGCTCTTTCTTTGGATGGCAGGGTGGAGAACATGCTTAACTAATAGCAAATGGAAAAGAAAAGGCCTAACAAATGATGACTCCTGCCTACTTTGTGGGGAGAGAGAGGAGACCTTAATTCATGTCCTTAGAGACTATAGAGAATCTAGAGAAGTATGGTTGTTGTTAGGGGCTGATCGTGGGGGAAAAGGAGAGTTTTGGGAGGACAACTTGGGGAGTTCATTAAAGTAGGTTAGTACTGGTAAGAAAGGATCCATTCATCTGAAAGGTGGGATCCTCTTCTCTACTGTAGCTTGGTTGTTGTGGAAAAGGAAATGTTTGTTGGTTATGGAAATTAAGAAGGATAATATAACATTGCTGAGGAAAACCAATTATATTTGCAGGAACTGGAACCAGGCTCTTGAGAATAGGGAAATGGTTAAAGAGAACCTTGAGGTTTGGGTCAAGTGGAAGCCTCCAAATGGTGGGATGATCAAATTGAATTCAGATGGCGCAGTCGATCCTTTATCCAAGCAAGCAAGTGTTGGTGGAGTTTTAAGGAGGGAGGATAGTAGATGGGTTAAAGGTTATACTATCAACATAGGTAAAGCTAATGTTATGGCTGCTGAGTTTTGGGGTTTAAGAGAAGGTCTAAAACTTGCCAGAGATATGCAGATTGACAAGCTCCAAGTGGAGGTGGATTGTCTCCCTTTAGTCCATCTCCCAGAAAATCAGGATCAAGAGAATCATCCTCCCCACATTAGTATTAAATAGTGCAGAGAGCTGCTTGAGGAGTTGAGAGTCCCCAGAGTAATTCAGGTGTTCGGATAGATGAACAGCTGCGCTGATTGGCTGGCCAGGATGGGAAGAAAGGCTTCTAAAGGGATCAACTTAATTGATCAACCTCTGCAGGAGCTGAAAAAAATCTTGGAGGAAGACATCATGAGCCGGAGAAAATGGCACATGAGAATTATTAGTTAGCGCGCCAGTGTTAGTTTTTCGTAGGTTGTCTGGGCTATGGGTTGGCCCCTCTCTTTGAGTTGTTTCTTCTTTCTTACAAAAAATAAATAAATAAAATAACGTTTGCTATAGGATAATAAGAGATCTAAATATATCAAACTCTTCTGAATTAAGTAGTGATCTCAGTTTGAATCTTAAGAATAAAGAAAATTGATTTGGGAAAACTAATTCCTTGACGAGCCCTACAATGCTTGGGCCAGATTAGCCGACACAACCTAGATACCAACCGATAAAAACAAAAAAAATGGGGTCTAAATATTACCTAAAAAATCCTTTTTATCTTTTTTTTTTTCATGTTTTATATGCAAAATTTAATTAAGATATATTATGGAATGGTAAAAATATTGTCAGCATATCATTTTTTAAGAGATTAAAAATATTATCCCTTTCAAAATATAATAATAAATTAAGTTAATATGTAGCTGATTTATTTTTGAGAGTTACAATTTATCTGTATGTGGTTCTCATGGTTGGTTAGGCGCCCCCTGGCAAACAATCTCGTAGTTCAGTTTTTTAGCAATTTGCCCCTTTGATTTATTCGGTTAACCTCAATTACAAAATTAATATATATATATATATATATATATATATATATATATATATATATATATATTTAGTTTAATTTATTCCACTCTTTTGTTATAAATTGAGAGTGATTACAAATCAACCGATCACTGGCTCGTTAAGTAAACTCTTGTATAATACTTTAAGTTTTGTGTATGAAAAAAAGAAAAATTTTATTATTTAAGAATTTAATTTAATTTAAATTAAATTTAAAATGATTATTGAATATAAATAATTTATAAAAAAAATTGTTAGTAAAGAGAACGGAAGGGTATAGAGCAAGCACAAAAGAGAGAGAACACAAAGAAAAAGAAGAGAGCAAAGAGAGGAGAGAGGAGAGAGGAGAGAGGAGAGAGTATGGAAAAAGAAACTGAATATTTTTAAATGTTTTTTCATTCTGACACATTGATATTCCAATGAAGAAAAGATGAGATGTAGAAAATATGCATTCATCATAGACATCTTTTGATTTTGTGATTATATTGCATGATCATGGGTATTTATGAAATTGCTTGTCAATTTTAAATTCTATCAAATGCAGGAAAGTTACTTCAAAATTTTTATATAAAATTTTTATATAAAAATTGTCAACATATTTCCCAACATTTTCAAGAAACATGGGAGACTATTTTAAAAAACCCTAGACTTCTCCGGTCTTCCCTTCTCTCTCCTTTCTCTTTTTTCTCTGTCACTCTCTCCATTCATCGTCGCTGCTGCATGTGAAGATCCTTGGCCGACTGGACATTGCCGCTCTGCCCGTTGTCAAAGGAAGCTACTGGGAGGTATGTTCTGCTACGAACACTATCTTCTACTGAAAGTAAATCATTTTCTCTCTTCTCACCATGAGCATCACTTTTGTTAGAGAAAAAGATTATGACAAAATTAGGGTAAAATGAGGGCAAAATTAGGGTATTTGAGCAAAATTAGGGCAAAATTAGGTTAATTTAAGGTTAAATTTGAGACTATTTATATTTTCATAATATAATTAGATTAAAACTAAAACAAAATTAAAGCAAAATTAGAACAAAATTAGGATGAAATTAACTTAATTTAAGTTTAAATTAGATTAATTAGAGTAAAATTAGGGTTTAGGATCTAAGGTCTATAGTTTATGGTTTAGGATTTACTTATTTTTATCAATAAAAGTAAATATTTACATAAAAGTAAATCCAATATACCCAAAATAAAAATTATTAATAATTTTAAAAAATAATACATATATTAATAAAACTAAATCAAATTAAAATTTCATAACATATATATAACAAATGAAACAATATAGTGCATACAAATTATTAACAATTTTTAAAAGTAATATATATAAAAGATAATATTAATAATTATTGTCAATAAATTGTATAAATATGCTATATACATAAGTAAATCCCATATATACTTTTATTAATAATATATATGTATTATTTTTAGTTAATAATTGTTTTATTAACATAAATTACTTTTTATATGTAATGCATATAAATTTTTAATAATTTTTAAAAATAATATCTACTAAAGATAAATATTAACAATTATTGTTAATGAATGACATAAATATTGCTATATACATAAGTAAATCTTATATATACTTTTATTAATAATGGATATGTATATATGCTATATATGTATTATCTTTAGTTTTTTCTTTTGTCAAAAAAACTCCTATTTGGGGAGGAATGTCATCCCTAATTTATTAAATAAAAAACCAAATACAAGGAAGGAGCCATAAACCTAGCCTCCCAACAATAAAATGAATTTTAGAAGTAACACTCCTATATAAAGATTATTTCACTAATCTTATTGAAGGAAGAGATATGCAATCTAATTTTTAAAAATCTCGTGTAAGCTGTTGAAGTTGTAAAAAATCAGAAAAAATAGTATCCAAGTGACATCTTAACTTGAAATTTGAAAGAAAATCTGTAGGTTTATTTGCTTCGTTATAACAATGTGAAAAAGGATATGATTCTATGTTTGTGCTCGAAAATAAAATCTATCTCTCTTCGAATATGCCATGGAATTTTATAGACCTTTTGAAGCATTTTGATAAGTACCAAAGAATCGGCTTCAATATGAAAATGAGAGAAGCCACAAGACACACAAAATTGAATACCAAATCTCATCGCTTTAACTTCAGCTTGTAGACTTGTAACACAATTAAATTTGCATACAAAAGCCAAGATAGAATTCTCTTGATGATCCCTTAATACACCTCCTCCCCCCTTTCCCTAGATTGCCTCTAGAGCTACCATTGGTGTTAAGTTTATAATATGAAATGGAACATTTTCAAACAACCGGAATACATATTTTTTTATGCTCAAAGGAAGAGGCATGAAGACATAAGCTATCCCATGAATACAACTCCTCTACTACCGAAAAATTGACTATATACAGCATCTTAATATGCAGAAAATTTCTTTTAGCAATGGTTTCCTAGCATATGAGAACATTGTCCAAAAAATATTCACTATGAACACACCAAATAAACCAACAAATAATGAAAGGGAGAGAATGAATCAAAAATTTTGTCCTACTCGATTTAACTTTAAAACTCCACCAACTCCATAATTTATCCCTAATACTCTGTCCCGAGTTAGGAACAAACGGAGCATGGCTGAAACTACTCCATAATCGAGAAGCTAGATCTCCATACACAAATAAATGATCACATGTTGCATTCGAAGACGAAGATACACAGCAAAGGCATTTAAAAGGACCATAAATCCCAATCCCATTCAAAACCGAAAATAATGGCAAATAACTCTAAAGAATACACAACATTAGAAAAGAGAATTTAATTGGCACATTATGACTCCAAACATGAGAGAAAAGCCATGAGAAGTTAGCATTAAAGAGAGCTAAGAAAGCTAATTTTACCATAAAATCACTCGAGGTTGTTAGAAGCCAAACCATGAATCCTGGCCATTTAACGATAGGGGATGAATAGAAAGGAACTTCTCTACAATCTCTTCTGGCAACCAAAGATTTAGAAGATCTTGGTTCCATTAACCATTAGAGACAAAATCACGAACCACATGATCACTAACATGGTCTAGCTGAAGAAAAAGAGCACCCGAACCAAGCCAATTATCATACCAAAAGCTTACCATTAGGACTCTCGGCCCCATTTTGAAAGGCCGAGCTTAGCTCATTTTGGAGCCGGACCGAGTTTGGACTCAATATTTAGGCCTGTTTTAATTACAGGCCGAGCCTAAACAATATTAGGCTTGGCCCGGATTAAGCCCAACCCACATAAAAAATTAAATATGTTTAATACACTATCCAAGAATCTTACTTTCTACACCTAACTAAGCCTAGAGAGAGAGATCTTGTCTTGTAATAAAAAAAAAAAAAAGTGATCGTCTGCCTTCCCAAACCCAACTAAGCCTCATTTCCCAAGAGAGAGAGTGTGTTCTTGTCAAGATCTACTTGTTGAAATTTTCTTCTTCTTCTTCTTCAAGATGACTGTTCTTCTTCTTCATTGGTCACCAAAGGCCATCACTCGGAGCACTTTTCTTCTTCTTCTTCAAGATCTACTTGCTGAACTTCCCATTACTTCACAAAGAGAGGCAAGAAGAGACAGAGCACCACAACAAAGCACCACGAAACCATTTCTATGGTTAGGGCTTCTCTCTCTCTCTCTGCAAGTTCCCTTCTTTTCCTTCCGCAAAAAAGAAAAAACTTTATTCACTGCCATCTCCATCTCCTCTGTCTCATGTGCTTTCCTTTTTCTTACTCTCTCTCTCTCTCTCTCTATACTCTTCTTCTTCTTCTCCGATTAAACTTCTTCTTTGATTAAACGGACACTCTTCTTCCTGTCAAGGTCAAAGCTTGAGCTTGTTGGATGATCCATCACTAAAGCACTCTTCTTCTTTTTTGAACCTGAATGTGTCTTTCTATATGGAGATCTGGATTTTTTTAGAGAGAGAAAATGATAGGTTCTGTTTTTGCCTCCATTGTTGAGTTCGATGAGAGAGACTGCGACGGTGGTGATGCTATCTTGCACCTGCAGTGTGTATTGGTTCGCCCCTGCCTCTCTCTTTCTGAGTTTTTTATTATTATTATTATTTCATTCAAGTTTGGGCCTGGCTCAAAACAGACCCGAGACCCTTTTATTTTTTTGGGCCGAGCTCGAGCCTCAATTCTTCGATTTTTTGATTTTTCTCAGGCCGATCTCGGGCTCAAGCCCACAAAAAATTTACCGAGCCAAGCTCGGGCTTCGTAAAAGCCCGAGTCAAAAAGCTCGATTGCCAGGCCTACTTACCATGCCATCATAAAGAATCCATGTGAGTTTGGATTCCATCATGTCTCTCCCATCAACCCAATGTCTCCAAGCAAAGGAGGCTCCATACGAAACATTAGCTAAAACCGCATAACAATTTTGAGGAGTATTTCGCATGTATAAACTGAGACCAAAGGGATGCTTAACGTCGAAAATTCCACCACATTTTACGTGAGGATGCATTGTAGACCATTGCAAGAGGACGAATACCTGCACCCCCATTATTAGTCGGATGACATAAATCAGCCCATTTTATTCAATGAAATTTTGTTCTATAACCCAGGGATCCTATAAGAATTTTGCACAAATTTTCACCAAGTCAACAAAAACACCTTTGGGAGGAGTTGCCACAAACATTATATGCACCGGAATGGAACTAAGAACATATTTTATAAACACTAACTTCCCCCATAAGAAAGGAATTTGTTCTTCCAAAAGGCCACTTTCTTAGCTATCGAGTTGAAAACATCTTCAAAGAAAATTTTTTTCCTTCTTCCCATAGACAACGGGCATCCAAGGTAACGAACCGGGAAATATTTTTGAAAAAAAAAAAACCTATTACCTGGACAATAATATTCTCTTTGTAGCCGAGAGACTTAGATGACATAAAAAGTAGCTCTTAGATGGATTAATTTTTTGTCCCGAGCATTTTTCATATACTCATAAAGAGTCCATAACTCACCCAAAGAACGTTTAGAAATTCCAGAAAAAATGATAATGTCATCTACATATGCCAAATAGGTGATAATAGGATATGCACTTGGGATTTTGAAAGGAAGAAAACCCTTCTTTCAACCAAAGCATTACGGAGATGAGCTAGAAATTCTACATCAATAATAAACAGAGTTGGGGAAAGAGGATCACCTTGCCATAATCCCCTCAAGGTTTTAAAGAACCCATGATCAGCTCCGTTTATATTAACTGAAAACCAACAATTAGAGACCAGCCTCCATACCATAACAATGAAGCATTCACTCAATCCCATCATGTGAAGCATCTTAGTGAGAAAAATCCAAAATACCTAATCATAGGGCTTTTCCATATCTAGCTTAATAGCAACATTTCCCTTTCTTCCTCTCTTCATATATGAAATTAATTCTTGAGCCAAAAGAAAGTTATCTGAGATCACCTGGCCTTTAGCAAAACCATTTTGATGATGAGAAATCAACCAAGGTAAAAAAAAAAAAAAGGAGATAATCTCACTGCCAAGATCTTTGCAATAAATTTATTAGTAAAGTTGCACAAACTAGTAGACCAAAATTGAGAAAATGATTGGGGGAAGCTAACTATTGGGATTAAGATGAGGGTAGTAGAAGTGATCAAACGAGAAATATCTGCACCACAAAGAAGCTCACCACTACCTTATACACATCCTTTGCAATAATCTCTCAGCCACATTGAAAGAAACCTCCCGTAAAACCATGTGGCCCAGCAACACTATCTTTGTCCATCAAGAAAAATGCATTACGCACCTCTTCCAAAGGTGGAACCATTATCTTGTAAGAGAGGATCGGCTACACCAGTTGAGGCACATCTCCTAGATTGACACCCATTTCGTCCTTGAACAAACCAGAATAAAACCGAATGGATTCTACTCCAATTTCCTCCTCCGATTCTACCCATCTTCCCTTGGCTATCTTTACTCTATAAATGGCTGTTTGAGCTCTTTTCTCCTTCACCCCTGCATGGTAAAATTTAGTATTTTGTCCCCATCCTTAAGCCACTTAATTCTTGCCTTTTGTTGTCAAAATTTCTCCTCTATGATTAAGCCACACCTCAATTCTACTTTAGCTTTCATTATTGTTGTCCGGGCCTCAATTGTATCACATAAAACAACGAAATCTTCAACTTATTTGAGATTTGTATCAGCATTCGTAACAAGTTGAAAAATATCTCCAAACTCCTATTTTGACCACCATTTAATATTTTTCAGTTTGGCAACAAGAATTTGCAATGGGCGACCATCCACTTCAATATTCCAATGATCCTTTAATATTTGCAAAAATTTCTCATGGGATATCCAAAAAGTTTGAAATCTAAATGGCCTCAGTTTGTTGTCAAACCAAGATATAAATGATAATAAAAGTGGGGAGTAGTCCGAGGGATCCCGAGCCAAATGTCATAATAACAAATAAGCATTTAAAAGAGGCACTAAATCATTTACAAGAACTCTATCAAGATGGTTTCTCTTACGCGATTTAGGTATATCACAATTTCGGACAAATATACCCTAGTCGAGTATTGTGTAGAGTATAAAATAAGTGTCGATCCCACAAGATATTTTATACTACCAAATATGAATAATCCTAATCTAAATTGATCAAATCAAATCAAGTGGTGAAAATTTTAAAAACTAATAAAAACAAAATCTAAAATACGAAACTATAATATGATAAAAACCCTAAGACATCGATTTCATTTATTTTTATCTTTTTACATGGTCAAATCTCTTCATTCCCTAAGTTCATTAGCTAATAATTTATTATTGATGATGACAAATTTTTCTAAATTAGATTCACGAAATGGTCATGCAATGAATCTCTAATTTGTCTAACCGAAACCCAATGGTCATGCAATTTCGATTAAATCAAGCCGCCTTAAGTTTTGTAAAAATCTATAAATTAAGATTTCTCTAAATCCCCACACATGAAATTAATTCAATGGTCATGCTCATAATTTCATGTGAATTTTATTATTTGGACTAATCTTGTACAATTATATTGGTCATGCATGTAATCAATTTCAAGTCATCAAAACGTCGGACCCAAAAACGTTTGAAGCATTAAGAACAATAATAAAATCTCATCAAAATAATAATCATACCAATAAAACTTAAGGGAATGAATAAAATCAAGCCATGTATTAATCAAAAAATAAAATCTATCGAATCCTAGAAAAAATAAAATTAACTAGATATTGAAAAGAAAAATAAGAAAGTAAAAGAGAATATTACAACTCTTATTTGCGCGAACATGGAGGTCGAAGTCTCTTGGGATGGAGGAGGCTACAAGGGTTTGTAAAGTGGTGGAAGAATGAAAAAAATAAAAGAAAAATTCCTCCCTAAGGAGCTGCCCTATTGCCACATATATATATGAGTGAAAACTCTAGGAAAAATTTAGTAACTTGGACTATTTTTGAAGTTTGGACTTTGAATTTGATTTGGAAACTTTCTTTTGCTGGTTGATGATGATCTTTAACTTTTCAAATACTTAAAAATTTTCTTTTCTTCAATTTGGATAATTTCTGAAACTATCAGCAATGCAAATCCAAAATTTTAGCACCATGTTTACATTTTGATTCCCAGTTTCAGTTTTTCAGCATTGCAGTAATTTCGACTCAATTTTTTAATATCTTTTAGTCTGACCCAGCCTCTGAGGTCTTCGCAAGAGTTGTAGGGCTCGAAGTTTTCTTTCCAACGCCATAAAAATCATCTTAATCAGATATCGGAATAAAAAGTTATGGTCAAAATACTTAATATTATCTGTCCAGTCCGAAAATAGCAAGTTTGCTCCATTTTTTCTAAATCAATAATTACGAAAATAAATCAATATAAAATAATAAAATATGGTTCAAATCAATTCTAAAACATATAAATAAATACTAAAAAAGATATAATTCAAATGTATAAAAATATTACTATCTCTTTCATACACGAGTCATACCTTCCCTTTTGTTGCACCATGTAAACGTTCCTCTCGAAAAACCAACATCAACCAAAGAAGCTTCCGACATAAAGGATAAAAAATCAATAGACTCAACAATATTAAAAGGTCTTCCACCCTTTTTTCCCCTTCCTCTATAATACAATTAAAATTCTCACCAATAATCCAAGGAAGATTTTGAGGAGTATCTTGAAGTAAAGAAGACCAAATATCTCGCCTTTCTTCCATGGTACATTTAGCATGCACTCCTAAAGTTTAAACTCATAAGCAATGAATGCTTGATCATTACCGAGAGATGTTGAGGACTTTCAGCAGCCATTCTTAAATTAATAAAAGAAACCCTCATCATCCAAACCGTACCACGAGAGTTAGAGATAGCAAAATCTAAACCCAATTTCAATCGAATTGTTTCCATTCTACTTGTGAAATTTTTGGTTCAAAAAAAAAAAAAAAAAAACCAAAGCCAACTTATGCATACGAATGAGATTTTTTAATCTTCTAAATTGATGGGGCTTTGAAACACCCCTAGTATTCCACAAAAGAATATTAATCATTGGACAGTAGGAAAAAGAATTTACAAAATTTTTTACCCTCAATCAAAAATTTTGATGCGAAAGAAATTTTGTTGTGACTCTTTTAGATCGATTTTTAGAGGCCACCATTATAAATTCATTTGAGTCCTCTCCATGCACTTCCACCTCAACCAAGGAATCCAGATTATAATTTGCTATACATCTCAAGTGTTCTTCCTAAAAAATATTCTCGTCCATTGACTCCGTGATCAGAGAAACCGCCCAAAGGGATAAGTTTCCTGCTGAGATGACATTCTCCATCAAATGCTCATGAGTGAACTCCAAATCTTTCTTGGCATCCTAACAAACATCCATTAATGGATTTTCACATTGATTAGCTAGAACCAGTATCATCAAGACCACTTTCTTGTTGATTTCTCTCAACATAAGTCTCTGTACCCAGTTGTCCTACTTCCTATGAAGAATCTCTTTCCATAACTGGATTTTCGCCACCTTCCATGTCTGTTAATTCTGCCAATTCTATTCCATTCCATATCTATACATCTCTCACAAGAATACCCATTTCCTTTTTTTACCCCTAATGGATTTTCTGCTTCACTCAAGGGAGACTCCTTGTTGTTAGCTGAATCTGGATTTTTCTCAGTCTCTTGTTCTTTTTTATTTCTTTCTTTCTGATCCATAGGAACATAAATTGATTTCGTCTTTAAATTCTAACAGTTCCCTTTCTGAATTTTTGCTTGCTGGTTGATTTCATTCTCCTGCTAATGTTTATTTTTTGGACCCATTTGACATTCATTCCAACCATGGCCAACATTTTGTATAATATTTAGGAAGGTTTGTTGGTATAATGGGCTGCCAAAAACCCCATGTGTCTCCAACTGATCCTTCCTATACTCTTTGAGGTATCGATTTCAAAAGATCAACTTCTACATAAACTATTGCCATATTAGGACGAGTTGAAGAAGATGTTGCTGAATCAATATATAATAGTTTGCTAATGGAATTCACGATTGAAAAAAGACTATGCTTATTAAAAAAAAAAAAAGAATTGGTAGACATGATAATGATAATCATACCAGAACAAAGACATGAAAACTAGGGATCCATCACCAGGTTCTCATAGGAAACTTTTTCATTTGCCATAAACCTCTTGTCCATATCCGAAGAAAATCTCCCTCCTCAGAAAATCCTAGTAAGATATGCCTTGCATCAAGATGGCCAACTGTAATCGATCCTCTTAAATTTAGAGTGGCAAAAAATTTTCTAATCTCTTCCAACTTTGGTCTCCCATAAGAAAATTTCCCCTGCCAAAACAAGCTTAAAAGGAGTAGCAAGATTATCAATATCATCCTTAGTAAAGAAGACAACAAGTTCACCTTTAAAAGTGGATGGTTGCTTGATTTAAATTGGTGAAAGAGATGACAACTTAAAAAGTGATGAAAATAACCTTTTTGATGGAGAGATCAGTTGAAGTCCTCCAGATAATGACTGAAAAGGCTCCATAAGGGCCGATCTTAACAAAAAAAATTCAATGTAGCCACCTCTAAGAATCAAACAGTCAGGAATTTTGAAATCCTAAATGTCGAATTCCACAAATCAATAGAACCACGAAAACAATCAAACTACAAACTTAAAAATGATGGAAGTAAAACCTTAACCATCGAAATCACCAAGTTCCAGTAGGAAGTAGGACTAGCTGAAACCCTAGCTACCGTAGATGTGAATCCTAGTAGCCACCCTCATTTTTTCTCTCTTCAACGTTTTTCACTCAAATAAAATGCAATTGATTAATGTTAAAAATTCAATGGCTTCTTTTTTGCAGTTACATTATGAAGTATGGATTAAATTTGTCATCTCCACCGTAATCTTGGTTGGTGTATACGCATTCTATGGCTAACAAAATGCTAATCCTCTTGGTTCAATGCCAACAATCATATAAATAAATTAACAATTGGTTTATTGTTATAAAACTAAAGAAAATATTAAAAGAAGAAGAAAATAAAGAGAGAGATTTCTTATTCTCTTGAATGTATTATATGTAGAATGAGAATACAAATAGAGTATTTATACAACTTGAGATATGTACATAATTGAAAGACTCTAAATTCAAATATTCTCCCAAATTTGTGATATTTTCATATTATAGTATTGATATATAAAAAATACTATTAATGACAATATTATATCCTTTTAAAATATTCACCTTTCATATTTTGGACATCTATCCATATTTCTTAGCGTTTATAACATTTCTCCTTGGATGTCTATTACACAAAGAATAGATCTCGTTAAAATCTTACTAAGAAAAAACCCCGTGAGAAAAAAATCCCAGTAAAGGAAAAAGAGTACGCTATTTAAAATGTTTAATAATGTACTTACTCCTCCTGTTGAAAATATCCCTTGAGATTTTTAAGTCGATACATTCCGACATCTTTCACTAATTTTATAAAGGTGGTAGTTAGCAGTGACTTCGTAAACAAATCTGTTAAATTCTCACTCGATCGAATTTGTTGAATATCTATATCACCATTCTTCTAAAGTTCATGAGTGAAATAGAATTTTGGTGAAATGTGTTTTGTTCTGCCACCTTTGATATATCCTTACTTGAGTTGGACAATACACGCTGCATTATCCTCATATAAGACCGTTGGTACTTCTTTTCTTAAATATAAATCATAAGATTCTTATATGTACCAAATCACAGATCTTAATCATACACATTCATCACATTCATGACTAGTTTCATGAATTACTAAAATTTTAGCATGATTAGAGGATGTAACTACTATTGTTTGTTTCAAATAACACCAAGAAATGGTGGTCCCACTATATGTGAACACATATCCAGTTTGTGATCAGCATTATAAGGATCAGATAGGTAACCTGCATCTGTAAAATCAAACAATTCTGTTTTGAATAATTTAGGAAAATATAGACTCAGGTCTTTCGTACCTTGTAGGTAACGAAAGATATGTTTAACCTCATTCCAATATCTTCGGGTTGGACAAGAACTATATCTCGTTAATAAATCTACAAAGAATGATATATCAGATCGCGTATGACTAACGAGATACATAAGTGGTCCAATTGCACTTAAGTATGGTACTTCAGAACTAAAATTCTCCTCATTATTTTCTCGAGGTCAGAAAGGGTCTTTATTTACATCAAGTGACCTCACAACCATTGGGGTGCTCAACGGATATGCTTTGTTCATATAAAATCATTTTAGTACTTATTCTGTATAAGTTGTTTGATACACAAGAATTCCATTTTTAAAATTTTCTATCTGTAATCTAATACAGAATTTTATCTTTCTGAAATCTTTCATCTCAAATTTATTTTTCAAGCATTCTACTGTTTTTGAGAGATCTTTAGAATTCCCAATAATATTCAAATTATCAACATATACTGCAATAAAAACAAAATCACATCCAGATTTCTTTATAAAAATGCATGAGCAAATAGGATCATTCTTATATTGTTCCTTTAATAGATACTCACTAAGTTGATTATACCATATGCGACCACATTGTTTTAATCCATATAACGATTTGCTCAATTTGATTGAGTAATGTTCTTGAGAACTAGAATTACACGCTTTTGGCAGTTTAAATCCTTCTGAAAGCTTCATATAGATGTCGTTATCCAGTGAGCCATACAAATAAGCTGTAATAACATCTATTAATCGTAAATCGAGTCTCTTTTGTAATCCAGACTAATTAGAAATCACAAAGTAGTCATATCCACCGCAGGAGAGTATATTACATCATAATCAATACCTGATCTTTGTGAAAATCCTTGCACAACTAAACGTACTTTATCTCTCATAATTTCACCTTTCTCATTTCGTTTCGCACAAAAATTCATTTGAATCCCACTGGTTTTACACCAATAGGTGTATGGACTACTGGTCCAAAAACATTTCTTTTGTCAAGGAATTTCAATTATGCCTCAATTGTATTTTTCCATTTTGGCCAATCAGGTCTATGTTTGCATTCATCTATAGACTTTGGTTCAATATCTTCATTTTCATTCTCAATACTCATTACTATATAGTATACAAAAATGTTATCCACATTGACATTATTTCAGTTTCATATTTCCCCAGCCATAACATAACTTATCGAGATCTTATGATTATCAATATTTTCAGGTACCTGATATTCTTTTGGAACATTGTTTATGGCTGGTATATCTTTGGGACATGTAATATCCTCATCTGGACCATCTAATTTCTTTGCTCCTTTTGTATTTCGAGAATTTTTATCTTTAGAATAATCAGTTTACCACGTTTTGCGCGCACTTTGGATTCATTAACAATGTTATGTTATCCTTCAGGGATATCAATTCTAATATGAACATTAACAGCCGAAATATGTGATTTGGTCACTCTTTTATAGTCAGCAAATGTGTCTGACAACTGATTTGTTAAACTTTGTAAATGAATCATCTTTTGAACTTCCAGTTCATATTGTTTTGTTTGAGAATCAAGATAAGACAATGATGACTCATTCTAACTAATTTTATCTCTAGATTGTTTATTCTTTTCTCCTCCTAATGTTAGAAAAACAGATTCGTCAAAATGACAATTAGCAAAACGAGCTGTAAACAAATCTTATGTCATGGATTCAATATATTTAATAATCGATGAAGATTCAAACCCAATGTATATCACAATCTCCTTTGAGATCTCATCTTAGTTCGTTGTGGTGGAGTAATAGGGACATATACTACACATCCAAAAATCCTCAAATGGGAGATATTTGGTTCCTGACCATGAACCAAATAAAATGAGAAGAAATCATTACTACTTATTGGTCGGATGCGAATAAGTGTTGCTACGTATAAAACAGCATGTCCCTAAACAGAATCTGGTAATTTTGTTCTCACAAGCAATGATCTTACAATCAATTGAATATACTTAATGAGCGATTTTGCTAGACCATTTGAGTGTGAGCATGCGCTATAGGATGTTCTACACTTATCCTGATTGACATATAATATTCATCAAAATTTTAGAATGTAAATTCACCAGTATTATCAAGATGAATTTTCTTGATCGGATAATCTAAAAAATATACTCGTAATTTAATTAATTGAGTGAATAATCTCGTAAATATCAGCTTTCGAGTTGATAATAATGATTCATGTGACCATTTTGATGCATCAATTAAAACTATAAAATATTTGAATGGTCCACATGATGGGTGTATTGACCCACAAATATCTCCGTGTATTCGTTTTAGAAATTCAAGAGACTCATAACTTATTTTGGTTGGTGATGGTTTCACAATTAATTTGCCTTGAAAGCAAACAAAACAAGTAAATTCATTGGATTGAAAAATCTTCTGATTTTTTAAAGAATGTTCACATGAATTATTTATAATTTTTTGTATCATTATTGACTCGGAATGGTCCAACCGATCATGCCAAATAATAAAATCATTCAATTTAGTAAACTTCTAGTTTACTATTGTATATGTTTCTCTTACATTAATGTATGTGTAATACAAACTGGAAGAATATGCAGGTAATTTTTCTAATATCCTTTTCTCAGTCAAAATTATACTCATGATGTGAAGATATTCAATATTTCCTTCACTAGTTATCTCAATATGATATCCATTTCTGCAGATATTTTTAAAACTCAATAAATTTCTTTGAGACTTGGAAGAGTATAATGTTTCATCAATTTCAAATTTAGTTCCTCTAGGCAAGAATATATTGGCTCTTTCGGATCCTTCTATCAATTTTATACTCTCAGATATTGTATTAACATTGGTCTCTTACATTACCAAATAAGAAAAACATTTCTTATTTTCTAAAATAGTATGTGTAGTGGAACTATCTATGAGACATATATCTCCACCTTTCATTGCAAATTGAACCAGAGAAGTATCTATTTTCAATAAATGGACAAACATTTTAGAATTCATAACAATGTTAATACAATAAGTTCTAAAAATTTATTTTCATGACTAAATAAATAAATAAAATAGTTAAATATGACAAATATTTTAGAACTAAACTCATTTAAAATAAAATACAATTATATCCTAATAAATTCTAGATAAATCTATTTTGGACAGTTCCATCGCCAATCAAGTATTGAAATTTTCCTCCAGGGAGACATATTTATGCTCTACTAGAATTTTTAATTAATTTCGTAGTACCACTTAAGCTATTAATAGTTGTTTCTCTCAACTTCAGGCAGGAAGAATAATTCTTATTATTTTTTTTGAGTAGTAGTTGCTTTCTTCCAATTTCAGGCAAGAGGAGTAACACTTGCTGCAACACTATTAATAAACCATTCTTATTTCTCACCTTAGAATATTTTCAGAACTTTTGAGAACTTATTTGTCTTTTCTCATCATTATTGTCTCATTTCTGATTGTGATAAATTTACATGACTACTTCTGGTAGTTTGATAAATTTATATAATCATGACAATCACTACAATCATGATCTCTTTTATATAACAATACTTAATAAATTCATTTCAGAGAATAGATTAGAACCACTTCTAGTGGCCTTTATTATATGTTGCTGCATTCACTTCAGGGAATGGAGCGGCTCCGATTGGACGGGCCCCATGATTTTTCATCAGTAGCTTATTATTTTGCTCAACTACGAGTAGGCATGAAAATTAAAAAATTTTCTAACATATCTTTCTCAATAATATTTTTTCCACAAAATTTTTCCATCATATAAACAACGATCTTCAAGTGGCTGTACTTTTCCACCATTATTATTCCTTTAAATTATTTTAATAGTGTCTTCAAGACTCATTACATCTAGATGCATTTCAACATCTAACACCCATGATAAATAATTCTTTCTTATAATGTGAAGAGTCATAAATTCGAATTTTGCAATGTTCAATATTATCAACTTAATAAGTAAGGAGAAAATAAATAATGCATCTATAATATATGTGTTAATGAAAACCTGTTAATTAAATATGCGGTATTGTTAAACCAAATCTATGTCTTATAAAAGACTTTCAGATCAATAACTTGGAAAATCTGATTTCCAGCTTATATACATAATCAATAATAAGGTTAGAAAATAATAAAACAATAAAATTATGATAGTTCCTTTTCCGATGTGGAAGATCAGACTAAACTGTAACCTCAGAATATACTTTGAAAAAACCATAAAATAATAAGTAAAAGTTAGAGAAAATTCATACCAAGAAAGCTTATTCTTCGTTGATGAGAACTTCGTGTTCAATTGAGCAGAGTTTCGTATTGATAACGTGTTGTAAAACTAAAGAAAATAAAGAGAGAGAAAAAGAGAGATTTTTTATTCTCTTAAATGTATTGTATGTAAAATAAGAATCCAAATGGGGTATTTATACAACTTGAGATGTGTATATAATTGAAAGACCCCAAATTCAAATATTCTCCCAAATATGTGATGTTTCCATATTGTAATATTAACATATAAACGATACTATTAATAATAATATTGTGTCTTTTTAAAATATTCATCTTCCATATTTTGGACATCCACCCATATTTCTTAGGGTTTATAACACTTATGGGTTTTTCTTTGATTTTTTTTGTTAAAAAAGGAAATATAGAAAAGGAAAACATTATAGGATCAAAGGCATAAGATAGTTAATACCTTTTATATGTATATATGCTATTTATGTATTATCTTTAGGCTTTAGAGATAATATTTACTTTTATTAATAAAAAATAATATTTACTTGCAAAATAAATTTTTAAAATAATTATGTAAACTAATTTACTTTTATGTGTGTATATATATGTATGTATGTATGTATAATTTGTTTATAATTTAAAAGTTTGCTCTTAGTTTAGTAGCAAAACAACAACCTAGATTTTAATTCCAAACTTTGGAGTCGATCATTTGAGAAACAGAAACATGAGAGATGAAAAAAAAGATTATTGAAATTTAAAATCACAAGAGAGATGATTTAATTTGTTCGAGTTCTCCTACGCCAATCATTTATGTCTAAAACTATCTTCTCAACTAAAAGCTTAAATATCATATCTTTACGAATAACATATATCTAATAACATATATTTAAATTTTCAACGGTCGACCCTTACATTTCACTAAATTTTCTATATTTAAGTTCTCGGTTTTCCTAACTGATTCGTCTTTGAATTTTCGTTGTATATGTCCAAATCATCTCAGACAATATTTTCGCATTTTGTTTACAATTGAATTTACTCCTAACTTAGTACGTATCTCTTTATTTCTAATATTTTTTTTTCTAGTTTTACTACATATCCACCTAAATATTCTCATTTCAGTTACAATCATTTTATACTCTTGTTATTTAATGGTCCAACACTCGATATCATACGATAGTGCAGGTCTTACTGTGATTGTATAAAACTTTCCCTTAAAATGTAATGGTATCATGCAATCGCAAAGAATTATAGATGTCTTTATCTATTTTATCCAACTCGTTTGAAATCTATAATTCACATCTCTATCTATATTGTAATCGTTTTGAATGATAAAATTAAAATATTTAAAATGTTCACTTTTTGGTATGTTTTTTCTTTTTAACTTAATTGTTGTTTCATCATTATATCTTATATACTTAGTTTTTGATCGACTCAATTTAAATTATCTGGATTCCAGTATAACCCTCCATAACTCCAATCTAGTAATAATATCTTCTCTCATTTTATCTGCCAACACTATATTATTTACAAAAAACAAACATCATAATATTTTATGTTAAATATTCTTTGTGATTTCATCTAAGACTATTATAAAAATGATGAAATTTAATATCAAACATTAGTGAGAGTCAATATTAATTTAAAAACTATCACTTAAACCCCGCAAATTCTTATATTGATAACAACTCTCTCATATATATCTTTAATGAGATTAATGTATTTCAAGAAAATCCATTACAAATATGTTTTCATTCCTTAGTTTGTCAATTCTGTAAATTCTTTTTTTATATCCTTAGTTTCTAGTCTCTTATATAATTCGTTACACACCTTACTTTTTGACTCGTGAATAATCTTCTTTACCTCTTTTTTTGAACTCTTGTATTTTTCAAATACATTGCTACTTTTATTATTTTTAAGGTTCCTATAATACTGTTGTTTGATTCATATAGCAATTTAGATTTTCTCATTCTACCACTATGACTTATTGTCTATTGAAACCTGATACCTAAATATGCCAAGAACCTCCCTACTTATGTTCTTAATATTATTAAACATCTCTTTCCATATTATTTCTAAAATCATTAATGGACTAAGTTGCTACTTGAATTAATTTGTTTTTAAAAGTTTCACTTTTTTTTTTTCAAATTTCACCACTTAATTTTTGATTTTACAAATGGGCGATATTTCTTTTGTCTTTTATGCGCACGTATATCTAAAACTATCAGCCTATATTGAGTTGCTACACTATCTCCTGATATAACCTTGCAATTCTGATAGGTCACTCTATCACCCCTCTTGGAGAGAGAAAAATCCATCCGATTAGCATTTGACTCACTTCTATATGTGACTATATGTGACTCTTTTTTCTTAAAAAAATGTGTTTACAAGTATCAAATCAAATATTGTAGCAAACTCTAAAATGATATTTCTCGTTTTATTCTTACTATCAAATCCAAAGTTTCCAAGTATGGCTCAAATCTCTCATTATTCTCTCCTGCATGTCATTTAAATCTCATCTAATTAATAACTTCTCTCCACTAGGTATAGTTTATATAAATTCATCTAAATCTTCCCAAATTTGATTTTTATTAATTATATCTATACCTATTTAGGGCATATACACATTGACTATATTGATTATGTCTTCTCTATTGATTAGCTTGACAAATAAAATTTTATCTCTCTTCTTTCTTATCTCCACTACAATCTTTTGTAAGTCCTTATTTGTAATTATTCTCATCTTATTTTTAGTTCTATCCATACCTATGTACCAAAACTTATGGACCATAAAACTCTACCGCTTTGGCCTTCTTCCCCATCCACTTAGTTTATTAGAGACGCGTGATATTAATCTTTCGTCTATTCATTATTTCTCTTATCTTTCCTAATTTGTCGGTTAAGGATCCTATGTTTTAAGTAGTGAGACGAATTTTATTTTTATGGACTAATTTCTTTATCTACACCTGTCCATATAAATGTTGAAACCTTGCCTATTTACACCATATCCAGACAGTGATGTGGCACGTTGTTTCTGGGCGACGCCCTAGAGTCCTTTTTTCTTATATTTTTCTCTGATTGTTCTTTTTTTTATAAGAGATTTTATGCTGACTGTCAATCTACTGGAACTTTGCTTCTTTACCTGGGTTTCGAACCAACCATGACAGAGTTGTTCTAAAAGTTTGCATGTTTTACAAAAATGGATATGTATATTGGTTTCAATGATAGACATACATATATGTATATCTATTGGTTTGCATGTTTTTATTGTGTGTGTGTGTGTGTGTATATATATATATATATATATATATATATATATTTGTTTCAATGATGGACATTGATGGAAGTTTGATAGTAAATTTGAAACGTGGTTAATTAGTTATTCATCGTATATATTTATATTGGTTTAATATTATCTTTACATGTACATAATATTCATTCATTATGCATACTATTCATTATTGGTTTTACATGTTTACTTATATCAAACTAACACATATTACAAATATTTAATTCTTGTACTAAAAACATGTTTAAAGAAAGAGGAAAACTTAAGGAAATCAGAATTATGGAATCATCCAATAAGAACCTCTTCCACATATTGATGAGTGTTCGATTGAAGAAGGAGCCTCTACATTGCAAGATGCTACATTTTGTAATGTATCAAAACTAAGTATTAATTATAAATATTTTGAGTTTAATCATTTATTAATGTATTATCTCATATTTTATGGTTAGTGATCTTCGAAGTATTGAAAAAAGAGAGGACAACTCTCAAAAACATATGGGATTTAAGATCTTAGCGAATAGTAGTGTCCTTCAATGTTGAGCTGTAGCCCATTGGACGAGCATCGCAGATACTAGCCAATTTCTCTGATCTTATGGTTAAAAGTTTGCAATTTTGCAATCTTAGTCACAAAGATTGGCACAGTATCCCTGCAACATTGAAGGAACAAATGAAATGTTTTATTAAAGTACCAATGCGTTCATTTATTATTGCATAATTTCTTTTCAACATCGAAAGAACAGATATCCTTCAATTATTGTAGTTTATTATTGTAGCATATTTTAATTCAACTGTTTTCTTTTATAACAAAGATTTATTTTCAAAATAGAAAATGAGTGCGGTGTTTATGCATTCATTCTCTGATTAATTTCTACAAATTTTAAAGAGTATAAATATACTCTAAAAAAATATATTATAATGAGGAGAAGATTATTGAAGAGATTTCAACAAATATCCCAAGGGTCTCAACCCTCGTGAATGAGAGGACATTGTTACACACTAGTACTCAAGACGTGGGAAAATAATAACATATTTTATTTAATATCATTTTGTTTACTTGTATATACTTACCATAATAACTCAAAATATTTTGCATAAGAAATCTAAAGTAGGGAAACAAAGCCGATTGTAACAAATATATTCACACACACTTGTGGTCCAAAATAATTTGCGAGAAGGGCAAAAAAATTGATAATTATTTTAAATATTATTTTTATATTTAATAGTATTATTTTAGTTACTAACAATTTTGTTTCAGGAATTAAAGATTGGCATAATTGAACCATATAAAACTACCCACACGAAGAAAGGGTTCATATGTAAATGCAGAATTTGTCAATATAATGGTAAGTCACATGAACTTTAGATATTACTTACTTTTAATCGTTTGTGCTGACATGTTTATGAAAATTTGTATTGATATTTTTATACATATTTTCTATACATAGCAACAAACCAATGAAATGATGGTAACCTAACAAATTGTCCCAATGGAAGAGTCCATTAATCAAATCGAGGACAGAGTGTTTCTCGAAATGATTGGTAAGGAATGTCCGGTAAAGTTAAAGGTAAAGAGATAGAGCCAACACCTACCGGCTATTATTGAAAATCATCATCTTTTTATACAAAAGCTATCTCTATCTAAGAGTTAGCCGTTAGCCGAGGTGCTCCATGAATTAAATCAAACAAAAACAAAATTTAATATCTTGTTTCAAATGTTTACATCAAAATTTCCAGATATAGAAATATCTCTTGAGCTATGAGAACAGATAATATATTAACTTTTATTCTTTATATAATAAAAATTATCATACGTGATATTTTAGGTGACATACTAAATTTTGTTCTCTACGGGGTGATAGATGGTTCATCTGGTGAAGGTGATGGCTCTCATTCTGTCTAAGAGAGTGGTCCAACATCTTGAGAGATGATGCAAATTTTGTAAATAATGAGATGTTGGTTCATTTACTTTTTTTGTAAACTTCTTTATGTTTTTGTTAATGAAATAATTTTTTTAGTTCAAAATCATGTATAGATAGTTATTTATTTATTTGAAATGTGCATTATGTTTGAAGTAATGAGTTATTTGTAGTTCTAACATGATGGTTACATTATATTGGTACGGAGAAATGAGTTATTTGGTATTAACGGTTGAATGGTTGTTTATTTGAAATATAAAGAATAGATGAAATATAGAGTTTATAGTTATTGTGGTTAATATTTGATGGTGTGAATATTTGATATTATGGTTGATGATAATGTGATAAATATTTGGATTTAATTTAGATTTTGGTGCAGGTTTTGATAGCAAACGTAAATAGACTATACTCTTAAAAAAAAATAAAAAATAAACATAGACCTTGTCGACGTTTCTACGGATAAATGTCAGCAACCGGACCTGGATTTGTCGACATTTTATAGAAAAATGTCAACAAATCATCTCGCTTTTGCCGACGCTTATGTAAAAATAAATGTCGGCTATAGACCGACGTTTATTTATAAATGTCAAAACTATCCCCGATCAACTGTCTGACATTTGATCCGAGATTTATTCTTTGGTCACCATATCCTCTAATGATACTTATAAAAAAAATTGTAAAAGGAAGTAATTTTTGTACTGAATTGAAGAATCTATTCACTAGTTTTGAATTGTCTCAACGATTGGCAAGGAGTAGAAAATCAACTCTTTATCCGCTTATCGATAGATTAATCAGACCAGTACTCATATTCCATCAGCTCCTACAGCAACTTCCAAAAGTGCTTTCTGCGAAACATAATGGAAAACCAATTTTAGTACAAATTCAATTCTGGAAGAACTCAATACCATCAAAGAAAATAAGGTAACGTTTCAATAAATTTTTGTAATAAAATTCTTTAGAGCCGTTCATATTACATTGTGTTGCAAGTATTTTTATCTATATATACGTGTGTGCATATATATATATATATATATATATATATATATATATATATATATATATATATATTATTTTTGTATTAAAATTTAGCTATATAATTATGAATTCTTAAAAATACAATTTGCCTTGAGAAAAATTTCCAGGATCGACATTGGAGGGAGAAAATTCAATTTAATTGATTTTATAAAGAGATAAAATTAATATATTAAGTTTTAGAGAGAGAAAAATTAAATTAGTTTTTTTAGAGAGGTATATTTCAAAATCAATATATTTAGAGACATCAAATTTGAACTTTGTAGAGAGTGAAAGATAATATGTCTAGTTGTAGAGAGAATAATAATTTTTATTTTTTAGCGAAAGAAAATCCAAAACAAGTACTTTTAAAGACATAATTGATGCCAGAGAGAGAATTAAATAGATTTTATAAATAGAGAAAATTAATGTGCTTATTTTAGAGAGAATTTTAATTAAATATTTTTAAAGAGAAAAATCTAAATTAATGTATTTAAAGAGATAAATTTGAATAATTTAATTTTTTATAGAGAGAAAAATAATTTGATTAGTTTTGAAGAGAAAAAATAATTTTTTGAGAAAGAAAAATAAAATAATGTATTTAGAGAAAAAATGTGAAGTAAATTGATTTTTAATATAGAAAATTAATGTATTTATTTTAGTGAGAGAGAATTTATACCGTGATTGTGGCTTTGGCACTTTGTTTAGGGATTGCTGGTGTTGGCTTTGCTTTTGGCTGCTGATACCGGTTTTAGTTCTCATATATTTGGCCTCTTCGTCGGCAGAAAATCCGAGGATATTTTGTAGGTCACCAACTTTGTGGTTAAATTCAAGCCAACCCCAATATACTAGCTTCAGACAATATGAAAATTCAGTCCATCTCGTTCTGAATCAACTGATGTGAAGACTCGTGCCAAAGGCAGTGAAGTGACACAAATTAAACAGACATGAGTGGAGACCCTTATCGCAATATTGAGAAGGGAATAACAACAGTAGTTGCCTCCGCGCAGAAAGAGAGAGAGAGAGAGCAATGGAAGGAACGCATGACTGAACAAATTCACAGATTGTCAGCAATTTGGGCAACACAATTTGGGCAATCATGCACTTTCAAAATAGATAGCACTATCCAAAATATATACATCTCAGTTACTATGACTTGTTACCTATACCAAGGGAATGTATACCCCCAACATGCATTGAATTATTCACAAAGATAATAAACCAGGTACCTTTTGCATTCATATAATGGCCTGATGTATGGAACGCAAATGGGTGTAGCAGTCATCGCTTGTCTTGAAGTAATCCAAGCAGACCCAGCAAATGTGTCTCCCGCACCTACACTCAATATGATTGCAACCGTCAATCTTTTCAATAACATGTCCACAGACAGGGCAGCACCTTACATGATCTTTATCTTTGCACCACTCCTGTAGAGATGAATCCGGATCATCCTTGAACTCCCGATACTTTTCACATGAGAGATACGGATGATACTCCAAGTGACACCGTGTACATGTTTCAACATAGCATGCCCCACAGACAAATGGTTCACCAGCTGCTCCAGACTCTGCCACTTTGTATACTGAAGGACAGTCTGGAGAAGGGCAAAATCTATAAGTACCCTCACTTCTGGCAATGAAGGCCCCCAAGGCAGACCTAAACAGTTCTTCCAATTTCTCACTTGACAACAAAGACCGGAAGTCCGCGAGATATATTGGAACTCGGCACTTCTCGCTGGCACAACAGATTGGGAAACTGTCCTGGTTTTTTATAGCAGATTCACACTGTTCCAGTAGACATACCCGACAGAACACATGCCCACAAGCTTCAAGCTGGTATCTGTCATCCACTTCACACAAGCAAATAGGACAGGCGGCTTCATTGTCATGCTTCTCAGCCATTTGCCCACTTGACTGCACAATCTCATCAATCAGGTCTTGTACCCTTTGCTTCATTTCTTTAGTTCCATGAATGGATATGATGTGCCGTCTAGTATTTAGTGAAAATTCAGCCTCAGGTACCTTCTCCTTGAGGCCCTGAAGGTCTGGGCCCAACTTCTTAACAACTTCTTTCATCAGGTCATGAGGCAGACCTTTCCCTCGAAGATGAATTTCTAGTTGGTTGTTCTCGTGGAGGCTTAGGAGAGCTTCTACCAACTTGTTCCCTGCTGCAGCAACCTTGCCTGATGGTCCAAAAATCCTCACATTAAGACTATGCCTGTCAAAGAGAATGTAGGTTCCTGTCTCTCGCTGAAGTGATTTCATGAGCATGATGCCGTCTCTAGTGAAAAGATGCTGTAGAATAGTTGGAGTTAGGCTGGAACTGTGTAAGATCTTCCCTTGCATAAGTTGTTCCAAAGGTCCTCTCAGCTCTGCCACAGTTCTTGTAGCATTGGCTGAAATCTTCACACGAAAAGAACCATTCTCATTCCTCTCAAAAGTACATTCTGCACCTGTCAATTGGGCAAGTTATACATGACTGTGACGCCATGGAAAGATGCTAACAATTATTGCCCAATATAATCAAATAATGGAGTTCTAGCTGTGGAACTCGGAACAATCAAAATGCAGGTATCTTGGTATCTACAAAATACTATACAACAAATAAATACATGACTCTGCCGCAAAATGTCAGTGCTAATTACCAAAGCCCTGTCCCTAGTTCAACCAAATATTGTCCATATATCACAGATCATTTTGGCTAAAGATCGAACTAGAATAAGATAGAAATCCAAATCACTGCAGAATGATAGAACTGAATTGCATTGAAGCATTTAGCTCTTTCTGTCAGAACAACAAAATGATTTATCAAACATTTAGATGTAAGGATGCAAATACTTATAGGCAAACTAATTAATAAGAAGTAATGGATTATATATTACAATTATAAAAGAATCTATGAAATAATTAGGATGAAAAACTTGGAATGCTGTCAAAGTGGATATGACATATATGACATCTAAAGAAGCAGATCAGATACAACTAAACAACAATGTTAAAACTTCTTTTCATTCTTTATTCAAGTTTTTTTTTTTTTTTTTTTTTGGGGGGGGGGGGGGATTTCCATTGTTAGTCTCAGCAGTCCCCTTCCCAGATCAGATAAAGCAGCCCTATCTATCATGGGCCTAGCAAATTCATGGGAATTTCATTCCACTGCCCCCAAACAGAGCCAAACCCAAGACCTCAAGGAAAGGAGCAAACTCACTTACCATCTGGGCTAACCCCCATTCAGAAATCAACCATCCGATATCATTTTTACCCCCCAAGAACATTTCATTATGAAACTGCATTTCACCATATTATAAGATAAAGCTATATCAAGATGCCAAAGCTACTGCTAAAAGGTTTTGAGTGAGGGTTACATAACAAACAGAGGACTAGAACAGCAATCTATCAGAAAGCTTGTTCATGAACCTAAGCATGCCTACCTTTGGCCAATTCTAGCTCAGCTTGGCACGATAAGAATCTAAGCTTCAAATCTCGGCTTGAGTTTGGCTTGTTTACTAGATAAACAAACTAGAGAACGAGCCTGAACTTTGAATAACTTTTTCATTTTAGCCCTACTCACAATATTATCCATTTTGTTTGCACATATCACGACACATGCACCACATTCAATCAAAACCTACAGCTAATTTAAAAGCTGAAAGCTGTCCCAACCATCACAGATAAAGGTGTAAGTATATGATGTAGATCTAATTAATTTTATTAAAGGATGATAGAGCTTGTAGAAGAAGTAAAGCTTTATCACACTTTGGGTGATAAGTTCATCCTTACAAAAGATCAATTTTAATCTCTACCAGATGGGGTCTAAAATTAATATTTCATTTAAATTTGAATGATCTAGATACACACCCATTATACTCCCTCACTCACTCACTCCCTCCCTCCCAAGTATTAAACTTTTCTCAAATACCTTCTCAACTTTCTCCTTTTAAAACTTTAATATACTTTTTTCCATTCATGCATACGTATCAGAATTCCGGTAATTATTATCAAAACAACAACAGGACAATTTAAGGAGCAGAAACTATAAACAGGGTGCCCTGCGTATACCAAGAAGCTCACACAAGCATATAAATTTACCAAGTAAATGTGTTTTTAGACAACTACAAGTTCTACATTTCTCAAACACTTGGAATTCATGATATGTCTGGGCTTCCAGGTTAGCGAGGAGGTTCTTTATCCAAAAACTATTAAGCACTCGCAACTAAATATTCATTATGTATATAGGGGCAATAAACAATAAAATTACACTTTTCAAAGTGCAATATGCCTGTGTAGTAACACAAAGGGCAAAAGAAAAGAACCCAAGAGTTCAAAATTTCATTTTGACACAGACCACATTGAAACAATTCCTCCAGCTCAAGTGTTTGATATAAAGGGGAAGATTAGAACATACCTTCCCTTCCACTATCGGTTATGTATCTCCTTATTAAATCAACAAGTGTCATGTGTGTTTGCCCATATAAAAAAGAACAACAATGCCAAAAAAAGATGATAAAAGAAAAGGACATACCTCTTCGGCGCCTGAACCTTGCAAGCAAGATATCAAGTTCTGTCTTTATTACAAAATACACCGGCGCAGAACAACATACAATGCTGTGAAATAGCTGCTGGCATTTAATCTTTTGCCACGAAAGACATCCAGGTAACACTTTCCCTTCAAGTTCCTGCAAAGCCTTTGCTGCCTCCAAATGTAGTCTGCCATCAAATGTGATTAGTGCCCTCATGTATGTATCCTTTGTTTCAGGGGGGAAGACTTGGACAGTGCAGATATTACTTTGAGGGCTCCTATTAGGCATAAATGGAGAAAGTTCCTTCAGAAGAGCTTCCTCATATACTGCACAAGGTAGATTTTCAACAGCATCTCCTCTCACAAGGAAAAAGTCCAAGATCTTTCTGTTTGTAGCACCCCTCAGTACATCCAGAACTTCTTCCTCTGAAGTTTCTCTATCCAGGCCACCTATCAACAAAGAATCCATGCACTTTTGGCTCAGTTCACACCTGACATACTTTCCACCAATCGCCAGATTACAGAGACTATCAAGCATAAAATCCCGATCTTGGCTTTCACATTTGATGATTCCGAACCCTTTACTTGGTCGACGGGGCCAGCACACCCTGGCTTTGACAGCAGGGAACAAGAACATCCTTCGATCACCTCGAAAGGATGACCTTGAAGGAATGACCTTCAGCACAGAGCCATTAAACTCAGCACCATTCAACTCAGCAGCTTTCGTCACTGCATCGGGAGTAAGAAATGTTATCCTGCCCCACTTTTCCTTATCATCAGAATCCTGCCCACCACCTGTGAACTTGTGCACAGAACAAACACCAGATGCATGTTTCTCAAAGAGCATTAAGAGCTCCTTGTCATCCACATTTCCCACATCCGCATGGAATACATCAACACTCAAACACCTCCTCTCAATCTCCAAATGCCTTATTTCAGCACCAACTCCAAAAAGCGCACTAGGAGGAGAAACACCAGATCCTCCAAGATACAGACATTTCTCAAGGCATTCATTCTGTAACCACTTCCGTTCAAATGCTAGCACATCGTTTACAAAGCCAACAACCTCATCCATGTCTTGTGAAGATGCAAATATCTTTATCTCGTTATTGTCCACATTGACTTCAATGCCAATTCTTTCATCGATACAGGCATTCTGTACACGGGTTACAAGACGAATAAGATTATTGTTGGATTTCCCACAGAACTTTTTCAAGAGAGTACCACCAAAACCTGTCAATATCTTCACAGCAAGTTTCTGGCCTTCCATCTTCGACACATCAAATAAAGGCGGGGGACAAAGAGAAGACAATGATTCGAAATCAAATGCAGTAACACAGACCAAATAAGGATTACCTATTGATAGGAGCTCTCCAAAAACTACCCAAGTAGGCTTCTGACCAAACATAAGCAAAGAACAAGAAGGATGGAGCAAAACATGTTGTCCAGTTAATGCTACTTCATAACCAAGTTGATCATATCCCGAGTACATGGCAACATTTTCTGAAAAGGAGGAGAGTATAGCCCTTTTAAGAATTCTGTCACAATCACTGGGCACATGTGGGTTCCACAGCCAGTAACTTGTAATGATAACATGTAGCTCATATTTCAGACAATTTTCTAATTCCACCACAGTTTCTTTGCATCTCCGCATGCACTTGGCATTGATGCTATTTTCCCAACACCATTTATTTCTCTTCTCCGGTGGATTGCACTCCCATTCCTTATAAACAGAAAGCAAAGTGAAAAGGTCACCATCAGAATGGCAAAATTGCACCTTAAGACGATCAGATTTTAGTTTGTCTTCAAAAGTACCAACTCTGCAAAATACGCTGCTGGCATTTGCCATAACAGCAGCAAGAACAACACCTTCTTTACCCAAATGAGAACGATAGCAGTCAAGAATAAGTCTACCAAGCCCTGGCTCAATGCCCAATTTAACCAAGAGCTGACCATCATCAGTTAATTCAAGGACATTATTTTCCAATTTTACAGCTCCTAACTGAATTAGATTCCTAATAGCCATTTCAATAGCTTTAGCACTAGGTGCATCCACAAAATCAAAATCCTGCACATTCTTGATACCCAAAGCCAGAATCCTCAGAACTGCAATCCCAAGGTGAACTCTACGAATCTCAGGTTCCTGTTGGATAGGCATCATTGCAAAGTCATCCTCAGAATATAGCCTATAACATATTCCAGGTGCAGTCCTTCCAGCTCGGCCTGCTCGTTGATTAGCAGAACTCTTGCTGATCCTGCAAACTTTGAGAATATTCATTCCATTTCCCGGTTCAAACTTGCTTTCTTTAACCATGCCTGAATCGACCACATACTTGACCCCTTGGATCGTCAAGGATGTTTCAGCCACATTTGTAGCAAAAATGATTTTTCTCTTCCCAGGGTAGTCTTGAAATGCATGAAACTGCTCTTCAAAAGAAAGTTTTCCATGCAAGGGCAATACTTTTGCAGATGGAGATCTGAAGTTATCGCATGCCCATTCAACTTCGGCTTGAGAGGTTAAAAAGGCTAGAATGGCCCCTGCACCCTCAGTTCTGTGGATTTCGAAGGTCATCCTAACCACATCAGTGACATAAGATGCAACAGCCGCATGAGATGGTTTTGTGGAGACACAAGCAACTTCTGATAGATAGGAAACATACTTGATCTTAACTGGGAAGTTTCGACCCATCACATGAAATGTTTGACAACCAAAAAAGTAATCAGAAAGCTGGTTTGCATCAGCTGTAGCCGACATTATGATGAGCCTTAAATCATGCCTCCGACAAAGTAGACCTTTAATCATTGCCAAAAGAAGGTCAGTGCTCAAGCTTCTTTCATGAGCCTCATCAGCAACGATGCATGATATCCCAGTCAAGTCCTTATCATTCATGTAGTGCTGCAGTAAGCAGTGGTCAGTCATATATGTTATCTTTGAATATGTGCTATGAGCAGTTGCATATGAGGGACAACAGACAGCTGAGTTATTCTCATAACACCCAATACTTTCTTCCCCAACCCTATGAGCCAACGAACGGGCAGCAATTTTTCTAGGCTGGGTGCATACAATGGAATCAGAAGCAGCTACTCCCGAATCAGCAAGAAATTGAACCACCTGTGTACTTTTTCCGGAACCAGTCTCTCCAATCAAAACCATTATCTGTAGCAACTAATAATCAATGGAGAGCATGGAAGCCAGATACAGTAAAATAACCGAGGTATCCTAATGTCAAACAAGAAAGGAAGTAAAAACAAGCAAGAACTGACCATTAAACTGAATACCAAGAGCATTGTTTCAGTGGTACATCCCTCATACACCAAGTGCACAAGACACCTGGTATAAGCTCATATAATTAATTAAGGAAAAGATGCCACCATGGACTATTCATGTGCTCGTTTGAGGTTTGTTCCACCAGAATCTAAAGTGTAACCACCACCATCCCATTCCAACTCATAGTTGATAGTTAGGAGAACAATTGACACTTCTTCGTTCACATGAAATCATTCAAGCATGTTTTTTATTCAAAAGCATAAGAAGTTGGGTTGAACAAATAACTATATATATACATATATATATTCTCATTCCTGCAAGAGGCAGAATGGATAGGAAGGACAATCAGCAAATGCCAAACAAAAAAAAATTGAAAACCAAGCAAAGAACCCAACGCCTTGTATTCAACATATGCCTACGAAAAAGAAAACCAAAAGAAAAGGGCAACAAGGGTAATCCCTTTGAGAGTGGTTTTAGTGGTAGATCTCTTGCATAACAAAGTGTACAAGGCATCAAGTATGAGCTCATACAATTGATTAAAGGAAATGATGGCACCAACAGCTATTCATGCACTTATTAGACACTTGTTCCACCACAATCCAGGGTCTACTGCCACCAACCAATTCCAACTCATTTTAGATAGCTCATCGTTCCAAAGATACTTATTCATTCACGTGAGATCATTTAAACCATGTGTTCTATGCCAAGGGCATAGGAATTGGGTTGAATAAATGAAAACATATATCTCTCATTCCTAAAAGAGGTCTTTTCTTACAGAATTAATACAAAGGATAATCAGCAAATGTCTTACCCAAAAAAAGGACAAACTTAAACCATGGAATGAAGACATTGTCTTGTATTCAACATGTGACCGAGGGATAAGGAAAACTAAATTAAAGGTGATGGGTAATCTTTTTAACTTAACAGATATTTGATAAAAAGAGAAAATTACGCTTGGTGGAGTTAAAGAGAGAGTAGATTTATACACACACACATAAAAGGTCAAAGTATTAAGGGATGCAGGATGCAGGCAGGATCTCTGTCTTCCAGGGGAGAGGGGGGCCAAAAAAATAAAAATTTTATTTAAATTGAACACTTTTTTTTATGATACAAAAATTGTCTATTATTACATCAATAAAAAACATTTCATTAACCTCCTTCGTACATACCACTAAAAGATTTTCCAAGAACCCATCTTTCATTCTGTTGCGAAGTTTAATGTTGGCAATGTTTAGTCATAAACTAATCAATTGTTACCAATCTTTCCCAATAATAATGAAAAAATCTAACATTTCTTACTATAAAATATTTACAGGCTGTGAAAATTTAAAAACAAACTTGATGACTTAAAGTTTCAAGAGTAAGAATTAAAATTTATGTAGATTTTGTATCTGATTTCGATTTTAAGAGGCAAAAAGATAATAGATAGGAAGGGTCAATGAAAAGAAAGAAATAAAAAAGAAAAAATTGACCTACAATTATGGGATTTCTTAAAAATAATTAAAAAATTAAAAAGTTTTGAAAATAAGATAAATAATAAAAAATAATAAAGATAAAAAGATGGTGGGAGCTAAATTAGTCAAATACGGGGGCATTAAACTATTAAATAGCTCTTATTTAACTTGGGAGCTCCTATTAATATTCCTATCCATGGATCCTATTAATTAATGGATCATACATTAAAAAAAAAAAAAAAAAAAAAAAAAGCATCCAATTCACACCAAACCAATCCCACCCAACCAAACCCCTAGATAGAAATGATAGACCATGTGAAAACTATAAGATAATTTTAAATATGAGATTCTTAATTATATTCGAGTCATTTAGGGAAATATTGTAAGAAATAATATGGCATCCTCTTGAGATTAACCACGGAAAGAAGGAAAGTAATAGAAGTGAGGAATAAAAGAAGAAAAAAAGCAGCATAACTACCTAGTGGCAAAATTGGAAAGAAGGGGAAAAATAGAGAGAGAGGGAGAGAAACCATCGCTCTCTCCTGGAAATTCTCTTATATCCTATTTCCCTTCCCTTTAACAATCAGGAGAATAGTATCAACCCCCTCCCCCTTGTGTGATAATCAAATAAAATAATAACATGTACAAATCTTTCCATTTATTCATTGGCAATATAACACATTAATGAAGAAAATCAACTGCTATGCAGACTTACAATGTCTCATTTGCGTCTGCTTTAAAAGATTTCACACTAAATTGCTAAAATAAGCATTTTATAAATAAGCCTTCTAGAAAAAATTTTATCATTATAATGTATTAAACGTTCAAACCCATTATGAAACTTCATTGTACCAACATTATTATGTCTATTATGTCAAATGTGATATCCATCAATGTTTGCGCTTCTTAGACCAAAACCAGGTACAGTTGCCTAGGTTTTCTTCTCCTTCTCTCAACTTGTTTTATGGTTTGCTCAACCTTGGCTTGTGACCTATGACAAGAAATCCCTGGTGTAAGTTAACAAATATAGAGGGAAATGGTGGAATCTCCATTTCCATATTCTCTATTTCATATACATGAAACTTGGCCTGCTTTGGAGGAGTCGAGATGGAACAACTGTACAATTAAATTCAAGATTAATAGGGGGCCAACTCATGGTCGCCAAATCAAATGTGCTAGATGACTATATAGCATTTAGCATGCAGCACTGTGAATTTCATTAGGTGTTTGTGGAAATGACAATGCCATGTGGTGAATATTCTCATGGGTGAGAAGCCCAAATGGACTGTGGAATTCATGTGAACTAAACAAGTAAACTGAACTCTCTCTTATGTCAATACTGTGCAATTCATGTTAATTTACTAGGGGAAAGATCAAGGAGGTGATTTTCTTGCTAGATATAGATGTCAAAGTTTAGGGCTAACTCCAATATTCTACTCCCTCTAGTTGGACTCCAGCCAGTAGGTTTCACAATTACTTAATGACAAAAAGTTGCAGTTTACTTAATGACAAAAAGTTGCAGTCTTTATTCTATTTTTTATTTTTTATTTTTTATTTTTTATTTTTTATTTTTATTTTTTGGTAATCCAGAAGGAATAAAACTATTTGATATTGAGCTAAACACAGACCCACAACTTCATTGGAGATTCACCAGCATTCAAGAATATTTAGAATAATTGGAACAAAATAACTTTAAAAATGGCAATATTCTAAGGTTTTGATCAGAATCATTTAAAATTTAAAAGAATTACAGAGTTTAATTCTAGTTCCAACTTTTGCTGCTTGGATGTAATAAAAAACTCTTGAGTTCAATTCTGATTCCATAAAAAATGAGAAAATGTAAATCGGCAAAAAACAAAGGAATTTTGAAATGAAGTCTACAGAGGCTGAAGGTCCTACATCATTTTTCTACAAATGCTATAAGATAACAATTTTAGAATTAAACTCTAAGGACATTTAGTCATTCCCAACAATGGAATTCAATTGACTTCCATATTTTTCTCTTAGATTGCAAGTAAAGAAATAAAAAATTAAAAAAAAAAAGAAAAAAAAAATCATTTCACAATAAAATGAATAAAAGAATTCAATAGAATTGAATTAAACTTATTTTTCATTTGGTTCCAGAACGTAAAGTATTCAAAATCTGATGAAGGATATTCCAAACAGCAAACTTTTAGGGATTGAAATAATGATTTTGGAGCTACATAGTTTGGTATATAGATTGATATAGAGGTTGAATTAGAATAAATACAAAAGTTACTCAGACAAAACAAATCAATAATTACCCATAGTGTTCTCAAACTACTGATGGCTAAAGATATATACACACATACATACACAAACATTTTGCGATATCCATTTTGTATGGGAAAAAAAATGCAATAAGCAACAACATGTTCCATGACATTTTGTCAATTCCTCAGCCTAAGGCCTCAATCCTCTTCCTTCACTCTCTACTTCTTTACTAATAATGCACTCAAATTCAGGGTAGGTGCTGCTCCTTTTTGTGTCATTTCTATCTTCATTAAATAAATATACTAAAATATCATATCATGTTTATCCCGAGTAATGTTGAGCAGCGTAGTCCCATTTGAGCACATTCTCAAAGTAACAAGATTATTTCCAATCATACATCATTTGGCAATGCAATCACAATTCAATTTGAACATTATTTATTGACATACTAAACATGAAAGAATTCTCCAAAAACGTTTGCATAATTCATAAGAAAGGAAAACACCAGGAATACCTGCTGGGACTGGATTTGGTAAAGAATTTCCTGCCGAAAAGCATAAATGGGAAGTCCATCATCGAACCTCCTACATTCACGCATAATCAAACAATAAATCCTGCTCCAATTCAAGCCATCCAAAAACTTAAAAACCTCGATTTCTTCGCCCCCTGGATCATGTAACCCTAACCCTTCAAGATGAGCAAGAATGCAATTCATGGCAGACTTAAACTCCATTATTCTTTTCTCAATCAAATCCTTTTCAACCTTAAGCCCCTCCCTCTTCTTCCGAAGGTCATTCACAAACCCTAATTCTAACGGCTTCTTTAATTTACTCGAAATTTTCTCAATTTCATCCAACACAGCCCGTAATTTCGTCTCCCATTTCTTCACAATCTCACCATCAAGAATCCGCCTAATCCGAGAAACGAAAAGAGACTTCAATTCGGCACTCAATTCATCGTAATCCGAAGGAAGAGCATGTCTAGAAGTGAGCTTCGGAGTGAAGAGATGAGCACCGTCAAAACGGAGTTCCCAAAGAAAAACAAGAGTAGATAGAGTATCAGTCCACTGAACATAACACAATCGACCAGAAACAAAACCTGCGTCATATACGAAGAAATCGTCGGGCTTCGACTCGCACTTTTTGATCAAACCTTCGACGTCGGCTCTCTTGAACCCTTTCTGGTCCGAGAGAAGCTCGATAACAAAGTTGTGCCGGTCGTAACGAGGAGTAAGTAAAGGAGGCCGAGCTCCCGGAGACCGGTGGTGGTAATGGACCGGCGGACGGAAGTGGCAGAGATTCTTGACAACAGGGGAGGATCGCTGAGTGTTTTGGTGGAGGCTGTCGCCGTAATCGGCGGCTTTGTCAGTATTGTTTCCGAACATTGATTGTGAACCCTAGAAATTTCGAGAGATAGAGAGAGAGAGAGAGAGAACTCTGTATGAGTGTGGGTGTATGCGTGGGGAGGGGGTGTGTTTATGCGTGGGTTTGTTTTGAGCGAGAGAAATATAGGCGGGGGGGGGCGGGGGAATCGCTGAGAGGAAGAAAGTCGAATAAAGGAAAGGACTGTCGTTGCCTCTCTCTTTCTTGTCACATACGGGATGTGGCGGGCTTTCAAGAGTCCAGCAGGTTTAAGGGGAAACAAAGGGCGTCATGGATACAAGCAAACGCCTTTCCTTCTTTTTGGTTTCCATTTTTAATAACAATTAATAAATATGTTTGGCATCAAAACAAAATGAAATTAATCCCTCTGGTTTTTAGAGATTGTTACAAAGCTCCAAGTTATTTCCAAACTGATATTTGCACGTATTGTTTCGAATTCTATCATTTTATTCATATATTATTTATTTGTCTCTCTTAGGATTTGGTTTTTTTTATAGATTTTCTATTATTTTTTATAAATAAATAAATCAACTAAACAAATGACACGAGCTAAAATGGCAGCCAAAGTCAAGTAAAGGAAAGGACCGTCTTTGCTCTTTCTCTCTTTCTGGTCACATATGGGGGTATGGCAGGCTTTTAAGAGTCTAGGACGATACAAAAGGGTGTCAGAGACAAGCAAATGCCTTTCCTTCTTTTTGTTTTCCATTTTTATTAACAATAAATAAATATGTTTGACATGGCAAGCAAAGTGAAATTAATCCCTCTAGTTTTAGGGATTGTTAAAAAGCACCACATTATTACAAAACTGATACTTTAACATATGATTTTTGAATTCTGTCATTTTATTCGTAAGTTATTGATCTGTTTTTTTAGGATTTAATTTTTCTATTAATTTTTTATCATTTTATATGATTTGATTCGCATATATTAGAATTGATAGAAAAAATCATCGCAGGTTGGGTGTAATAGAAAGGGTATTACATTCTGTTTTTAAGGGATCAGGTTTGAATCCCCTTGATAACTTAAAATAATTACGATGGAAGATCTCCTCTCATTCTGGACTCAACATAAAATTGATCTGGTTTAGTCCAGCATAGCTAAATCACGACTAAAAAAAAAAATCGATGGAAAAAGACTAGATTAAACAAATGACACGAGCTAAAATGGCAACCAAAGGAAAAAAGAATGACAAAACTTGAGAGCATAGGTAATGGTAGGCTTTTATCACAAGTAGCATTCGGCGTTAGGAGGGTCTTTTCAAATTCAGTTTCAGTAGCATTAGAAAAAGAGAAGGTAAAGGTCCGCAAATTTTGTGAAAAATTTTGGCGTTTGAAAAAAAAAAAAAAAAAAAAAAAAAAAAAAACTATAAAGATGTACCTAATAAGTTAACTTTTAACCTGTGCTGCCCTCAAAAAAGTTATGACTCCTCTGAATGTCTGAAACATTTTAAAAGATTTAAACAATATTATATTTAACATTTGGAATTTAAAATATATATATAATACACAATTTTAAAGAATATATTATTATTTTTTACCTTTTTTAAAAATGATATTTCTCCATCAATTATCCCTCCAAGGAAGAAAAAAAAAATTGGATTTTATAATGACAGTAACTACTGATGGATAGATGGGAAGAGCAAACAAACATTTTTTAGATGTTTTCTGAAAATTTAAATCAACACACTTTTATACAATTTTTTTCATGTTGACGTCATAAGCGATTACATTTTTATCAAAATCTTTACATATTGTATATTATATTCTTACCATCTCTATATATTCTTATCAAAATCTTGACCTATTGTATAATATTTCATTGTCTCGTAACTTAATTAATATTCTTTTCATAATTCTATTATTGTATTTTAGATATGATTAATATTCTGTATATATAATATTGGATGGTCAATATTTTGTCTATATAATTTATATATGTTAAATATTCTATAAGTTATATTAGATAAACATGATATTATCTATTATGGCCCCCCAAGAAAATTTTTCTGACTTTGCCCTTTGTTAGGGCCAAAATTTTATTGAATTGTTATAGCTGTTTTTGGATGAGATTAAATTTATACAAATATTTGAACAGATTAAAGTAATTAAGTACAATGAATTGAAAGCAATATGCCAAACACCTAAAAAAAGTGAGTTCCATGAGTAGTCTAACTCAAACACGTATTTAGATTTAGTTACAGACAAAATTTTATTGAATTGTAATGGATTTATTTGAATAAAAAGAAATTCATATTAATTTATAAATAGATTGACTAAATTAGCTATAATGAAAACAATGTGTCAAACACCATGAAAAAAGTAAGCATACATGTAATCATCTCGTCAAAATATCAATTAAAACTATAAAATATCTAAATAGTTCAAATGGTGAATGGATCTATCCATATATATGGATTCAAAGATTCAGGGGATTCGATCCCAATTTTGCATGACAATGACCAGTTTACCCTGATAACTTGTCGCATACTAATTCATGAGATTGAAGAATTTTCAGTTCTTCAATAGATATTCAGTAAAATTTTCAATAATTCATCACATTATTATAGATCTATATGACCCAATCGATTATGCCATAACAAGAATACATTTGAATTAGTAAACTTTTAGTTTACTATTGTGTTTATTTCAATTGGTCAAATATATTTATAATAAAAACTTGAAAAAAACTAATCTCTCTAATATTTGTTAACGTTCCAATTTGATGTCAGTAATGTATAAATATTCAATATTTCGTTGTCTCTATATGATATCCATTGAGACGAATATCCTTGAAACGCAATAAATTTTTGTGGCACTTGGATGAAAAGAATGTATTATTAATCAAAAAATTTGTTCCTCCAGATAGTAAAATATTTGCTCTTTCGAACCTTCGATCAATTATATATCACTGGATATACTATTCACGTTTGTAGTAACCATTAACTAACTAGAAATTGTAAGGACAAATGAGCAGGACAATATTGCAAATTTCCAAAACCGATTGAACATGACAAATTGAAAACCCTAAAAGTATTAATACATCTTTTAAAAGTTGTGTTATATTATTTATTCATTAACTATAAATATTTCAAACAACTAAGTGAGCTGTACAGTTCAAGGGTAACAATCTAATCTTGAAAAAGAGATTCTTGTAAGTAATACCAACAAATTGTGAGCAAATCAATGATCAGAAACCCTGTTCTAGAGAACTCAATATTGATATCACCAACACACAAACATAATTAATTTCAAAGTATTCCTATTTAAGTGTTAAGAGAAATGACTCTGTCTCAATCTCAGTGTACATCGGAAGATCTTCAAGAGATTTAGCAGTGTGGAAATTTGTCATCACACCTTTGTGATTGAAGCAAAGATTATCTACCACAATGTTAGGCCTAGTTTGAATATGCTTTACTCCTTACAAATAGTTCAGAGTAATTCTATGGGGTGAAAAGTGAAAAGTATTTATGCCAACAAATAGTTATGAGATTAGATGCAGGAGGTCGGATTATAGGAAGCTTTTAAATGGTCAACTCATATGCAATTAAGTACTTAAAAATATTATACTTTGTTCAAATTTCACCCTAATAAACCTCTACATACATCCTTAATAGATGCAATACTAAAAAAATATAATGATTTATACTAATATTAAACAGGTAATTCTGTATACTACTAAATACTTTATTCATTAAAAGACCAAACATTTAGTGAATCACTTTCAGAATATGGATATTTTAATATCATAATTATGTGTTCATATTTTCTCAAGGCATAAGAATTAAATCACCTGGGGAGCAAGTTAAATAGCCACATGTATGTCATTGGTCCTAGAACATCATTAAAGCTAATTGGACCCAAGTACTTGATAAAAGAAGACTACGATACCATATTTTGTGAAACTTCAAGATGGCAAAACTGACCCATAGCTTCCCATATATCATATTTTGTAAAACCTCAAGATGACAAAAGTGCAAAGCCATTATCTTTCTGTACAAAAGGCTAAGGCCTTACTGTAGTCAATTTTGAATTTCAATTATAAGTTCCAAATGATGAACTTGGTGGACATTAGTAGAAAAAGAGTTATGATCTTATAATATATGGCCAACATTTTAAAGTCTACAACAATAATACAAAAACTTATGAGACAATTAAATTTCACAAATTATACTACAATGATCAAAGCTTACCAAAATTCAACATTTATAATAATACATGATATGATTCTAGGTAATTTCATAATACTCACATAATATTCAAATACAAAAATATCATATTAAGAAAAATATCACATAATAATAAAGTATGTCTATATGAACTAGAAAAAAATGATAAGTGTAATGATAGGGAATTACTAACCTTTCTTGTCCTCCTTTTCTCGATTGGTTAGAGTATCGTACTGATAATATATTATAAAATTTTGAGTTTTAAAATCCACAATTTGATACACTCAAAGTAGAAATTGAAATCGCGCAAGAACAAAATCTAACTCAAAGTTAAACACAATATGTATAAGAAGAATAGAGAAAACAAGATTTTATTTCTATTTTTGTTGGTATACAAATGAAGTTATAAGAGAGCCTATTTATAGGCATCGGAAAAGAATACAAAAGATCATTCTCATTAAATGTAACAAACTAAGAGTCATATAATGAAAGGTCATCTTTATTAAGTGTAGAAACTCAAAAGTTAAGAGTCACCTAAAAAATCAAAGGTCGATGGACATCCATTCCTTAACATTTATAACAAAACTTTATTAATTGTAATGGTTGTTTTTAATAAACAAGTAATTTCTATAATTTGTTAAGTTGATGGACTTAGTTAGGTATAATGGAATTGAAATAGTTATACCAAGTCCCTAAAATGTAATCTTAGGTAAGTAGTCCAACTTGAACTCTATTTGAGCTTCAGTATTGAATTGCAATAGTTCTTATGGAATAAAAAGTAATTTAGATTATTATAATATAGATTGACCTAATGTCCCCGAGGGGATATCCCTATAACAACAGTCTCTTAATTTGGGGTTTGATTTCTATTTTAACAAAAAATATATATATAGATTGACCTAATTTAAAGGCTTTTTTTATGCTTTGATTTGGAGTCACCACTCAGTATTTAAGACTTTGTCTTGAATATTTTGAATCGATGTACAGTCGGATTCTAATCAGGGGCGGATCTCCTCGCGTGATTTTTTTCATTTCCATGACAATTGGAATCCAGACATAATTAAGGGGTTTTAGTATTCTTTCCACTGAACCAACCAATGTTAGTATTAAAGGCTTTTGTGGATAAAAAGTGATTTATTTAATTTTTAAATAGATTAACCTAATTAGGCATGAAGGTATTGAAAACAATGTGCCATGCCTCTAGAAAAGTGAGCCTGGCAAGCGGTTCAATTCGATTCATACACATGTTTAGATTGAATTATCAACAACTTTTATTGAATTTTAAGGATTGTTTTTGAATGAAAAAGAAATATATATAAATTTTCAAATGGATAGACCAAATTATGCATAATGGGAATGAAATATCGCGCCCAGCCCATGAGTGATCAAGGTGAGTTGCTCAACTCAAACTCTCATTTACTTTTACTTATGGGCTTTTTATTGAATTGTAAGGATTGTTTTTGAATAAATTAAATTTATATGTTTTTTTTTATATACTTTTACTTTTACTTTTACTCAAACTCTTATTTTCAAATGTTTTTTTTTTTTTGTTATTTTGACTTTTGGGAAATGAAAATGGAGTTTTAAATTATTTTACATAGTTATATTATCTTTTATGAATATTTAAATTGATATTTATTATTAAAAGTCTAATTATATATTTTTATATTTTAAAAAAATAACGAAAAACAAGTTATTGAACCAGTGACTCAAATGATTAAATTGGTTGAACCATAATGGGTTGATGCATGGTTCGAGTGTGATAAGAACACTTGTTTCAAACATGTGTTTAAATTAAGTTATAGATAATAATTATATTGAACTATAACGTAGAAATTTTATTAAAAATGACTTTCAGTAAAAAAGAATTTAAATAATTTTTCCTTAAGGAACATAAGAAAAAATTCTTTTTTTTTTTTTGAACTATGGATAAATAAGGATAAAACTAGGAAAGTTATCCCCTATGTTAAAAGACCATTTAAGGAGAATATTATGTAAAAGAGTCTAATCTAATTATACTAAAATGAAATCTCTCCTAAAGTAAGAAATTGATGTTTCTAAAAATTCACATGTTAGAGAAGTATTTGGTATCTAGCATTGGCTCCTTTATTGGAGGCATTTCACGACCAATCCCACCTTCCCATTAAAGAAAGATCAATGGATTTTATGGTAACGTAACCTATTTTATGGTATGATACAACGATAAACAAAATTCATTTATAGTAAATAAAGACCTATTAATGGTAAAAAAATCTCAGCTTATAGTAATATTTACTCTAAAATAAAAGTTTACCATAAATGGAGTTTTTTTAACCATTAATAGAGCTTCACTAATCATAATAGACGAGATTATAAAGTTTACCATAAATTGGGATTTTTTTTTTTTTTTTTTTACACCACTAATGGGTTTTGTTTATTATAGATTGATTTTGTTTATCATTAGGGTACCTTACCTAAAAACCTAAAAATAGGTATCAAATTTATGAGAAAACACTTATGATACTTGAATTCATACCTTATCGAGCATATTATCCCATTTTTAAATTTCAATAATAGTGATTAATATCGACATAATAGAAGTTAAGTGGGTCGATCAAGTGCCTAAACTCTATAGAAAAATCATTATTGATGGTCCAAGACCCGATTTTTTTTAGATTGGGTGTAGTTACTAATTCATGATCCGGTATGTACAGAATGAAAGTCATGTGTTAACATTTGTCTAAGATAATGGTTTTTATTAAAAAATATACAATTTTCTATTAAAAACAAAATTTTAAGTTAATTCGCAAACATATAACATGAGGTCGAGAATATTGACATTTCAATTTATCTCTTCCCACTCCCATTTTTTAATTTTAATAGTTTTCTCTAACTTTACTCTTATTCAATTTTATATTTTATTACACGATCTAAAACTCTTTTTTTTTTTTTTTTAATAATCACATCGTCTATTAATTCTGCAAACTAAATTATCCATACTCCAAATTAATTATAACTAACTAATTTTAGAGAAAGAGAAGTCAAAATAATTTAATTTTTTAAAAGAAAAAAGCTATCGTACTTAATTTTAGAGAAAGAAGACTAATGTTATAGAGAGAAAATTATTTAATGTGCTTCTTTTTAAAGAGAGAAATAAAATTTTAGTTTTTAGTGAGAGAAAACTTAAAATAAATGTATTTCAGAGAGAAAAATATGAATTAAAGTAATTTTTTAAATTGGTAAAAGCTAATTTGTTTAATTTAAGAAAGAGAAAGTTTTAATTTAATTTTTTTAGAGAGAGAAAATTTAATACTAATGTATTTTGAGAGACAAAATTTGAAATAATTTAATTTTATAAGAGAAGAGAAAATTATTGCATAAACTAAATTTTGTTGTTTTATTGAGAGAGTACTTTGATGCCGATGCATTAGGAGATAAAATAACAGTTTATAAGATACTTTTAGAGATTATAAACTACTTTATTTTATTTTAATAAAAAGTTATAAAAAAGGTAAATATGACATAATGAAATATTAATAAGACCAATATATAGCGAGTTTATAAATTAAAATAAAATAGTTTATAAATTACATAAAAAAAAAAGTTGGGTAAAATTACTTTTATTTTTTAAAAAAAAAGAGTTTATATGCTCTCAACATATTTTTTTTAGAAATTATACAACAATCAACTCTTTATTCTACTAAATAAAGTTAGTTATACAGATGCTTATTCGCCATTGTATTCTGTTTCATATCGCATAATCACATATATTATTGTTTTAGTTATACGACAACAATAATCATGCTTTTATCTCACTAAATAAGGTCGATAATATGGATACTTTTATACTATTTATGTTCTATTTTATCTAACATTTTCATTTATATTTAGATAATTTATCTATATTTTTAGAGATTATAAACTCTCTAAAAAGGGTTATCAAATAAATTTTATGAATTTATGAATTTAACCAAACACTCTGTTAATTTTCACCTTTTTTTTTGTGCAGTAATAGCATCCTAAAATGGTGTTGGTATATGAGTTGGACGAACAATTTTTAGAGATTTACCTCAAAGCAAAAAAGCAACAAAAAATGGTAAATGATCAAATATTTTTGGGCAATCACAAATATACAGGGAATGTTTTTGTTGAAGGTGTTCATTGTGGGAGGCCATTTTTGGGCAAGAGATATTCATTTCATTTTTCTTTTTCTTTTTAAATTCCTTTTTTTTTTTTTTTCCTTTCTAGTTTGTGTCAAGTATGCAACGAAGAACCCAAGAGTCCGTGTGATTGGATTAGTAGGCCATTACCATCGTTATCATAGACACCATTTTTGAATTTGGTGTACCCTTTTTTGGTCCATTACCATTTTTGGATTAGGAGGCCCTCAACTCAGATATCAGTCATGGTGTGAACACCAAGCAGAAGTATACCAATCACTTCGACCTCAATGACAGAATCTATTGTCCTACCATCTATGACTGGGGAAACCATTTTCAATTCCTTAGAAACAAAAAGGCTAAAGGGACCTGTCAGATAAATGTTGGAATGGAGCTAACTCTGGCCCTACAAGCATAGTTTAGTCTTAGTCGTCGCAGAAACATAAATTAACAGATGAAATGAAATGATCGACGTTTAAAATCCTCGGCGCAACAAGCATAGTTTTAGTCTTGGTCGTTGCAAAAACATAAATTAACACATGAAATGAAATGATCAACATTTAAAAACCTCGAATGTACCAAGTAAAGATACATAATCTAGATTCATTTTCTCATCAATTGAAAATAAAAACAAAATCAAAGGAATGCATTGAATCTAAAAGACCCTTAGCTTCGGCTCTTTGCTCTGCATTCATACCATCGTCCATAATAGTTTCTAGTACAGTATTCACAAAAGCAAACAAACTAATAAAACTAATTAACATGTTATAGTGTGATCCCCACCTAGTGTCGCTAGGTCTTTTAAGAGTTTTCTTTTGATTTAAGCCTCTACCGGTTAAAATTTCTCCTCCACCCAATGCCTCTCTAATTTTGATGTATTGTACATCTCTAAGCATGTCATGCCGCTTACATGAATCTCGTACAACATTCACTAAAGTAGGAATTAAATTGAAAAATAACGCAACTTTAATGTGATCTTTCGCTTCAGCAACCAATGTAAGTTGAAGTTGATGAGCAAAGCAATGAACATAAAATGTAGATGAATTTTCCTTCAAAATTAAACTTTTCAATCCATTAAATTCACTTATCATATTACTAGCTCCATCATATCCTTGACCATGAATTCTTGATGTAGTTAACGTATAGTTGCCAAGCAATGATTCAATTGCAGACTTAAGTGACAAAGAAGACGTATCATTAACATGAACTATACCAAGAAAATGCTCAACAATCATTCCATTTTTATTCACATAACGTATTACAATAGCCACTTGTTCTTTTTTAGAAATGTCACGAGATTCATCAACCATCAAAGCAAATAATTCATCACCAAGATCATTAAAAATCACATTTCTTGTTTCGGCAGCTGCATCACTCACAATATCTTTTTGAATTTCAGGAGCTATCAATTGATTGTTTTTTGGAACATTCTTGAATATCACATTTTTTATTTCATCATTGTGGTCAGCAAGAAATTTCAAAAGCTCGAGAAAATTATCTCGATTTGAAGAGCTCTCAGATTCATCATGACCTCGAAATACAAGTCCTTGATGTAGGAGGAACCGAATACAATAAATAGATACAGATAAACGAGTTCTATATAATTTTTGAACTTCTATTGATTGTTTAGAGATTGCAACTTGAATGCTTTGATTTTGATTCATAAGATTTTGGCATTTCATCCATGCAATATTGTGAGCACTATTTGGACCGCCAACGTGTGCTGCTAGTCTTTCCTTCTTGCTCCAATTCTTGAATCCTTTAAGAGTAAATGACTCATCTTCACCATCATGCTTAAAAATATAGCATGGTAAACAAAATGCAGCATCTTTGATGATACTGTACTCTAACCAAGTTGAAAATTCATTAAACCAAGCAGGACAAAATCTTCTCCATACTTTTTCGAATTTTGTTTTTGGAAAATTATGATTTTGTGGTTGAAATGGCTTATCATGAAGGTACTTTTTTCTTATAATGTCTTGATTAGAATCATAGTCCCAAATCTTCTTGCATAAACCACGATCTGAGGGAAGATCCTCCAAATTAAATTCAACTCGATTTTTCTTCTTTGAACTTTTCGAAGTATCAATCTGAGTAGAATTTTCAAATTCAACTATAGTTTTCTTTGTTGAATTGTTTGGCTTTGGAATATTGTTCTCAATAAAATCTTCAACCATTGACTTTCTCTTAAAATATGTTTCTATCACCTGGTATGTACAAAAATAAAATTGCTAAAATTATTAAAACATATTTCTATCATTTAGTTTCCTAATACCTTTCTCATAAATATAAAAACTAAAATTGTTTCAAGAAATGGGCATACCATGTTTCTATGATTTAATATTCCCTTAAATTGGAGTCCCCTCCCCTAAAAATGCTTCATCTGCTCATGCAAGAAATGAAGAAGGCATATTTAGTAAACAAGGAAATGAAATAAATTCTATAAAAAAATTATATAAATAATTTTATAAATAAATTCATGAAATATGCAGAAATAATTCTATAAACATACCAATTTGGTGAACAAGGACAAGAAATTCAATGCCAAATGATGACACAAACAATACAGAGAGGAATGCTTGATTTAAATGTATATACGAATGCCTCTTTTCATAGAGACAATTTATCGAGCACATGACAGGCATTATAGTCAAATGTTCATAGATTTGAAATAATACCAATTGGGGTTTGGGGTTTTTAACTTAAGCTTTGATTTTTCGATTCCCAATAATGAAATCATTCAACAAAATACTAAAAATAGGAAAAGAATTACTGATCAACTAGAAAAAGAGAATCAATTTAATGAAGTAGAGAGAGCAAGAAACAAAGAATAAACCTTAATCTCAAAAGAGAATCAATTTAGCAAGAATATTGTTTGGCAAAAATAAGATAACCCTAATACCCTAATCTCAAAAACAAACCCTAATCTAAAAAATGAGAGAACGAACCTGAATGGAAGAACTGCCGTCAGCATCAAGAACAACCTAGAGAGTTACTTCCGTTTGGGCAGAGAAGACAAGACTGAGGAGATGGAGAGAGAGACGGTTTCTTTTGTTTTAAAATTACCCATTATGTGTGCAAGCGATTTTTTTATTGTGGAGACATTTCTTTTAAAATGTGGGGCAATTTTTTTTAATATATAAAAATAAATGAAATTTTTTTATTTTAGTGGGGGCAATTGCCCCCACACTCTCTCACGTGGCTCCGCCATTGATGTAATGATTGCCAGAATTCGCAAAAAGAAACACAAAGAAATTACTTGATTTGACATTAGGGTTTTTCCTCACTTGTAAACTATAATTCTTTTTTCCACTAAATGGAGTCAACTATATCGATCATTCCATACTATTATATTTTATTTTATATCGTATATTCATTTATATGATTATTTTTTTTATTTTTTGGTCCCATCACGGTATTTGGAATCATATTCCAAATTCAAATATTTGTATAGACCCCTATTTAGGGGACAACTCTTCTATTATAGATTTTTTTTTCCATATTTCAAATATGAAATTTAGTTAAGAAATCTAATATCACATCCTATTAGACCAATTGTCCGTATTTTCTTTATATGATAATAATAATCATAGTTTTATTTCATTAAATGGAATCGACAACAAAGATACTTTTTTCTCACTTGAAAACTGTAAATAGCAAAAAAATGAAAGCAAAAACTAAAGAGATGAGAATCACCATTTATTTGATGTGGATGCAAATATTGAAGATTAAGAAATTAGGTCCTCCTAAGAACTTTATGTGATGTGGATGTAAATTAATTATACATTATTATCAACATTTCATAGAATTCAAGAATCATCTATTATGTTACCTTAAGATTTACGCTAGTTTTGTTTTTGTAATCAAGAGAAGAATATAAAATTCGAATGCTTGATTGTAGTATAAAGTCCTAATATTGTTTAAGGTGGTACTAAACTTAGTTTCAAAAGTTTAAATTTTTATGACATTTGAATGATGGTAAATATATTTTGTTACAATGGTAATAGATTAAATGAATGAATAAACCAATGATTTTGCGTCCTTAAAATAAAGAAATAGATAACAAACATTTACTTAAGTTGTAGTTCAGTTATTCTTTAACATCTCAAAAATATTCTGCGATAATTAGGGTCTTATTACATTTTATGATTTTTTTGTTCAAAAATTTTATTTTATTTTTATAACTTTTACTTTTGATATTTTTTGTTATTATATTTATTTTTCATATAATTATGATTTATTATGATATTTATTTTTTTGTGTAATGATAATAAGTTATATATACGATGATAATAAATTGTATAAAATTTTATACTTATTTTTTTATAACTTTTGCAAATACCTATTTTAATATAAAGGTTATTACTTGGGACCCTAACTTCTCCTCCCTGTATTAATAATATCACCCCTTTAGAGTTTTGTTTAATCTGAACCATCCATCCCAAAGATCCAAACAATTTCATCCAACGGATCATCCCTTTGTGGCACCAACATTTCTCCTCTCTTCCTCGATCTCTTGTTCTATCTTTCCTTCCCTTCTTGTTGTTGATATCACTCGTCTTAGAGAAAGAAATAGACAAATGGATCAAAGTCCCGAGCTTTTTGTTGCAAACCTGAAGAAGGCCTTGCGCCAAACTCGCGATAGAGCCAAGCGTGCCACAACTAGATGTGCACGAGAATAGGCATTGGGAGCCCACAAAAGTGCCAACATTCAACTGAGCAATGAGGAGTGCCAAGAAGAAGACAGGCCCATGGAAGAAAAACCAACTTGGAAGGCTTGAGATCCCGTGATCCTAAGCACTCAACATGTACACAACCCATGGCCCGAGAGAATAGCATAGGCACTTCGAGACCCCTAGCTCTAAGATCAAGCTAGCAAGCCCAAGAGGAGTCCAAATCCATAAACCTCTGCGGCCCAAATGAGGAAGCCCACTCAAAGGATCATACCCGATCTGAAAAGAAGTCCTTCCCACTAGATGATCCAAAGGAAGCTAAAGGGGCTTAAGGCAACCGAGAAGTCAAAGAGCTCAAATGTCACATGCTGGAATCTAGAGAGCTTTAAGAAAGCTAAGGGGCAAGGTAACCAAAGAGACAAAGCAATGAGCACAAATAACCCATGCTGGAATTTTAAGAGTTGTAACTCATTTGTAATAAGTGTTGTGAATCCTGAGAGCTATCTCTTTAGATATATAGTTTATAAATAATATGGTCTGATATCTTCTCTCCTCTAAGCCTCTAAATATGTTGAGCCTCAAGCTTTGTAGGGCATCCTTTTCAGCAATAACATTCAAGTTTTCCCTTGTGAGCAGGAGAGTTATTAACAGCCTAAGGAAGCTAGTGTTTCCCTTAAGTTATACTACCACTTGAGTGATCCCTACGGTGCAAAATAGTGAGACTCATAGTTCTCTCCCAATAAGCCATATTCAAGTCCCCTTGACCAACTCTCATAGGCTAACCTTCCAACCATTCCACCACCTAACCTATCACAAGCCACCCCTCTTCATGCAACATAGGTGCTACAAAGAAGTTGCACTCCAACTATACAACCCAACCCTTCTGCAACCTAACCCTTAACAAAGGTCAAGAGGCACTCTTGACCAACCCTAGATACAGGCCTTGATAGGGCATAAATTGGTATAATGATTCTAGTTGGTTTTGTTTGATTTTTGAATAAATATTATACTAATAGTTATGTTTTATTATATTTGACATTTTAGAATTGATAGAAAAAAGTTATAAAGAAAAGTGAAAAAAGGAGTTAATTTAAAGCAACAATCATAGAAGGAGAAAAGATGGACAGCAACGCTCTTACGTTAGCATGTGGGCATATAGATTTTGGAATTTATTGCAAGATTTTTCTGGAGACCAATTCAACATCATTTCTCTCTATTTGCACATGATTTCAAAGATATTTTGAGTTTGATTTGAAAGCATTAAAGATTCTCATGATATCGACTTATTCCAAATACTTATGGATAGTTTTTTTAAAAGTTCAACTTTCATAATCTTTTATCTTTTAGGAAGTTCCTTTTTTTTTGAACCAATTAGAATATTTTCTTTTAGTAAAACTATTCTTTTTAGTAGTTATCAAAATTTAGGAAGATTTTCTCTTAAATTAGGAGATCCACTCCTATAAAAGATGTCACGCCCCAAACCGGGATCACGGGATCATGAGCAGCCGCCCGTTGTCCTGGACGCCAGATACATTTTATAGAAAATTGGGCAGAACCTCCCCATATTTGCGAAAGTCTCCCATGTACAAATCAACCTGTATATTGAACAATCATCCTGCCATCTAAATAAATTGGTCATCCCGGCCTCACAACAATCAATCACATTCGAATAATACCAACCAATCCACAGTGGACAACCAGGACAACGCAAGGCTATCATAAATACTAGCAGCCCTAGCCACAGACCTCTACTGTCATGCCCAACTAGAGTATGAGCAGCCGTCACACTGGACGGGCCTAAATTTTATACATGTGTACAACAAATTCTCAAGTTAAAAATTTTAAATGCTTACAAGTGCCTCAATGCAAGTGTAATGAGCCAATATGAGAGTTTCACAAATAAATGTCCATAATTTATATAGTCATCCCATAAAATATACATGGCCAACTACGGAACACAATATCAAGACCTCGCAAGGTCGATAGAAAATACGGATTTCATATTTCAATTTAAATTTAGATCTCACCGTCGTGAATACCCGAATCCACCAATACGTTACCAAAGACCTCCAGAGCCTGATGCGTCGCTCTATCACAATAACCCTATCTGAGGAAGGAAAGAAGAGTAGTGAGTATCAAGGAAGATACCCAGTGAGTGAGGGGATTAATATCAAGCATAAATTGTATGGATGAACCATTGGAGTGTCAAACAAGATTATTCGTAAATTATAATTCACGTTTTACAGTAAAACATGGTATGTTCAGTAAATTGAAATCATTTAGCCAATCACACGATATCATACATATATGAATCAATTCAAAATCAATTATTATATTTTTAGAGCATGCCGAAAATGATCCTGGCAAAGGTCGACCATGACCAAGGACAAGCGCATCGGGGGTTTTATTATGTAAAAATGTTCAAAAGTCGCTCTCTACCCCGATGTTGGGCATGAGCCTTGTTGGGGTTAGCTCATACACAGATCGGAATCATGTATAGGAACCCGCCCGGTGCTAGATAGTGGTGTCACACACGTCCTCCCCCTATGTGGGTTCAACCGGTCGCACCTATAGCCATATGACGTTTGCGGATACCTCCTGCAGAAGCGTATCCGGGCAGCCCGGTGCCTCTACAAACTTCTTTCGTAGCTACAGAATCCGTCAAGAAACATCATCTCATCACAAGTAGGCATCCAGCCCACACAGTTCATCAAAACATTTCAAATCCATGTGTCAATACATTTCATCAAATCATTTCAAATCAATATACCAATGCAATGGTAGAATAGAAAACATGTCTAGTTCTCAAGTAATAGCACAATATTATTTCACTTCAAACCATAGATACATAGTCATAAAAAACGTAAATTCACGACACTCCAATAATCACAAAACAAATTTGAAATTTAGTGTCACACGTCGAATCAATGCATATCAAAAGTATGTTTTGTTGAAAACACTGTAAAAATCAAGTTTCACTTTTCATTCATGAGATCAGAGTCTCACTCACCTATATGACGGGTATTCACTCCCTATTTTCACAATTCAATCCAATGAAATCTTACTCTGATCCTCAATTGATCTTTCCTAATACACAATCACAATCTTGTCATCAATTTCCAAATATTTTTAGGGTTTATTCATTTTCCCTAATTTTGTACAAATCCTAATTCTCCAATACATGAATACGCTCTAATGTCATCAATTGCATTTCATTTATAAATAAATAACACGATCAAAACCAAATCTAATTCAACCCTAAAACCTCTCAAAGTCGGAAATAAGTATGAAATAATTATTTTTCTTATAAGATAGAAATTCTTTGAAAAATCATAAACTTTTCAATTCTCATCTAAACGTTTCAAACCATATGTCATTTTCGAGATATAAAGGTCTAGTTTCATAATACGGAGATCGTATTTAGATTGCCTATAAGCAGGACAACTTATAATTAAAAGATTACAACAGTCCTTTAAACTATAACCACAACTTTTAAACTATCATTTAACATGCCTCTTTCATATCAGACAGTCTAATTCATATAAAATTCTATACTTAACCTTAATAATCGTATATTTAATTTCAGAGAACACATTCTATTCGAATCTAACATACATTCTAACACATATACAGAACTCTTTACCCTAAATTTAACCCTAGATTCACTCAATTTACCGAAGGAATTAGTATTTCCCTCACCTAGGGTATTCGCGGTTCACGGAGCTAGCTCCAATTTGCCATTCATTTCAGTCCAGAACCTGCAATGCTTCCAAATTGAAATAAACGTCAGTAATTAAACCTAATTTCAAAGAACATTTAAAACCCTAATGTAATTGATCAGAGTTGTTATCCTCACCTTCGCAGGGGATGACTGCAGATTCGACCTAGGGTTTCTGAAGGTCTCCTGCTCCTACCAGTTTGGGGTTTCTGCAAGGATTGGAGAAGAGCCCTCGGTAGAGAGAGAGGAGAACACACGCGAGCAAGGGACAGCGGAAGAAGCTATCGCGCGCGAGAGGAAAAGAAGAGAAACAGAGAGAGAGAACTCTCCGTTCGCGCGGGAAAGAGAGAGCAGAGAGAAACAAAGAGAGTAACAGAGAGAGAGACGATGAAGAAAGGGAGGCCGTGTGTGGTGGTTGGAGGTAGAGAGGGAGAGATAGAGTAAGAGTGAAATAGAGACTGAGAAAGAGAGAGACACGGAAGAGACGAGGACAGTGGCTAGGCGGTGGTGGTAGTGACGGTCGGAGGAACCGCCGGTGCTTCAGAGGCACGGCGGAGGAGAGGGAGAGGCGCGGCGGAGAAATCGCGAGAGGGAGTGAGAGCAAAGAGTGAGAGAGATCGATTAGGGCTGAAAGCCCTAATCGATTTGGGGATAGATGGGGACGCGGCGTTTTAAGTTGAAACGCTGCGTCTCCCCTCCCCTTTTTTGTATATATACATATATATATATATAAATAACAAATAAGTAAATATTCATATATATATTTATATCCATTTTTCACTGGATTTTAAATTTCATAAAAGTTTGAGATTCACTATGAATCGCGGACATAGCATTTTAAATATACCAAAAATTTTAATTTAATACCCCAAAATCAAAAATTAATATAAATAAATATTATATATATATAAACTGAGGAATATTTTATATATATATATATTTCAAGAATAGGAGTATACTAGTACGGACACCGTGGTGTTGGTGTTACAAAAGAGGTATTAAACTCCTCCAAGAGAAGGTACGTTTGTAGTTTCTCTACATAATTTATTTATTTTCTTGTTCTTCCATGTTTTGTTCCTAGTTTTCTTTTCTAATTTAAGAGTTATTAAAGTTTTGATTCACCATAGTCATGAGATCTAATTGAATATATTGAATCAACACTTCATAAGTATCTATTTAGTTCTCATACTCTTATGTTTATGATTTTTTAGGGTTTATTGAATAGGTGGCTTATATTTAATAATCCTAAAATAATTTACAATCAATTAAAATGATAAATCTATAATTGTTTATTTGTTTTAATATAGTAGTGTATGACATAAATTCATGACTTTTCAAGCAGTCTAATCTAAGTCATGGAATTAAATAATTTAATTTAAATGAACCCATATATATATTTGTTAATTAGAATTAGATTTCTCTAGATTTTAATGAATATTAAATTCTAGGAGTTTCTCTGAAGTTGTCTTTTGATTATAGAAATAATTAACAAATTTCTTTTAATAATCAACGAAATAAGGAGAGATTGATTGTTCAATGATTATTGAATGACTATAACTAATTTATTTATGATTTATTGAATTCATTAGGTAGATCAATAATCAATCAACCTGAATCAATGTGAATATAATTCCTTTGACTAGAAACTTATTTTTCATTGAATTTTTACTCTTTTAAATTTTAAATTATTTATTTTTCTTTAGTCAAATGTTTCTTTTCTTAAATTAATTTGTTAGTTTAGTTAATTTTTAAACCCCAAATATGTTTATTTTCTTAAAAGAAATGTATTTATCATTCCCTGAGGGGACAACCCAATGTCATGACTCGATCCTCGAATCTGAACACATGACAACTGTCGTATTGCATCAAATTGCATGCGATCCTGAACACGCACTCCAAGACTCTACAAGGCTAACCTGTTATCAATCTGATCATAATCCTCATACAATTCTCCATAATCATAAATCATTATCCATATGACCTTTCCCAAAAATGAAGTAACTAAAGTTTCATTCACTTTAGTACAAAGTGGTCAATCAAAACATGAACATACACATACAAAAATATTAAATCTTATACAAATAATCTATAGTACAACATAATTCAACATATAATGACTTGTCCCATGGATCCGTCTATAACTACATAAACCCAAAATGAGACTATCTTACATGAAGTGTATGACTCCAAGTGAAGTGGATCTCACAGATTTTCAAAAAAAAAAAAAGACCCTCTATCTGCACTTACTATCTACAAACTTGAAAACAAGAGAGCAAAAGTGGGATGAGTACAAACGTACCCGGTGAGTGAGAAATCTATGTATATGCTAATGAGTGGGAGTGTGATTATGTCCTAAAACTATTATCAACAAATTTTATACTATCAGTACAAAAATAAACACAAGTTCACAAAGCATTAACATAGTCAATCATTGCCTTCAAAGTAAAACCATTTTTCTATGCATCAAATGGGTTGCATTTCATTCAAAACTTTGAAACTGTCAGAAACATACTTTTCGATCAAAGACCTTAGTCGGGATCAAGGACTAGAACCACCAAAGATTTTTATTCATTTATTTTTATTCATTTATTCATTTATTAACCTACCCAAGATTACGGTTTGGACATCATTATTGGCGACTCATGGCTACCCAACCGTAACATTGGGTAGGTTAATACCTTGTATCATAGTACCCCAATCCAATATCTGACTCTACTCATACCGCTCTTCCTCTCACCGGTCACGAGTGAGCAATAAACTATAACAGTTACATGAACAATCGGTCACCCAAAACAAACTTTTCATTCACAAATAAATTCCAAAACTAACTTGCAACCCATACACATCATTGTTTTAATAAATCTCAATCAACAATATAAGGTAAATCATATGACAAATATTTCCAACATTATCATTTCAAGAAAATACATCACACTCAAATGAAATTATAAAACCAAATTTCAAAGTAAGATTTTTCAAAACACATAAAACATTTCTCATTAACAAAATATAAAAGTTTTTACTCACAATTTGGGGAAGGTACACACTCCCACTAATTTAGATTCTCAAGCCTATCCTTATTTGAAAGACTTTCACCTAGTTGATTGTATAGATCACAACATAGAATTAAGATTAGATTTTTATTCAATACTACTAAGAGGCTAAATATATGATATGCAAAATGGAAAATTGTGTCTCTACACTTAAAGTGTTCATTACCCATATTCAATGTTCATTCCCATATCTTTATGTCTTAAGAAAATAATTGTATTTTGAACTAGTATTTTTGAATTGTAAAACTTCTAATTTTCACTTAAAGACTAAACATAAATTAACAATTTTTATGTTTGTAATTTAAATTTATTTTAAATGTATGTTTCAAATGTATTTTTTAAATGTATGTTTATTTTACATGTTTCTTTTTTTATGACTATTGAGTTTAAGTTTTTGATTGTTCTTGAGACATTTTGGAGCATCTAGGATTTATATATATATATATATATATATATATATATATATATATATATATATTTAAAGAGTTCCGCCATGGCCGGTCCCAAGTCCAGATAAAGGAGTAGGGTTACGGTAAGCTGACAGTCAGTGTAAAAACTTTTGTCAAAGTAAAATAGAGACAAATAAGAATTATTTTACTTTTACAATTAATTTTGGCATTATTGTTTTTGACATTATTATTTTTTAATATTCTTTATTTTTCTTTAAATAAAAATTTTGGCATTAATGCTTTTGATATTATTGTTTTTTGATATTTTTTTTAATTAAAAATTTTGAAATTATTGTTTTCGATATTATTGGCTTTTGATATTCTTTATTTTTTTAATTAAAAAATTTGGTGGAATTTAGTTTATTGTTAATTTAGTTTATTTTATTACACTTGTCGGTCAACATAAAAATCACTTGTCAAAATACAAAAATAAGAGACAATGAAAGTAGAATTCGTCTAAATATTTGGAATATAGGATTCTTAATTGGCAAATTAGAGGAGATATGGGATGTAATGAATATGAGAAACATTAAAATTATGTGTTTACAAGAAACTAAGTGGGTAAGGAAGAAGGCTAGAATAATTGAACTTTATGGATATAAACTTTGATATACAGATAGGGATAGAACTAAAAATGGTATAGGAATAATTATTCATAAAGATCTACATGACATTATAGTGAAGATAAAAAGAAAGTGAGATAAAATTTTAGTTGTTAAGATGGTTAATGGAAAAGACATAATTAACATAGTCAGCGTATATGGACCCCAAATAAATATAGATACAATTAGTAAAAAATAATTTTGGGAAGATTTTGATGAATTTATACAGACTATACCTAATACAAAAAAATTATTTTTTGGTGGAGATTTTAATGGACATGTAGGGGAGAATAAAGAAAGATTTGAAACTATACATAGAAACTTTGGTTTTTATAGTAGAAATGAGGTGGGAGAAACCATTTTAGAGTTTGTTACAGTATTTGATTTGATACTAATAAATACTTTTTTCAATAAAAGAGAGTCGCACGTAGTTACATATAGAAGTTGATTGAATGCTAACCAAATAGATTTCTTTCTTACTAGAAGGAACAACAAAATGACTTGTAAGAATTGTAAAGTAATATCGAAAAAGAGTGTAACAACTCGGTATAGGATTTAGTTGTAAATGTGCATGTGTCTAAAATGCAAAAGGAATATCGTTCGTTGGTAGAGCAAAAAATTAAGTGGTAGAAATTGAAAGAAGAAAAAATAACAATTTTTAGAGAAAAATTAATACAAGAATCAACTTGGTCAGCTAATGATAATTTAGAAATTATGTGGGTAAAAATGTCTAATAACATTAAAAATATAGGTAGGGAGGTTATTAGTGTATCTAAAGGGTGAGCTCTAATAGACAATGAGTATGGTGGTGGAATGAGCGAATCCAAATTGCTATACGAACAAAACAGGAGTGTTATAATAATCTTAAAAATATGAAAAATAATAATGCATTTGAATCATACAAAAATGTGGACAAAAAAGTGAAAAAGATAATCCAAGAATCAAAAAATAAGATGTATAATGAATTATATAAGAAGTTAGAAATCAAGGATGGATTTACAGAATTGCCAAATTAAGAGAGGAAAAGGGAAAAAATTTAAATAGTGTTAGATGTATCAAAAGTGTGACTAATAGTATACTTGTGACGAATGAGGATATAAGAAAGCGTTGGAGGGATTATTTTGATAATTTGTTCAATGTGACAAATTTACGATACCTATAGAAGAGATTAATAGGGATTTCAAATATAAAATTTGTTCTCATGAAGTAGAGAAAGTTTTAAAGAGAATGAAAAATAATAAAACTTTAGAACCTGATGACATCTCCATTGAGGTATGGAAATGCTTAGAGGAGGTTAAGATAGTAATATTAACATATCTTTTTAACAAAATTTGACAAAACAAGAAGATGCCCAAAGTATGGAGAGAGAGTACACTTATACCATTATATAAGAATAAATGAGATATACAAGACTGCTCTAATTATAGGGGAATTAAACTTATGAATCATACTATGAAGTTATGGGAAAGAGTGATTAAGCATAAATTGAGATTGGAGATAAACGTGTCTTAAAATTAATTTGGATTTATGTCAAAAATATCCACTAACGAAACAATTCACTTACTAAAAAATCTGATGGAGATATTTAGAGTACAGAAGAAAAACTTATATATGGTATTCATTGACCTAAAAAAAGCATACGATAGGGTGTCAAGAGATATATTATGATGGGCGTTGATGAAAAAAGGAATTTCTATCAGCTACATCAATCTTATTAAAGATATATATAATAGAGTTATCACCAATGTAAGAACTTGCAGGGGGATAAGTGATAGTTTTCTGATAAACATTGGACTCCACCAAGGATCGACATTAAGTCCAATTTTATTTGCAATAGTGATAGATGAAGTCACAAAGAGCATTCAAGATGAAATACCATGGTCTATGATCTTTACTGATGATATAGTATTGATAGATGAAACTAAATAGGATATTAGTATCAAATTAGAGTTATAGAGTGACACATTAGAGTCTAGAGAATTCAGATTGAGCAGATTTAAAATGGAGTATATGAAATGCATATTTAGTGATAGTCATCTAAATGAGAAGAAACAATTAGGTTAGATGGATATGACGTACTAAAAAGTGAATATTTTAGATATTTCGGATATATTATCTAAAGTGATGGCAACATAGATGGAGATATAAATCATAAGATCCAAGCGGGTTGGATAAGATGGAGAAGAGTATATGGAATTCTTTTGCATTCGAATGATGCCACTATATTTGAAGAGAAAGTTTTATAGAATGATAGTAAGATCTATATTACAATATGACACTGAATGTTGGACCATTAAATAAAAACAAGAGCAGAAAATGGTTATATCTAAAATGAGAATGTTAAAATGGATGTGTAGTAAAACTAAAAAATATATGATTAGAAATGAAGAGATGCGCAGTAAATTAAGAATAAATTCAATTGTCGATAAGATATAAGAGTATCGTTTGAGATAGTTTGGGCATGTGTAACGAAAACCCAAAAATACACCAGTTAGAAAAATTGAGAGTTTAAATATAGGAGATTTAGTAAAACGACGAAGTAGATCATAACTGTATAATTTATGTATGATTATCTGTGAAACTCTCATATTTCATTTGCATTGAGGCAATTGTACGTATTTGAATAATATTTGGGAAAATTATTGTAAATTGTATAAAACTTAGGCCCGCTCGGTGTGGCGGCTGCTCATGCTCTAGTTGGACATGACAGTAGAGGTCTGCGGCTAGGTCTGTTGGTGATTTATAGTCTTGCGTTGTTCTGGATGTCGGTTTTGGGAGTCGTTGATTTTGGAAAGGCCGGAATGGCCATTTGGTTTATTTTCAGATTGATTTTGAATTATACAGGTTTATACAGGTTATTTGTACATTGGGAGACCTCCGATTTATGGGGAGGTTCTACCCGATTTTTTGTAAAAATACAGCCGGCATCCAGGGCAACGGACGGCTGTTCACGATTCCCGGTTCGGGGCGTGACAGTTCGGTTGGTATCAGAGCTCTAGGTTGAGAGCTATGTAGGAAGAGAGTCTTGAAAACATTCCCAAGTATGATTTAAAGTCCTCAATGCATATGAGAGTTTCATTACAGTCATGGGATCCCAGTACATGGTCTTAGGCATATGAGTTATTCTTTTTAGGGGGTTAGATACGGTACGTATCTAACCTAGCATATTGGTTCTATCAGTTCTTAAACTAATAAGTTTATTCATTTAGGGGGTTAGTTACTTCGTAACTAACCCTAACCTTTGAATCATATCTAATTTAAGCTCTTTATTTGTAAGATTTTGATTATTAAGCGAGGTATTAGATTTGTACCTGAGATACCTAGAATACCGAGGATGTTTCCTCATCATGTGTATCCTTCTAGCACTTTCTCAGCCGGCTATTATAGCCACGGTTCCATCACCATCATTTGATGCATTTATGCAGGTGTATGAGAGGTACACCTCCCATTGGATTCGAATGTTTTGATTCATAACTTCAATTTCTTTTTAGGGGGTTAGTTACTCCGTAACTAACCCTAATCCTTGATTTTCACTTAATGAAAAGGTGCTCTGTTTGCATAACTATGCTGCCTAGATGTAGGCACGGTGCACACTAGAGTCTATCAATGTCTGATACACTTGTGGCACTCGAGACTTCACAAGTACCAGAGGATGCTTCCTCTACTCATGCACCTTTACTAGTGCCACCTTCAGCACCTCCACTGGCTGTTATAGCTGAGATTCCTCTACTACCACTCGACGCCTTGAGACAGTGACAGGAGTGGTACATTAGATATGGGGTGCAGATGCCCCACCTACACTACAGACTCCAGCGACCGTACCTGCGGCCATACTTGCTCCTACGACACCGATTCCTTCTTCGGTGACCGGTTCTTCCATTTCTAGTCCAACCGATGAGACATCGGTTACTTTGAGGCGCATCCATGAGCTTACTCAGTTGGTGACAGAGTTACGACGGCTCAGATACACAGACTTTTCAGGATCTAGTGATGCCATAGCGGCGAAGCACTGGATCTATAGGATTCGCAGGATCCTTACTAATGTGGGATTGTCAAAGGAGTTCAGATTGTGAGTTGTTGAGAGACTCCTCAACGGTGATGCCCTCATTTGGTGGGAGGCTATTTATGATGAGACTATTGACTCACTGTGGTAGGAGGACTTCTTGAGGGAGTTCGACCGTAGAGATTTTACGGAGTCCTAGTAGGACCATATAGGGTTGAGACCTAGACGAGCCAGAGCTCGAAGTGGGGTAGGACTTCTAACTTTTAGGGAAGCCCCTCTCACTTTACATCAACACAGTTTGGATAGAGACCACGTCCCTAGATTTTTAGAGTACAGGCCTCTAGTGCCTCTAGTTATTCCACAACATTGCACCATCCTATCTGCCGCGACTACGGCTGATGTCATTTTGGAGCTTGCGGAGCTCCCTTTAGATGCTTCTAATATGGGAAGCAAGGACATATTGTAGCTTTTGTCCTGACCTAGGTTTCAGAGGTCAGGTGTCACAGACACACATGAGTGGACCATGGACAGGTCAGCAGGGAGCACCTGCACACTCAATACACACTGCTCCACGGACTGTAGCCGGGAGCAATACTGCACTAAACCCTTCACGATAGTAGCCGAGGGCATAGACCCGCATATATGGTACGACTCAGGAGGATGCTTAGGCGAACCCAGAGACGACCATGGGTAATCCTCCAGTAGATTCTTTTGTTTAGGAGTTTATAGATACTCTCCTTTTTGAAATCATGTATATCATGATACCTACGTACTGTTTTGACTAGTTAAAGCTCTAGAAGCTTAACTATTGTGATCGTCTTTTAAAACCATGCATCTCATGATGATATGTACGGTTATGACTGGTTAAAGCCTTCGAGGCTTGACTACTTGATATATATATACGTATATCTTTTGCGCATCCTAAATCGAATCTCTTTCGATTTCTCATATCATGAGTACCATGAAAATACTCAGAGATCACGTCCGTGTTCTTATTGACACTGGTTTAGATTTTTCTTGCGTGAGAGTATTATTTTGCTCGACAGTTGGGTAGACTGTTATCGTCGCTAGATGAGGAGCTATTGATTTTCACTCCTCTTAGTGAGCAGTTGATTTGAAATTTAGTATATAGAGAGTACTTATCTCTCTTATTGATAGGACTCTGCGTATTAGGAGTCAGTTTGACTAGTGATGATCGAGCAGTATTACTAGCTTGATTTGAAATGAGGCCGACCTTGCTTGACCGCATTAGAGAGATTTAGGGAGCAAATGAGGAGCTCCAAGTTGTTCTTGATAGATCTGTAAAGATGATGACAGAGAGTTTCGAGTCCGTGATAACGGACTAGTAGTATATCGATAGCGGGTTTGCATTCCCGCTGACAGTTAATTTTCGTAGAGATATTCTAGAGGAAGTTCATTCCTCCATTTGCGTTATGCGTTTGAGGTACAAAAATGTACCTAACTATCCGAAATAGTTATTAGTAGTCTGGTAAAAGAGAGAGTTCGTTGCTTGATGTCTGGTTGGTCAGTAGATGATGGCCAAGCATCAGTGACCCACAGGCGCCTTGCAACCTTTTTCCATTCCGGAGTGGAAGTAGAAACACGTCACAATGGATTTTGTGACAAGGATTGTCGCGGACTTTAGCACGACACGATGCTAATTGGGTGATCGTTGATAGACTCACCAAGCCTGCACATTCATTCTGATTCGTACTTATTTTCTTTAGAGGTATTGGGACGTCTTTATATTGACATGATTGTCAGACTCTATGGGGTACCATTGTCGATAGCATTAGACGGAGACCTCAGATTCACTTCTAGATTTTGGCCCAGACTTCAGGAAGCATTTGGGCACTAGGCTGAGCTTTAGCACAACATACCACCCCTAGACCGATACTTAGAGAGGATCATCCATGAATGGATGAAGGCCTTACAATAGGAGATGGAGACCACTTGAGTTCGAGGTAGGAAACATGGTTTTCCTGCTGATATCGCCATGGAAAAGGGTGATTCGATTCAGGTAGCGGGGCAAACTGAGCCCCAGGTGTATCGGACTTTTCCGTATCCTTGAGAGGGTCGGAACTATGGTATACAGATTGGAGTGCCAGATGAACTCTCCCATATTCACGACGTTCTTCATGTCTCAGTACTAAGGAAGTACCTAACATTCTTTCAGTTTCGAGGACGAAACTTGTTTTTAGGGGGTTAGAAAATGTAACACCGACACTACGGTTTCCGTATTACACTCCTGTACTTGAAATTAATAAAAATGCTTTCGCCGTTTATATATATATATATATAGAAAAATTTTAAAATTTTATTGATTTTCGATTTTTGGATTTTTAAATTGAAATTTTTGGGATATTTAAAGTATCCGTAATTCCGATTTGTAAAGTAAAGTGAGAATAAAAATATATATATGATTATTTATCCATTTATTAATTTATACATTTACTCACTTAATTATTTATAAATTTATTTACAAAAAAGAAATATAATAATAATAATAATAATTATAAATTTAATTATAAAAAAAAAAAGGAGGAAGGAGCCAAAATGCAGCGTTTTGGCCCCCTCCCCCAAATTCGATTAGGGCTTTTAGCCCTAATCTTCTTTCTTCCCCTCTCTCTCATTCTCTCATCCTTTCCCGCGGCCACCCTTCCTCGCGCCCCCGCCTTGTCTCGCCGCTGCCATCACCGCCACCGCGGTCCTCCACCGCCAGCTTGTTGATCCACCACTCTCTCTCCTTCTTTCTTCGGCTTCTCTCTCGGTTGCTTTCTCTCACTCTCTACCGCTGTCTCTACCTCTCTTCCACCCGCGACACTCTCTCACTCTTTGCCGCTCCTTCCCCCGTCGTCCGCCGCATCCCACCGCCACCCGCAGCCACCGCGACCCACCACGGGTAGCCACCTAGCTCTCACTCCCTGCTCGCGCGACTGCGCGCGACTGCTCGCTGCTGTTCGCGCGCTGACAGCTCTCCTGCGCGCGGCAGTAAGGCTCTTGCTCTCCCTCTCCTGCGCGCGCGTGACCGCGCGCAACAGCGCGTGATTGCTCACGCGACTGCGCCTGCCTCAGCGCGCGTCTGCTCACGCTGACTGCCCTGCGCGCGCGACTGCAGCGCGCCATAGCCCTTGCTCGCCTGTGTGCTACTCTCTCTCTGTCAAGAGCCTTGTTGCCATCTCAGCTAAAGCCCAACCCGCAGTCATTAACCGACCCTCGAAAACCCTAGGTCACGACTTCTCCATTGTGCAGATAAGGGTAAGAGTTCTAATCTATGGTTCTAGGGCTTGATTTCAATAGAAAATAAGTATAATCATTGAACTGTACTTTGAATTGGAAATAATGCAGGTCCGGACAAAGTTGTAGGTGCACGGACGTTAGGGTTTTGGATTTGCAGACCACTCTAGGTGAGGTAAAATACTAACTCATTTGATTTATTTAGATGAATGTAAGGTAAATTACAGTAGGAATGTATTATATATATTAGGATGTATATGAGATTTGATTTAAATGCAACGTTTGAAGTTATATGTGATTATTTAGGTTAAGTATGGAATTTTAAATGAATTGGGTTGTTCTAGATGATAGAATCGTATTGATTTGTTTAGAATAATTTCTCTCGGAGTTTAATTTGACATATGTATGAAAATAGTCCAAATTTGGGAGTTGAGCCTAAGGATTGATGCGTTGTTTTACATTATAGTTGATGTTGCATATAGGTAATTCAATTACAATCTCTATATTATGAAAATAGGTTTCAATACCTTTAAAATGATATATGGTTTGAAGAAATCGGATGTGAATTGAAAAGTGTATGAATTTTCAAAGAGTTTTCCATTTTGTGAGATTTAATTATTTGAGATTGGTTTGGATTTGGTTATTTACTTATAAATGGAAAGAAATTGATTACATTGGAGTTTATTTACAAATTGGAGAGTTAAGGTTTGTACAAACTTAGGGAAAATGATAAACCCTATGATAAATTGGAAATTTGATGATTTATGTGATATTTTGATTAGGTTGATCTTGTTGGAGACTCGAGGAGTCAAATTCGGGTTTGATTGTGGAAATAGGGAGTGATTACCCTCCCTAGAATGTGAGTGAGACCCTAATCTCTTGCATGAAATAGTGAAACCTGATTTTACATTGTTTTTAAACAAAACATGCTTTGATATGCCTTGATTTGATGTGTGATATTTAATCTCAAATCTGTTTTATGACTATTGGAGTGTCGTGCTTATGTTTTCTACGATTATGCATCCATGTTTGAAAAGAAATGAAATTGTGTCATGATTTGAGAAATGGAATGTTTTCTATACTACCATTGCATCGGTTGATTTGAAATGATTTTGATAAAATGTATTTGGCACACGGATTTGAAATGTTTTGATAAACTGTGAGGGCACCGGGATGCCCACTTGTGATGCGATACTATGATGATGATATTGATGATTCCGTAGCTACGAAGGGCGTTTGTAGAGGCATGAGTTGCCCGGATACGCTTTGGCCAGAGGTATCCGCAAACGTCGTGATTGCGATATGTATGGGCCCGGTTGAACCGAAAGGGGAGGTCCGTCAGAATAGGCGGTCTAGCACCGGGAGTTGCTTGTACATGATTGTGATGTTCCGTATGGGCTCGGTTGAACCATGTATTGGGGAGGTCCGTCAGTATAGGCGGTCTAGCATCGGGAGTTGCTTGTACGTGATTGTGATGTTCCGTATGGGTCCAGTTGAACCATGTATTTGGGAGGTCCGTCAGAATAGGCGGTCTAGCACTGGGAGTTGCTTGTACGTCTCAACGTCGGGGTAGAGAGCTACTTTTGAAATACTTTGCATATTAAAACCCCCGATGCGCCTGTCCTTGGTCATGGTTGACCCTTGCCAGGATTCTTTCGGCTAGCTCTATATTATACTTGATTTTTAAATGGATGCATATATGTGTGATATCGTGTGACTGCATAAATGAGTTTATTGTATTGAACATATCATGATTTATTGCGAAACTTGAGTTATTGTTTACGAATTATATTATTTGACACTCCAATTTTCACCAACACTATTAGTACTTGAGATTATCTCCTCACTCACTGAGTATTCTTCCCCGAGTACTCACCCCTCCTCTTTCTCTCCCCAGACAGGATTTTTGTGCTGGAGCGACATTTCAGAGTATAGAGTTTGGTGGATTTGGGTGATTCAGAAAGGTGAGATCTTAAGTTTAAATTGAAAGATGAAATATGTATTTAATTTCGACCCTGCGATGTCTTATTGAGGTCTGTAGTTGACCGTATACTTATTTTGGGATAACTGTATAATTTATGTATGATTATTTGTGAAATTCTCATATTTTATTTGCATTGAGGCAATTGTACGTATTTGAATAATACTTGGGAAAATTATTGTAAATTGTATAAAACTTAGGCCCGCTCGGTGTGGCGGCTGCTCATGCTCTAGTTGGACATGACAGTAGAGGTCTGCGGCTAGGTCTGTTGGTGATTTATAGCCTTGCGTTGTTCTGGATGTCGGTTTTGGGAGTCGTTGATTTTGGAAAGGCCGGGATGGCCATTTGGTTTATTTTCAGATTGATTTTGAATTATACAGGTTTATACAGGTTATTTGTACATTGGGAGACCTCCGATTTATGGGGAGGTTCTGCCCGATTTTTTATAAAAATACAGCCGGCATCCAGGGCAACGGACGGCTGTTCACGATTCCAGGTTCGGGGCGTGACAGTTTTATTTTAGGAATCCTTAGAGACAAGTATTGTCTAGGTGTGGAGGAATTTAATATGGTATAAATGTAATAATTTTAGATAATTTTACTTGATTTTTGAATAAATATTACACTAATAGTTATGTTCTATAATATTTGATAACTTCGGATTGGTGAAGAGAAAAGTTATAAAGAAAAGTGAAAAAAAAGAGAGTTAATTTAAAGCAACAATGCATAGAAAGAGAAAAGGTGGATAACAGCGCTCTTACATTAGCGCATTGGCATATGGATTTCACAATTTATTGCAAGATTTTTTGGAGACCGAGTCAATATCATTCCTCTTTATTTGCTGCATGTGATTTCAAGAAAAAATTGAATTTAATTTGGAAGTATTGAAAATTTTCACCATGTCGACTTATTCCTTTAATTTTCATAATCTCTTATCTTTGAGGAAGTTCATTTCTTTGAAACCAATTAGAATATTTTCTTTTAGGAAAACTATACTTTTTAGTAGTTATTAAGATTTAGGAAGATTTTCTCTTAAATTAAGAGATACACTCGTATAAAAGAGGTGTTAAACTCCTTTAATGGGGAGGTATGTCTGTAGTTTCTCTGCAAAATTTATTTTCTTTCTTGTTTTTTTTCTTCTTCTTCCATATTTGGTTTCTAGTTTTCTTTTCTAGTTAAAGAATTATTAAAGTCTTGATTCTTCATAATTGTGAGATCTAATTGAGCATATTGTATCAACACTTTATAGATATTTATTTAATTCTCATACTCTAGTACTGTTTATGATTTTTTAGGGTTTATTGAATAGGCGGTAATATTTAATAATTCTAAAATAATTTACAACTAATTAAAACAGTAGATCCGTAATTATTTATTTGTTTTTAAATATAATGTCACATGACATAAATTTACGACTTTGCAAGTATTTTAATCTATGTCATGAAATTAAATAATCTAATTTAAATAAATTCATTTGTATTTACTAATTAGAATTAGGTTTCTCTAAATCTTAATGCTATCAGAACACTAAATCCTACGAGCTTATCTGGAGTTGTCTTTCGATTAAAGAATAATTAACAAGTTTCTCTTAATTATCGATAAAATAAGGAGAGATTAATTATTTGGTGGTTGTTGAATGACCATAACCAATTTATTTATAATTTGTTAAATTCATTAGGTAGAAATTCATTAGGTAGATCGATGATCAATCAACCCGAATCAAGATAAATATAATTTCTTTGACTAGAAGCTTATTTTCCATTGAATTTTTACTCTTTTGAATTTTAAATTATTTATATTCCTTTGATCAATTATTTTTTCTTGATTTAATTTGTTAGTTTAATTAATTTTTAAACTCCCAATATTTTATTTTTTAAAAGAAGTGAATTCGCCATTCTTTGAGAAAACGACTTTATTCGCTCTGTACTAATATTTAATGAAATATGTTAATTTATTTTTGGTAGATTGACAACACATTGGTCCTCATCAAATTGGTGCTTTCATTGAGAACACATCATCTATTCCGTTACTTTTCCAACCACTCATTACCTTGATCCAAACCATTCCATGGCCGAAAAAATTCCACCCAATGGGAGAGAATTAAAGCCCTTGAGATTCACATGGAGGCCACCCAATTAGCAAGGAAAGAAACTAACCAATGCTTTACTAAATTGAGCAAAGCTTAATCACCATCACCAACATATTTCAGGGCATTCAAGTTACAAGGCAACCCAAAAGAGGTAAAAGCTAGGCACGCTACCACTTCCACAACCAGTAAGCCTCCAACCAAAAGGAGTCACTTAAAACAAGCTGTCTGAGATCAACCCCCACCATAATATGTCTGAAATCAACCTTTATCGGTTGAGTCCTCTAGTGTTGGAGAAGAGGATCTTGATTCAGTTTCAAGTAAAAATGAATTAGAGGCCTACCCAAGAAGGAGAAAAAGGGTTGTCTAACCCTGCCCAGAGTTCCCTACCTTCCAAAATGGCAATCCAAGCACATGGATTGCAAGAGTCTAAACCTATTTTAGCTACTATACAATAAATCGTCATGAGAAGGTTCACATTGCAAGCTTCTACTTTGAAAGTGATACTCAACTGTGGTACCAATGGCTTAAGGAGAGGTAACATGCATACCAACAAAGAGTCTCTTAGTCTCAGCTATGCAAGGAGATAACCACGAGGTTCAGAGAAACCGATTACATGGATTGCAATATTGCACTCACTCGATTAAGGCAAACATCCACCTTAAGAGTGTACTAAAAGGAGTTTGAGAAGATCTCCATAAGAGTTGCTTGGCGAGAACGACCTTCGATAAGAGCTTTTATTAGGGGGCCCAAGCATGAGTTAGCCACAAAAGTCAAGCACCAATGCCTGAAGAGACTCAAAAGGGTATAGGAGGTTGCTCAGCTCAAGGATGACTAGCTCCAAGATATCCGAAGCCATGCCTATTTATAACTTTCTAAGGTAACAAGAGGCAGCTCATCCTCAAGTGCATGCCCAAAATCAACTCTATCTAGATCAGCAACAAGCACTTCCACCAGCACAGCCTCATCTTCCCAAGGAGACAAGAGGCTTACCAATGCTTAGATGGAAGCTAACATGCCAAAGGCCTGTGCTTCAATTGTGATGAGAGGTTCACACCGGGGGCACAAGTGCAAGCATCCTCGACTCTTCATGATTGAGGCCCCAAGTGAAGAAGACAGGAGGCCAAGAAAGAGCAAGAAGAAGGAGAGACCAATGAGGAGGTCCAAGAAGAGAAGGATCCCCTAATCTCCATCCATGTCATGGCTAGAATCCAAGATCCAAGGACCATGTGCACTTAAGTTCATATCGGCAAGAGAGAAGCTAAACTCTTAGTCGATAATGGTTCCTTCCTCAACTTTATTAACCATAAAAAGCAAGAATTTTGAAGATACCCATAAAGAAAGTGGAACATTTTAAAGTAAAGGTGGCAAGTGGAGAAAAACTCCAATGTTACAATCAACATTCAAGGGTACGACATCAAAACTGATTTCTATTCCTTATCTTTAATTGGAATGGATGTTGTACTAGGAGTATAGTGGCTCAAGATACTTGGAAGAGTAGTCTTCAACTAGAAAAAGATGGAAATGGAGTTCATGCATAAGGACAAAGTGGATCAAGCTCAAGATGGACCACAAAGCCAAAATCAAAGGTGTTGAGTTAGCAAGCATGGAAAGAAGCATCCACAAAGGAGGCCATGCCTTTGCAGTCCAAGTCTCCACATCGACACAAGAGGACCAATCAAATGATGAAGCTCCCATCCATAGCAACCTTGTCTTTGAACCTGAAGACATCTTAGACTCTTGCATGACCTACCGAAGAGATCACACTCGCCAAGAAGTCCCAGTCAAATGGAAGGGTCTAAGCAAGGAGGATGCAACTTGGGAGGATGCATTGGTAATGATTCGAAACTACCCTACTTTTAACACTAAGAGTAAGGTCCGTCTCCAAGGGAATGACTATTGTAGACCTGAAGAAGGCTTTGCGCAATGCTCACGATAGAGCTAAGTGTACCATGATTATGCGTGCATGGGAAAAGGCATTGGGAGCTTGCAAATATACCAACATTCAGTCAAGCAATGAGGAGCACCAAAGAGAAGATAGGCCTATGGTAGCCGCGGCCAGCTTGGAAGTCTCAAAACCCTGTAAGTCCAAGCACTCAACACGTGCACCACCAATGGCTCGAGAGAACATTATAGGCACTCCAAGGCCCCTATCTCCAAGGTCGAGCTAGCAAGCCTAAGAGGAGTCCAAATCCATGAACCTTTGTAGCCCATAGGTGGAAACCCACTCAAAAATCATACCCAACCCGAAAAGAATTCTTACCCACTAGATGATCCAAAGGAAGCTTCTAAAGAAGTTAAAGGGACTCAAGGCAACTGAAAAGTTAAAGAGCTCAAATGTCACATGTTGGAATCTAGAGCGCCCTAAGAAAACCAGGGGACAAGACAGCCAAAGAGATAAAACAAGTAGCACAAATAACACATGTTGGGATTCTAAGAGTTGTAACTCATATGTAATAAGTGCTATGAATCCTAAAAGCCACCTTTTCAGATATATAGCTCATAAATAATGTGGCCTTATATCTTCCTCCCCTAGACCTATAAATAGGCTAGCCCTCAAGCTTTGTAGGCATCCTTTTTAGAAATAACATTCAAATTTTCTCTATGGAGCAAGAGAGTTCTTAGGAGCTTAAGGAAGCTGGAGCTTAAGGAAGCTAGTGCTTCCCCTAAGTTACACCACTACTTGAGTGATTCTGCGGTTAGGGGTAACCACGGTTCCAATACTGGCAATTCCGATTCATCATCCACTGGAATCGGAACAGAACCACTTATCGATAGTTCTGGTTCCTTATGGTTTGATTCTGGTTTAAACTGTTTGGAGCCGAAATTTAAATTCTCTCATCCCTTTAATAGGTCAGCTTGACTATTTTGTTTTTCAATTTATTAATTCAGTCGACTTATTTTAATTTAAGTTGTCTTGAATTTAAATTTTGTTTAAACTCAAGTTTTGCTTGTGAACTTTTGATTTAAACCAATTTATTTATTCTATGTAACTCTTTAAATCAAACATTTATCATAAAAATATTCTCATCGAACATATTTGATCAACAAATTCACATTACCAAACCAAAAAAAGAATATATATATATATATATATATATATATATATCATTGTTATAATTACTATATATCACATATTTAATTTTTCATTTTTACAATTACAATTATTGGAATTGATTTTGGCCTCCACAAATATCTACTCTTCTGACCCGAACATGGAGCTAGTGTCGAGAATGTTCGCTGTATCGGATAGAAAACCTGCAAAGACCCAACCGGCACTGACCCGATGGGAGGATTCCGACACTCAATTCAGTATGAATGATAAAATAAAGACTGATAGTAGTCGTAAATATCATACATCTGATCGTGTATAGAGTAGAAGACGAAAGCATATTTTTGATCGTATAGAATCAGATATATAGCCATACCTCTGATTGTATAAGATTGAGCACAAAACCCTACTTTCGTTGGTGTATGTAAATGGATATGAAACCCCTCTTTGAATGACAAATAGAATTGGGTATGGAACCCTCCTCTAACTGATATATAGAATTGTCTCTCTCACGTGTGTAAAAAACTCAGAGTCTCCTTTGAAAGTTGTCCATGCTCTGTATTTATAGCCTTTCAAGGGGTGTAAAAAACTCTAGTTTTCTTTTGTTTGAGATTTTTTGAAATTGTAGGGATTGTAATTTAAGACTTATAGAAGATTTAGACTTCTTTGAGATTAAGGAAGATTTAGAATTTTAGAAAAAAAAATTTCCTTCGTAAAAGTCCATGAGAATTAAAATCCTATAGGAATATGGAAATATTTGAATATGGTGGTGATTGCCTTCCTTATCGGATAACCATGAATGATTTTGGAAACCTATTAAATAGGGTACCATCATTTGCCTCTACTCCTAATGACATTTTAAGGAAATAGTATTAAGAGTAGAGTGGATCGGAAGAGGCCTCTCGGGAGATCGAGAGGTCGAGAGACCGACAAGTCAAATGATCAAGAGATTGAGAGACTCATAGGTCAAACGATCAAGAAATTGAGAGATCGACAGGTCAAACGATCGAGAGATTGTGAGACCGATAGGTCGAACGATCGATCAAGGCGCATAGACCCGTTCAAGGAGATAAATTCTAATGATAGATCAAGGCGTCATAGGCCTGTTCGAGTAGTTAAATTCCAGTGATAGTCTTCATTTGGGAGGATTCATTAGAATTCTATCAATAAAAAATAAACAAAGAGACTGTTGGAAAGAAAAACATAGAGGTCTTACCCGATGAGGGACTTCTTTTGCTCGAGGGAGAGGCAAGAGGGCTTACTAATAGTAGGTGTGTAGATTTTCTAATAGGTCAAACGATTTTAAGATTACGAGATCAACAGGTCGAGTCATCAAGGGATTGGGGGATCGGGAGATCGAATGTTCAACAAGTCAGGTGATCCGAAGATCAGGCAATCAGGAGAAGACATAGGACCAAGAGATAGAGTCATTGAGAAACTCCCTCAGCAGGTTATAGGCTTAGTAAGATATGAACCTAGTGGTGATAAATTTTTTAAGTCGTTCTGTCACTCCATGAACTAGAGTCGTGAACAGCCGTCCGTTGCCCTGAATGCTGGCTGTATTTTTATAAAAAATCGGACATAATCTCCCCATAAATCGGAGGTCTCCCATGTACAAATAAACCTGTTTAAATTTGTATAATTTAAAATCGTCATGTAAATAAAATAAAATGGTCATCCCGACCTCATAACAACCCACCAACCACAGCAGACATCTAGAACAACGCCAGGCTAAGTAAATTACCAGTAATCCTAGCCACAGACCTCTACTATCATGCTCAACTAGAGTATGAACAGTCGCCATATTGAGCGGGCCTAAGTTTTATACAATTTATAATAAATTTTCCCAAATTAATATTCAAACACTACAATTGTCTCAATGCAAATGAAAAATGAGAATTTTACAGATAAGGTACATAAATTATACAGTCATCCCAAATTAAGTACACGGTCAACTAGGAATCTCAATATCCAGACCACGCAGGGTCGAAATAAAGTGCAAAATATAAATCTCAGCTTAGACTTAAATCTCACCATCCCGAATTACCAAATCCATCAAAATCTCTAAACTCTGAAGTGTCATTCCAGCACAACAATCCTGTCTGAGGGAGGAAAGAAGAGGGGTGAGTATCAAGGCAGATACCCAATGAGTGGGGGGATTAATCTCAAGTACTAATAGTATAGGTGAACATTGGAGTGTCAAATAATATTATTCGTAATCAATAATTCAAATTTTGCAGTAAATCATAATATGTTTGATAAAATGAACTCATTTAATCATTCATACGATATCATACATATATGCATCCATTTAAAATCAAGTAGGTCATAGAGCAAGCCGAAAGGATCCTGACAAATGTTAACCATGACCAAGGACAGACGCATCGAAAGTTTTATTATGCAAAGTGTTTCAAAAGTAGCTCTTTATTTCGACGTTGGCCGTGGGCTTAGCCCTTGCTTACCCAGACTCGACATAGGGCCACGTGCGGTGCTAGACGGTGATGGACACATGTCCTCCCCCGATATGGGTTCAACCGGCCGCGCCTATGAATAAATATAAACTGGACGTCTGCGGATACTTCCTACAGAAGCGTATCCGGACAACCCGTACCTCTACAAAGTCCCTTCGTAGCTATGGAATCAATCAAATAATGTCATATCATCATATCATCTCAAGCTAGTAGGCTTCCAACCCACATAGCCAAATCATCTCATCATATCCTCAAAAAAATTCAAATCCATGTGCCAATACATTTCATCGAAATCATTTAAATTCAATAAACCAATGCAATGGTAGAATAGAAAACATTCCATTTCTCAAATCATGGCGTAATTTTATTTCATTTCAAACATGGATGCATAATCGTAGAAAATATAAGTACGACACTCCAATAATCACAAAAAAGATTTGAATTTCAATTCCATACGTCGAGACAATGCATATCAAAAGCATGTTTTATTAAAAACACGATAAAATCAGGTTTCACTATTTCATGCAAGAGATTAGTGTCCCACTCACATTCTAGGAAGGGTGATCACTCCTTATTTCCACAATTAATCCAAACTGACTCCTCGAGTCTCCACGAAGGTCAACCTAATCAAATCATCATAATTGTCATCAAATTTCCAAATATTTTTAGGATTTATCCATTTTTCAAATTTTATACAAATCCCAAATTCTTCAATTCATGAATACACTCTAATGTCATCAATTTTATTTCATTTATAAATAAATAATACATTCAAGGCCAAGTCTACTTTAATCCTAAAACCACTCAAAGTTAGAAACACGCTCAAAATAAATAAGTTTCATACGAGATGGAAAATTTTTTGAAAAATCATACACTTTTCGATTCCAATCGGATTGCTTCAAACCATATATTATTTTCAAGGTATAGAAATCTATTTTCATAATACGAAGATCTTATTTTGATTTGCCTATATGCAGGACGACTTATAATGAAAAAGGCTACATCGATCCTTAAACTCGAATTCCAAATTCATATTATTTTCAAGCACATGTCAAATTAAACTCTAAGGGAACCATTCAAATCAATTCGACTTGATTCTATTTTCCTTTAATATGCTTCTTTAGTATCAGACAGTCTAGTTTCATGAAAAATTTAGATAAAACCCTAGAATTCACATACCAAATTTCAGGAAAAACGCATTCTCCTCAACTTCCACCTATTTCAAGACATATATAAGAATCTTATTCTAAATTCAACCTAATTTCATTCAACTATTGAAGGAACCAGAATTTTACCTCACCTAAGGTTTCTGCTGTCCACAACCTTAATGTCCGTGCGCCTACAACTCAGTCCGAACCTGCACTATTTCCAATTCAAAGTACAGTTCAATGATTAGACTTATTCTCTATTGTAATCAAAACCCTAGAACTATAGGTTAGATCTCTCACCCTTACCTGCACAGTGGAAGAGCCGCAGTCAGTCTAGGGTTTTTCGAATGCCTAAGATGGACTTTACAACAGAGGCTGCAAAGAGAAGGAATAGAGGGAGAGAGACAGAGGGAGACAGTGAGACGATAGAGATGGAGAGATGACCGAGAGGAAAAGAAAGAGTTCGATTGAGAGAGAAAAATAGAGAGGGAGAGTGAAACAGTCGTAGTTGAAAGAGAGTAGAGAGTGAGTGAAATAGAGAACGGGAAACAGAGAGTAAGGGATTGCAGAGAGATCAAGAGAAAGAGAGTGAGAGAAAGAACTGAAAGTGGGAAAACAAAGAGGGGATAGAGATGAGCAGTGAGATCGAGAGACAGAGAGAGGGCGAACCGAGAGTGAGAGAGATGATAGAGAGTGATAAAGTGGTGGTGGTGGTGAACAGAGGCTGTGGCAGAGCACGGTGGTGAGTGAGATAGAGAGAGAGAACTGAGAGTGAGAGAGAGCGTGATCGAGGGAGAGATCGAGAGAGTTAGACAGCGAGAGATAGAGAGAGAAACAGAGAGATCGAAGGGGAAAGAGAGAGGAACGGCTGGTGGCGACCTTGGGTGGTTGGTGGTGACGATTGATCGCGGCGGAGATAGCGGAGGAGCAGAGAGGGTGGCGGCGGGAGATGAAGAGACGGAGAGAAAGAGGGAGAGGGAAAAGGGGAAGAAGAAAAAAATTAGGGCTTTTAGCCCTAATTACATTAGGGGAGGGAAAACGGTGCGTTTTCCCCCTCTCCCAAATTTTTTTTTTGTTATATATATATTTCTTTTTATAAATAAATTTATAATTAATTAAATGAGTAAATAAATTAATTAATAAATGAATAAATATCCATCTATATATTTTTTATACTCATTTCACACTCAATCGCGGATACAACATTTAGAATATACCAAAAATTTAAATTTAACACCTCAAAATCGAAAATCAATATAAATAAAAATTTTCAACATGTATATATAAACGGAGGAATATTATATATATATTTCATGAACAACACACTAGTACGGACACCGCAGTGTCGGTGTTATACGTTCGGGCCATGAACCATCAAAATCTTAGACAATATTGAGAGCCAAGTAGGCGTCTAACGGGGAAGGGCGACAATCAGGAGATACAAGATTAAGAACGTATTTTACTTACTTTGCCAAGAGCAAATCGAGTGATCTGTTAGAGGTAGTTCATAGACCGATAAGTTAAATGTCCGAGAAGTTAGAAGATAGAAAATTTGAGAGGCCAAGGGGTTATGAGATCGATAGGTCATGAGATTGATAGGTCGAGAGACCAAAAGGTCAGGCTACCAAGAGGTACAAAGATCAAGTGACCAAATGATTGAGGGATCGAGTGACTAAGAGGCCGGATGATTGACAGATAGAGCAGCCGAGAGATCAAGTGATCGATAGATCACGTGATTGGGAGACCAAGCGATCAAGTGACATAGTGACTAAGGGATCGAGTGACTGGTGGCTAACAGATCGAGTGACTAAGAGATCAACAAATCAACAAGTCAAGTAACCAAGAGCTCAAGAGATCGACAAGTTGAGCGATTCAAATAATCAGGAGATCTATAGATGAACAAGAGATTGAGAGACCGACATGTTGAATAATGGAGAGACTGATAAGAGATTTAAGCGAAAGTGTCTAACTGAGCAATAGTTGAGAGTGTAGAGTGCTTGTGTTATGAAAAGCAAAAGTAGAAGATCTAAAAACTAACTTGGAGTGTGTGTTCTAATAGAATGACGTAACTCTCGATGAGTATGAGAGAGAATAGGGCCAGACTTCGTATTTGGCTTGTTGTTGAAGGTGCTGTTGTCAATGGGGTATTAGGCGTTAGAGCCACGTGAATATACTAGAATAATGTTGCAATTGGTGTGATGCGATTTTGAAAGAAAGGGAGCTGAATTCCATTTGATTAAGTAATAGCCACAGAAAACCAAGAGAAATGGAGTTGGATCCCATCCGAAACCAGAGCTCATTAATAGAAAACCGAGAAATGGGAGTTAGATCCTATCCTCGTGCAATACAAAAGACCGAATGAGAGAGTTGAATCTTGTCCGGGACACTGGGGCCTTAAATAGAAAATCGAGAGGAAGTAGATGCGGAACCTATTGAGACGTATGATGACGGGCGTAAGTCGTATGTATTCGGTTAGGAGTTGTATCCAATAGAGTTCCATTGAGAGATTTCAATCAAAAGAGTGGGCTAGGTTCGTCCGTTGAGGAGATTCATTCCTAATGATAAACTCTATTTAGGAGGACTTATTTAAAAGATTTCGTTTAAAAGGATGGGCTATGTTTGTCCTCTCGAGAAGATAAATCCCTAACTATAAACTTCGTTCATAAGGACTCAATGAGCAATGTTTGCCTATTTGGGGAGATAAATCCCTAATGATAGACTTCGTTCAAGGGGACTCGCTTATTCAATAGATGGGGCGATCTTTGCCTATTCGAGGAGATACTGATGGGTCGACTGATCAAGAGATAGAGAGAGTGAAAGGTGATTGGGAGACGGACAGGTTGAGAGATCGAGAGATCTACTGATTTACAAATCAAGTGACCGAGAGATCAACAGATCGCCAGGTTGAGTAATCGGGGGATCGACAGATTGAGATACTAAGAGGTCACAGTGATCGAGAGATTAAGATACTGAGAGGTCTGAGCGATTGAAAGATTAAGATACCGAGAAGTTAACAGGTCGAGTGATCAAATGATCCGGAAGTCTAGAGACTAATAAGAGATTGAGAGGCCAACAGATCGAATGGTTGAAAGATCGACAAGAGATTGAGAGGCCAGTAGGTCAAACGGGTGAGAAATCGATAAGAGATTGAGAGGCCGATAGGTCAAATAGTGGAGAGACCGATAGGTCGAACAATCGAATGATCCAGAGGTCAAGAGACTGACAATAGATTGAGAGACCAACATGCCGAATAGTGAAGAGACTAACAAGTCAAATGATATAATGATCTGGAGGTCGAGACACTAACAAGAGATTGAGAGGCCAACAAACCGAACGGTTGAGAGACCGATGGAAATTGAGAGGCCGATGGACCGAACGGTGGAGAGGCTGACAAATGATTGAGAGACCAACAAGCCAAATGCTGGAGAGACTGACAGGTCGAATGATCGAATGATCCAGAGGTCAAGAGATTAACAAGAGATTGAGAGGTTAACAGGTCGAATGGTTAAGAGAGCGACAAGAGATTGAAAGGCCCACAGGCCGAACAGTTGAGAGACTGATAAGAGATTGAGAGGCCGACAGACTAAACAGTGGAGAGGCCGACAAGTGATTGCAAGGCCAATAGGCCGAACGATTGAGAGACTGACAAGTCAAATGATCGAATGATTCAAAGGTCGAGAGATTGACAAGAGATTGAGAGGCAGACAGGTCGAACAATTGAGAGACCAATAAGAGATTGAAAGGCTGACAGGTCGAATGGTTGAGAGATCGACAAGTTAAATGATCGAATGATCCAGAGATCGAGAGATTGACAAAAGATTAAGAGGCTAACAGGTTGAACGGTTGAGAGACCAACAAGAGATTGAGAAGCCAACGGGCTGAACAGAAGAGAGACCAACAGGTCTGCAGAGGAGAGACCTACAGGTCGAACAATCGAGGGCAGCATAGGCCCATTCAAGAAAATAAATCCCATCGATAGATCTGAACGATATTGGCCAATTCAGGGAGATAGATCCCATTTGTAGATTGGGGCAGCATAGACCCATTCGAGGAGATAAATCCTATTGGTAGATTAGGGCGACATGGACCCGTTCGGGGAGATAGATTCTATTGGTAGATCAGGGCAACATGGACGCATTCGGGGAGATAGATCCCATCGGCAGATCAGGGTGACATGGGCCCATTTGAGAAGATAGATTCCATCAGTAGATCGGGACAAAAAGACTCATTCAGGGAGATAAATCTAATCGGTAAATCAAGATAACATGGGCCCGTTTGGGAAAATAGATCTCATCTGTAGATTTGGTGACATAGACCCATTCGGGGAGATAGATCACATCTATAGATCGGGGCGACATAGCCCCGTTAGGGGAGATAGTTCCCATCGGTAGATCGGGGTGACATGGGCCCGTTTGGGGAGATAGATCCTATTGGTAAACTGGGGCAACATGGGCCCATTCGTTCGATAGAATATCATGAGACGGATAGTTGACAAATAATCCACACAAGACCAAAAGAATGAGGGTGAGAGACTTGCCTAACATGGGGTACCCCCGACTGCCTGATCCTGATTGTCACATAGTCGAATGAACTCAGGCTGATAAGTAGAAGTGAAGCAAGACTTGAAATTTCTACAACTAGTCAATCAGTCATTCCCACAGACGGTGCCAATCTATTGGAGTCGATTTTGGCCTCCATAGATATCTGCTCTTCTGACCCGAACATGGAGCCAGTGCCGATAATGTTTGCCGTATCGGATGGAAAACCTGCAAAGACCCTACCAGGGCTGGCCTGACAGGGGGACTCTAATGCTCAAGTCAGTATGAGTGATAAAATAAAGACTGATAGTACTCGTAGATATCATATCTCCAATCGTGTATAGAGTAGAATACGAAATCATATCTCTAATCATATAGAATCTGCTATAAAGCCATACCTCTGATCGTATAAGATTGAGTATGAAACCCTACCTTCGTCGGTGTATGTAAATGGGTATGAAATCCCCCATCTGAATGACATAGAGAATTGAGTATGGAACCCCCCTCTGACTGATGTATAGAACTGTCTCTCTCTCATGTACAAAAAAATTCAGAGTTCCCTCTGAGGGTTACCTATGATCTGTATTTATAGTCTTTAAGGGGTGTAGAAAACCCTAATTTTCTTTTGTTTGAAATCTTTTGAAATGATAGTAATTATAATTCAAGATTTATGGAAGATTTAAACTTCTTTGAGATTAAGGAAAGTTTAGAATTTTAAAAAAATTCCATTCTTTCGTAAGAGTCCATGAAAATTAAAATCCTATAGGAATGCAGAAAGATTTGAACTTAGTGGTGATTGCCTTCCTTATCGGATAACCATGAATGATTTTGAAAACTTGTTAAGTAGAGTACCATCAACAATATATTTATTTATTATCATTATTATCATCGTTGTGATTGTGACATAATAATGAAAATTTTAAATTTTGAATAACTTTAGTGTTTGTTAAAAAATAAAAACCACTTGTTTTCAAAGATTCAATTTCGGTTTCAACAATAAAAAGATCAAGTTCCGATTCTGGTTCCAGTTCCGATTCCAATTCCTAAAAATTAAGAAGCGGAACCAAACCATAAGTCTCCGGTTCTGATTTTAGTTTTTGAATCGAAACCGAAAAGGCAGTTTCAATTCGGTTTTTGGACATCCGGTTCTGGTTCAGTTCATAGTTCAAACCGAACCGTGGTCACCCCTACCTACGGTGTAAAGTAGTGAAGTTCACGATTCTCTCACAATGAGCCATGTTCAGGTCCCCTTAACCAATTCCCACAGGCCAACCTTCTAATTGTTTCACTACCCAGCCCATCACAAGCCATCCCTATACGTGTGACATAGGTGATGTGAAGAAAGCGCACTCCACCCACACAACTCAACCCTTCCGCCAACCTAACCCTCGACCAAGGTCATAAGGTGCACTCGGCCGACACTAGGCCCAAGTCCGTATCACTTTTGCGATGACAATTTGTTGCCTCCATAGCTCCTCAAGCTCCATTAAATGAGAATATATGGTAAAGAAGAATTACAAAACACAAAACCAAAAAACCACAACATACAAGCAAAAATGCTTGATTTAATATGTTTCTTAGATTTAAGCAGATCATAGTCAAATTATGCTACATGCTTTAAAATGTTTAGTAGGCATCTCTCAAGACATGCTCACTTTTTAATAATGGACAAAATTACATGTCTAGTTCCTAACTATGAGATTAGCACAAGTTTTAGTTTATAAACTTCAAAATGCAATATCTGATAACTCAAATTAAAAAAAGAAAAAAAAATGCAAGGAAAGGGTCCCTCCATTAGTAAAGTCGACATGCTTGCTATTAAGATTTTAGTTGGCTCGACTAGATGTCAAATGTGGAACAATAGTTATTGATGTGATATCTCACGTAGTAAGAGTTGCTAACGGGGTAGGTACCATGTCAATAAGTATGACACTCACTCATGCCATGTCAACTAAATTGCTGACATGATAGGTGACACGTCAACAATTTGCTACTAGTCCCAATGCTACATCAACAATTTGGCTAACGTGGCACACACCATGACACCTATGCTCTCCTTCTCTCTCCATCCCTCTCTCTCGATAAGATGACACATACTATGGTCAATCCCTAAATCCAAAACTATGCTCTCTTCTCTCTCCCTATTCTCTCTCTCTCTTCCCCTCTGTCATTCAAGTTGTAGTAGACATCGGTGAGGTGACACACACCATGGTCAATCCTTGAACCCAAAACAATGCTCTCTTCTCTCTCTCTCTCCCCCCTCCCTCCTCCCCCCCTCAAGTTGCAAGTCAAAAATGAAGAAAGCAAAGAGAGGAAGGGAGTGTTCGAAGATAGCAATGCAGTCAATTCTAAAAGCAAGTGACGATGATCAACGATGATAAAGTAGGTGGTAGTGGCATATTCAAATAAAAGATTGCAGAAAACAATAACGATGAAGAGCTGACAGAATTGACTAGAGAATTGAAGGCTGTAGAAAATCAAACTATCAAAGATGGAGATCGAAGTCGAACAAAGACGATTATGTTGAGGAGTAATAAAGGTAGAAGTCAACTGATGTGAACAAAAGAGAACACAATATAATTCAAGTCGACGACGAATAGAAGATGAAATCAAAGTAAAGAGGACAGAAACTAACATGATTGGACTTCAATTGAGGATTTGGCCACCTTGATGTAATCATAGACTAAATTGATTGACAATGAAATTAAAATGCAACTAAAAGTGCAGATGGAGAGAATATTGAAAGCAACCAAGGATGAAATCAAAGCGCAGATGAAATCAAATGACTAATTGAACTAATGAATACTAAAAGTTGAAGGCAAATAGGAGAGACGACAATGGATATTTGGGGTTGCAGGTGACCAATTCACAGAGATGGGTTTGAAGATGCTACGGAAAACTTTGTAGATGAGATAGAGAAAGGAGAGAGAGAGAGACGAGAAAGAGAGGGAAGAGAGGGAAGGGGAGAAGATGAATTAACGTCACCAGGAGGCCAACGGTCGTTGGATTTCAATGCAATTCGGTGGCAACTACGGTGGCCATGGTTGTTACGGGGAGGGAGAGAGAGAGAGAGATTGACGTCCTAGAGTATTTCTATCCTGTCCAAGTATATTCTAACTCAGCAATTGGTTGATGTGGCATGAGTGATGTCATACTTGTTGATGGGTCATCTACCACGCTAGCAACTCATATCAAATTGGATGCCAAATCAGCAAATATTTTACCACATTAGATGCCATGTTAAGTCGACTTAACCTTTAGCGACCAAGTGTCGACGTTACTAATGAAGGGACCATTTCATTATAATTTTTGAAATCCAAGTTCTCAAATATAGTATTTTGAAATCCTGAGACTAAAATGTGCATTAAGTCTAGAGACTGAATATATAATTTTCTCATTAATAATGTCTATATTGATGTTGTAATATGATTTTAAATATGTTATTTCAAAATTAAAGTTGTTTCTACTTTTTGTTATCAAAAGATACAAATAGAAGTTGTACATCAAATAAAATTTCTTTTAAGCTAACTTTATTTCTCACAAATAAACCATAATCACCTTTTTTCCTTAAAAGACTGGTAAATGCATTTTGCTTTTTTTAATCCTCAATCATTTTTTTTAAAAAATTTTTGATCGACAAAAATGTAAAATTTCACACGGCATTTCATGTGTGCCAAAATATTTATCAGGTCGGCTAACCATGTTTTGGCGTGGCACCAAATCTTCCCGAATCACATCTCTCTCTCTCTCTCTCTCTCTCTCTCTCTCTCTCTCAGCATGTGATATATTTGGGCTGGCCTGAGCACTGAATCACAAATCAAGAAACAAAAATTGGGGTTTTTTACAAAAATAATATTTTTTTATTTAAAATTAAATAAATAGAGTTTTTTTTTTTGTTTCCCAATTTAATGATGTTACGATTTGAGACCGCGACATCCACTGTTCTTAATTTATTTTTTTAAAAAAATTGGTGTCGCGGTCTATACCCCTCCAACCCAAAATCAATCCTTTGCTGTGTAGGAGAGAATGGATGGAAAAAAAAAAAATCCATTCTCTCAAAAAAAAAAAAAAAAATAATTATCAAGTTGACATGTTCTTTGGAAAAAAAAATCTTGACTCTACCCACTTCCCAAAAAAAAAGTTTGGCGTGTGTCATGATCATAAGCATGGATAACGTCCTTGTAGAAATAAGTAAAACACCTATCGATGAAAAAAAAGCATTATTTTTGCAAATGGTATTTGAAGAGGGTGGGCCCGCTTTGATTTCAATTAATAATAAGGGAAAAAATAGTTAAATATAAATGGTCAATGTCGTGGTCTGGGACCGCTACACTACTGTTACGGTTTAGGATCGCGACACCGATTTTTTTTTTAAATAAGTTAGTGATTATGTTCATAAAGTTAAATTTATTATTTATATTATGGTTTTATTTTGAATTGATTATAGTATTAATTGATGGATTTTATGACTTTTTATTGTTAGGTGGTTGGAATTGGAAGATTTAAACAAAATAAGTTTAAAAAGACAATTTGGAGTTAAATGGAGCAAATATCTTATTGGGCCTATAAAGAAAAGAAGAAACTTGATTTTTTTGTTTTAGTTAATTTTAGTAAGAATTTTATTTTAGATAAAATTGTTTTAGGAGTTAATTTTTATTTTTCTATTAAAGGATTCCTTATTTTATTGAGAAAAGTTTTCTTTTCGAAAAAGGAAACAAATCATTCAAGAATCTCCTTTAGGGCCGGTTTCTGCTCATCCAAGAGTTCACATTCAACAAAAAGAAGAAAGAAGAGGCTGCTCATTTTTAGAAACATAAGGGCCGGCTGCAGCAGATACACAATTCCAAGGACGCCACTGCTCATTATATAAAGAACTAAGGACAGTTGTTGCTAGACACTTTTATTCTTCCTGGAACATATTCTTTTTCTTTTTTTTTTTGTTGAAAACTCACCACCATGAGTGGATAGTTTATTTTTCTAATTCAATGAGAATTTTCATTCGATTGTCTTCACTGTAAGGCTATGTTCTTAATTTAATTTTTTACGTTTTTAATTCAAGTATTCGTTGGTTTTTGATTTATTTATATGAAAAATTGGTATTGGTTAATCTGATAATTTAATTCATTATTAATTTTTCTATTACTATCCAGAATTTCAGTGATCTGTAATTGTCATGAATGAATTATACAAATAAGAACTAGATTATTTATATTTATGGGTCTTTTACCGGTATTCATATTAAATTTAGAGAATCAATGGAACAAAATTAAATAATTACGACTATCCCAATTATTTGTATTTTGGTTTAACTGTTTTTACAGAACTTAATGCTATCATTATATTGATATGGAACGCTATCATGTCCAGTCGATTAATGATAAATTTTGATTGGATGCTGGATTTGGTCAACTAATTTAAGAAAACACAAAATTTATTTTGACTATCCTAATAAATCTAAGATTAAATATTTAAATTACAAAAAAATATTTTTAAACTATGATCAGTGAAACAATTGAATGTGGTTAATTCTTGAATCAGAGTTTTGGTATGTAGATTTTCTTTCAATATTTATTATTTTCATTGTTAATTTGTTTCTTTTTTTATTATTATTTTTAATTTAAGAATTTATTTGATAAAATCCCTATTTTTATTTTTAACACTTAACTAAAAAATTAAATCAATTTAGTTCTTTTGGAATTCGATTTGATATCACTATTGTTATAAATTTATCGTATCGGGGAATCATTATTAATTTTAAGGGTTTGGACAACCCGACCAATTAGGAATAGTGGATATCGTTGCCCGAAACCGTGCTATCTCTAGATTGAGAAAAAAAAAAAAATCGACTCTATTTATTTAATTTTAAATAAAAAAATATTATTTTTATAAAATCCCCCAAAAATTGGGGTCAAAATTTAAGTGGGGGCAAGCTGCCCCAGCCGAACAGGGAATGCCAGAATGCAGAGAATGGCCAAATTTGACTTATCCGGTGGATTATCAACAAAGTTGATGAACATATGCATACACTCGATCTGTAAATCCCAACAAATTGAGAAAGCAGAGTCAGTTTTGATTGATGGTATAAGACTAGGTTTACTTCCTGATGTTGTAACTTACAATACATTGATAGCCGTATATTGCAGAATTTTCGATGTTGATGCTGCTTTTGCTGTTGTTCATAGAATGAAGGAAGCTGGGATTAACCCTAATACTGTCACTTACAATTCTTTGATATCTGGAGCTACCCGCCACGGTCTTTTTACGCGTGCATTGGACCTGTTTGAGGAAATGCTGCGATTGGGTATGCATCCTGATCTGTGGAGTTACAATTCTTTGATTCATTGTTATTTTAGGTTAGGAGAACCTGAAAAAGCGTACGAGGTTTTTCACAATATTATGTTGGGGAGTCTCTCTCCTTGTAGAGTAACGTATAATACCATGATTAATGGTCTTTGTAAGAATGGCTATGCTGATAATGCCATTATGTTGTTTAGAAATTTGAAAAGGCTAGGGTTTGTACCTGGAATAACTTCCTACAATATCCTTATAAATGGGCTATTCAAGTCGGGTAGATTTAATACTGCTAGAAGGATGCTTGATGAGGCCTTGAAGTCGGGTTGCCGGCCAAATGTTATAACTTACACTATTGTGTTGAAGGGGCTCTTCAGAGCAAGAAGATTTGATGAAGGGATTGAGATATTTTGGGAGATGAAGAGAAAAGGGTACACTTTTGATGCTTTTGCATACTGCACGGTTATTGGAGTTTTTGTCAAGACAGGTAGGATAAATGAGGCAAATGATTGTATGGAACAAATGCTTAAAAATGGCATTGGACTTGATCTGGTTTCGTACAACACCCTTATTAATTTGTGTTGCAAAGAAGGTAAATTGGAGTTGGCCTATCAGTTGTTGGATGAGATTGAGAAAGGAGGATTGGAATGTGATGAGTTTACACTCACGATCTTAATTGATGGGTTGTGCAAAGCAGGAAACGTTGAGGGGGCCTGCCAACTTCTAGAGCATATAACTAAGTTGGGATTTGATTCTAGGGTTGCCTTAAACTCTTTTATTGATGGGTTGTGTAAAGCTGGTCATATTGATTATGCTATGACGATGTTTGAGTCAATGGAGCACAAGGATTCCTTTACATATTCCTCCATGGTGCATAATCTTTGCAAGGCAAGGAGATATCATTGTGCATCTGAGCTCCTTCTGTCTGGTGTAAGAAGTCGCATAAAGATACTCAAATCTGCTCAACGTGCAGTAATTGATGGTCTTTGTTATTCAGGTTTTGCTAGAAAAGCTAAGAAACTTGAGTCAAAAATTCGAATTGCTCGGCTTCTTCATTCTAATTTGGCTTAGATGCTCAGTGTGTGAGCTGGCACACTTTTCCTCATTTGAGCTTTTGGTTTGAAGAAGCATATTTTGCGTGGATGTTAACTACATGTAAAATTCCTCCTCATTTTTGTTTATTAGATAAGGAATTAAGATATTAATTTCAGGATTTGTTTCCTTGAGAATTGAAAATGACTTTTTGCTGCAAGTGCAGGTGCTTGGGGAACTCGTTGGTGGGATGGTTATGCTTGGGAAACTCAACAGAGCTAAACAAAAGAAACCATTGACAACAAATCTATAAAGGTTGACTACTCATTGTAGGCATCCTTGATGGTTCCATGTGTTAAATGTTTTAATTGTTCTGGATGCACTACATTGTTGAATTGTGAATTGAATGTGCTCTCATAAATAATTGTCAAAAGTGTTCCATGAGTTCTTGAATCAAATGTGTCTTGTATTTGCCTTGTAGCAATGTTATTAGTTTATCTATATAAGTTGTTGTTTTTTATTTATTTTTGAATGCAACACACAAATAATGCTTATATTTTTATTGGCAGGTTTAAGGTCATTGTCTAAAAGGAGCACGGATTTCATCCCATGACATCTTGCAACTCAGAGAGAAATTGTAAAGTCAAGCCTTTTTATTCATGTAAGTATACTTTGCAAGGAATATTGCCTTTGAAAGTTTGGAGATGGGTCATTCTGTCTCTATAGTTTTAGTGTTTGCATTTGTGTGATTGGAGGGGATTTGATACACCTCCAACAGGAGCAGAACTGTGGGAGAGCTTGTTACAATTGTTGAGTGGGTTTTGGTTGCATTTAAAAAATAATTAGATGCAGGTGGGAGCTCTTTATGGTCTTATTAAACCTTTGATTTTGAGAATACCTGCAAATTCCTCTAAATAAAGTGAACTTTTTAATACAGGGTTCTGCAGTTATTTATTTATTTTTTTCCCCTCTCCATGCCCACTAGAAAATTGTTTGCAGTGGTTTAGGTTTGGATTTAAAGATTTGCAGTGATATTTATACTTGGGTAGGTGTGAACTTTTGAATTGAATAATAAAGTGGCTTTGTAATGTAAACGGGCTTTGTAATGTAAACAATCACTAGATGAGGTGTAATTGTTAGCTTCAAGAGAAAAGGAAGCGATTAAATGTCTTTAAGTCATAAAGGGTCAAAACAAAGGTCTTTGTCAACAATTGGAAATGTTTGTACCCTTGAACTATTATTCTTTTGTGCGTTTTTATTTTGCATATGAAAGAAAAGGATCTCAATAAAAAAAGAGTTGAAAGGGAGCACCATGAGGGCCAAATGGCTACTCTATAAGAGTAAGGAATGAACAAAGTGTGCAACATCCACAGAGGATGAGAAAGACATAAGACTCAACCAAAAGCTAAGACACTTCATAATACTAACCACTAAAGAAGATAATAGCATCTCAACCTCGAGTAGAGGGAGAATCCCATACACTTTCCTGCTCATTGCATATCTTCAGACAACTCCACTTTGCAATTACTTATCCGACAAGCTTGAGTTCGCTTTGAAAGAAAAGATCAATTCCAAAATGTGTAATCAAGAGTGTGTCAGGTGCTTTTTTGAAAATTCATGCGACAGTAATTGTGAATATGACATATCACATAAACTTTTAGGATGAAGAATGAGGTTGGAATGATTCAATTTGATGTGATATAACTTTGAAAAAAAATAATTTTTTTAGAGCAGCCATACTTGGAGTTCTTTGTTATTTTGCAATATCTTAAATTTGATGGATAAATTTGGAAAGTGAAAATGAAGTAATTGACACAAAATAGGGATGAATAATTTCTATGTGATTCTTATTAATCGAATGAAATTGTATGTGACAATATATAGATTATTCTAGGTTACAAAAATTATGAAACTATCAAGTCAAATCATAAAAAAATAGGAAACTATTCTAGGTTACAAAAAATAAGAAACAATCTAATCAAAGCATACAAAAGAGGAAACTACCCAAAGTCAATCCTATATTAATCCCATAATTCAAGAAGTCAATCTTGTATCAATTCTCAAAATTAATCCTATATCAATCTCATAATTTAAGAAATCAAAAAGTCAGACAATCACATGAATTTTCTAATAAGGCCACATAATTTGACACTCCCCTCAAGTTGGTGAATGGATATCATCCATTCCGAGCATTCTAACAATGTCTTGAAACGGACAGCCCCTTTGTGAGCTCATCTGCTAATTCATCCTTTGTTGAAACGAGTGGCGTACATGTTAGGCTACTATCAAGCTTCTCCTTGATAAAATGTCTGTCAACTTCTATATGCTTCGTTTGGTCATGTTGTACAGGATTATGAGCAATGCTGATGGCAGATTTGTTGTCGTAATACAATCTCATTGCTCCTTCCCATTTTATCTTCAGATCATCAAGAATTATCTTCAGCCACAATAGTTCACATATTCCTAATACCATTGACCTAAATTTAGACTTTGCACTTGATCTTGCCACCACATTTTGCTTCTTACTCCTCCACATTACAATATTCCCTCCTAAGAAGGTAAAATACCCTAAAGTTGACCTCCTGTCATCCGGTGACCCGGCATAATTATTATCGATATAGGCCTCCCATGTCATGCTTCCCCCTTTCTTGAACAAAATACCTCATTCGAGGTTGCCCTTCAAGCGTTACAAGATTCTATGAATTGCTTCAAGATGGACTCCTTTAGGATTATGCATAAATCTACTAACAACACTCATATCTGGTCTCACATGTGCCTAATAGATTAGCCTCCCAACAAGTCTCTGGTAAGAGCCTTTATCGACCATAGGATCTCTTGGAGCATCACATAGTCCATGATTGAACTCAATGGGTGTGTCAATCGGCTTACAACCCAACTATCCCATTGCCTTTAACAAATCAACAAACACTTCTGTTGAGAAATAAAGATCCCTTGTTTCAATTGCGCCACTTCAATACATAGGAAGTATTTCAATTTCTCAAGTTCCTTGATATCAAATTCTTTCAGAAGACATCGTTTTAAATTATCCATTTCTCTTGTATGCCCATTACGATAATATTGTCAACATATAACAATAGGGCTGTTAGCATGATTGACATGCCGGTTGGACCGGGTTGACCCGCGATCCATACATTCTATGGGTCGGTTTATAAATGGGATTGTTTATGCACTCAACCCGCACAAACCCATGGGTCAATAGCGGGTCAATGCTAAACCCGTGTTACCCGTGGGTTTTTACAACCTGTGTCATATTTGAAAAACTCAAAAAAAAAAAAAAAAAGAAAAAAAATCATCTTCCAATGATACCATCTTAGATTCACAAAAAATTGAGATTTAAACCAAAATGAAGAAAAATCACTATTTCAAATAGTTTTTGGAGTGATTAAAATATTTAGAAACTTAAAAATAACAATATATATATATTAATTTGAAGAGAGAAATACCTTGCTATCGGTTTTAATGGCAGATGATCGTGGGTGGAGATTTTTTCAACAACAAAAATTGAAATTGTTGCTTTAGATGAGTTTATAGAGGAGCAAAGATGAATTTCAAATGTTTGAACTTAGAAAAAGATTGAGTTTTGGGGGGTGATTTTAGAGAGAGTGGGGTTTCGTGGGTTGAAGAGGAAGAGGAAGATGGAGGGTGTGATGCACGCACTGAGAGGTGAGGAAAAGTGAGAAAGTGAGAATGGGAGAAAAAAAGGGGAGGGGTAAAAACGAGAAAAGGAATGGGGAGAGAGTGAGAGAGGGTGAGTAAAGATGTCATGGGTCATGTGCATTTCATTTTAATTAAAAAATATATTTAAAAAAATATATTATATATTTTTTTATATTTTAAAATAATAAAAAATAAGCGGTTGAACCAGTGACTCAATAGTTCAATCAGTTAAACCATAAATTTTAATATGCACGGGTCAATATAGGGGTCGGGTTTAATAACTATGGTTGTCCATCCCCTAAATTTGAGTGTCTCACAAATAAAGAATGGTCGCCTTGACTTTGTTTATATCCTATGGTAGTCATCGTCTTGGTGAATCTTCCAAACCAGACTCTTGGTGATTGTTTGAGTCCATAAAGTGCTTTCTTCAACTTACATACCATTCCCTCTTTAGATTCAAAGCTCGGAGGAACTTTCATATAGATCTCTTCCTTTAGGTCATAGTGGAGAAATGCATTCTTGACATTAAATTGTTGTAGATTCCACCCAAAAATGGCAGCCAATGACAAAAGGACCCGTACTGTATTCATTTTCAAAACCGAAGCAAATGTCTCAAGATAATCAATGCCATAGGTTTGAGTGTATCCCTTAGCAACTAACTTTGTTTTCTATCGTTCTGCTGAGCCGTTTGACTTGTACTTCATAGTGAAAACCTATCTACATCCCACCGGAATCTTTCCTCTTGGTAAGTTGATCAACTCCCATGTTTTATTCTTTTCGAGAGTTTCCATCTCCACTTTCATTGCATCCTCCAACTTCTTGTTCCCTAATGCCTCATATAGATTTCTCAGATTAGGAATCGAGTGACGGTTGCTTAAGAAGGCTCTATGGCTTTGAGAAAGGTTTTGGCTGGTCAAGAATAGTTACTACGGATATTTAGTATAGGTTCTAATTCCTTTTCTACATGCAATTGGTAGGTCGAAATCACTTGGTTTTTTCGGTTCATCTACCAATTCAATGGGCGGGCTCAACTGATGGTATGGAAGCGGTTTCAAGTATTTGGGCAGTAGTATGAGTAGGAAATTGTACTTGTATCGATCAAGAAACTAGAATTTTCTTCCTAGAATAGACCTAAAGTGGTTAAGTATTATATTGTTTCCCCTGATTTTTCATTACTTCACATGACTTGGGTGACTCAACAATAGGTTCAATATTAGGTTGAGCGGGTGACTCAATAGTAGATTGAATAGCAGGTGATTCAACAGATGACTTTGAAACAGGTTTAAATGGAGACGAATACTCAACGGGCTGATCGAAAAATCAAGAAAAAATAGGCTCTATCTTCACTCACTTTCTCCCCCTGAAGATAGGAATGTTGGAAAAAAGACTCATTTTCGACAAATGTAAATCAATGTAGACAAAAATTTTCCGAAAGGGGATGGAAACACTTATAATCCTTTTGTGTGGAAGAATACCTAATGAAAATACATCTAAGAGCACGTGGATCAAGTTTTCCCCTGTTTTGAGAGTGGACATGGACAAAGACAACGCCCAAAAATTCTAAGAATAAGATTGTTTGAAATAGTGAAATTGGGGAAAATTTTGTGAAAATTTCAATTATACTTTTGAAGTCAAGAACCTGAGTTGGGAGTCTATTAATAAGATGTGTAGGAGTTAAAACATTTCTCCTTGATATTGTTTAGGTGCTTTTTTGTGAAGCAATAAAACTCTTATGACAAAGATGGCTATTTTTACGATTGGCGACTCCATTTTGTTGTGGAGTTGTAATACAAGAAGGCTCATGAATGATCCATTCCTTTTGAAAAAAATGGAGAGAGAAATTGATTGAGATAGTTTCTGACATTATCGGAATGAAATTGCTTGATTCTCACATCAAATTGTGTTTTGATCATGTTGTAAAAATTGAGAAAAACAATGCCAATATCAGATTTATTTTTCAAAAGATAGATCCACATTACTCATGTACAATCATCAATAAACGAAACAAACCATTTCGCACCAGGAATATTTGAAATTGTGGAGGGTCCCCAAATATCACTATGAATGAGAGAAAAAGGATTATGAGTTTTTGTATTGCTTATTGGAAATGAAGAACATTTGTGTTTGGCAAGTTCACAAGAGTAGACCCTTTAAATAATGACGGAAATATCAACTTAAGGATATTCAGTGATGGATGACCTAGACGCCAATGATAAAGCCAGACTTTATCTTTATTTGACATGATAACTCAAAAAGAAATAATGTAGATGAGGAATTCTTAGCTGCAGTTCTTCCACTTTATCTTCCAGGTAGTAAAGACCATTTCTCTCATTAGCACGTCCAATCATCCTCCTCTGCCTGATCCTGAAATACACACTATGAAGGAAAAAAGGTTACACTGTATTTGGAATCGCAGGTAAGCTTTTGAATGTAAATAAGATTTGCAAAGAGTTTCAGAACATGTAGGATATTTTTTTTAGCATGAGAGTCGTTTATATAAATGTCCCCTTGTCTAGCTACAGTGGTGATGGATCTATTAGCTATAGTTATTTTCTTATGACTAGAACAAAGAGTATACGAAGAAAATAGTTTGGAGGAACTGGTCATGGATTAGTGGCTACTGAATCTATTACTCACATATTTGGAAATTTTTTTTTTGAGACATTAGTAACACAAGAAGGAGAAGAGATACCTGAAAACGCGTAAGAACATGAATAGGATACCTCTTGTTTGGTTGCTGAAATTTGTCTTAATTTTGTAGATCTGGATAGCATCATGAACCTTGGATTATGTTTGTTGGATAGTTTCCTAAATCTCCTTGGCAATTCGGAGAAACATACATATATCGTTAATTTCTAAAAGCATCAAATTCCACATGACATCACCATAAAATCTTGTTTATCCCATCCGTCGAATTTAGGATCCCCCTTTTTAGGCCCTGTGTCCAACAAATGGCTCAGTTTGCCTCTTCCCTTTAGAAATGTACAGACCAAAAATAACCACTTTAGGTAGTTCTTCCCATTCAATCAATATGTAACCTATATATTCTGTAATTCTCTTGTTGAGGCTGTAGCAGAACTTTTGGTGGCAAGCACTTCTGAACAGGGTTGGTTTTAGTTGACTCAGACATGGTGATTTGAAAGAATTTGGGGGAAAAGAAGGGTGAAAAAGAGAATGAGATATTCAGGTAAAAACTGGGAATTTTAACAAAAGAGGAATTTGGAGAATTAGAAGAAGGGCGGACAAGAGAACAACAATGAAGGCTGCATAAATGCAGTGAAATATACTCTGTTTTGGACTTAAAAATTAGAGCAAAAAAACATAGACAAAAAAACTGCAGTTTGATCTCCTAGAAAAAACCTAGGGCTCTGATACCGTGACACAAAACATGGATGAATAATTTCTTTGTATTTCTTATTAATTGAATAAAAATGTACATAACAATTTATAGATTATTCTATGTTACAAGAATTAGAAAACTATTTAGTTCAATCATATAAAAATAGGAAACTATTTTAGGTTTCAAAAATAGAAAACAATCTAATCGAATTATACAAAATAGGAAACTACCCAATGTCAATCTTATATCAATTCCATAATTCAGGAAGTCAATCCTATATCAATCCCCAAAGTCAATCCTATATTAATCCCATAATTCAAAGAGTCAAAAAATCACACAATCATACGACTTTTCTAGTAAGGCCACATAATTTGACAGTAATATCTTAGAAAAGTCATGAGATCTGTTGCAACTTGCAGGCATTGAAAGATTGATAATTATTCCAAACCACTCTTTTGGACCACAATTTGATGCAAATGAGATTTTAAAAACATTAGAAGTGGAAGAAGATTAAACCTGTCATTGAGTAGAGAAAGGAGCTTGGAAAAGCTTTGTAACCACATTTTTATCATTTTTGAATGATTTTCAGGTGCTACGCAGGTTAAACAGTGCCATAAGTTAGCCTAAACAACAACTATAACAAAACTCAGTTTGATAGAAGCATAGGAAAGATGATTAAATTCGTGGAATTTGGCAACATTTAGTAGATTAAGCCGAAAACCATGATTTAAAAATTTCAATTTGAAACTTATTTAATAATGAAATTCTCATAAAGCATGGATTTTGGAAATCTATTGTGACTTTGTTTCTTTGATTTGTTACAGAAGGAGTTTGCGTGTTAATATGGCAGATTCAGTTTGGTGGTCAGGAAGACAGGAGGGGCAACTTATCATGAAGTCATTTTTTACTCTCTTACAGGTTGGTACGCTTATAATTGGTAACACTCATTTTCCCTTGGAAATGGATTTGGTAGGTGCTGGCTCCTCTCTAAGTTTCTTTCTTTGGATCGGAGGCCGTGTGAAAAAATATTCTTATTCTAGATAATTTACGAAAACAGAAAACAGGAATAAGCGTTATATATGCAAATCTAAGGCAAAGTCTTTTCATTATCTTCTATTACATTGCTCGTGAGTGAGAGAGTTGTCAAACTTGGTTTTAGGTTTTCTCGAATGTTCATGGGTGGTGACGAGGTGTAGAAGTTTGGATTTGGTTGTATTTTCTTATGCAGCGAAGAGAAGGCTTTTAGCATTGGTTCCTTTGGTTATTTTTTGGATTGTATGGTGCGAACGCAATACTAGAGCTTTTGAAGGTAGAGAAAGCTCTATAGACTCTTTGAAAGCTAAGTTGCTATATACGGTTACTTTTTGGACTACTAGTGAGAATTTAGACGTAGAGGTAGACGTAGCCCTTTTGTCTTGTCTTGAATTATTAGCTTTGTATGTTTTTGGTTTGGCATCCCCTTAATACCTCTAATAAAGTTTTTATTCATCCACAAAAAAAAAAAATAGCCCTTAATTGGATCACAACAATTGCTGAGACTCATCTTCAAGGCCAAAATAAGCCTTACAATCAGTTAAAAGGAGAGAAAAAGCACATGGCCTCATTGGTTGGGTGGTTTTGTGATTGAAGCTTTAGCAAAATCTTGGGCTTTTGTTAGTGTTGTTGGGGACAATTTGGAAGGAGTTATGCTATTTTTTTACTCATTTTGATTTCGGATGATACCAAAGTGAGCACAAAAAGTCAAAATGGAAAGTTTGCAAAGATGATATAAGGGAAATGAAAATTAGGATCACATCTTTTGGAATTTTATTAGCGGGAAACCATTTCCTTCAGTTGACTAAAGGGCTTAGCCAAGGTGATTCTTTGTCTCCTTATCTTTTTATCTTAGTGGTGGATGTTTTGAGTAGGATGCTTGCTTTGGCTGTTAAGCAGGGTATTTTTGATGGCCTATGTTTGGACACTAGGATGTCATATTCATGCATCTATAGGTTGTAGATAATACTCTCCTCTTTCTTTTATACTATTGAGGAGATGTTTTGAATAGTGTCAGACATTTGCTTTGAACTTTTGATGAGGTCTCTTAAACGTGGCTAAGAGTAATATCTTTGGTATTAATATCTGTGTGTGGATGGGCAAGAATTCTTGGCTTCTGGGCCCATTACTTACTTTATAATACCTTGTAGGGGAAATCAGAGATCCACTTCTTTTTTGGATCTAATAATAGCTAAGATCTTTAGGAGGCCTAATTAATGGAAACACGCCTAGTTCACTCCAATAGCTGTGTTCCTATTTTTAAATTTTGTTTTATGAATGTTCCTTTGTATATTTTGTCTCTCTTTAAGATTCCCTCCAAGGATGCTATGAAATTGAAAAGATGGCTGGTAAAGTTTTGTGCTATAGTTGTTTGTTAGAGAAGGATCATCTAGTTAAGAGAAGCACCTCCATTTGTTAACCTAAACATGAGAGGCTTAGGTCTTGTTAGCATGGTGTCTAAAAACATTGCTTCAGTGGTAAAATGTATGTGGTGATTCCCCTTAGTAGCAAACACTTTATGTCACAAAGTAATTAAGAGAAAACAAGGATCAGCATGATGGCATGTTGCTCACCTGCGTACTCCTAGCTTTAAGAATCCATTTTTTATAAAGTGGGGTAGTTATGGAAGTTCTCTTCTTTCTGATTCTTCTCAAAATTTTCTGCTTATCGAGTCATAATTATGCAGCTATTTCGACTTTCTTGCTTTTTCCAGGATCTAACTTCCCGAATTTTCTAGGTGTTACTCCACAATATTGACATGGAAGCTTGTAAGTGAACGTCTTTGGTTGAGATGCCTCGGCCTTTTCATTTTTCTGGTAATCAAGCTTGAGGGTTGTTGGTGTTTTTCGTGTAAGCCTTTACTTAATTCATTTTATCCAGTATCATAATGATCCCTCTCTCCATTTTAGCAATCTGATTTGGAAGATCAACTTCATTTCAAATAAAGCCATCATTTGGTTATTGGTTCTACATAGGATCAATATGAATGCTTATCATTGGTGAGAAGGCCGTATAAAGCATTGTCCCTATCATTTTGTTATGTGTCAGCCCTGGAGCCACTTATTCTTTAACTACTTTACTTGGTTATCTCGTTGTTGGTTGTTTGATATTTATAGGGAATGTTGAGTCTGTCCTGACAATTGTATTTGTCAGTTTTGGCATTAGAAATGATGTCAAGATCCTTTGTAATAATGCGTAGAGAAGATTCTAGAATTGTTAAGTATTTTTTTCTTTTATGGTCAGTCAAGTTAGGGATAAGGTTTTGTTTTTATTGTAGTTGTGGTCAGTTATGGCTTGTTCATTCAATAGGTTAACTATCCAAGATGTCTCAAGAGATTGGGCAGCCATTCTTTAATGAGTGTTTCTCATCTTAGATGGTCTTTTTGTAATTTCTTTTCTAAAAAGTTTGCCTTCTACATCCTTCATGACTTGTTCTTTTACTCTCTTTCTATCTAACGAGCTCCAATTCTTTTCTTATGAAAAGAAAAGAGAAAAGCACATAGGAGAATTTCGAAGGGATCCCTCGAGCTATTCTTTTCCATTCCATTTTCTGGATTCACTCACATGGCCTTGCTGTTTGCGTTAAAAACAAAATACAAGCAGGGGTTATAGGAATTAGGACATCCGGGCAGGTGCTTTTTGGGGGGTGCGGAGTACAAAAGAGGCAAGGATATTCTACTTGGAAAAAGAGTACATTGAATTCAAGGAAAAAATATCGAGGATATCCTCCAATTTAGCTAGTGATTGGTCTACGAGTTTGATTTGAGATCCTTATTTGCAAAGTCAATATGCACAATCCGGAGATATTGCAAATGGCAGCTGACTACATGGATGAGAAAATCAATCTTTTTGGTCCATTTAATTATGGTGATTGAGGCAAGGGAGGGAAGACCTATCTACTAGATTCAGATCTAAAAATGTGTAAATATGTGCATGGAAGAATGACTGAATTAAAGGAACTTGCCGTTTCCTTTATCCCTGAAGAGGAAGGGTATGTGGATGTGTGGGTGCATTAAGATCAGATAGAGAGAGAGATGATCAGTCATAAGATTTCATAGAATAATATTGTAGGAATGTGAAATAAAGACTTCCTATGGGAGAAAAACCTATGCAAACTAGGAAAGGAAACATAATGACAACAACTATGAAAGCCAGTACTTGCTGGAGTTACTCAAAAGAGATGAGACTTGAGAACATGTCTGCAAATAGTGAAGAGACAAAGGATTTGAAAGGTAGCACTTGCATTATCAGGTGGTGTTAAGGTTAGTTATGGGGATTTATTGGATTACCTGAAATAAGAGAAAACTGAAAGTCATTACTCCTTGTCAATTAAAGATGTTAGCATCATAGAGTGACACAAGGAGAGGTGAGGAGTAGGAAAGATTGGGAGAGAATATGCAACATGAACAGCAAAGCAGTAGAGATGAAGAAGCTGGAGATTCTGCAGGATATTGATTCCTGATCTAACTAATATTCCTTTTGGTCAATGGTCCTTGATTGGATTAATACTAATGATTTACAGCAGGTTAGAAGGCCATATAAGCTTCCAAACATCTGCCTTGTGTGTCTGAGAATTAATGAGAAAAGAACCTTTCTTTCCATTGTGGTTTTGCTTGGGCTCTTTTGGAATATCTCTTTACCATATGGGCTCTTTGGAATATCTCTGTGCCATGTGTGGAGAAGTTGGGGTTTTTCCTGCTACTTGAATTCCTTGAAGGTTATAAGACTTTTGTTTGGACGGCTGGTCTTCATAGGATTAAATACTATTGTCTTGTTACTAGTAAGGAAACCAAATAGAGCTTTGTCGTCATGAAAAAGAAATTATATATTAGAAGAATGGAAGAATGTAGAAAATTTCTTAGGATAAGAAATCCTTGGGAAGTGAAAAAGCACGATTACAAAACAAAAACTGATGCATTACCGCTTTTCAATTCCTCTTTAAATCTTTTAAATTATGAGAAGTATAAAAAATAATTGTGTCCCATAAAAAGAGGAGTCAATAGTCCGGTTGTCAAAAATTCAAATATTTTGCTCTCTCCAAATGTGCCTTGGGATGGCCATCAACATGCATTTTCACAAACCCTAAAATTTGTGAGGAAGAGACTTAACCCAAAATCAACATATTGTGCTTATTTGGCCTATCTTTTTTCCAGGTTAATGCCAACTTAAACCTAAATGTTAGGCCAAATAGTTTTTCAAAAGTTACTTAAAAAAAAAGCTTACTTTTTTTTTTTTTTTTTTTTTTTTAATGAAGAAAACAAGGAAAAAAAAAAAAAGAAGCTCCTGAGAGGAATTTTTACTTATCTACTCTCTCCCTTTTTTTTTAATGAAAATGTGGGTTGACTAAAATGTCACTAACTATTTCAAATATTATAATTTTATTATATATATATATATATATATATATATACATATATATATATAAATCCAAAATTTTGTGAATGTTTAAAAAACATTTAAATAAACCCAAAAAATATTTTGTCACACATGTTTAGTTTAACTATTTACAAAATTGTCTTTTAAAAATATGAGTTTTAAATATTTATGAATATTTTAGAATTATTTAAGAAACTATTTATTTTATATATTATTTATAAAACTTTAATATAAATTATAATTTCATTAAGTATTAAAGCTTATATAAATTGTTTTGTCATACAATTCATTTGAGAAAATAGTATTTTTTTTTTTTTTTTTTTTTTTAACAAGTAAAATTGTCAAACAATTTTTCATTTAAACTTCAAAACTCTCCTTTCTCACTTTAACTTATAAGCCAAAAAATAGGAACGTTTAATACAAAAAGGATAGGCAAAATTTTCTCATTGTCACACACAGCAAAGTAGTTCCACATCTCCATTGCAAAGAATATTGTAAAAATAAATGATTTCTAGGCTTAAAACTGACGTAACACATGACACAAATATTTAGAAAGATAGTTTTTAAGGTCTCTTCTTTTGAAGTAGATCATTGGTATTAAGATTCCTGATCTTGGTAGGAATCTTTACCTTCCAAATAAAAGTATTTAGGTAAAATTGAGGATTTTTGCTAAGACTAACTAGATAATAAAATAGAAATCTACATGAAAAAATCCCAAAAAAAAATCAACACTTCAATTCTGCAATCACAGATATGTGGTTCTGTAACATAGAAATCAAAGAAGAAAATTAATAAGTTCTTTATCATCAAGATTTTTTAAGAAATGAAAATCCCAACATATCGAATGTCGCTCCAATAATAGAAATCTTTGATAAGAGTAGAGTGACTAACCTATGGAGGCAATGGAAAGAAATGAATAAGGGCGATTCCCTAATCCACCGATCCTCCCAAAGCAAGACATGAGAACCGTGCCTACCTTAAAGGACACCAATGGAATGGTATAACTGACCAATTGAGAAATGAACTTCCAAGGACTCTAATGAGAAATCTTTGTCTCCTATTATTTGTTCTATGAGAATGCACATATGGCTAACCACCACTTTTTGCTTTGTTTGTTAGATAAAAAAGATTATATTAGCTTTTATAAAAGAATGTACAAACTTATAAGGGATAAGACATCTTTAGTAATTTGATTAAGACAATACAATAAATTAATGGACAATTGCTTTCCGATTTGTCTTCAACTCTTTAAAGCTATAATTCTTATAAATCCTTGAGGCATGCGTCTACAATCATGTATAAAAACAATTTTGTATCATAGAAAGAGAATCAATGGTTTGATCACTAAAAGTTCTAGCATTCCGCCAACGAATAGCTACAAATACACATCTTCAATGCAAGTGATATCCTTCTGCCCTATAAAAACTCTAAATTTTGTGAGAAACAAAGGCTCCTAAGATATACCCAACCATTGTCACATACAGCAAATAGGTTGTTTCACATCTCCAAGCAATATAATAATGTAAAAATAAATGATCACTATTTTGTTATCACACACAACACATACATCTAGGTAAATAGGTTGTTTCACATATAATTACAACTTGTATCTTAGCTTGAAGGCCCAGAAAGGTATTTATATACAATAATAACAACAATAAATTGAACCTTAATTCAAATTTTGGGATAGGCCGTTTGAAAAACCGATGTACGAGAGAGGAAAAAAATATAAAATTAAAGTTTAAAAACAAAAATAGAAAATGATAAAACAAAAAAATAAAAATAAAAATAATAAAAAGAAAGAAATAAAAATAGATTATTTGTAGAAATTTAAAATAATAATGATGATGATGATGATTCAACTGGTTCGAATTCTTCTATACCACTCAATCTATCTATAATCATTTTCTTAACTAAACTATTGATACTCATATTTTTACGGATAATTTGCATTCCGATTTTTAATGGTTTATCTGGACATTTCATTAAATTTTCTACATTTAATGTCTTGCTCTTCCTAATTGGTGTGTTTTTGGGTTTTCATTGCACATGTCCAAATTATCTTATGCAATACTCTCTTATCTTATTCACAATTAAATTCACTCCCAGTTTAATATGTATTTCATCATTTCTAATCCTATCTTTTCTAGTTTTATTACACATTCATCTCAATATCTTGATTTTAGTTACAATTATTTTACACTTGTTATTTAATAGTTAAACACTCAGCATCATATAATAATACAGGTTTTATTGTGATTCTATAAAATTTTCCCTTCAACTACAATGATATCGTGCGATTGCAAAGAATTCCGGATGCACTTCTCCATTTCATCAAACCACATTTAGATCCTATGATTCATATCCCCATTTATATTGTCATCATTTCGAATGATGGATCTAAAATATCTAAAATATTTAATTTTTGATATATCTTGTCCTTTTAATTTAATCATTTTTTCATTATTCTGATTACTGCCACCAAATATATATTTCATATACTCAGTTTTTGACATATTCCATTTAAATTTTTTGGATTCTAGTGTATCTCTCCATAATTCCAATTTAGCTCAAATACCCTCCCTTGTTTCATCGACTAGCGCTATATTATTTGCAAAAAAACATATACTATAGTATTTCATCTCGAATATTTTTCATTATTTCATCTATCACTATTGCAATAGAAGGGAATTTAATGTCGAATCTTGGGGAAGTCCTATGTTAATTGGGAAGCTATCATTTAAATCCCGGTAGGTTCTTACATTAGTAATAGGTCCCTTATACATATTTTTGATGAAATCAATGTATTTCAAGGAGATTTCCTTCGTCAAAGCCCACCACATTATGTTCTTGGGAACCTTATCATATGCTTTTTTTAGATTAATGAATACTGTATGTCTCTCTTTTGTGCTGATTGGTATGTGGTAGATCATTCTGACATGAATGCAAATTGATTTGAGACATACTTCCGATCTCAATTTATGATCCATTACTCTTTCCCACAATTTCATAATATAACTAATAAGTTTAATTCTCTTATAATTGAAACAATCTTGTATATCTCCTTTATTGTTATATAGTGATACAACTATGTTTTCACTTTATGTTTAGAGCATTTTCTTAATTTGTCAAATTTTGTTAAAAAGATCCATTAATATTACTATCTCCATTTCACTCAAACACTTCTACACCTCAATTGGGATGCCAACGGGTCCTAGGACTTTATTATTTTTCATTTTTTTAATGCATCCCTTATTTTTTTAGGTCAAATCTTGTGTTTAAAATCCATGTCGATTCTCTTTATAGGTATCATGATATCACCGATATCTCTTGTACTCTCAACGTTAAAGAGGTTATCAAAATAATTCTTTCAACACGTTCTTATGTCCTTATTACTTACGAGGACACTATTGGTCTCACTCTTAATATATCTAACACTATTTAGATCTTTTCTCTTCCTATCTTTTAGTTTAACAATTCTGTAAATTTCTTTTTCTTGATCCTTAATTTTTATTTTTTTATATAATTAATTATATACCTTTTTTTATTCGCGAATAATCTTCTTTGCTTTTTTTTTTTTTTTTTGCAATCTTGTACTTCTCAAATGTATCGCTATCTCTCTTACTTTTAAGATTTATATAATACTCTCGTTTGGTTCGTATAATACCTTGGATTTCCTCACTTTGGCACCATGATTCTTTACCTATTGGTGCCCGACCATTAGATATGCTATGAATCTCCTTATCTAAATTCTTAATATTATTAGACATTTCTATTAGCTCAATTGGTTAGAGCAAAGGCCTATTAGACATTTCTATCTATGTAGTTTCCGAATCATTATTGGCAAACCGGGTAGTTATTTGAATTAATGTCTTTAAAAATTGCCATTTTTTTTTTTTTTTTTTTTTTTTTTTTTTTTTTTTTTTTTTTAAGATTCCACCACTTAATTCTTGGTTTGATAAATTGGTGATCTTCCTTTTGTCTTTTAGACACAAACACATCTAAAACTAAAAGGTTATGTTAAGTTGCTATACTCTCCTTTGGTATAGCCTTACAATTTTTACAGGTCATTTTATCACCCTCTTGGTAAGGAAGAAATCTATTTGATTAGAATTTCACCCACTTCTGTATATAACTATATGCAACTCTTTTTTTTTTTTGGGAAGAAAGTGTTTATGAGTATCGAATTGAATGCCATGAAAAACTCTAAAATGGTATCTTTGCCTCATTCCTACATTCCTACTACCATAACTAAAATTTCCATGGACGGCTCCAAATTTCTTCTTATTATCACCTAAATGTTCATTTAGATTTCATCTAATAAATAATTTCCCCCACTAAGTATTGCCTTTCATCTAGATCTTCCTAGAATTGTTATTTACTAGTTGATCTGTACCTAGTTGAGATGCATAAACATTGACTATATTAATTACGTATTCTCCTCTAACTAGCTTACCAAGCAAAATTCTATCTTCTTTCTTTCTTATCTCCATTACATCCTTTTGTAAGTCTTCTTATCCCATTCTTACTTCTATCCTTATCTGTGTACTAAAACTTATGGCCATAAGCTCTACTTCTCTAACCTTCTCCTCCACCCGCTTAGTTTTTTGGAGACACGTGATATTAATTCCTATACACTTGGATTAAAGGGATTTGCCTTTTCTATTACTTCCTATGGAGGATAAAAAATAATTCTTGAATAAAGTGCTTTGCTTGGCTGCAGTGTTGAATCTTAATCATGATTTCAATTCTTTCCATCAGCTGTGCACCGATCAACTATTGCTCAGTGGTATCTCCTATCATTCTAATTTGTGTCTTACCTAAGTGGATTTTTAGAAGGCAATGCTAATCCTTCCACGTGAGCAATGGAGATCCATATAATCTCTACACAATTTGAACTCAGCTACAACTAATTCACATATCAACTTACACAATCAAAAAAGACAATATAAACATGGAAAACTTTCAAAAAGAGAAAATGCCACGGGGCCAACTCCAACAAAATCTCCATTATAAAATTTGTGACGGTACAATCTATAGCCTTTCTAATTAACACTCGAGAGTTGAGGGCACAAGTTTAAGAGAACTACTGTCTCTTATTAGAATTGTTTGTTCATTAAAGTGGTGATAAGGAAATAAAGAGTGTGGAATTTATTTTAGTTTGGATTACACTTGCAAATTTGTAGACATTACCTTCAACCACCCTTGAATCTTCTAGGGCTGTAACTGATTGGAATGCTTAAGCTTGACTTTTGAACTTAACTTTGTTAAGCTCAAGGTCGAGTTCTTAAACATCACAAACAAATCAGTGGGGTAGGGATTTTGACTGTAATTTGGGCTTTGAAATTTCTAGACATGAGGAGGAAAATGAATGCACACAAGGCAACGTCCTTCGGTGGTTTCCCTATTGTTCTGATGTGGGATAGAAAGTTTGTCTCTACAAAGGACTTGTTGCAATTTACATCCATATTGGCTCTAGTCGTGGTTAGTACCAATGTCCAAAAGAACCCTACACGACCGATACACTTTCCTTAGCAGCTGCTCAGAAATCCTAATCATCACCATATCCAATATGTTTCTGGTCGCCATTTGATCCATCCATTCCTATAATTGTTACTGCTGCTGTGACTGTTATCATTGAACTTCAATATAAACATTGTTGCCTTTCTTATCATCACCTGTTTGTCATCACCACCTTTGTGAATTGTAATAACCTACGATGCATAGAAACTTCACTCCTTTAGGTTTCCCGTTTTTGAAACATTTTCGAAATGTTTGCCATTTCCAAAACATTTCCCCATAATATTTTAGTATTTTATGGTGTTTTTCTTTCATGTTTTATATTTTTTATTTATTATCTAAAAATTTAATTTCTTAAGTTCATATTTAATTTGAGGAAAACAAAATAAAAATAAAAAAATGTTAATTTAGGTTTTAATCAGTATTTTAGGGTTATTTAGATTAATTTTGGGGTTAGGAATTAAGTTTATGAATTAGTTTATAATTTAGGTTTAGTTTGATGAATTATTTGTTTATTTAATTATAATTTTTGTTCTTGATTATATTTGTCTTATGATTAATGATTGTATATTTGATCATTTTAGATTCTTATTATAAAAAATGACTATTTTATTATTTCAAATAAAATAATTAATATTTATGCAAAAGTTCTTATATATATTTTTATACTTATGTGTTTACCCATATTTCCGTTTCATATATTTTTACAAAATACCATTTTCCTGTATGTTTTCGTGGTCATTTCCGTTTCCGTTTCTGTGTAGCCCAGGTAATAACTATGCCACTACTAGTGCCACCACCAGCACAACCATCGTGCGTTCGACTCTATACCTGTCATTATCACTGGCCATTTCCACTTTCTCCTACCTTATTGTCATTGACTCATCACTTTTAAATCTATTTGCTACTTTCTTGTGCCATTGAACATATTCAATTCCACCAAAACTGAAATTCTCACTAAGTTATGAATACTTGAAATTGTGAACTACAGCTGTATTCAATCCATGTATTTTAATTTTAGAATCCATGCAATTGTAAATTCTTCACTGAAGCAAATCTTAGAAAGCAAATTCTTGCTTGGTGGTAGGGCTGGTTACGAGAGGACAGAGAATTAATCTAATATGGTTGGTTGAGATGTAAACAGAGAACTTTATCCTTGTCTTGCTTCTGGCTAATGGTAACCAATATACCTTGACATTGACATAATGTTATTTTTTTTGACAAGCAAAGACATAAGTGGCTACTTATAGCATCTTCTATAAATTTGGAATGGTGTACGGTACAAAAATTGTTCTATCTATTGACATCCACTCTAAAATTATGAACTTGCTCGTTGAAAGGATCTAGATATCTCTAGTATGTAAATTAGATAATTTGAAGCAGAAAAAATTAAGGGATCAAAATTGTAAATTTGCACCATTCTCTTTTTTTTTTTAACAAGGACATAGATGGCTTTTTGGGATAATCACAATTCCTTACATTGTGGAGAGTCTCCATGCTTAGGATCAATATGGCTAAGAGTGAACTTCTTGATATAAATGTCTAATGAGATTCTTGATGATTTGACTGCCCTTATTAGTTGGGAGAAGTGCCTCTCACTTATATGGGGGTTCGTTCGGATAATCCAAGCAATGCTTCTTGTGAGGACTGTGTTGTCGCTAAGGTCAGTAGGAGGTTGGAAGGGAGTTTTCCTTTCTTTAGGTGGACATATTACCTTAATCCATGCGTGTCTTTCTAGCAATCCCCTTATTTCCCGTCTCTTTTCAAGATTCCTACTTGGGTGGCCGAAATTACCTTTGGTCACGAAGTGTTTTACACATCTGTCCAGGTAAGTTGGTAAGTAAAGAGCAGGTTCTGATAGCTAATCTGATGGTGTTTTGGACCTGGATAATTTTGATTCTAAACATGTCCCTAGTTGGAAATGGCAATGCAGTTTTCCTTTGAAATCCAATTTTTTATAGCATAAGATCATATCAAATGGTTCAACACAGAATGGTTGGGATGCGAAGGCTTTATTAAGAGTAACTGATTTTAGCCCTTGAAAGTTAATCTCAGGTACACGGCTAGTTTCTTCCTTTAGTATCTTTTAAAGTAGGAGATAGTTTTCGTGTTCTCTTTTTGGAGGATTCTTGGTTAAGAGTTCACCCCTTTCTCACTTTTTTCCCACCTCTCCATGACTCTATGAACTATCTATACTTAATCTCGCCCCTCGCAAAAATTTTTATTACTTGGAGGCTAATTCAGTATTGGAATTCTCATTTCTTAAGAAACATTAAGGATGGAGAAACTATAGATTTCTTCTCTATTTATTTATTATTTTATGTTTTCCAGTCCAAAGATAATTAAGTCACATAATAAGAGTGGCTGTCCCCCCATCCATAAACCCTTCACTCTCTCTTGTTTCCATGCTTTAAGGAGAAGACTTTTCTCCAATTGTCTATGATACTAGAATTTTGGGACCTCATGCTTCAGGTTTCTTCCATGGATATATGTTATGTGCTGCAAAGATTTTAAAAATAAAGATCACTTGTTTTCCTTTGCTTTATACCTTGGTAGGCGTGGAACACGCTCTTCACTATCTGTCACAATTAGCGGGCTTGTTCTAGAAATCTCCATCATGTGCTTTTGACAAAGTTTAGAGATTTGGACGTGGAAACATACTACTTTGTGTTTCTGAGATGTACTCTTGAAATTATTGCCTGGTGTATTTGGGGGGATGCAAAATGCTAGAATTTTAGAAATTATATTATTGGTCCCTCTTGCCTTTGGGATATTATCATTTTTTATGCTTTTCTTTGCACTCATGCTCTAGGGGTTTTTAGAGAAAATATAGTCTACAGACAATTTGAAGATGATTGAAAATCAGTCCTTCATATTCTTTGTTCTTGATGTTTTCTTTCCTTGGCTTCATGAATTTCTCATCCCTTGACCTCATGCTTATGCTGTTGTCTATCTAATTCAAATCTTTGTTTCAATCTGGAAAAATACTATAACTGTGCAGAAGAGCTTCTTATGGACATTTAGATCCTCACCTCTATTGGATTCAATGGTGTTTCACACATGATAGATGTTTTCTAAGTTGTGGAATTTGTTCTGAACCACACATTATAAATATAAATCTAGCAACCTTTTCGGTAGGTCATTGTGATATAACTAGTGGCTTGGGATTTTGATTTTTTCATTTTTGAAAGATGATGGGTATCAATCCAACAAAAATAATTTTACCTACTTTAAACAATATTAGTATAAAGTGAGTAGGCTCGTCTCCACAGGGAATGGTTGATTTATTTCTTTTAAAAATAAAAATAAAAATAAAAAAATTGGAGGTTGGAATTTAACTAAACTAATAAATTAATTTACCAAAAGAAATAATTAACTAAGGTAATTCACTAAACAACTCGAAATTAAAAGAATAAAATTCAATGGAAATTCAATTTTTAGTTGAAGGAGTTATATTCATCGTGATTTCATGTGATTGATCATCGATCTACATAAAGTTTTCAACAACCATAAATAAATTGGTTATAGTCATTCAACGAACGACGGACAATCAATCTCTTCTAATTTCGTCGATAATTAAGAGAAACTCTTTAATTGTTTCTCTAATCGAAAGTCAACTTTAGAGAAACTTTTGGGATTTAAAGTTTCGGCAGCATTAAGATTTATAGAGATCCAATTCTATTTAGAAAACATGGAACTGGTTGTTTAAATTAGATAATTCAATTCCATGACATAGATCAGACTATTAACAAACCATATATTTTTGCCATTCACCACTATATTAAAACAAACAAATAATTATGGATTTGCCATTTTAATTGGTAATAGATTATTTTAGAATTATTAAATATTGGTCATTATTTAATAAACCCTAGAAAATCATAATCAATAAAGTATAAGAATTAGATAAATACCTATGAGATGTTGATTTAATATGCTCAATTAAATATCACAATCAAGAAAAATTAAGATTTCAATAACTTTTCAACTAGAAATTAATTTAAAAAGAAAACATGATAAAAGAAGAACTCACAAAATAATAATATTGCTGTTGGAAAACAATGACAAAATATCTTGTTGGACTCGTAACCCTATGTTGCTGGAAAAGAATGTGATGGGAAATCAAGAATACAACTGCCCATATGTGACTCCCGGCGGCCTCCTATATATATGATGGCTTCCTATTTTCTTAAAAGAAAAAAAGCAAACCCTTCTCAACCCTAAGGTAGCTGCTAAAATAAATAAAAGGAAATTCCTCTTACCTAAACATACTACTTGACTTGTTAAAAGACATGAATTAGCTAAAATAGAAGATTACAAAATTAAAGTTTCCAAAAATTTTTATTCCTAAATATTAGGAATAAAATAAAATCTTCAAAAGTTTTCAATAATTCCAATTTAATCTCCATCCTTTTTTGAATTTTGGCATAACTAGAAAAGGGACATATTGATTTGGTTTTTAAGAAAATCTTGCAATATCTCCTGAGATCCACGTGCCCACGTGCTAATGGCAGAGCATTGCTGTTCATTTTTCCATTCCTTGTATAAATGCTCCAAATTAGCTCCTTTTTTTTTTTCATTTTCCTTTCTGAGCCTCCTTCATCAATTCTAGAGCATCAAATATCATAAAATATAGCTATTAGTGTAATATTTTTTCAAAATTAAAGCAAAATTAACTAAAATTATTATACTAATTTATGCCTTTTCAAATTATCCTACACTTAGATAATGCTTGTCCTCGAACATTTCTTACTCAAATAAATCCCGACTACTTTGTAATCTATCCTGTTTTCTTCTAAACTCTCAAGCCAACATGTGTTATAAAAAATAAACCGAAAACGTAATTCAAACAAGTATTTCACAGCATTTTGGGTTATAACAACCATTACATTTCCTCACAGCTTCTTATCAAATCAAAACTGTAAGATTCAACAATTCTCTCCTAGAGTTTACTCAAATTCACTCAAAATTGGGGTGTAGAGTATACAACACTCAAATCAACTTAATGAAGTAGTATTATCATAAGTTTGCAAATATATTAAATCTCCACCACTTAAGGTTTGAATTCTGTACCCTAATCAAAAGGTTTTTCATTTGGTTGTAATAGGACTAGAGTTAAGGGTAGAATAAAATGGATTTTTAAGGGTTAAAATGTACCAAAGGGAATATATAACGAGATGCACCTCCTCCCACGGGTCACCATCTTGCGAACCCATGGCAAGCAATTGATGAACGCCTATCTCGACTAGAAAAGAACATGATGGTCTTCTTCGAGTTAGTTGGTTTTGATCCTCCATTTCTCACTCCACCATAGGGGAGTATTGTTCTAACCTTACTCTTTTATTTCTTTGCTTTTCTTTTTGTTTTGCTAAAGCTGGTTACATTCATTCTTTCTCTAATAATCTAGTATACATTGGGGACAATATATGATTTAGTTGTTTTTGCTCTTAACAGTATAATGATTTTCTATAATAGTTTAAGTTTTGTTTTATTTAAAAAAAAAAAAAAGAATTCAAACTTTCTAAGTTGATGTGTGTTATTTTGTTGGGCTGGAGATTTATGAGAAATGGTGTGTATTAATGGTTTTTGTGGTTGTAATTGCTGTTCATTTCTTTAATAGTCATTTTTGAATGATAAACATGTAAAATAACCTACTTAAAAGTGAGGTTTTGAGTCTAAAATGAATAAATTCATTCTATGTGCTCGAGATTATTTTTCGTGTTAAGTGATTATCACATTTGGATTGGGCATTCGAGAACTTATTCTGTTATGCATGTCGAGACTACATTCTAGAATTTCATACATTAAAGTGACAATCACTTAGATTTTATCCCATTTTGGCTTTCGTAAAAATCTCTACCTTGATTTTATAAACCTTAGTTAACCAAGTTGAGTCTATACCCGCTTTTCTTCTTTATAACCACCTCAATACAATACCTAACCTTTTATTTTGACATTCGTTTCAAACCCTTGTACTAAAAGTATATGTAGATAATTGCATGGTTTGGTTATTTGTTTGCCTCAAAGGAAAGAGGATGATTGGAATCTTGATTTTGATGCTTTCATTGATATGAAATGAAATTGGACTCTGAGATTGTGCAAGAAAGAAAGAAGCTTGAGTCTTGACTCTTTTTTTTTTTTTAATTTTTTTAAAGAAGGAAAAAGAAGAGAAAGAAAAATGTTATATCTTGTTGAAACCAGTGTTTTTAAAACTGAACTGGACCGGCCGGTTCGACCACGAACGGTTCTATAGTCCGGTTTGGTTTTCACTATTAAATATGATGAAATCAAATCCAGTCAAAATTGTTTAAAATCAGTCAAAACTAATAAAACTGGTGAACTGTTCAAACCAGTCCAACCATAAATTAATGCAGTTCAACCATAAATCATGACACTTTATTGGGAAAGCATGCTTCTCATTTCTCTTTCCTCTTTATTTTTTCACCTCTCTTTCCTTAATTCTTTCTATATCCATCTAATGTGGGATAAAATACATCTCTCTCCTTGTTCTCTCTATAATCTATATCCATCCAATTTGGGATAAAAATGTTTTGATATTTTATTCAACAATTGGGCCCGATAGCATTAGGGTTCAAAAACTTTTTAAAAATTATATCATTCAACTTATGTTATACTAAAAATGTAATATATGTGCTTATTTCATGAAAAAAATTTCCCTTTATTTTTCAAGCTATAATTTTGGAATTTTTTTTTTAATTTTTAATTTATCACTTATTAAATAAATTAATACAAGTGTACTTAGTCTACACATAGTTTCTCTATATTTCAGAAATATTGTACTATTTTTTCAATTACAGATATGATTTAATTATTTTATTTTTACTTTTTAATATGAATTTTATAAGTGGTTATTGCAATTAATAAAGGTAACATTATTATGCTTACTTAAATATATTTTTTTCATAGAAATATATGAACTTTATTTTATTTTAAAATTTATAATATTCAAATTATATATATGACATCATGGTGATGTCATTCGGTTCGTAAAACGGTTTGACTTGTTCGACCAATGAACTGATGAACCAATAGGTTGGCCAAGTTGCTTACTGATTTGGTTTCAAAAAAATTGGTTGAAACTCCATTCATTCACATTTCATTCATGGAAATGAGAGAAAACTGTTGACAGAGCAATTGAACAGCAAGATGACATTTTTTTGTGCTCTTTGTTTGTGGCAAAAAGTGGTCAGTCTTGGAGAAATTATTTGGTTAATTATATATATATTCATTTTGGTACGTTTTAACCCTTTAAAAATCCCTTTTATCCTACCTTTATTCCTAACCCCATTACAGTCAAATGAAAAACCTTTTGATTGGTGCATGAAATTCAAACTTTAAGTGGTGGAGATTTGATATATTTGCAAACTTATGGTAATAGTATCCATTGTGTTGATTTGAATATTATATACTCTACACCCCAATTTTGAGTGAATTTGAGTGAACTTTTGGAGAAAATTATTGAATCTTGCAGTTTTAATTTCATAAGGAGCTGTGAGGAAATGTAATGGTTTTTCTAGTGCAAAATGCTATGAAATACTTGTTTTAATTACGTTTTTGGTTTGATTTTTTATGACACATGTTGGCTTGGGAGTTTGGAAGAAAAAGGATAGGTTACAAAGTAGTTAAGATTTATTTAAGTAAGAAATGCTAGAGGACAAGCATTATCTAGGTGTTAGGGAATTTGATAGTGTATAAATTGATGTAATAATCTTAGTTGATTTTAATTTTGAATAAATATTACACTAATAGTTATATTTTATGATATTTGATGCTCTAGAATTGATGGAAGAGACTTATAAAGGAAAATAGAGAAAAAAGAGCTAATTTGGAGCATTTATGTAAGGAATGGAAAAATGGACAGCAATGCTCTTCCATTAGTGCGTGGGCACGTGGATTTGAGAAGATATTGCAAGATTTTCTTGAATACCAAATCAATATGTCTGCTTTCTAGTTGCACGAAAATTCAAGGAAGGATGAAGTTTAAATTGAAAGTATCGAAAACTTTGAAAATCTTATTTTATTTCTAATATTTAGGGATAGAATTTTTTTGAAATTTCAATTTTGTAATCTTCTATTTTAGTTGGTTCATGTCTTTGACAAGTCAAGTAGGATGTTTAGGTAAGAGAAATTTCCTTTTATTTATTTTAGCAGCTGCCTTAAGGTTGAGAAGGGTTTGCTTTTTTTAGAAAATAGGAAGCTCATCGTATATATATAGGAGGCAGCTGATAGTTATAGAGGGGAGTTGTATTCTTGGCTTTCCATCACATTCTTTTCCAACAGCATAGGGTCACGAGTCCAACATGACATTTTGTCATTGTTTTCCAACAATAATGTTATTATTTTGTGAGTTCTTCTTTTATCATGTTTTCTTTTTAAATTTATTTTTTTAGTTGAAAGGTTATTGAAATCTTGATTTTTCTTGATTATGAGATCTAATTGAGCATACTAAATCAACATCTCATAAATATTTATTTAATTTTTACACTTTATTGATTATGATTTTTTAGGATTTATTAAGTAGTGACCGATATTTAATAGTTCTAGAATAATCTACTATCAATTAAAATGACAAATCTGTAATTATTTGTTTGTTTTAATATAGTGGTGAATAACATAAATATATGGTTTTGTTAATAGTCTAATCTATGTTATGGAATTGAATAATCTAATTTAAATAAACTCATTGCGTATTTGTTATTTAGAATTGGTCTTTCTAGATCTTAATACTGTCAAAACTTTAAATCCTAAGATTTTTTTTAGGGTTGACTTTCGGTTAGGGAAATAATTAAAGAGTTTCTCTTAATTATTGATAAATTAACGAGAGATTGCTTGTTCGGCGTTTGTTGAATGATTATAACCAATTTATTTATGGTTGTAGAAATCTTTAGGTAAATTGATGATCAATTATACAAAATCAAGGTGAATATAATTCCTTTGACTAGAAATTGAATCTCCATTGAATTTTATTATTTTAATTTCGAGTTGTTTTAGTTAATTACTTTTAGTTAATTATTTCTTTTGTTAAATTAATTTATTAGTTTAGTTAAATTCCAACCCCCCCCCAGCAAAACAACTAATTGAGTATTGCATCTTTGAAGGTTTCAAACGCATGAGTTGAGAGAGAAACTAAAAGAAGTATTATCTCATAAGAGAGATGGGCTAATGTAATGATTTTTGAAACTATTTGCACTCTGTTCCATCCAAATGCACCAAAGAAGAGCGACTAAAACATAGTTCCACAAAAGAGAAGCATCCTTAAGGTTCCAAAATTTTGTATGAAGAAAATCTGTTGCACTTCAAGGCTGCACCCTAACAAACAATTTCCACATCTCCCATGCCACAAAACAATGAAATAACAACCACACTGTCTAGATTCAGAATTCTTATACGTCTCTGCAGCAAATCATATTGTATTGATTTTATTAAGCTTCAAGGACCAAGTAAAAAGCCTTAATCTTATAAATGACTTAAGATTTTTAAATCAATTCTGCAAATGGAAAATACGGGGTATGTGGATTGGTTGAGATCTTTGTTTTGATGATCAAGGTCAGATCTAGTATTAGATCTGGGAAGGAAGAATTCACAATGATGTTACTATCTGTCATCTTGGCCATGCTAAACAAAGTTGGTGTATTCAACGTTATCCTTTTGATGTAATGCGGAAAGCATGGATACTTCAAACTTGAAGCCATGTTCATATTGAGCATGTATTATATGATACTTGCTAATGCTTGCGGATCACATGCCAGATTCTCCATATGGCTTATCTAGTTTTTAATCATTTTCTAAAAGTAGGATACTTCTCAAATTCTCATAAGACATTTATGGAGTACTCCATGAGAATATATATATATATATATATATATATAATTTGTAAAAAAGGGCTCACCCGTATCTACCCATATTTATATCTTTTCTTTTTCTCTGAAATTTTTTTATCACCTTGTTCATATGGTATTGTGTCCATGCCCTGTATCCATATTTGTGTTCCGTAGGATGTACTAGAGAAATCTGAATCTGAGACCTCAATAAATTGTTTGATCAGGCGATTAGGTTGGACAGCTAAGGTTGGTGCTTATGATGTAGCTTTTGATCAATATGTTGTTTATGATATGCATACATACTTATATAGAAATGCTGAAGAACATAAAATGATCTTGCTATTTTCTGTATGAGTATTATGAATGTATCCATCGGATAAATTATTTTTTTTTCATCCCAAAAGCCTCTAGATCAATTTTGGATCTCTTAGCAATTAGATTATCACGTCCGATGTGATGTATTTCTGACTATCTGATTACTTATGCTGGATTCTTCATAATCTGCATTCATTGCTTCCTACTGATGTATATTATTTCTGCATCTTGTTCTTATAAACCTCTAGGCTCCAATGGACTTTGCTGGCACCCTGGTGGTAACATGTGGTTATCTAATATTGAACTTCCATCTGCATAGACTCTATCTAGAACTACCGCATGTTTTGAACTGGGTCTCGACACTCCCTGTTTGATGCCACAATCAGTTGATTGATACATTGTGGTGGAAGGTTTTTCTGCTTGAATTTCAAATATGTGAATGAGTATTTTTGGTCCGTTATCCTATAATGTAAAATGTGAGTGAATTTTAATTTAATTCTTTTTCTCAATTTAGAAAATAAAAAATATTTTCTTTAGCTTTGTATCTCAAATTTGTTTCCATTATTCCTGTAACATGATAGTGCACATAGGATTTGGCAATTGACAGTTTTCTCCTGATTTTTGTTGTCCATACTTGTTATTTTAGATTTTATAGAATCTTTTGACTCAACCATCCTTCACAATAGCCATTTATAATTTTTCTTCATCTCTTTTCCGTCATCACTTTTACCATAAGCAGAGTTGTATGTTCAGGCATAGACACCTTACGTGAATTCTAATACTCGTATACTTGTACATGTTTATACTTTTTCTTTCCTCTATTATGTGACAACCATTCGAAATGAACAATCTTGGCTTTTCTTATATTATTTCTCATATTCAGAGGATTCAATGCACATCTGCAGATTTTTTAGGAAGATACGTATCTGCATGGCTTCTTCCTGCATAATATAAGCGATCATGTTTTCCCCTTACACGCCTCTGTAATTTTTTTATTGTCTCTGGGTCATATCTCATTTTATAATCATAAAAGTGGTCAGTTGCTTCTTCAGATATTCCATTGAATTATGAACACCAGAGCAAAACCTGAGAAAGTAATGATTTTGATCTTGGTTGGCTTGGGCTAGGAGCCTCATAATATGGACACAGGCATTATGTTTGGTGTATTGACAGAAGAAAAGTTCTCAGTCTAGAAACCTAATTTCTTTTAGGGTTCCCTAATTCTGTGTGTGAGCCTGATGCAATACATAGGATAGCCTAGTTTTCTGTCTATGTTTGGTGGATATTAATTGGTCAAGGGTGGGTAGATGTCTTATGGTTTGCAGAGCTATTGGGTGCCGAAAATGTTGCATGTCTCAGGAATCTGAATTTTCCTTTCGAGTCATGACTAAGCTTCCTTGGCTAAAAGATGAGACCTAGGTATAGTTTTCAATAAAAATTAATTGATATAACAATGACTTTGGTTTTGAAGAAATTTAATTTCTATTTGTAAAATCCTATTTTCTATGAATATTTTTTTACATTTTTCAAAAATTATTACAACTGAACAGGGACAATTCGAAGACACAAGAGCTTAAGGTAGAAGGGTTTTATTTATTTATTTATTTTCTCCCTTAACAAAGTCATAAATAAGCAAACCAGATTAGAAGTACATCTTTACGTGTGCAAACTTAAGTTTTTGGTAGTTGAATGAATTATAGTTGTGTGTCCTGTTCATATCTTTGATATTCTAGTAGTATACTATGGCTACAGATTTTGAGGTGTAGTTTGGTTGTTTGTGTGGGGAAGCTGATGGACAGAAACATCCAGTAGGGTTCTTTTGTTGTCAGCGTCTCATATCATTTTGTGGGCATCTTGTGAGTTTCTTTTAGGGGTTTGTGTAGGATCAGGAAGGTGCTTATTTTAAGGCAAGAAAATGAAATACCCCAAAAAATTAAAAACAAAAAAGAGGAAAGAAAGGGTATTAAACCCATTTCTTGTAAAAAGTGGGTGGGAGGGGGGACAATCCCTTGAAGAGGGAGCAAGATTTTACTCCTTCCCCACTTTTCAACTAGCTTTTGGACAGCACTCACAAACTAAGAAATGAAGCAAATGAAAAAAGAAAAGCTGCCTAGCAGTAGGCGGTCTACACCCTAAAACGAAAAAAAAAAAAAAAGAAAAGAAAAACCTACCTCGCCTAACGAGATCTTTTCCTATTTTATTATTTTTTTCTCTGTTCTTTTCGTAGTTTGCACTATGTTGGATTCTATCTATCAACACTTGCATAGGGTGTGGGGCATTGGTGCTGTTCTCTGATGACCCAAAATACTAAAAGATCTTTCTCTTTCCTACTTTCTAAAGGATGAAAGGCTCATGCAGTGTCTGTATTTAAGTGCGTCTGTTGCCCATCACTTTTGAAGCGTCTAACTCAAACTTTGCTTTCCATCTGTCTCTTCTGGAAATTAGAATAAACCTATCAACATGAGCCATATGATCATCCTCTTACTTATCACCTATTACCCTCAAATTTTAGCAACTGGTGTGATTTTTTTCACTCTACATCTTTTTCTCTTAGAGTTGGCTTCATAAGTAAATGCCCAAATTTAGCCTTCCTAAACTTATATATTTAATTCTTAGGGTAGATATTTATAAAAAGGACAGCATATTTAATGTTTGGAGTGCCCCTTTATTATTTAGAATTTTTGGGTTGGGGGCAGGGAAGTGGCTTTAGGGGTTGCAATTCTAATTTCCCATGCCGAAAAGCCTTCCTGTCGGAAAAATGGCGCCTCCGTACAACACCTTCCCACCGGAATAGTGTCTCCAATTCCCGTGAAAAGAGAGGAGAGAGAAAGATGATAGAAGCGACAGGAGAGAGGAGAGATCAAAGAACAGAGAGGAGAGAGGAAAGAGGAAGAATAGAGGTGATAGGAGAGAGGAAATTAAGTTTTCTTGAGGAATTGACATCTTTTTAAAGGAAAATTCTAAATTTTAAATATGAAGATTGAATTTTTTTTATCCTGGTATGTAAATATGTTTATAATAATCTTAAATATTAAATAGTTTCTCTTTTAGTATCTTGTGGAATGGTTAAATGTTTTTTACCCGAAATATTTTAGAAGTGAACTGATGTAACGATAATGTCTCATGCATTAACATAATTAGTTAAACCTTTTTAATCAAAAATAGTTAAGAAATGGCTCAAAATACTAATTAATTAAACACTTAGGCCTTTGCTCGAAAGGTAAGGGTAATCTTCACATTGCTCAAACTCAAACTACCTACTTTCACCCCTAAGATATTTGATACATCAGTCTCCTTGTCTAAGTCGGATTAATATTTAAGCAAATTTTTTCTATTTAATAGAGATTCTTGTCATAACTTGAAGCTTGTGGGTCCTTATTTAACAAAGCCATGGGATGTTAAAAGGGATAAGCATTCATGGTATATGTGGTTATGGTTATAGACTTCTTTTCTTAGGGTTTGATTCCCGACATGTTTAAAGTCTTGCCAGATGTGAAAATAGACTATGCAAGCAAGACATTTTCAAAGTTTTTGATAAAGATTTGTCTTCTACTTTATTACTTTTTTATTTTTTTTTTCCCAATATTAAAGAGATATGATTGACCCATATCCTGTGTTTCTCATTTGATAGCACCAAAACCAATTTCCTACTTTTCTTCTCCGTGGTCTTCCCCAATTCTATTTTACTTAAGTCACCATTCTTCTTAATCCATACACATGTTAGAAAACTAGAGGAATTAATCGAATAGTAGTTCGATCAAGTTTTTTTCAAGTTTCTCAAATAGTTTACTTAATTTACCCAAAAAGTAATTTGATACTTAAATTCATTTACTCGAGAAGTTTATAATTGAGTTCAGACTTGATTTATTTATTATAATTCGTCTAACTCAATCGGATCTCTAACTACTTATATTGTTTCATTTATGGCTCTGCTATTATTTTGTGGCCCTAATTTATTTGGTACAAAAGATGAGGAAAAAAAAAATTGTTCAAAGTGCAGTAAACACTTCTCTTTTGTGACTCACTCCTTTTCAATTGAGAAAAATGAAATGCAATGTTGTTTGCTGATGCTGATTTCATCAATACACATGTGGTTATTATTGTGATTATTTTTATAGCCAATCATTATTTGAAATCATATTTCGACTAATCTATTTCGAGTGTTGTCAATCCCAATTTAGCAATGAGCTTTCCCAACGTAATCTTTTCTATTTCTAAATTTCGAACTCGATACTTGGTTAAGGTATCTAGCACCCTCACCTATCAGGCTACCTGTCTATTGGTATACACATGTAATTATAGTCATCTGTGAGAGTGAATACAATGTTATGGTATGGCATCTTTTTTGTAGGTTTCTTTATATAGAAGAATTAAATCATTACGCGGATCAAGAAACTAAGGTGCTTTTTGAAATCGTGTCTCTGATATATATTCTTGGGAAGAAGGGGAAAATAGATGAAAAGTGCCAAAAATTATTGTGAGCAAAGCTTTTGTGGGAGTCAGCGACACCAATTAAGATGTCCCATACCCAATCAAAATATGCAGGCAAAATATATACACCACCCACTCTGATGCTGTCATTGACTCCATATCTTTTGCAGTTCACCATGCTTAAGTAATAGGCTATTCAGACCCTTAAATTTTTTTTAAAAAAAAGTTAATAACCCTTAATTATGGTAGAAAATCCTTACTGTGATGGGCAGCAATTTTCTTGTATGTTGGAAACTTTTTGTGATGAAGAGAAGATGTGATTTGGGTATACCCCCACATGCACACAACTCATCAGTTCCACTTTCTAAGGTGTGATGGGCTAAGACTTGAGAGCACGTCTCACACGTGTGAGTTGTCATGGACAGATTACAAGTGGGTCCTACTCCTTACATAGCACCACCAAAATTCTCAAGGGGTGGGTGGGGTCTGTTTTATATTGATGACCACATTACAGCTAGAAACCCACTTGTCTGTCTGTGTGTGCCACAGGTTTTGGGGAACAAAAGAAAAAAGAAGCTCATGCTTGCAATTGCATAATCCACAAACTCCTCATAACCTTGATTGATCTATATATCTATCTATCTAGCATCTTACGTTGGATCTCAATTAGTTGTCTGGTGAAAATATGGTACATTTGACCCAACAAATGGCATGGAAAATTTTTTTATGGTTCTCATGTGGTACTTGAATCAAATGATGGGTAATTTTTTTTTCCCTGAGTATATTTCAAGAGTTTGGAAAGAGAATAATTTTTCCTTATAATTTTATGTGATTATTCTCATGTCAGTCAGATACAGAGAAATAATTCTGGGTAATTCCTAACATGCTTATAGGATGACTTAAATATGAAACTTTTGTGATAAAGAGATCCAATATCATAGCTTTCTATCATTTAATTTAACTTTAATATTGAAGGGTTCTATTCATTAAAAAAAAATGTGGTATGGTTAGCCTTGCCATTTAGAAGTGAATGAATCTAAAAGGGAATATTAAGCATTTTTAGTATGATCATGTAATTGTGAACTTGAACAGCTTAGTTGATCTATTCGTGTCTTACGTATGAATTTCTGAAGATCACATGTTGATGGTATTAGAGGCACAGTACATATATGTTGGAGTGATGCATGGGGGGTGGTCGTTGTCTCAGTTATTCTTGAAAGGGGAAGGACATGACCCTCCTTAATTACATGCATATCAATCCTCAAACAGGAAATTAATTACTGATTGGACTTGGTGTAACTAGTTGTGGTTCAATGCATATCCTCTCTCTCTCTCTCTCTCTCTCTCTCGGGTGTGATTCAAGCTACAATTTCAGTCACTTCATTGATTTCAAGTGTCTTTCAGTTCTTTTGTTATTTCACTCTGAAACTTTTTGTCAATTTATTTACTTTCTTTTTTCCCCCTCCCCTTTCACTCTACCAACCCCTTTTTTTTTTCATGTGTGGGACACCATGTCATATGTATACTTCAAGTCCTTGGCTCCATTGCACTGACTCAGAAACTCCAGTACAGTTTTCTAAAGTAGCTGCCAACATGATGTGCCTCAATTGGTTACGAAGGGTTTTAAGGCAAGTGAAGTTGCCATTACAGAATTCATGGTTTATGGAGGTATTAATGGTGGGAACAAGTAACAGATATTTTATGTGAAAGGCTATGGTTGTACCACTTTGTTTGGTGCTGCTGCAACCTTAATTACCTCACTCTCATTGTAGATGTGACCACCATTTTCCCAATTACCCCATGCGTACGGCAGCTTCCACCACCTCTTCTTGTTCAACAAAGAGAGAGACAGAGAGATGTTACCACTGAAAACTCTTAACTACTCTACCATGTGCTCTCCTCAGTTACAAATGAAATTGCAACAATCTGATTTATCTTTTAGTTACTTATGTTTTTCGATCCTATTTTAAGAGAGAGATTTACTGAGAGTACTTCAATCTAATGGTATGAAAAACTTTTCTAACCTAAATCTGTAGTTCGAGGCCTTCTTCATGTTCTTCTCCCTAAGGTAATGTTTTTCTTTATAATAAAATAAAAAGAAAAAGAAAAGTAAAAGAGAGAGAGAGATTAATTTGTTTGGGGAGCCTCAGAAGTGGGGGTGGAGGAGAAGATTTGCCATTAAGAGATTGGCCAAATTTTTGTTAGTTGAAAGATATGGAGTGTGTATTAGGTGAAAGATTTGCTATTAAAGAGTTAGTTCCACCGGTCATCATCATACTGAGAGTAATCTATGCAAAATTTTTCTTTAAATTTTAGTTTAGAAATTAATAAGTCCATTATTCTTTAAACTAATCGACTTTGTCTATATATACAAATCGTGTGAATTTAGTGATAGGGTATTAAAATCTTTTAATCAAAATTTGAATTTGAGTCATGAAAATAAAAAAACAGACGTTAAGAGAGTCAATCTCTAAATTGAATTTCATAACTGCTCGAACTGGATTAGTCATTAGTCGAATTTTGAATATCGGTCTTTAAGTAAAAAGAAGGGGGGTTGGTGCAAAAGTTGCAACTTTTGGATTGTGATCTGTTGTAAGGTTGTGGCCATACTTGTAAAAGAGAAGCAAATAATATCTCTTCACGGTATGGGTAACTCAAATAATATAAACATTTTAATTTACCTAATCAAAAATTCTATCATTTCAAATCTAATTTCAACATAATATTTTTGTCTTCCCTCGTGCATAAAATGTTTCACCATAACCCCCACACCAACAAGCAAGATAATATAATTGCTTGGAAGTACAGAATCAAAATTTTAAATGATTTTTTCTTTTTCTTTTTTTTTTTTTTTTTATTTTTGTTTAGCCAATATGTAAACCTTCATGATTAATGTCTATCCAAAAAGGAGATATTTATTGAACACATTAGGATTACTGCAAGAAAACCGAAATCCCATACTTTTAAATTAGAACAAGACCGAGGTTGATTTGTATGTTACACATAATTAAATAGTTTATATATATATATATATATATATATATATATATTTATAAATCACTGATTTTTAGTAATTATGTCGAATTTGATTAAATCTGATTCAAGTTGAGTTAGACCTTTAAAATGAAAAACTCTCATGATATTTGTTTTCTTCGTTAACTATAATCGTGGTGAAATTGATGAGAATTTATACGCTACATAGAGTTAATTATTTCTTTAATGTAGGAGATAAACTGCTCTCGTGAGATTTGATAAAATTATAAAATTCAATGAGAACAAAGAAATTCATCTGTTTAATTGGTAGGAGTGGCCTAAAATTCACTTTAAAAAAAAATAAAAAATAAAATTGAAGATATCTACTTTCTATTAAAACGTAAATTTTGAAAAAATAACAATGAATTAAAAAATTAGATAGAAATATTTATTTGATAATTACCCAATGACAACTTTTTGTGCCAACTACAATGGCCTTTGTTGTAACCCCCAAAAAAAATGGCCTTCGATTTTTTTTTTTTTTTTTTAACGAGAGATGCAACCAATTAGAATCAATTCGGAGAATGAAAGATAGAAGTGGAAAAACTATATCACTTGAGCTATCCCTGTGGGACAATTACAATGACCTCTCTGCGGCAATTTAGGAAATATGGATTGAAAAGTTGAAAATCAAATGGTTGGTATTGTGAGAATTTTATTTTTTATGAAGAAATTATATTTTTACTAGAAAATTTTATTTTAATTAAAAATTATTATAAATAAAATTAAAGAATAATTATATGCAGTCTCTTCAACCTTTTACTCATTTTTCAGTTTAGTTTTAAACCCTTTTTCTCTATTAAGTTCTAAATGTGTCAATTTGAATACAACTTTGATCCTATGATATATTTTATGACAAAATTACTAACCTTATATACTTTCATCATTAAATAAGTATGATACAGTCTAGTAGTAATCTATCCTAACCAGAATCATGACCAAATCATAACTTTTAAAACTCAATAGAAAAAAAAAATAAAAACTTTAGGACTAAATCGAAAAATAAGTAAAGGATTTAGGGCTCTGTATGTAATTATTCCTAAAATTAAATAAAGAAAAATTGAGGTGTGTTCCCAAAAGGGACCTAAGTGTCTGTGCCAAACTTATGAAGGATGTGAGATGGTAAGTGATTGGTATCCTAGACAGTCTGAGTACGTTCATGTACCAAAGTTGTTCTACCCATCACACCTTAATAGATACTTGATAAGTGTCAAAGAATTTTATTTATTTATTTATTTTTGTGTTGAATCAATCGGTATTTGAAATTATATTTTGATTAATTTGATTCGAGCGTTGTTGGATCTAATTTAAAGAGATTCTCTTCTAATATAATTTTTTTCATTATTAAGTTTTGAATCGATATTTGATTAAATGATTTACTATCTTTATTCACTATATTTACTGTCTATGAATAGTATCAAAGATTTATGGGACTGCATAAAGTGAATGAGTATTATTAGAATTGAGTGTATTTAGTGCAATGCTCATGACTAGGTAGAGGTACCACAATCTTCATACATTCATGTACCATAATGGCAAGAATATTAGATTTCTTTAATCAAATTTTTGAATTCGAGTATTGAAAATAGAAAAATAAAAAAATATAACAACTACTGAATTAAATTTGAATATAAGAGTTCGTTAAGAATTAGTTAATTTAGTTAGTAGTTAATTGATGGAAAAATAGCAATATTAATTAATTGAAAAGTAACAATGTTAGTTTAATTTATTAGTAGTTTGTAAAACAATCAGAGGGAGGGAATAGTTGGTTTCTAATTTTTTGTGATTTTTGACTTAACTAAACTTGGAAGAGTGAAGATTATAAAAATCATAGTAAAGAATAGAAGAATAAATACTAAAAAGTTTATAGTGGTTCCACCAATTTCGGTGTGCGTCCACTCCCAAACAACCCTCCTGATTTTTCACTATTTTTTCAAATAGTACAATCCACTTGCTTGCTTCATAAGTACAAGTGAAGTCTTACAATTATTTCTCATCAAAACACTTTCTCTCTCAAAACTCAAATTGTGAAACCTTCACGATCTTAAGACTTCTTTTGAATATAGGGTGGTAGAGAGTGTGAGGTTAATTTTCGGATGTAACGAAGTTAAAATCAGAGAATATTACAGAGAATAAGCCTATTCCTTAGATGTAAGGAAATTAAAGCTTAGTAAATGATACATACAAAAAATACAGAGTATTCAGAGTGTTTAATGAGATGTATTTTCGCTTAAAACAATCATTCTTTTTTCTTGATTTCTTGATGCTTTGTTTTTCATTTATAACACTCTTGAAAAATACTGCTAAGTGGTAGGTGAATTTGAACATTTGAGAATTAAATGTTCTTCACCTTTCTCAATTAAAATGTCTTCGACTACTTCTTGATAAATGTTTTTGTCTATTATCGTCTTTAAAACAGCTCTTTATTTCTTTTTGTTAAGCAAATCCTATTCTCAAGAAAATTTAAAGCACATTTTTGCTGCAAAATGAAAGTTAGCTTGACAAACAAAAAAGATTTTCAAAAAGATCATAACATGTTGATTTTGAATTTAAAATTTTGATTAAATAAAGAATTTGTTTGATCCATGTCATTAAACTTTGAACAGTCAATGAATATTTTCAATGTCCATGTTGTTTCTTTCTTAAACTACCTCTGTGAATAAATGATTGACTGAGATTGACTAGATTCTAAAATGTGGTTGAATAGTGAAAAGTTTCAATCAACCTTTGATTTGATTCGATCGGCTAGAGGAGCATTTTGTTCCATAATTATCGGTCGACTAAATGAGCAAAACAGACTGGCCATTTAGATTTACGGTCGATTGTATGAGCGTGGCAAGCTGGCCGCTTGGCCACTCATGCTCAGTGATTGATTGCTTAGCAGAGTAAGCTAGTCACTTGTGCTCAGCGGTTGACCGCTTGAGCGTGCAATGGGCTTACGAACACCTACTCGAGCGCACTTGTGCACTCACAGTCTACTGCTCATGTACATTAAGGCACCAGTGACTGGCCGCTTGAGCGCTTAGGGCAATCACGTTGACCTCCCGTGCATACTGCGTACGCGCAGTTGGCCGCTTGTGTGCTTGTCTAACCACTTGTGTGCAGAGTTGAAGTGTGCACTGCACACGCCGTTGGTCGCATTGCGCACGCAGTTGGTCGCTTATGAGTATGGCTAATTGCCCGTGCGCACTTGGCACACGTGGTCGGCTGCTTATGCGCGTGGTTGGCCGTTTATACATGCAATTGACTGCCTGTGCACACTTGGTGCACGCGGTTTGCCGCTTATGCGAGCGGCTGACTGCCTATGCGTACTTGGTGTACGCGGTTAGCCATGCTGCTCATACGAGTAGCCGCGTGAGCTTTGCAAGTGACGGCACATGCAAACAATCAACCTCTGAAGTTTAGTTGGTTAGTTGTTAGAGTTCTTCGATTGGCCATTCGAATGATTATACCTAACCTAATTTTCAAATCATTTTTCATTATCTCCATACATATTTTTTCACTTAAATTTTCTTTAATTTGATCAGCATCAAAACCTTATTTGTCAACAATCTCACTCATTTTTTATAATGACAAAATCTCTAATGATGTGAAAAATCATTTTTCATCCTTCTCGTTTGTATGTTTTGCTCAAATGTCTTCCCCTTTTTCAATAGTTTTCTCCTCCTCTTATCTTTTTGTTAATTCTTTAACTTTCTTCCCTTTTTATTAGATTTCTGTTAATCTTGTCCTGTTATCAACAGAAAGGGGTACTAATTTAAAATTTAAAAGGTAAAAAAATAGCCCTAGATTAAATGTCATTATCCTATTTTAGGGGAACGAAACTCCCCCTATTATTTGTCTATGTGCCATATTAAGGACTTTAGATGAAAATAGATCAAGGCACACTTAAACATTAATTGAGAACGGAGTAAAGCGATAGTAGAATTCATTGTTTTGAGAATACAGGAGTCCATTTGATTTTATAGGACAGAAGAGAGAGTAGGAAAGAGTACAGATTAAGTGTTTCTAACTTTTGGTCTTACTTTTCTCCCACTACTCTCCTTGCAACTTAAGTCAGATCCATTGTTAGTTTTCATCACCTTATCTCTTAACACAAATATAAATATTGGTTTAAGATTCATTCAATCTATCAAAGAGTCCTAAAATCCGCCTTGATTTCCTTTATTCAAAAACAATATCATCACAAGAAATTGATGTTATCTTTAATTGCAAGTTGCATTATTAGTGTTTACTGAATTAACCTAGAAAATGGATTAATCTCAATCTAGAAGAGTCAACATGGGAAGATCTAGATTTTAACATACCACAATTCCCAACATTTCAAGGACAAGGAAATTTTCAGGGAGGGGAGTATTGTAATAACTAGTGAACTAAATTTAAATATAACGGTTAGTCGTGAATTAGTTAGTTAGTTAATAGTAGTCAGAAAAATTGTTAAATAGGTTAATTGATTGAGAAACAATAATGTATAAATACCTGTAAGATAAGAAGACAATGTACGGAATTTGATAGTGGATTCCTCATTTCTCTCTACTAATCTTTCTATCTCTCTCTAATTTCTCTCTCAATAACTCTTTCTTCTTCTATTTCTATTTTACCAATTCTAATCACTTCTTACGTTTCCATTGTCTTCTATTACAAACCCCATTCCCCACAAACAACTCTAATTTTTTTTTTTTTTTTTTGAATTGGGTTGTTACAAAAAATAGACACTAGGAGAGCTTGTCTCTTAAAGGGCCTGACAGTTAGTTTGAGCCAAACTAGTTTGGATTAATAATTGGTTACTGAAAATTGATTAATCAAGAAAAAAAAAAAAAAAAAAAAAAGAAAACTTTGCGGTTTAAGGTCAAGAGTGAAAGCTCAAGGGGCCTTAAATCGACGGTCCAAGTTCAATTCAGGTCCGGTTCAGGCTCGTGGAGAGGCCCAGTATGAGTTCTGGCTGCAAATAAAAGTAAAAATAGTCCTCGGAAACAAGGTTTTCGGCGGGGAAAAATGGAAAAGAAAAAGGAAAACGGAATTTTCAGGGGTAGAGGAAAAATCGGCGATTAGTCGCACCGACCAGGACGTAGTGGAAATCCGGGATACGCTGACGCAAGACGAATCTGGGTCAGCTCACTAGAAACCGAGCCGATGGTAAGCCGACTCCAATCCAATATTTACTATTCCACTTCTCTCCCTAGATCCATAACACACGCGCACACACGCACACACACACACACACACACACATATATATATATGTACATATGTATATCTCAAACGAGGATCCACCTGCAATAGCCGGTGACGGTAACTAAAGAAATTGCATTTGGGTTGAATTTTGGATTCATTTCATTTGAGAGGGAGTAGGGTGTAGCGTACCTAACCAGAGTCAGATTCTAAAACCCAATTCTTCACCCCTCTTCTCTGCTTTATTTATACCAGAGAGAAATTGCAGTTCCCAGCTGGGTTTTAAATATTTTTTTTTCAAAAAACTCTCTCTCTCTCTCTCTCTCTCTCTCTCTCTCTGTTTCCCTTTGTAGATGAACAGTCAGTAACTGAAGTTGTAGAAATTGATTGGGTAATGATGTGAAGAAAGAAATTTCGGATTACTTGTCTTCTGGGTCTGTGTTTATTTTGCCTAAATTTGTAACTTTTTATTTTTCTAGTACTTTTGTAACTTAGTACCAAGTCGTTTGAAGTGTTTGTGTGTTTGTTCCTCCTCTTCTCTTGTTGATGGGTTCTGAGGGAGAAGAAGTAACGTATGGAGAAATCAAAGGACACTTGTGATCGACTCCACTGTACAAAGTTGGTATTTTGGAAATGTTAACGTTTCCTAGTAAGTGACCTCTACTGAGAAAGGAAAAAACAGAAACCCACTTAAATAACTAAAAAAAGAAAAGAACAAAGAAGAAATTTTGATCTAACTAAGGATCTTTTTGGGGAGAAGAGAATTTGGTTTTTTTGAAAAATTCAGGAAATGAAGAGACTTGGAAGCACTGATTCATTGGGTGCTTTGATGTCAATCTGCCCAACAGCAACAACAACAGCGCCAACAGGTCCTTTTTTCTTTTTACTTACCTCTTAAATGGTTCATTTATGACTTTATAAGACATACCCATTTTGTGATTTTGTTTCTACAAAATCTTTTTGTGATTTTCTGTACTTTTAAGGTTCTCTTATCTCCCTAGTCACTTAACTACTTTTTCAAGGTTTATTTCTTTGTGTGCATTCTATGGAAGATATTGGTTTTTTTGGTCTAATAATGCCTTTCTTTTGTTGATAAATAGACGAACGTAGTCCTGGGGCCAACAACAACAACAACGTTGTATACAGCAGAGAATTCCAGTCTATGTTGGCTGGGTTGGATGAAGAAGGATGTGTGGAAGAGGGTGGTCAGATCTCTGAGAAAAAAAGGAGGTTGAGCGTAGATCAAGTGAAAGCTTTGGAGAAGAATTTTGAGATTGAGAACAAGCTTGAGCCTGAGAGAAAAGTGAAACTAGCTCAAGAACTTGGCCTTCAACCAAGACAAGTTGCTGTTTGGTTCCAAAACCGAAGAGCTAGGTGGAAAACCAAGCAATTAGAAAGAGATTATGGAGTTCTTAAGTCCAATTATGATGCTCTTAAGCTCAATTTTGATTCTCTCCAACAAGACAACGAAGCTCTTCTCAAAGAGGTATATCTCTCTATTTTCTTTTTGGGGGGGCTCTATTTGGGGGTCAAACCCAGAACAGAATTTTCAAAAAAAAAAAAAGATACAGCATCTTTAAATTTTGTCATAGTAATAATTTGTAACGTTTGATGTTTTTGTAGATTAAGGAGCTGAAGTCAAAGTTGAATGAAGGGAATGGAGAGAGCAGCAATCTCTCGGTAAAAGAAGAAGTGACAGTGTCTGAATCTGAAGAAAAGCTTAATGAACTGAGCAAAAACTCTGATGAGCAACAAGCCAATGAGATGAACTGTGAAGGAGCGTTTGAACCAATCTCAGTTTTTGCAGATTTCAAGGATGGTTCATCAGACAGCGACTCAAGTGCTATCTTAAACGAAGACAACAGTCCAAATGCTGCAATTTCATCTGGGGTTCTTCAGAACAATCGCAGTCAGTTATTCATGTCATCAACTAATTCAAGCACCAGTTGCTTTCAGTTTTCAGACTCTAGAGCAATTTTGGGGAGTTCCCAGAAAGCCCTTCAGTTTGTGAAGATGGAAGAACACAATTTTATGAGTGGAGATGAGGCTTGTAACTTCTTTTCTGATGATCAACCTCCAACTCTTCATTGGTATTGCTCTGATCAGTGGAATTGAGTGACACCCACTTGAGAAAATAAATTGTCAAGAAATAAGAGAGAGAAAAAGAAATCTGAGCTGGTTCATGGAGAGAAAGAATGAGCTTCAAGAATTTTTGTTAGGTAAAAAATAAGTTTAATTACTATTCTGTACAAATCAAGTTGCAGAGTTTGTCATTATGAAGCTACTGAGAGAGGGAAAAATCTTAACTGAGAGAGAGAGAGAGATGGTTAAATTAAAGGTGGTGGGGACTTGAATCGCAAGAGAATGATTAGGTAGTAATTGAATTGAACACTCTGCTGTGTTTTTTTTTAAAAAAGAAAAGCCCCCTTCAAGATCAGTTAGAAGAAAACATGTAATGGTGGAAATAATCATTGGCTCACTTCTCTCTCTCTCCCTCTCTCTCTCTCTCTCTCTGTGAGGGTGTGTGGGTGTGTGTTTTGAAACCCTTAGAATTCAGTCATTATGATTAAGCAATTTATTAGCTCCGGTGCAAACACGGTTCAGAGTTAATGCGGCAGGTTATTATAATAATTTTATTGTAGATAACTTACTTTTGAATTTTTTTGAATGAATTATCTATTCTGAAAGAAAACTAATGAAACTAAAGCTAATTATAAGACCATGGTTAAGCTGCTGGTTCTGGGAATGACAAAGGTTAGGGATAAACACAATGTAATACTTGTTTGGGTGTCTGCAATTTTACTTTTGAAAAAAAATTTTTAAAAATGATAAAATATTTTCTCCCTAAAATTTATTTCCTGAAACAATTTTACTTTATGTGATTGATAATATCTAAAATTTTTCTTGCAAAAAATACTTTTCTATTGTTTGGAATTGTATGATATTTTCATACAGAAGGCTTCGTGTAAAGAAAAAATAAGTGAGAGTGAGGAACCGACACGAATTAACCAACCAAATGCACGATAAAGGTGATTTCAAGCTGAGTGACGATTAGGCTATCAATAGAATCCAGGAGTTCCATTTAGGCTTGATACTCGGATAGTGTCACGACTACTCGTGATATTACACAGTTAAAACTCAATTTGAGCTCAGTCAAACAGAACCCAAATTCGAGTTTAGACTCAGATAGTTCGGTATCAAGCTCAAACTCGAACCCAACTGTCTCGAGCTCGAAGATTTGATGAGCTATCCGATATTAATTAATTATATTTTTTAAAAATAATTTTTATATATACAATTACGTTTATGTATATATTCTTTTAAATATATTACTCACACTACCTAATGACACTTCAAACTCTAATTCAAGCTCAAACTTGAGAAATGCAACCTTAACGAGGTTCAGCTAGAGTTCACATAAACGACACTCGAATCAAATTCGAATATCGATACTACCCGACACGATCCGTGTGTTATAACAACTCTAATTCCATCCATAGATATGCAATGGACGTTGGGGTCAATAGGTGTCAATAGCATCATATCATCTGTCAAACTTACTCAAGAGAGAAGAATTAAAGTGTATTTTGCCCGCCCGAAGAAAATGTTGAATTCAAGGCCTATGTAGTTCATACAACTAAGTTTATGTTAAAATAGACTTAAGTGAGATTCGTTGATTAATCTAATCAATTATTATGATTGATTTAATCAATTATTAATCATTCAATTATAATAATTGATTTAATCAATTATTACGATTGATTTACTAACGTTTCAGTTCCAAAACATCAACAAATCATGTCATATTTGCTAACATTTATATGAAAATAAAGACGAAATTATCCTGACATTTATCTACAAACGTTAGAGAAAATATCCAACCATTTTTTTTTACATTTACTCTTTCATCGCAATGTTCTTTAATGATGCATGTAAAATATCAAGAATGGTTAAAAAAAAAAAAAAAAAAACCATAAGAAAAGGTATGGTTTTTTTTTTTTTTTTTTTTTGTTGAAGTGAAAGGTCTACATAGACCATAGAACTTCTAAAGTATATGAGCAACTTCAAGATTTTGCTATTATTGCAAGAATCTATTATTAATCAAAACTAATGAGACAATCCGCGAATTCAATAAGTAGTCAAAAAATTAATTTATTGAACAAGTTATGGATTCACCAAAACTCGCATACCATCATAGTTGTTTACCAGTTGCGACGACTCGTTATTTTGGTATTGTATCCCCTAACAAAGAGGAGATAAATATGCAAATACAAAACCGACCAACATGATTACAATGCGATATTTAGACTCGCGATAGTCGTACTTCCCGTGTGTGATAATATGAAAGGAGATTTATATTAAAAGAAAATAAATTACTTATTCTTTCCAAATAAAATATTGACAGAGTCTTCCCTATTTAGTGACTATTTAACCACTTAAAGTTACTATAAAACCTGATAAAGCAAATATAACACTTCTAATATCAAACAAACTGACATTAATGGCTCTCCTGACTATCCAACATAACAAAACATGGATATATAATCATAATATAAACAAGACTATGCATATAGTACTCTCCTTGGCCATAAACTATACATTCATATATAAAACATTACTCATACAATCTCAAAAGTAACACAAAGACTATATGCCATAACAAAACAAGTAGTCAAAAATGTATAGGGATTTAAATCCCTTAGCTCAAAGGCATTTATCTTATGATTCTCTCTCGTCTCCCTGATCATTTGAAAATAAGGATATCGGAATTAATATAAACCAAGCAAGTCCATAAGGGATCAATAATATGCATAACAAGTAAGTAGGCATAGGAATATCAATATCACCACGTAAATAGCGTAATATGGAAAAGTACAAAAAAGATACACATTATCTCAAGCAATCCCAAAGAAATAAGTGCAATAACCACTCTATATTCATTATCTTTCTTTATCTTTGTTATTCTAATTTTAAATTAATAATTAAATAAAGGAATAGAATATCGAACCAAGTTAGCATATGAGGGTCTGAATAAACAAACCCAAATTTGATATTCCTAAATGAAATCTAGGTCTTTTGGGTTAGACACCTCAAATACTTCACCTGGTTCTAATTATACCATTGTAGGGAGAAGAAATACATCCATAGTTTCTCAAAGTTTACCTGCAGACTTCGCAAAACTTTCAAAACTCCATATACCAATTGTACTTCTTAAACTTCGCCCACAATGTGTTATCACTTTCTCTTTATATTTCTTTATGATTCTCATGATATAATAATCACAAAGAATACCATTTATTCCAAGGATTACACAAGATTTATAACCAAACGTTATGAATATGCAGTCCAATTAGTCAACCAACTCATAGCTCACCAATGAGTCATTTCAATGAGTTTTCAGTACAAATAGTTTTTAGTAAAACTGTCATAACTCGAGCTACAATGCCTGAATTGAGATAAATCTAATCGTCACTTAAATTTAAGACTTTGGATTACTACTTTTAAGTTCATAGTTAGATTCAATTCCAATCACACGGGGACATTCAAATCAATAAAATTTATAGTCCAATAATCACAACACAGTTTGTGCAATCTTAGAAAACATAGCATAACTTTTTCTAAACATATCGGATTAAGGTGATTCCAGTGTCCACATAAAGATAAGTCATAAACCTACAAATTTTGTGTTTAGAGCTTAAATTTATTCAGCCTAGAAGATTAATCAAAATTGTAGGAAATTTTAGACACGAAACAAAGTAGAAAACAAGGCAGTTTCCTGCAAAAATCATGCTATTTCAAAAATTCACCAAAAATTCAATTCTCAATAAAACTTTTTGAATCATATGTCATTTTAAAGTATGAAAGTCTAGTTTAACCAGAAAAAAGCTGTATTCCATTTGAAGTTGTGCATAAAGAGTTATGAGCTAAAAACTATAATAAGGTCAATCTATCCAGCAAGCAATTTTTCTTCTCTAACCCACTCCGTCCTTATTCTAATATCACAAACAATCTAAAAAAATATTAAACATGGCTAATAAGCATCAAAGAAACAATCACAAACATGGTACTTGCCTTTTGAAATCTCTAATCTCACTTTGCTCTTCTATCTCCAACTTCATTGCCTTTCTTTGTGTTTTCAGCTTATTTTACAAATTTTCTATACTTCTTTATGTTAGGAACACTAAGTATATGGAGGGAGGTTGATCAATCTAAGCTTAAAGTGCAGCTTCTATGGAGTTAGGGTTTGGTTTTTGGAGGGGAAAGAAGAAAAATGTGGATAAGGTTCAAAATGAAGGACCTCTCTCTCTCTCTCATTTCCATTCTAAGTGGGTTATGGATCCCTCAAACATGGTGATGTGTCAAAAGTGTGATTGCCATGTGTTGGGTGATGATGTGCCACAATGTCCTTTGTAATAATGTTACACATACACTTTGTGGGTTCCACACCAAACCCTATGTGGCTCCCACACCAAAATCCTAACTCGGTTCAATTGTTAGTTTATTCCGATCATTCTCATTGCCAATATATCCCACTAGTCTATATCAAACCATAAATATAAAGACCAAGCATGCATCCACATAAAAATTCAACGAATTTTAGTACAGTGCAATGCAAATAACTTAAATGTGCCCAGTAAAATAAAAAAAAATACAAATGTAAATACAAATGTATGATTTAATAATTTCTCAAAACAAAACTGAGTTCTATATTCAATGGTATGCTTTTAGATTTACATAGAGTAGATATTCATAAATTAAGACCCCACAATTTATAATATGTTTACAATGATAAAACAACAGCCTGTGCCTTAATCTCAAAATTTGGGGTCAGCCATTTAAGAGACAAATATAAAATGATTTAAAAAAAAAACCAACACACACACACATACACAAAATTCAAATACATTTTACAATACGAAAAGTGATGATTTAAGTTATTTTAATTTTTCTACATCATTTATTTCTATCTAAAATCATCTATTCAGTTAACCCCTTAACTATCATATCATTGCGAATACATTGTACCCAAATTTTTAATGACATACCTCATCGTTTTACTAAATTGTTACAATCCGTGCTCATTATCTTTAAATATTGTTCAATTTATTATCATTATTATTTATTCTATGTTTATACTATTTTTCCTTCATTTGCCCTCTAAATTAATTCTTAACTTCTTCACTATTTTACCGCATAATATAAATTCTCAATTTTAAACAACCATTGTATACTTTAGCTAATACTTTTATAAATTATTAGAATTTTTCAAAATATTTTTGTGTATCATTGGATATTGGGAATACTATATTACATAGATGGATCATTATTTTGACCATATTTAATTTGATTTTTAAGGTATTTTTTGTCATTTTCCTTAAATTGAGATTTGGCCAATTTAGATGATAATGGACAATTTTGTGACACTTCCACTCGAGGATAATAAGAAAAAAAAAAAAAAAAAAGAAATGCGACAAACATTGTTTTCTTTTTATTTTGGATAGAATTATCATGTAGAGAAATTTAATTATCAACACCTAAACGGAGAAGCTGGCGGAATTTTAAGGGATCTCTTGGGAAAAGAAAAGTACAATTTTGCTTTCTTCGATTGCATATAATTTTGAAAGGAAAAAAAATGAAAGTGACGTGGCATTATGTGGTCAGCTTCGATTAAAATTGATGGGAATTAATAACAAGATTAGAATATAAATAATTTGTTCAGATTAATATAATAAAGATGACATTTAAGAATGAAATTCTCAAAATATAAGTTTTCTAAAATTCATTTTTTAAATTTTTTATTTCAAATTCAAATTTGAATACAAATCAAATGTCCCTTAATATTTTTGTGACTTCTTTTGGAAAAATTAAAATTAAATTTGATGAAACGTGACCAAAAAATCTAAACTAAAGAAGTTAATACTCAAAAAAACCCACGAATGACGCTCATAGACCTGTATCTGACGATCGTCACAATAACCTACTAAAAAGTCTCAGTCGTCCGGATCAATCTACCGAAGGGTCTTAGTCATCCAAACCTCCCGAACGACAAGTCATCATTTGCCCAGGTTCACCGAACGATACTCGCCGAGCAAAGGCAGTCGTCCCGATCGGGCAAACAAATGTCAACATTCTAACCAGACAAGTCTCGAAGGCCCCTTGTCGGTCAAGCGACCGAACAATACACAACACTCCGAACGATATTAAAAGAATGTCAGGATTTCCTTAATTTCAGTCTCATATTTTATAATGGCAGATCCCGAATCTTTCAAATAAAGGAAATACCCCTCTTTAAAATGGTAGTCCTACCAATAAATAAGAATCTTAATCAACTCATAATATTAACCTCCGAGATTCTCGGATCAGTTCGATAAGAAAGATAGGGTTGAAGTCCCCCAGCGGCGCACGTCTCTCAGAGGTATAAAATGATCCTTAAGGTCTCAGAATCAGGTACGCTCTCTACGCTTAACATTCTGGGCACACTGATCACAGGTAACAGTTTTCGTTCAATTATTAGTCTGTTTCTTTAAACGAAAACCGCTCTTCACTGACTTGAGCGTAGGAGTTTCCCTGCCGGAGTACCCTCCGGTGGTTTTTATAGGTGTATCTACCTATCAACGACATCGTTTAAATAAAAAAAAAAAAAAAACATAGGGGGAAAAAAAACAACAAAAAAAAAAAAAAACAAAAAAAAAAAAAAAAAAAAAAAAATTTTTTTTATTTATTTTTAACTATTATATACGGAAGTCGATATTTCGGACATAAAAACTTCAATTAATAAAGAAAAAATATATTTTATTTCTTCCACTTACTTCACCTTTTTCTCCATTTAAACCCATTCCCGTGGTTTTTCTATTTCACTTCACGAGAAATATTTTAAAATATTCTTTTGCATTTCCGCCAAGAGACAAGTAAGTCGTATTTGGACAACCAAAGGTTACAAAATTAAGAGGCATATTGGAAAATATAAACAAAAATCGTAGCACGAGGTTTTTCTTTTTTTTTTTTCTTTTTGAAAAAAACGAAAATAAAAATATATGTATTGCCAAAAAAGTTATTGGAACTCGAGAGAGAGACAGCGACGTAAAAGACCTTGGTTCAATGTACGCTGATCTTTTTTAAACAAAATCTCAATTTCAATATTATATATAAAGAAAACATACGAATTTTATTTTTCATTTAAAATCTTATATAAAAAAAAACATATGAATTTTATTCCTCACCAGTCTGATTCAAGTTGAACTAAATTTATTCAAATTAAAATAATTGCTAAACAACAGTGACGGAGCCACATATTAAGCAGTTTGGGCAATTACCACTATTAAATTAAAATAATTTTTTTTAATTTTTATATATCAAATAAATAGTATTTTTATTCAATCCAAGATATATATTATTTTATTTTATAAAAATATTTTACTCCCACTACCTTTATATCCTGAATCATCCACCGCTAGACAGTGATAGTTTATCCCAAATAAAATTATAATAAATTTTAAATATTCTCTTCTCCTACTATATTCGTAGATTTCAACGTTAGCAAAATGTCTTTCCTCTTGCCAATTGCTAATATACTTTTTCTCCAAAAATGCACAGTCCTCTCTCTCTCTCTCTCTCTCTCTCTCTCTCTCTCTCTCTCTTTTCCTTTGGGTATCTAGTTTCATATTTTTTTTCTACCCTTGCAACACAAGAATACCTGCAACTTGGAAAACCATCAAAAATCAAATCTACTTTATTAAAAAAATAATAATAACAAACAAAGCAATATTAATTTATGTTGAAAATCATATGCATCGAACAATAGAAAAAAGAGTAGTGTGCATATAATGCATATCTAACCCTGGCTAAACTTCTAGATAAATTAATATTCGGTTCCATTTATATGAATCCATTCAAATATTTTCAAAATATAAAATATGTTAACACGATATCGGAGTCAATAATTCGATTAAATTTAACCATGAAAATCAAAATCAAAAAAAAAAAAAAATTATAGTGTACTCACAGGTGAAACATGTGAAGGAAAAAATATTTTGTGTAAGTAAATTTATCACATATTCTTAAATAAAAATACTTTATATATAATACATATTTTGATTTAAACATACAAAGTTTAAATTTTTAAATAAATTAATATTAATTTATATATTTGGCAGACTAAACCCGAAATTCACCTGGTTTCAAATTTCAACAATTGAGGATTTCAAAATTAAAGAATAGAGAAGCCTTAAAGCCGAAATCAAGTTCATTCTGCATTAAAGGGAATGGTGTGAAGCTATAACCGGGAATGGACCTTTTGCACGTGGTGTTTGCAGCCTGGCAAAAATTAATTTTCAAATGATCTCATCCGTCGTAATGGTGCAATTTTTTTTATTATATAAAATTATAAAAATTATAAAAATATATACAATTATAAAAATTTAAATATAATTTTTTTAAAAAAAAATCTAAATAAGAGATTTTTACCATTCGAATATAATATTATAGACTATTTATATTTTATAATACTAAATCAGATTTTTCTTTTTTTTCTTTATTTAAAAAAAAACAACTCTTTTGCTCTCTGCATAAACTAGATTTTAATTTGAATAAAATTTGGACTTCTAAAAATTGTTCAATTTAGTTCAGTTTTGAAGTCCCCTACCTATCCAGTGAATCCACCTATGCTCCTTCAAATTTCTTACTTCACGGAAAATTCAAACAAAATTTATCTTAATTTATTTTTATTTAATTTATTTTATTTGTAATTATTTTTTATTAAAAATAATTTTTTTTTGTAAAAAATATGAGCTTTTACAAACAGAAGTTAAAATTATCAATTAAAAGACTTATATAATTATTATGTTAATAATTTTATTTAATAAAGATCTTATACAATCTTATTTGAATTTAATCTCGATCTATTATAATAGACCTATCTGCGTTTATAAGGCTGTTCGCTGCGAAATAAATATATTCATCTTTCTTGCTAAATAAATAACAACAATTTTGCAGCATTAGTATATTGCCTTTTGAACAGCATTAGCCAAATTTAAAATTGAGAGAAACAAAACCTTATAACAATTATTAGACCCATTTAGGAAATAAAAAGTAAATTTTTTTTTGAAAAATAAATTAATTTTTATATGATAAATATGAAAATTATTTTTATTTTAATAATTTTTAAATTAAAAAAATTACTTGTGAAAAAAGGCTTTCAGAAAATACAACTTTTCCCATATGAAGCCTCCCTCAATAATGTTGCTTGGAGGGAGACAGAGAGGGTCAAACGTGGCATCATTTCATTCGAGATGAACAAAACTTAGCATGGTCCTCGGGCTCTTTTATATTTTATCCTCTCTCTTGGCGGGCTCCAGTGCTGTATTGTACGGTCTGTTATCAAAAAATGATTTTCCTGGAAAGAAAAAAAACCAGTGGCCAACAAAGAAAAGGACAAAAAGATGATTAAAGCGAAGAGAGAGAGAGAGTGAGAGTCCTTGAAAAGAAGAGCCGTATGATTAGGTCTCCCACTCAATGTGTTTGCCTTTTTTTTGTTGCGATTTTTGCAGCTTTTTTTCCTTCATCGTGTTTAAAGTTTAAAAAAAAAAAAAAAACACCAAAATCTTACGAAGAAAGAACAACGTTATGATATTGTCAATCAAAGGGAGTCGAGCGTAGCACAAAACAAAAGTACAACGTAGATGCACACAAGTTCAGTGCAATTGTTGGAAGAGTGAAGACGCGTGGTCGTGTCCTTGGGCAGGAAGGAGCAGATGAGTGTGCACATGACTTCCTCCTGACTCCCGAGTAAAACAAAAATCTGAATCACTGTTTCTATAAACAAATCTAAAATAGAAAATGATGTTACACCTACGTTTAATTTATAAATTGAAAGAAATGAAAAATGGCACAGGATTCTTTAACGCCAATGGCCAATTATCATGCTATCCATTCTGTACGACCTCAAGCGTAGTATTGAGAGTGGTTGACATATTTATTATTTTTATTCTTCTTACAGATATTTAGAATTACAAGGCAACCCAAAAGTCATTTTTTCATAATCTCAACTTATAGATGAAAATTGGGGGAGGGGGGAGAGAGAGAGAGAGAGAGGAAGAGGTGCAACTCATATATAACTCCAACCTCTTATACAAATGGTGATGGAAGGCTTATCAAGTAACAGTGTCGCCATAATCTCTGCAGTTATGGCATGGGAGGAGGGAGGGTGAGGCTAACTGACATGCCATTTATAAGCTCTTTCACCTCACAAGGTGTGTAGGTCCCCCGCCCCACCTCAATGGAACAGTTTCCTACTACACTGGCTAAGCCATTTAATGCACTCTGTAAATAAGAGAAGAAATGCTATCAAACATACCCTGATAGATTAAACGGAATCAAAGTTCTAATCATTGAAATTTATTTAATAAATTTGTTATATACTTTTAATGATTTAAATTTATTATTTAAACTAGTTTTGCATAAAATATACCAAATTAAATATTAATAATTATTTACTTATTTAAAATAATATGATAAAATTAACGTATATTGGATCTGATGACTTGTAAGAATAACAGAGTGTGCATTAACAATAGTTTCACTGAGTCCACAAAGAGAAATGGTGTTGGACATTATTTTTGACAACTTTGTTCTAAAATCAAATTCATGCCAAAAGGAGCAATAAAAATTACAAAAGAAAAATCAAACACCTAAAGTTAACACATTTGGTTCATGAATATGTAATCTAAGATATAAGGTGCAAGGCTTAGGACTTGATAAGTGTTATCTAAACCCTATTTGGCAAACTTTAATTTATCTTAATATATTTTTATTTTATCTTATTATAGTTGAAGCTAAAGAAATTTTATATATATATAACTTTGTAAGTTAGACATTAATCTTCTAAAAAAAAAGTTTACTGCAGAAATATAATCTAAACATATGACTTCCGTCTCTAGACTTTATTTAATTATTGAGTGAATAATTTCACTCATAAACTTTCAAAAATTTTAATAAAATTTGATAAAAAAAAAAAAAAAATTACTTAAATGGATTACACAACGTCATCTATATTAAAATGTTGAGATCATTTTATCCAGTTTCTTTAATCTCATTTTAGTTATTTGAAATGCTAACACTAAATTTCATTAACCTGAGTTTTAATTAATTTATAAACTTTCAAAATCCCAACACTTTGCACCTTTCAAAGAAGAGTGGGACAGAGGTAGGGAAGGAAGATGCTAGAAAAGTAACATCGACATAATACATAAGTACGTTCAAAATTTTGGGACAATTTATTGACTTATTTTAGAAGGGAAGGTGCTTTTGGAGAAAATAGAAGGGAAGATACATAAATAACGTCCTAATTGATTGTAGGGTTAGAGAGAGCAAAAGTGAAGAGAGAATACGAAAAGAAAATAAAGAGAGAATGTGTACGCCCAAGTGGTAAAAATTTCTTATTCAAATGTCTTTTCTGAGATGTAGTATTTGAAATTTCGTAGACACGTAAATTTTTATAATTTTTGCAACTCCTATGTAACTAAAAAAAAATAAAAAAAAAGCACGTAAAACATATGAAAAAAAATTTCAATCTTGCTTCTCTATTTTTTAGAAAAAAATTAATATTAAAAAATATTTTAATAAAAAATAATGATAGAAATTAAATCACCATGTTAATGTAATTCTTTTATTAATAATTATGGATTTTTCTCTTTCTATGTGTAAATAAGTCACATGAACCAAATTTCAGGAGAATTTACAACTATTAATAAATTAATGAGAATGAAAGTTATTAATGTGTATTCATAAATATCACATAATTATTAAGAACTCACATTAACATGATAAATTCAGCAATATAATGAAATATAAAGAGAAAGTAATCGATCCATTCTCATCAATTTATTAATAATCGAGCTTTCAACAATATAACCATGTTGAGTAGGGGGGCTTCTAGGCTAATATGGGGATATGTATAGTTAAGCAAGCAGAATTATGGGGCCTTTACCATGGTCTTCTCATGCTATAAAGTCTAAATTGTCAGAATGTCCTTATAGAAATGGACTCCAGTGCTGCTGTATGTCCGCTGAAAGAGAAGGCCTCTATAAAGGAAGATGATCCGGTCCGAGCTTGTAAGCTGTGGTTTAAGGGTCATCCACTCATTACAGTCCCATACTTATCGTTGGGTAAATGCCTGTGCAGATGCTTTGGCAAGCATAGCTCATTTTCATCAAGTGGGTATTGTCATGCATGAGAATCAGCCTAGAAATGTGTGCACAGCTTGTGGGAGACACTGGCAAGGCTTGCCCAATCTGCGCTAGTCCAGTTATTTCTTTTTGCTCCTTGTGGTTGAAATTTGTTCCCCGTTAGGTTGTTAGTCCTTGGATGTTTTTGTACGTCCATGTAGTTTTCTTCTGTCTTGCTTGGGCTGTATAGCCCTTTCTTCTACCTAAAAAAAGGGAAAAAAATGATCGAATTAGGGGGGGGGGGGAAGGAAAAGAAACCATGAATGTTTTGCATATACATATATATATATCTATATAGGAAAAGAAAATGAGCAGAGGGTTGTAATTTATTGATAAGCCCTTTTGGGACTTCGGAGCTATTTGCACGCCAATATGCCTTCGGTAATGCGTAACTTGATAATATATAGGGTTGTGTCTGCCAAACCGGCACCCACTCCTTATTTACTGATTTATACTATTATATAACTCAAAAAAATTTAATATTTAATAATACTCATATATTTTGATTGAGTGCTAATCTCCACCCGTTTGTCATATATATAATAATATATATTATTTATTATATTTTTATTAATCTGAAAATTATAATTATAGATGGTTATATGTGTATATTATTTGCTTTATTTTATATTTATGATTTTATAATTGTTTTCTTTTTTAATATAATTTTAAATGAATGCTAATGGACTAATTTGTTTTGTGTTGTTATTGAATTTGTAAGTTTTTGACACGTTGAAACTTAATTTTTATGATATTATTTTATATATTTTTTTGTGAAATTTATTTTAAATTTTTATATGTTTATTACTTATTTTTATCATATAGTTTTTAGTGATAATTTTTTTATTCAATTAACTATTTATGAAATTTTGTATGATGAATGTTTATATTATTTAGAACCTGATTTTGATCGATCTGAAATTAAATTTATTACGTAAGTCCGGTCACATGTGTCCGTACTCACCCCTGCATGCAGGCGATACTGTCTCAACTCTCAAGATGAGGCGCGGAAGATTCCACCCGGTTTTCCCTCAACTTCCCCGCCGCAAGAACATAGCTCCTACGCCAATCCCACCAGCTGTGAGCTGTGGTGTTGCCGTGTTGGGCGCAACCAAAATTCACAAAAATAAGAAAATAGCTGCTCAGGATGGTCACCATGTAGGACCCAAGATCTCTGCAAGAGAAGAGTGATGGATGGGTGCATGTGAGATGGGACCCATCTTTTCTGCTCCCAATCAAGCCCCGTCCTTATTGTGGGGGTGGGTCCAAGCTTGGATAGGCTTTTGCATGTCTGTCCCTTGCTTGAGACCTGGTATCTTTTCATTGGCAGAACTCGAGAACTAAATTAATTATTATTATTATTTGATTAATCTAATCCTTTCAAAAAATAATTTGAAATTAACTCAAAATAAAAATTATTTATATTTTAAACATAAAGCTAATGAAATTATAAAGGCAAATGAAATGAATGGTTCCGAATACAAATTGATTTGTCCAATAAATAAAATGAGTTAAGATGCAAAGCAATCCTCGAGCTTTACAAGTTTCAATGGAGAAAGAGAAAATATTATATTGCCTATACACATTAATTAATATAATAACCCATTTTTGTTTATCATTTTAAATTGATTTTTAATTTCGTTTTAAAGTTAATGCAACATTTTCTTTTGATTGTTGTACAAACAAAAAATTGAACAATTTTAAAGAAATTTTATAACATATCAAATATTAATTATGCATAGAAAACAAAGGCCAGGAATCAAAAAAAAAAAAAAGAAGAAAAGAAAAGAAAACAAAGGCCACTCTTAGCTGTGAAAGAGTATTTTGAAAAGCCTTTTCCAGTTTTGAAAAACGTTTATTTCATATAAACTTTTACTTTATTTAAAATAATATATTAAATATTAAGAAATAAAATAAAGTATTTAAGAGAAAAGAAAACTAGAAGACTATCGTATGAAAGAATACCTAAGATTCTCGGTAGTAGAGTATTAAATCTCCTTAATCAAAATCTCGATTTTAAATTTTAGAAATGAAAAAATAGACATTGGATAGTTGGCCTCTAATTGGATCCTACAGTTGTTCAAACTGTACTAGTTAAGTTTTCAGATATTGATGGTTAAATAAAATATATATATATATATATATATATATAGTTTAACAGATGGAAATAACCTAACTGAACTAAAAGTAAAATTTTCAAGATGGAAAAGTGATACCAATTCAATTCTTTTAGGTGTTTTGCATGTCAATTTGGTATTTGCAAACGATGTAATAATCTCCTCAATTTTGACTGCGGTAAATTATCTCAAAATTTTTAGGATGGATCTTAGGGGGCTCCCTAAGTAGGGGATATTAAGATTCTATATGTTGTCTTTCTTTTCGATTTTTTTTTTTTGGGGCTAAAAATCTAAATTTAACCTCTATTTTTTTTGGGTACCTTCCCCATCTAGTATTTAAAGTTTTGTTCCGATAAATTTAGATCGATCTGATGTCAGACTCTTTTTGGGGGGAGATTTCTCACTGTAGTTTTTTCCGTTCCTAAGGAAACTTGAACTCAAGCACTTGGTTAAGGGTTCGCAGTGCCTTTCTGCAGTGAACCCGTGTCCTAGAAGAGGATCACAGCCTGTTTTGGGTTGGAAGAAAAGGGGAGGCTTGTATAAAGGGTAGGGTACACCTTGCTGCACGACAATGTGGCTTTATGCACAAGGGTGGCTCGAGAAAAAAAGAAGGTGGAAAGAAAGAAGAAAGGAAGAAGGAAGAAAGACTAAGGAAAACTAAGTAAAATCGGTAAAGAAAAAGAAAAGGATATGACTCACGGTTTTTGAGTTAAGCAAAGGCTTTGTACCGCAGAGATCTCTCAAGCAATTGCTCTCCTTCAAAAGACGTAGGCCTGGCCTTGTTGTACCACAGGGATCTCTCACAAGGCAAAGAACATTAGACAAAATAAGTGCTGTCCAAAGACTACACTATGGAATGCCTAATATCCTACACTCAAGTCTCTCACTAATGAGAAATAGAAGCATAAATTCTCGAGTCTTAACTGTATTTCTGATGTGAAAATGAGGGGAAGTACATGGGTATTTATAGGCAAAGAAAGGGGGAAAAGAATGGGCAGCAATGGGGACATTTTGGCCAAATGCACACCCTTGGTTGAAACATGAGTTCCTTTGATCTATAACTGCTTATAACTGCCTAAAAAGAGTCTCTTCGCCCTATATAATGATATCCCACTTATTACAACACTTCAAACATGAGTCTTGACACTTAAACACTGAATAAAAGGGCATAAATATTGAAATATTAATAATATAAGTAATCTGTCTAGAATTGGGCATAATGTGAGCAGTTGCTTGTATGATGCTCATGTCTCTTGGCTGTTTGCATGCACCTGCTCTTCTCCTTGCACCATTTCATTGCCTATTGCCTTGGGAACACCTTTAGAGGTTATCTTGGCTTGGGCTCCTCAATTGCTTGCTGGTGGCTCCTGAATTGGTGCTTTAACACATGCTGGTGCTGGTGCCTTTTCACATGGCGCTGGGGCTGCATTCCTTGGTGCTGGCACTTGCGTTCCTTCGGGCATTGCTGCTTCTTTGTGTTTTTTTATGACCTCTTCTGGTGTCTTCTGGTCCTTAGAACATAACTGTTGGAGTCGATTTTCGTCCCACAGATACCTGCTCTTCCAACTTGAATAGGGAGCCGATGACAACGATGTTCGTCGATTCTTCACGGATGAAAAACCTCCAAAAACCCAACCGGTGTTGATCCGGTGGGAGGACTCCGACGCTCAAGTCAGTATGAATGATGATAGGACTGATAGTAGTCGTAGATATCATACCTTTGGCGGTGTATGTAAATAGGTATAAAACCCCCATCTGAATGACATATATGATTGGGTATAGAACCCCCCTCTGAATGACATATAGAATGGGGTATAGAACCCTCCCTCTGATCGATGTATAGAACTGGGTATAGAACCTCTCTCTGAACGATATATAGAATCGTCTCTTTTTCGTGAGTAAAAAACCGAATCCCCTTTGAGGGTTTTCTATGCTCTGCATTTATAACTTTTCCAGGGGTGTAGAAAATCCTAGTTTCCTTTTGCTTGCAATCTTTTAGGATGGTTAGGATTGTAATTAAAGAGTTCTGAAAAATTTAGACTTCCTCAATTTGACCTTAATAGTGATTGTCTTCCTTATCGGATAACCCTGCATGATTTCGGAGACCTATTAAATAGTGTACCATCATTTTTCCCCACTCCTAATTACATTTTGAAGAAATGGTATTAGAAGTAGAGTGGATTGTAAGAGGTCTTCCAGAAAATAGAAAGGTCAAGAGATCAAATGATCGAGAGATCGAGTCTTCGAGTGATCAAGACATTGATAGATCGACAGGTTGAGTGATCGTGGGATCCAGAGGTCGAACGATCGAGCGGTTACCAGACCGTCAAGTCGAACGATCGAGAGAATACCAGACCGACAGGTCGAACGATTGGGAGATCGATAAGTTGAACTATAGATCAGAGTATCATAGGCCCGTTCGAGGAACTTCGTCTCTTATTAATGACACATACGAATGATAGGAGTTGGGCGACTAAAACCTTCCGAATGATAGGAGTTGGGCGACTAAGGCTCTCCGAACGATAGAAGTTGGGCGACTCAGACCCTCCGAACGAACGATAGGAGCTAGGTGACTAAAGCCTTCCGAACTAACGATAGGAGCTGGGTGACTAAGGCCTTCTGAACGATAGGAGTTAGGCGATTAAGGCCTTCCAAACGAATGATAGGAGCTAGGCGACTAAGGCCCTCCTAACGATAGGAGTTGGGTGACTGAGTCCCTCCAAACGATAGGAGTTTGACGACTCAGACCCTCTGAACGATAGGAGCTGGACGACTCAGACCCTCCAAACGAATGATAGGAGCTGGGCGACTAAGGCCCTTCGAACGATATGAGCTAGGTGATTAAGACCCTCCAAACGATAGGAGTTGGGCAACTGAGACTCTCCAAATGATAGGAGCTGGGCGACTCAAACCCTCCGAATGATAAGAGCTAGGTAACTCAGACCCTCCGAACGAACGATATGAGCTGGGTGACTAAGACCCTCCGAGCAATAGGAGCTAGACGACTCAGACCCTCCGAACAATAGGAGTTGGGTGACTCAGGCCCTTCGAACAATAGGATCTGGGTGACTTAGACCCTCCGAACGAACGATAGGAGCTGTGCGACTAAGGCCCTCTGAACAATAGGAGCTAGGCTACTGAGACCTTCCAAACGATATGAGTTGGACGACTCAGGCCTTCCGAGTGAACGATAGGAGCTGGGCGACTAAGGCCCTCTAAACGAACGATAGGAGTTGGGCAACTAAGGTCCTTCGAACGATAGGATCTAGGCGACTAAGGCCCTCCAAATGATAGGAGTTGGGCGACTGAAACCCTCCAAACGATAGGAGCTGGGCGACTCAAACCCTCCGAACGATAGGAACAGAGCGACTCAAGCCCTCCCAACGAACGATTGGAGTTGGGCGACTAAGGCCCTTCGAACGATAAGAGTTAGGTGACTAAATCCCTCCGAACAATAGGAGTTAGGCAACTGAGGCCCTCCAAATGATAGGAGCTAAACTACTCAGGCCTTCCGAACGATAGGAGCCGGGGGACTCAGACCCTCCGAACGAATGATAGGAGCTGGGTGACTAAGGTCTTCCGAACGATGGGAGTTGGGCGACTGAGACCCTCCGAACGATAGGAGTTGGGCGTCTCAGACCCTCCGAATGATAGGAAACTTTAGATAAATGGGCCGACAGGCCGAACGATGGTGGGATGTTGACAGGCCGAACGATGGAGAGACCGATAAGTAAAAAAATCAAATAATTCGGGAGTCAGGAGACTGACAAGAAATTAAGAGGCGACAGGCTGAACGATGGAGAGACCGACAGGTTAAAAAATCAAACGATCCGGGAGTCAGGAAACTGACAAGAGATTGAGAAGCCGGTAGGCCGAATGATGGAGAGACCGACAAGTCAAAAAAATCAAACGATCCGAGAGTCATGAAACTAACAAGAGATTGAGAGACTGATAAGCCGAACAAGTGAGAGACCAACAGGTCAAAAAATCAAACGATCTGGGAGTCAGGAAACTGACAAGAGATTGAGAGACTGTCAGACCGAACGATGGGGAGACCGACAGGTCGAATAATCGAGGGCGACATAGACCCATTTGGGGAGATAAATCCCATCGTAAATCAAGGCGACATGGCCCGTTCGGGGAGATAGATCTTATCAGTAGATCAGGGCAACATGAGCCCATTCATTAGATAATGTACCATCGTCCCGATTATCGCATAGTCAAATGAACTCAGAAGTGAAGCCAGGTTTGAGATTTCTACGACTGGTCAGTTAGTCGTTTCCCACAGACGACGCCAATCTATTAGAGTCGATTTTCACCCCACAGATATATGCTCTTCCGACTTGAATAAGGAGCCGATGATAGCGGTGTTCATCGATTCTTTATGGATGAGAAACTTACAAAAACCCCACCAAGGTTGGCTCGACGAGGGGATTCCGACGCTCAAATTAGTATGAGTGATGATAAGACTGATAATAGTCGTAGATATCATACGTGTATGAAACCCCCCTCTGAATGACATATAGAATTGGGTATAGAACCCCCCTCTGAATGACATATAAAATTGGGTATAAAACCTCCATCTGAATGATATATAGAATCGGATATAAAACCCTCCCTCTGAACAATATATAGAACTGAGTATAGAACCTCCCTGAACGATATATAGAATCGCCTCTCTTTCGTGTGTAAAAAACTGAGTCCCCTTTGAGGGTTGTCTATGCTCTATATTTATAGCCTTCCCAGTGGTGTAGAAAACCCTAGTTTCATTTTGCTTGCAGTCTTTCAAGATTGTTATGTTTGTAATTAAGGAGTTCTGAAAGATTTAGACTTCCTCAATTTGACCTTGATGGTGATTGCCTTCCTTATCGGATAACCCTGCATGATTTCGGAGACCTATTAAATAGGGTACCATCAATAACCATGGCTTGGTGGCAACCTTTGGTGGTGACTGCTCGATCGTGGCCTTTGGTGAGAAACTTGTGTCCATGCGAACCTCCATCGCATTTGTCCCAATGCCTTGCTTGTTGTCTCTGCATGTTGCTCGTTGCTCGTTGCTCGTTGCTCATTGCCTTATGCTCATATCCTTTTGCTTGCTACTCATTGCTCATGGCCTTTGGCTCATGGTCTTGCTGCTTATTGCTCGTGGCCCTTGGCTCGCGGCCCTTTGCTTGTAGCACGCTGCTTGTGGCTTGTTACTTGAGACCTTTCACTTGCTCGTGTCCTTTGGCTCGTGCCTCTTGGTCGTGGCCTTTCATTCGCACCCTTTGGTTGGGACCTTTCGTGCGAGCCTCCATACTATCTGCTCGAGTATTGCTCATGGCATTGTGAGGATTCGTTACACCTTCCCACTACACCAACCAAATTATGTTGAGAACTGAATCTAAGATTATCGGGTTAAAGAAAAAAATTATGACTAGTAGATTGTTCCTTATGGACAAATTATGTACATGACTTGCTTTACATTTTTCTTTCGACTAGGAATCTTTCACTTTTCTTTATTTTTTGTTTTACTTTCTCTCTAGAATTTGTTTCCAGCCAAAATAATTTAAGAGACTATTAAAAATAAGCATAAAGTTAGAACTTTCGCCTTCTAAGGTGTGATATATACATGCCAAAGGTTTCAGTTGAGAATCAAAAATGAATTGAAAATAAATGTTATAAAACCAAACCAGAACCCTTTAAAATGATTGTAGTTCGGTTTTGAAACTATAATCTTTAAGCCACTCGTTTAGTTTCAGTTTCTAATTTTTAGAATTGAAATCAAAATTTGAATCGGCATTTTAAAGAATTACAAAACTAGAATAGGAAATTGAACGATGAAAAATCTTTTGAAATCAAAATTTGAATCGGCATTATAAAGAATTACAAAACTAGAATAGGAAATCAAATGATAAAAAATCTTAAAAACTACATGAACATAAAAATTTTGAAAAAACTATACAAAAGTTGTAAAATAATATAACAAAATTGTAAACAAATCTGATTCCAACCAAAATCATTCCAAAATCAAAATAAAACGTAAAATAGAATTATCATCCCATAATTGTAGTTCTTTTACCCGCCAAACTGTAGCAACCTTAGTTTTGTTTGGAATCTTGGCCACGTGTTGCATAATTCAATTGGCTTAGTGTCTCATATGGTCGTGTGTCATAGTGTCATAAACCCAGTCGACTCCCCCAGTTGACTGGGGAGCTTGGCGATCGACTGATGGAGGGTGGTAGTCGACTTATGGGCTTATTGGTCAACTAGTTTTCATAGCCAGTCAACCGTGAAGCTTGATGAATACAAAATCTGTGAAGGAATTAGAGAAAAAAAAATAGAAAGATATAGAGAGGAGTTAGAGAGAGAGAGAGGAGATAAAAATAGAGGGAGAGGGAGAGAGAATGAGAGTGAGAGAGATCAACAACCAATTTCATTCATGACCCTTCAGCTTCCAATCTTTACACGTATATAAAGATTGCTTTCAACAATCTTTCAACCAAATCTAACAAATTCAGTTAAACTAGTTACACTAATTACAAGATAGTTTAAATCCCAACTAACCTAACTTCCCTATACTAGCTATTGGTTTCCTTTAACCCAGTAGTCGTTACAATATTCTCTCTCTCTTTGACATTCTTACCCTAAAAAATGGAAAACAATCAAAATTTGAAATTTTATAAAATCCATAAATCTTCAATTAAGACTTGTATTTGTGTTGAGAGATAAAATAATGTAGACAAATAATTGATTTGACTTGACTTGCAAAGAAAGTAGTGGGAGGAAAGTGAAGACGAGGAAGTTTGAGAGAGACCTTCCTTAAATTAGTTTCTGATGAAGGATTTTCCTCGATGAACACCGGAAGTTCAATTTTTGGAGGACTTAACAAAAACTCACCATTAATAACTTTTTTCTTAGACAATTGAAATCCTATTTCTGATGAAGGATTTTTCTTATTGAATCCTGAAAATTCAGTCTTTTGAGGGTTTTCCAAGAAATCACATTTATGTGTTCTTTCTTGGACGTTTGAGACCCTTCTTTATGAGACATCTGAGAGTCTTCTTCTACTCTCATCTTTTCTTCACTATGAGTATGTAACAGAGGAGAGTTAAGCACCTTATCAAAATGAGATTCTTCAATTCTGTCTTTTTGAAAGGTCTGAAGGAAGGTATTAAAGGTGGTTATGAATGCTTCCATTCTTTGATGTTGCGCCTCCAATCTTTTGTCTACTTGGAGTCTATGTTCTCTAAACTCATTGGTCAATTATTGAATCTTACTGTCTAGTGTCTTGAGTTGATCATCGTGAGTTTTCTTACAGGTTACTTCTGCCATGGAATTCTTTCTTCGGCCAAGAATCGATACTCTGATATCAATTTGTCACAATCCTAGTCGATTGGGGAAACTTGGGCCGTCAACTAGGAAGCTTGGCAATCGACTAATGGAGGGTGGCAATCGACTAATGGGCTTGTTGTTCAACAGGTTTTTACAGTCGGTCAACCGTGAAACTCAATGAATGCATAATCCGGGAAGGAATTAGAGAAAAAAAATAGAAAGAGGAAAAGAGAGAAAATGAGAGAGCGAAAGAAGGAGAGAGAAGAGAGAAACAGTGGGAGAGAGAAATCGGGAGAGTGAGAGAGATCAACAACCAATTTCATTTCCTAACCCTTTTGCTTCCAATCTTTACAAGTATTCGATGATCTTTTAACTGAATCTAACAACTTCAGTTAAATTAGTTACATTGGTTCCAGAATAGTTTGAATCCCAACTTTCCTAACTTTCCTATACTAGCTGTTTGTTTCCTTTAACCCCATAGTCGTTACACATTGTCGAAAGCAAGTCTAAACTATTCATTTAAATAAATGATGGATTAGCTCAAAAGACTCCCAAAGCAAATGAAGGTAATGTGGTCATAGTATTAGTATATATCATCTCAGATATTTGGGGGAAAAAAACAAATAATTACTTATTACTTTACATAAAATGCCAAAATGAGAAATACTTTCCAATATATATAGTTTACATACAAATTGCTATGTTAGAAAAACCCAAAATTATACAAAAGTATATATAATATGATGATTGCATGTTTAATAATTGTTTATATATATATATATATATATATATATATATATAATGGGATTTTAACTCGAGAATGATGGTGGGTTGGCATATTTAATAATTGTATATCCTTTGAAAACCCAACACCATTCATTGAGAGAATCCTCTTTTGCCATGATTGCCTGAACTCTACAAATGCAACGTATCGTGGAAGCCCCAGGCCCAACCAAAATACTTTTAAAAAAATATATACACAGGAAGGGAGAGAGAAAAACAAACAACATACCTCTCTTTATTGCCTTTTATCAGGCACCACTTCAGGTTCCTCACCTCCCATAATCCACATAATAATCCTACTCCCTACACCAGCTCTAAGTTTTAAGTAATTCCATTTATTTTTTATTTTAATTATGTATAATTGGAATCTCAGCTCAGCCATCAATTAGTACACATCCATAAATTAATTAAATACAAGTAATAATCTATAATTTAAAAATAAATATTAAAAAAGTTAATTTTTAAATTCAATCTCATAACGACTCGAACGATATTAGTTAGGTTTTCTCATATATGTGGTCAAGTAAAAAATAATAATAAAAATCTAAAATTTGTGCTTAAAATCATATGATTAAAATAAATACAAGTATTAATATTTTTTCACGTGGTTTAACACCTCCGAAGTTGGTGTCACATAAGGTGGCATACTCCACTTTGTCCACACGATAACTTGATATTATTATTATTATTATTATTATTATTATTATTATTATTATTATTATTTTAAGTTTCCTCTTTAGCTTAAAATATACTAAACTCAAAGGCATGTTACCCTTGATAACTTTTTCTTTTTTTTTTTTTTCTGTGCATACACATATTCGAATTTGATTTATTATATAAAAAAAAAATGATAGATATTATTTAAGCTGAAACTCATTCATTCAAGTTATTAACTTTTTCTTTTTGTTTCATTATAAGTGTTAGCATACATAACAGTTCGGAAAACAAAACGTAATGATAATAATAACAAAATTATTATTTTTTATTATTTCTAGAGAATACACACCAAAAAAAAAAAATACCCATTCAAGAAAAAATGAAATTCGAAGCAAAAATGATTGGAAAAATCTTTGCCTTATTTATTTAAATTTTTTTAAAATATTATTTGATGAATTAAATATTAAATTGATAGTACTCGATTTTATAAGTGTTTTCTCCTCTAAATAAATTTATACATATCATATAGTTTTAAAAAATAAATAATTAGGTTGGACCCATATTAAAAACATGCCTGTTTTTTTGGGTGACACATTCCCCAAATCATTTTCCTCTTTTTTAAAGTCAAGTTATTTTAATCATTTAATTCAATTTGAAGATATTAAATTTTATACAACCTATCACCTTTTTTAGTAAAGTAAGAGTGAGTGGATGATCACCGCTCCCAACTCTTACATTGCGTTTGGACCGATTTTGGAAGAAAAAAGAGATTAAGAGAGAAATTTACGATATTTTTTTGTTTGAGAGTTTTATGAGAGGAGAAAAAGAAATGAGATGAGATGATTTTTCTTTCCAAAAGTGAAAAGAAAATGAGAGAAAAAAAAAGTTCGCTCACTCTAATTTTTTAATATATTAAATTTATCTTTAAATAGATGATAGATAAATATTTAATTCTAAATAAATTCTGCGTCTTTCCTAAAACTCTCAATAAAATGAGAAGAAAATTTTATCATTTTTTTTCTTTTCTTGACTTTTTTTTTTTCTCTCCTAAACTCCCAAACTAAACATTTATGCTGGAATGGAAGTCTAATCTTATAGATAATGTCGCGAATGATGCATCAAATAAAAGAAATAGTTATAATAACAGCATAGAAATGAAAATAGAAAACAAAAATAGATATGAAAAAATATAAAAAATATATATATTTTATAAGAATACAAAAAAAAAGTATGGATAAAAGCATAAATATGAAAAATATTAAATTTTTATATAAATATTAATTATTTTATGAAAATAATAGAATAACTAAGTTTTATAATAAAAATCTAATTATTAATTATAACACAAATAATAAATTATGAATAAATAAATAAATAATTCACTAAATATAAAAAATTTATAAATATAAAAAATATAAAAAAAAATTATATAAATATTAATTAATTTAATCTATTGAAACATTTTAGAAACGTTTTGAAAATTGGAAACAGTAATATTGATAACACAAAAAAATTATTTATAATTTATAAAGATAAAAATAAAATAAAGAACTATATCAATCTTGGTCATAGAAATGGTTCAAATTTTTATAACTCTTTTCTAGAAAGCATATGGATAGAACGAAAATAAAAGTTTTAATATTTTTTAATTTTATTCCCAATGTATTTTTAAAATTTTTATTCTATCTTTCATTACTTTAATTTTGTTTGTTCACATAATAAACGTGAACAAAAATGGATCCAATCTCACCCAAAACCACTATTCCATACCTTTAAGAGGCCAAACTTAAACATTTTTTTTTATTTGATTACGTATATCTAAAATTTTGATTAATTCGATTCAAATAATTATAAAACTCAATTTAGAGACTGATTCTGTTAATACATATTTTTTCATTTTGAAGATTTGAATTAAAAATTTTGAGTAAAAAAATTTAATATTATATCACTAAACTCATATATAATTAATGAGACCATATCCCAAAGGGTTTTGATGGGACTCCATTCAAGAGATTCAATACGTTTAAATATAAATAAACATATGTCGTCCTACTCTACTGATGATATCCATCTCCCTGAATGGGTCATGTCCTCCCGACCCATCGAAAGAAACCGAAAGAATTTGCCATTCGGCTAACTCCCGATAAGGCCTGTGCAATCGAATCGTGGAAGTATTCGATATCCCCGAATACTTATTCTTCTCTATGTTCAACTAATGACCGACAGCTTCTTAAGGACTAATAACTTCAGTTATCGTCGACTAGAGACAATATCAACGAATCTCACAGTGACTTTTATTTCCTATCTCAGCATAAAATGTATCTTGTAGATAAATAAGGAAACCCTTGAGAATCTCATCGATAAGAGAAAGAATCTCCCTGAATAATTAAACTTCCTAAATGATAATAATTTCAAATCAGGGATATTTGAACTCTGAAATGTTCGGATCTCTTGGTATAGAAATTAGGGTTGTAACACCCCGAATGCACACGACACTTATGACACTACCTATAAAAGCTTTCGATACATCGAAACCAAGTAAGTTCCCTTGACTTTACACGAAGACATACAAAAATCACAGGGAGATTCGTCTTCCCTTCCTCTCTCAATCTATTTTATTTCTTTTGAAAACCGCTCCTTCTGACTTGAGCGTCGGAGTCTCCCCTTCCAGAACATCCTCTCATGGTCTTTTGTAGGTTTCAAGCCTCTTTATCACGCACTCGTTCGAGTCACAAGGAGTTGAATCTGTGGAGCCAAGACCTACCTCCAACAGATTGGCGCCGTCCATTGGAAATAGACTAGAGAAACTTTGTTAAATTCCCTGGATCACTAGATCGACATGCCTTCAAAAAGGAAAACCAAAACCGCATCGAAGGCCGCATCCACCATGGATAGCCATATTGCTACCCCCACTAATGCAACCCTTCATGTGGCGTCTACTCACTCCACTAACAATCCTCCCGTTCATGCTCAACTTCTTCGCCGGAGCAGGTCCTACAACCGACGCCTTAGGAATGCCCAACTGTGCCTCTTGTGCTAGTGTCCCAAGAACGAGTCAGTCAATCTCAAATGGACGAGCTAGAGTCCAAGATCCAGGACATGAGCAAACAGTTGGAAGGCCCTAGTCGCGCCATGAGGCCCGAGGACCAGTCTTCTTCAGGAAGATCTGGGCAAGTACACCCCCAATGGCAAATGCCACTGCTCAACTATGAGCCCTCGACAACTTCCCACCATGACCCCGAAGACCTAAGAAGACAAATTGAGCAAGTTGTAGCTGATAAACTCAAACGAGCCAACACTAGAGATAATCAAGCCCTCCTGTACCCTCCTAACACTTCATCTTTCGACCCGAAAGTCTCTTCAGAACTGATATCCCGGGACATACTTTTGCCCCCATGGAAAGATATAATGGAACAACCGATCCCCGTAACCATATGATCTCAAGAGACATAACGGATGCCGCCATGTGTAAGCACTTCCCTACCACCAACGAGGGGAACGCATTAACATAATTCAATTTACTTCTGTCACTGAGTATAAAAACTTTCTCTCAACTTCGACAGCAATTCGAGACCCACTTTGTAATAAGTTGGGGAGTCAAGAGAAAATCCACCTTTTTACTATTGTTACATCAAATGGAGGATGAACCCTTGAGAGACTTCTTAAAGAAATTTAAAACAGAGATGATAAAAGTCCTAGTCTCGGATCACTCTATCGCTCTGGTCGCGCTACTCACTGGATTGTACCCTTCGGGCATGAAAACTTCGATAACGAAAAATTCTCCCTCCACTATCCAAGAGTTTTACTCTCATGCTGAGAAATACATTGCGGCTGAAGATGACGAGACCTTCAATTGAAAGAGAAACCGATCGTCTCGGAGAAACATAGTCAATCGCACTAACGACTCTCACCAAAGAGAAATCAACCAGGTCCTCCACATCCTCAGAGGTTCAATACTTACACCCCTTTGAATGAGACTCTCAGTTAAGTTCTACTCCAAATCAGGGATCAACCCTATATCCGATGGCCTCCCCAACCCACGGAGGATGATCCCAAGAAGGACAGGACCAAGTACTGTCACTTCCATCGTGATTATGGTTATTTAACCAATGACTACAAAAAGCTCAAAAACGAGTTAAAATTCTTGATCTGAAGCGGGAGGTTACAAAGGTTAATTAATAGAGAAGGGAGAGACCTATCAAATCTCGACCGACAGGCACCACCATGATGGAACGCACCAGACGATCGACCAGCCGTTCAACCACCAACTAATCATCAGGATTGACTGATCCTCCAAATTCATGAGGAGCAAGCCTCTCGAATGCCTCATCCCCCACCGACGTTTCAGACCCTTTAAACAGTTCGCAAGGGAGTGAGGCCAAACGTCTGGTCGAACCAATCTTCTACTCCCCTAACGTCCCGCTCCCCACTTCGCCAAAGGTACTAACAACTCACGTTGATGAAGATGCTAAAGGCAAACGACCGATCATTGGTTTCATCGATGAAGACTTAGTTGAGGTGGATCCAAATCGCCATGATCCTCTTGTTATCACTACCAAAATCGACCCATACGAGATTCAAAGTGTCTTTGTCGATCAAGGAGCAGGGTACAATATCTTATACTAGGATACTTTTAAATAGATGGGCTTTGGCCCCATACATCTCCAACCCTATACAAGTCCAATCAAAGGACTCTTCGGTGAATGGATATATCTTGAGAGGATTATTTCACTCCTGATCACACTTGACGCGTCGTCAAATCATGCGATAGCCACAACGATGTTCAATGTACTTAACCTTCCCTCGCCCTATAATGTTATTTTGGGAAGGTTAGGCTTGAATGCCCTGGAAGCCTGCCTAGCACGAAACACGTGAAGGTTAAATTCAAAACTCCACTCGAGATTGAGATATTGTCTTGTGACCAAGAGCCTTCGGTACCCTCCTCGAAGTGATCATCACGGTATGTTTTGATTGTTTTATGCAGTCTTTATGTTATTACAGTAGTATTCCTCCATTAGACAGTAAACATGCATAACTACATTATCGTTTGCATTCTATCGAACTGTCATTATTGATAGCTCTTTATAGAAAAGAAACATGCCGTCAGCAAGGGATCTCCCCGAATGGGTCTCTGTCGTTCTCACATATCGAAGAAATCTATCTCCCCAAACGGGTCTACATCGCTCTGACTTACTAAAGGGATCTATTTTCCCAAACGGACCTCTATTGTCCTGACCTACCAAAAAGATCCATCTCTACAAACGGGCATGTATCGTTCTGACCTACTGAAGAGATCTATCTCCCCAAACGGGTCTCTATCGCCCTAACCTATCGAAGGACACCCTCATTCCTTTCTTTTAGATGAATCTCAATAAGTGTTACCTGTCAGAAAGTCAAAGACACTTGTCGAAATGCACACCTAAGGAACGCCCCTAAGCAAGCCGATGTTCTCCAAGAAAGTCTAAAACAACCAAGTGTGGCCAAAGAGTCTATTTGAACTGTCTAAACGATGAAGGGAATATCCCCTATTATTAACACATGCTAAATGAAAGAACAAGAAAGAATTCTTCATTAAGAATTGTTATAATATAATGGCACAAGAGTTATATAGATTTCAGGGGGGAAAAGGGGGAAGTGCCAAGATCTCCTGAGAAGAAGTCCTCGCAGCGACTACGCCCCATTCGGCCGGAATACCAATCGACCTGGTGAAAATCATATTTCAATCCATCATTTCCTGACTAGTAGTCCCCCTTGATCGAAGGCAAAACTCTACCAATCCAAATGGGCAGATTATCTCTTCAGCACATTTTAGTCTTTCCGTCAACTTATGTTAGGAATCCCTAAAGGCAGCGGTACTTTTAAGTAAAAATTCTTTTGATTTAGCCGCTCTCTGCTTCATCACCTGGAGAGACTTCTCAAGTTCTACCATAGATTTTTCACTTCCTCCTCCTTCTTAGCTAGCAAGGCCTTGAGCGCCTCTCTTACCCCCACACCCTCATTTCTCTGATCAGGAGCATCTCGCAATACCGCAATCTAAGCATTTAGTTGATTGACGTGCTCCTTCAGACGTCCTACCATTTGATTCCTCCATCACCTTTGGAACTCTGCCAGGGCCGTTGTCTGCAAAAAGGGGGGAACTGGATCGATCAAAGATGAAGAAAAAACAAAATGAGAGGAATTTAAAAAATGATACCATCAAACCAAGGGACTTAAGAGCCCCACCAACTTGTTCCATGGATATGCTGTACAACTCCAAGTCGCAACGGTAAAAGTCGAGCCGATCAGCTATTCTTTCTGCTTCAGCCAAGTCCACATAGCTATACTACTTGTCTCCTACGCTAATGGCTACTGTCATTCTCTCCTTCAATCCCTTATCATTATGAAATGATCGAATAGGAATAGCAGGAGGGATGACAGTCTCATCGGGCACTTTACGTTTCCCCTTATGAGAAGGCCACAGCGGGTTGGCACATGCGGACTAGATAGCTCTTTAAATGATGCAACTTGAGTTTCTATCCTCCTCAGTGCCCTCACTTCTGCAACAGACGATAGAGCCCCTTCGAGCTTCTCCATAGTGAGTGCACCCAACATTGAAACCTTTTTGTCATTAGTGGATGGCAAACGACCAGCCCTATTAAATTCTTCTGGCTCAACCTTGGATGGCATCGACACAGCCAAGAGTACGCTCCCCTTGGGTTCCTTGCCTGTCTCGCGCCCTCCTCCCGCTGGAGACTTGGGTTGTACCATTTTTTTCCTTTTTATCGGAGGAAGTACTAGCAAAGGTTAGGCTTCAAAAGCCCTGTCGGTCCTCTCCAAAGGATCCTTCATGGACGAATCTTCGTCAATGGAAATCTTCTTCAGTAGGGCGTCATCCACAAAGCCCGAAACGTCGACAATCCAATCATTTTCTTGTCGATCAAGAGAGGCTTGTCGATCCTCCTTTTTTTTCTATCAACAAACCTGTTAGAGACAACATTTGGTCATCTGTCAAGAAATCAATAAAAAATGGTCCTTCGGGTAGACTTACAATAATTACCGACCGTACGTATGAAATGAAAGTGATGTGAAGGGTTTAAAGGTTGTAACTCGAGCGAAGGCGTCCCATTAGCACTGGGGAGCGCCGACATAAGGTTATTGTCCTTGAATTCCATGAAAAAATATTTATGCATCCAGTTACTATTAGTGGGTTCCTTGTAACAAAACCCCTAGTAGGATTTAGGATGGGTCTGTAACTTATACCAATTTCGGGCCGAGCCCTTCTTCATGCACCTTACTAGAGAAAAAGGGCTGCCAAGATATCGAAATCAAAGCGAAGACGACAGAACCCTAGTAGGGAGATCACAACAACAATAAGGCGTCAAGCGCCGGGGGTCAACAAAGTTGGAAATATGTTCCAACGGTGCAACACTTCAATGAACGAGCCAGTGTATGATACCCTCAAGCCAAACTTCACTATTTGCTTATATATCGAAACAGAGCCCTCTGGCTCTCTATTCGTTCTGTCCTTATCTGTGGCTAACACCAGAGTGTAATTATCGTCCACCAACATAGTGGTCTGAATTTCTTGGAGTTTTGTCATTAATATAATACTCCTAATATCGTTAATGCTTTAAAGAGTGGAGTCTTTTACCATTTCTCTTGCGGAAGGTCGCCTGTATACTGAGACGGTTCAACAGAAGGAAAAAACAAACGCGAGAAAGAGAAAACACCAAATCCTCTCCCAAGAAAATATTTATAGGAAACACTAGAGACGGTTCGTGAAACACAAAACAAAATGTGAAAGGCTTTTCATATCTCAATGGCCACTACTCATGACGCCTTTTTTACAAAACGACACCACGAGTCGGAGGCAAATGATGGAATCATGTCCCAAAGGATTCTGATGGGACCCCATTCAAGAGGTTCAATACGTTTAAACACAAATAGTTCTATGTCGTCTCATTCTACTGATGGAATTCATCTCCCTGAATGGACCATGTCACCCCGACCCATCAAAAGGATTTGTCATCTATTGTATTCGGCTAACTCCCAATGAGGTCTGTGGAATTGATTCGTAGAAGTGTTCAGCATCCCCGAATTTTTGTTTCTCTCTATGTTCAATCGATGACCGACAGCTTCTTATGGATCAATAACTTCGGTTCTCGTCGACCAAAGACAGTATTCTAATGAATTTCACAGTGATTTTTATTTCTTATCTCAGCATGAAATATATCTTGCGGATAAAGAAGGAAATCCTTGAGAATTTCATCGATAAGGGAAAAAATCTTTCCGTATAATTAAACTTCCTAAATGATAATAATTTCAAATCTCGAATGTTTAAATTTCAAAATTTTCAAATCTCTTAGTATGGAAACTATGGTTATAACATCCCGAATGCACACGGCTCTTACGGCACTCCCTATAAAAGTCTTCACTACATCGAAATTAGGTCGATTCCCTTAACTTTATACGGGGGCACACAAAAATCACAAGAAGATTTGTCCTTCCTTCCTCATATTCGTCCTCCCTTCCTCTCTCAGTCTGTTATATTTCTTTCGAAAATCATTTTTTCTGACTTGAGCATCGGAACCTTCTTCGTTGGAGTACTCTCTGACGATTTTTTATAAATTTCAAATCTCTTCATCGCACATCTGTTCGAATTATAAGGAATCGAATCTGTAAAGTTAATATTCATCTCCAACAATAGTTGACCCAGCAATTTAAACCTGAACATTTGTAATGCATATAAAAAATATATATATCGATACTTTTGATGATGCTATGATCCTTATAATTTAAAAATAATAATCACTTAAAAAATTGAAATTTAAAAGAAATAGGTAAGGGTGGATTTAATATTGTGGATGTGGGTGGCACAGGAGGTATCCGAAGATATGCTCTAGAAGCCAGAAAGAGGAAAGTGAAGTAGACGGGTCCCACCTAGTCCAAAATTTTAGAAAATTCCACGTTGTAGCTTCTAGATGAACAAAGTTTTGTCTGCACTTGTCAGCAAAGGTCTCCAGCCACGACGGATACAGCGCCGGTCTATACAACCTGGAGGAATCCACTCCTTTTCTCGATTTTTTTATTTGATATTTTAGTAGTTTTCCATTTCAAGATCGTGAGAATCCTCTTTCAAAATGCTGTCTCAAGTGAGGGAAGGGGTCATTTCGTGACATGAATATATTTTATTTTCTGACCCTACCTCTTTTTTTTCTTTTTTAATTTTTATTTGTCATGCAAACCAAAAGAGACACAGCATTTTTTAAATTTATGTTTACGTGACTTTCCTTTTATTTTTTTTAATGAAACTTTATAGAGAGTGCAATTTAACAAAACGATCGAGTTATTTTTTTAGTGATTTCTAGATTATCGGTTTGAAGTATAAAAATTATCTTTTTATAAAATATACGAAGAAAATTATATACATATACATCACCCTCCTTTTATTATAGTATTAAATCGGAGAGTATTTTATTTATCGGGTAAATTATTTTTTTAACTTTTTATTCATGCGTGTTTTGGAGAGAAGAAAGAGAAAAAAACACAAAAAATGGAGAATTCGAAATTTCTCATAAAATCAAAAGAGAAAATTTGTATAACCATCACCATGTTTGTATTTTTCTTTTCTGTTTTTGAATTCATAATTTCTTTTATGTTTTTTTTACAAGCGACTAATTTTATAACTAGGGTTTTGATAAAATCTAATATGTTTCCTAGATTATATAACTCAGTTTTGAATCAGGAAAGAATGATTGCAAGATTTGGACCAATTTCTCATCACAAAGAGTTTTTTATTGTTTATTTTATTTAATTATTATTTGGTATCTAGCGGAATCATATTAAGATTATCAGAAAACACGATTAATTACTTTTAATGCTTATGGTTTAGAAGTAATACTATTGCAATGATTTTAAATGTATGGATTATGAATATGGTGAATGGATTATCCCATGATTGGATTCATCGTGTCATGCATATGAATGGAGCACTCTAGGAATAGATAATCTATCGTTCAACTCGTCTTTCATTATACCTAGGTAAATTTCAATAAACCTTGATAACTATTTGAGGGAACCGATACTTGTAATGTAGTTCCCTACACAACTTTGTTATTTTTTTTAAAAAAAATTCCATGGTAATAGTGAAATTAATATTCAAAACTTCACCGATGATTCGTTAGTCTAGGAGAAATTGTATTAAAATCTCACACTAAGTGTTCGAATTTGACTCTTGGCAATGACAAAATCGACATTGGAAGAATCCACTCCGAATGAGAACCCAACAACAATTCAATCTAAATTAATCAGAGCGAAACTCCAAATATTAGGTGGTAGACCAAATTCAGGACACAAAAAAAAATATGTTCAAAACTTCAATCTCTTGAGTAACCTCATAGTGGTTTAATTTATTCTTATTCTTAGTCTTACGCTTATTTAAAATGAAATCGTAACCCCTTTGTTCAAGTAAGACATTATGATTATTTTGTGTTATATATCCAAAGTAATTATTTTTACCAAGCACAATTTCCCTGACCGTTTATGTTTCTGTTTCTTAGGATATCGAAGGAGCTAGGACAAACGTAATATGCTAAATGATTTTGCCTTTGAAAATGTTCATGTTTGATGTCTGGAAGAATCTCTCTCCAATGGTATCTAGCCCTCCAAGCCCTAAATCATGTGACCCCTTTTATGGGTATTTGTATCTTGAAGTGACCATGCAACTCTATTTTGGATACGCTTAAATTTTTCCTTTTGCATTGATAACATAATGTATTTTAAATTTTTTATGCAATCTCCCACCTTCGCGCACCATTGCAATCACACCGTTCATGATCTTTGTACACTACGATGAAGCTACCATCCAGTTAGATTAACTCCCCCCCCCCCAAAAAAATGATTTTCAATTATTTTAATATATGGTTATTTTTTCTAGCACTTTTAATCAAGAATTTTCAAATTTCTTAAAAAAATAATTTTTAAGAGTATATTACACTTTTTTCCCTCTTGTTTGTTCGAAAACCACATATTTTTCCTATAATGAAAAAATATACACTTATCTCTCTGTACTTTTAAAAAGTCTTACAAGTAAACAGAATTGAACAGACATTTAAGAAATTGCAAAGCATGCGCGGGTATTTGTGTTAGCTGGTCAATATGTAATTTTTTATTCCAAAATTTCTCCAATTCATATTGAAGTCTGACCGCAAGAATATTAATGTTACAACTCCCTCCTAACAAAGCAAGACAAGAGACCAGTAACGAGCTGTGTAGGTAGCATCTCTTCTTCAAATATTGAATCATTCATTGAAAATCTGTGAAGGTAATATCTTATACCGAGATTTATTTTTGTTCATATCATAAATTATGCCCAGATTTGGGTGGGGTTTGGAGATTTAATGTGTTATTTATTTTATTTTTTTGTTCTTAGTTTGATTCACAGATTATGTGGGATTTTGAGATTTAATATTTTTTTTTTGGTAACATCTATATTTGTTCGAATCATCCATTTTAGTTATATCGATTATCTGTTCAACCATTTTAGTTGCATTTGCTAAATGTGTTCCTATTCCCTTCATTGTATGGGGTTTTAAATTTGAGGTTTAATATATATTTTATTAAACAAAATCACAATATCTTTTTAAAGCACCGCTAGTGGAGGACCAAAAGAATCTAGATTCTAGTATCGAAGGTGTGATTGTAGCAATCGGATTATCCTAAAGATAGTGGATTCTGAAAAACCTTCAAAGAGGTTGCTATATTTTTTGTGTGAAAGAAATGAATGTGGGATCGTTTCCTGTGTCAACCGATAAATAAAGAAAGAGATAAATAAAGAAAGAGAAACGGTTCAAAAACATAGTAGTAGAGCAAATGTAATCGATAAGTAAACACGGAGTACAAGTAGCTCATTTGAGGGTCTAGATGTAGATGGTGCAACATGTGAAGATGTATTAAATTCAGCATGGATGCAAGCTACTGAAGGAAATTTGAGGTTTATCAAGAGTTTTATGATTATTTCCATTGTAATGACTATCATGCCACTTGTAATTTGTTGTGCAAAGTGAAACTTTAATTGCGTTTGTACTTTGAATGTCAGTTATTGTCTTTTGTAAATGTCGCTTGTAATTTGTTGTCAAGACTCTTTTGTTATATTTTTTCTTGAACGCAAGTTTAGCATAATTGTTGATAATGACCAAAGTAAACATATTTTGATGAGCAAATACAAAAAAAAAAAAAAAAAAAAAAAAAAGAACTGTAGAAGACAAATATAACATTTTGGATTACAAGAAGGAGACACTAATAAAACATAAAAGACATCACAAGCATCACTAATAAAACATTTTAGATTATATAAAATGGATCATGTATTTCGAACTTTAAGTCTAACTTTAGCTTTGCCTTTATCTTTGTTGGTGGAGGAAGCAGAGGCAAAAGTACTAATGTCAAATGAAGTGAAAGATATGTGGGTACGATGGTAGACATAGACTGAGTGGTGGGACTAGAGGAGGCACCAGCAATGGCACAAATACTAAATGGATTCTAAGAGGAAGCTCATACTGAAAAAGAGTTAGGAACGGGAGCTCGAGGTTGTGAGGTAGATGAGGAAAGTCTAATCAAACTGTTATTTACACTTAGAACAAAGTTGGCAATAAGTTTATAATCATTAAACATGTGCATCAGTTTGTATTGCAAGTCTCGGTGATCTTCTTCAGTTTGTTTCTGAAATTCAACCAGATTTTCCTCACTTTGTTTCCTAAATTCTTCCAGATTTCTTTTAATTCTCCCACATCCCTTTCAATCTCTTGAATTCTAAAATCCATATTATCAAATTTCTCATTTACCTTGATCCTAAAACCATCAATTCTATCTATCATTTTTTTACATAGTGTCTATGCGTTCAAAGAATTTATTACACCTATAATCAGAATAAGAGGAATCTTGTACTGGTATGAGTGAATACTGAGTTTCGTAATTCCTAACCTCCTCACACCTTCCTTCTTGCCTTCCTTCTTGTTGGACCCATTTTGCATTTCTACCCCTTTTCTTTAGATTAGCTCATTCATCATTCTCAAAAATCCAGTTAACTCTACATAAGGACATGGCATTTATAATGTTTTTATAATGAGTTTGATCTTATTTTCTTTACATAAACTAACCCCGTGGACTCGTAAAATGTCAGTTATTGTACTGGCATAAGGCAGGTTTGAATCTTTTGATACTCGGACTGTTATCATAAATTAAGAAATTATGAAATGCGGATCTAGATACTTTCTTCTAATAATAGACGCCATGAGCTAGAAATCTTCCCTCATGATGGTTATGTAATTTTCTCCACTTGGTTTAATTACATGAGTGACCAAAAAGTGCAAAATTCTTTCATGTAATCCTAGGTCCGTTTGCATTTGTATTGACTTCCTCCATACTACGATCATCAAATACAACTCTACAATTATCTATTAACTTTGATTGCAAAAATAGTTCACATAGATGATAATCAATCCATTCTAGTCTACCTTAACTACATATAATCTTGGGATTTACAGCTATCTCTTGACTATCAAATATGTCTCAAATGCATAGGGCCACAATTGATCCCCAACCACAATGTGTATATCATTGTCTACTTCTTCTGACTCCTCATCAACTGTTTCTATATTATTAAAGAAAATTCTAACTACATTTTTATAAATTTTCTTATTGGGGTAAAGAATCTAACTTAGGCAGATTTAATGTAAATATTCAGTGTACTTAAAATCTATCTTTTGAAGAAACTCCCAATCTATCAATCTTCCATGCGTGATATTCCTATCATAGAAGAGTTTGTTGAAAAGTTTACTTTTCTCTAAAGATGGGAACTCCTTCTTATTGTATTTCACTACAAGCGCAAATTCGGTTGCAGCAACCTCCTTTCCTTTTCTAGTTTTAGGTGCTATCAAAGTGTACAAAAGAAAGCTTGTTGTTCCAGAGAGGAAGAAGCTCGCTGAAGTTTATTTAGCAGATGAATTTTGAGAGTAGATGAAGTCTATTTATCAAATGAGAGTACGTGAAAGGAAGAAGAAGGAGTGGGTTGTTGAGGCATGTACCAAAAATAAATAAATAAATAAAGAAGGCAACGATAGAGTTCACATTGAGAGAGAGAAGGTGAGGTTTTGTATTATCTTGAGGAGTAGCCACAATTTGGAGAATTCTTGTGATCAATGTATACAGAGAGCTCAGATGAGCTGAAGTGAGAAGACGAAGTAATGTTGTTGTTCTTGGAGTTGTGCACCAGTTCACGTGAAGAGAGAGAGAAAGAAAGAGAGAGAGGTGATGTTTAGACGTGTGAGAAAAGGTTTTGACTTTTTATATTTGCGCACACTTGAAAAAGAGAATATTTTATTTTGGGTTTTGTAGTTTTGTAAATACAAAAAGAGAGTTAGTGTATAGGTTTGAAAAGTTAAAAAGACTTTTAATTATGTGTCTTTATATACACATGGAGAGAGAGAGTGTGTGTGTGTGTGTGTGGGCACTAGGCGACCCACAGTCGGCTGCTCGAGCACACTATGCGCTCGTGACCAAACGCATGAGCCCTTACGGTTGGCCGCGACAACGCACTAGGCACTCACGATCGTCTGGCATGCAGTCGTTTGTTTTTTTTATGCTTGTGGTGGCTATCATTTAATTACAATTAACCATTCACCATTAACATAACTACAAACGTTACAATACAAGTTCAACATTGTTCCAATGCAAGATATTTATTTCAAAGATCCAACATAATTTTAGAACTTAAGTTCAGCATTGTTACAATACAACATATTCACAGCCTATTTCACAGCTTTTTTCAACAATTCTAGCATAAATCCATAATAAGTCCAGCATACAAACAATACAAGTAAACCAACAATTCCAGAATCTCTATTCACGGCTTATACACCAATTCCAGTATAACAAAATAGCCCACAAAATCTATGAAAATAGAGGATTTATTTGATATTTTCTTAATTCTTGTACTCCTGCACAATCTTCTAGATGGGCCAACATCATTAACAATGGCTTGTGATACAGTGGCCTAGGATACAGATTGAAATCTATCCCCATCATTAATGTTACTTCCAATTTATGAGAAACAGTGGAACCTGTTAGTGTCTAAATCAATAAAACAATTGATGTCAATAATATGATAAAAAATTGAAATTAATTAAATGAATATCAATAAAAATAAAATTTGCTAACCTTGTTGAATTTGCTGCTAGGGTGAATCAAATTTTTGCATGTCCTAGAATTATGATCTGGTTGGAAACATCTCTTACAATGAACTATTATACCCTTTTTGGTAGATGGAGTTGAGATGATAGGCTCATCAGTATATCTTCTGCTCAACTTTTTAGGCCTTCCAGCTTGCTTTCTAATGAAAGGAGGATTGACCCATTCTAAACCTTCATAATTATCTCAATAATGAATAGAAGTCATGGCAGCAATATTGTATCCATTGGTCCTTAAGTACATTTCTTTGCTATAACAAGAATGAACAAATGTCTCCGTAGCTTTCTTGGCACTATGAATGGTTGCTATTGAATGAGGGTATGGAATTTTAGTCAACTGAAATAGGTCACAAGTGCATATCCTAGTCCCAAGATCAACTTTAAAAGTCATTGTTGCACAATTTACCTCATACTCATGATTATGTGACCAAAATGCAATGCAGAATCTGCTAAGCATTTTTTTTCCATCTTTTGCTGAATATTTGGACTAATATATGCCCCATAGTTCTCCATGCCTACTCGATTAATTTGTATTCTCTTCATAAGCCTCTTCTTTATCCACTAAAATATTTCCACAATGGCTATTGACTTTGTCGTGAGTATGTAGTTATTGAAACTTTCATTCAAATTGTTAACTAGGATATCACTTTTACATGATTAACCAAACCTTGCTCTTGACCACAGGTGAGGGATATATTTTTTAGCCAACTTGTTGCATTTTTTTCAACTCTATCCAAATTAACCATAACTCTTTCAAAGTGCCTCACATTATCTACTAATGCTACTGCCAAAAAAAAAAATCTATTAACTCCTTTCCCTTAAACTTTTCCTTGAAATTCTAATATAGATATCTCACACATACTTGATACTCAGTATATGGAAATACTTTTTGAAGTGATTTGACCAACCCTCTATGCCTGTCTGACATGAATGTTTAAGGAGATTCAATGCCAACACCAGTTATAGTCTTCAGCTCAAGTAGGAGCCATTGCCAACTTTCATATCTCTCGGCCTCTACCACAGCCAAGACAATTGGAAACATGTTGTCCTTACCATCCCTTCCCATTACTGTAAGTAATTGACCACCAAATGAACTCTTCAAAAAACACCCATCTAACCCAATAATTGGTCTGCATCTTTCAACAAAACATCCTTTGAAAAGTGGGCAACTCATTAGCATTATATCTTTCAACTTGTATAGTGACATGAATACCAGGCATATCATGCAATAAATACTGGGCATTGGCTTTTATCTTGTGATACTGATCAATATCAACTCCATGTATATCCTCTAATGCATACTTTTTTATTCTATAGGCTTGCCTCAAACTGATATCAAGCTTGAGTTCTCTCCTGATAGTATTTTGCAATCCATTTAAACTGCAGTTTGGATTATCCTTGATTTTACATTGAAACTTCTTGCTCATATATCTTGTATTTGTATGTCCATTTTTATATTCTTTTCCACATTCATGAGACCCTCGCAATGTCTTGATTTGAAATCTCTTCTCCTGTTGAATTTGACTGGCATGCAACCTCTAAGAACACTCATTCTTGTATATTATAGTGATTCTATTTGAGTCATACTTAAGGTACTTGAATGTGTACCCCTTCTCGAACATGCCACTCAACTAAAGCTTCCCTAGAGAGTCTTTTATTTGTAAATTTCTGCCTTACTTTGAGTTCAAAATTTGTTTTCTTGAATTTAACTTCAAGATCAAAGTTTGGGAAATTTGATCCACCTATAGACCCTTCACCATCCTCAGCTGTGACTTTAGCTAACAATTCTCCATCATCTAGATCTTCTCTCTCATTCCATTCTTTATCTGAAAATAAACTATCATTTCCCACCTCTTGTTGTTGTTGGTTTCCTTCATCAACATGGGTTGCCTAGTGAATATGTGGTTCTTGAAAGCTTTTTTTAAACCTCAAAGATATCTTTATCTTCTGAGCCTTCCAACCCTTCTTCCAACCACTCTATTTGGTCATAAGATTCTGAATTGTCATCATTATCAATTTCTTTGAGTTTTCTTCCTACAATTTCTTCTCTTATTAATTTTATCCCAATGTTCTTCATAGGTGTTGTTTGCTTTAGACCACTATGATTATTTGCTTTTGCTTACACTTGTTCAACCTTTGTTGTAGACTCACAAGCATCATCCCCTTGTCCAACATTACCTAGATGTGACCCAAAGTTTTCCCTTTGAGACACACAAAAATGCAACACAATTTGCTTACTTTATACCCTCTTTTCTACATACAAATTAACTTCAAACTCATATTCATGTGCTTCTAGCATAATCTTGATATCTTTCTCACTATTTTCCTCAACCACACTGATATCTATGCTACAAGTTGAAAGTTTAAAGTACATTTTAATTTCACTTGCCTCCTCCGCATCCAATAAGTTACATATGTTACATAGTTCACTCCAAGGTAACTTCTTTCTAGAAAAGCTATTAAACACTATAAATCTCTCTCCCATATATTTTACAGGGTATAATAAATTATATTCCCATAAGAATCTCTCTCCAAAATGAAACTTAACATCTACCATCTCTCTCCTATGACTCAAAATTCAAACTTTAAACTCATAGAAACCCTAAATGTGATTTATATAAAAAGAGAAAAAAAATTCTTACCCGCCAATGACTTCGATCTCGCCTTCCCACTAAATCCCATTTAAATCAATCCAAAAGTCTCCCACCCATTTCGCATTCCCACTCCCTTTTCCACCCACTGAAAAGACTCCAAATGAAAAATGTTCTGTTACTCAAAGGAAAAATAAAGTGTTTTTCGATTAAAAACTTTCCTCTTTGATCTTGCCTCCAAAATATTCATTTTTCCTTCTATCTCTCTCTCTCTCTCTCTCTCTCTCTCTCTCTCTCTTCCCCCAATGAAAAACAAAGTCTTTTAGGGTTTAGAAAACAATAACATTTTAAGAGGGGACATAATTGGCATTTTACATTGTCCCATTACGTCTCCATTAATTTTAAAATATTTCGTTGCCAGAATTTTTAAAAGCACGTGGGGAGAAGTGGATATTTTTTTACTATAGGAAATGTGTATGGTTTTCGGTCAAACTACAGAGGGAAAAAATGTAATTTACCCATTTTTTAACATAATCAAATACACTTTTTTTTTAACAATTAATATGTATTAATCACCACCACCTTTGTACACTACAATAAAGCTATCATCCAACTGGATTAACATTTTTTCTAAAGAAAAGATTTTCAATTATTTTGATATATATATATATATATATATATATATATAAATTATTTTTTCTAACACTTTTAATCGAGTATTTTTAAATTTCTTAAAATAATCAAATAGTTAATTATTTATTTTGAAATTAGTTTACAAATTAAAAATTACTTTGTCAAAAAAGTAAATCGTGAAATCAAATTGATGGTATATAATCCAAATCATGTTAGGTCCGAAAACATCCAGGCCCATAGCACATCCACTGGCCCTTCAGCGCATAACAATCACCTCCCTATCCTAACGACCACATACTCGGCACCTTAATTGTTCAGCCTATTAGTGCCCAATGGTTGTTACTTAATCGATCGGGGCAGTAATCACTCCCCTTGAATCATAGGAGCAATCCTACAAAAATAGAAAGGAAATATACAATCATAATCAACAAGGGTAAGAATCTCCATGACGATCTAGACTTTTCATATCAATAAGGTTTCACAATCTTTGAGTATCTTACGGTATGATTTCTTGAGACCTCGGAACATCCTCAGAAGAAAACTAGAAATTTATCACTCTGTTCTCACACGGCACTCATGCCCAAAAAAGGTTATATGAGCTCTCATATGTCTACCGCCCAGATAAGTTCTCTGGGTTTACACAGAACACACAACCCATACAGAGCTCTCTCTCTCTCTCTCTCTCTCTCTATTCATCAGTCTATTTTTTTCTTTCAAAAACCACTCTCTGACTAGGGCGTCAGAGTCTCCCCTACCGAGAAACCCTCCGGCTGTCTTTTGCAGGTCTCAGCAATTGAGATTGTCAAGCAAACAAGTCATCCTGCTCAAGTTGATAGAGTCATCATCTGTGAAGTGAAACTCACCTCAAACAAATTAGCACCGTACGTGAGAATGGATTAATTCCCTAGCCGAAACAGCTCTTACACTCACTCCTTCCTCCCCTCTACCATGGGCTCAGCCAAGAGAATGAGATCCACAATCGGCTTTGATGACGATGATTTGGTGGGAGTAGATACTAACCGAAACAATCCGCTGATCATCACAGTCAGAATCGGTTCTTATCTTGTTAAGAGAACTTTTGTGGACTAAGAAGTAGATTGTGACATTCTCTTTTGGGATACCTTCCAGCAAATGGGTCTCGCCCCATCCCATCTCCAATCCTAGTCTGGATGGTCTCGAGGCATTACCGAGCACTATCCATTTAAGAATGAAATTTAGAACACCCTTGGGGATCGCGACTCTCCACAGCGACCTGGATCCTTCGGTCATCCCCATAGGGGAGAAAAGGATGAGGTTTTAGCGGTTGACACTATGAAACGCAGGGACGACGCTAAACAACATTCAAAGCCTCATTCTGGGGAGGAAGTGATCGAAGTATCTATCACGGATATGCCTGGTCAAACCGTTTAAATAGGCACTCACTTGTGAACATCTCTTCAGGAAACAATCGTAGATTGCTTGCGATGCCACTCCAAAGTCTTCGTTAGGCCTGTTATGACACTCACATAGTGTTACGGGTATCAGTGATGCTACCCGGTCAAAACTCGACTCGAGCTCGAACCCAAGCTCGAGCTTGGGTAGTTGGGTATCGAGTTCGAGCTCGAGCCTAACTATGTTGGGCTTGAAAGCTCAACGAGCTACCCGAATTAATTAATTATATTTTTTTAAAATAATTTTTATATGTGAAATTACGTTTATAAGTATACTCTTTTGAATATATTACTCACACTATCTAACAACACTACTCAATGACAATTCAAGCTCGAACTCAAGCTCGATACATACAAACTCGGGTCACACTACCAGACGACAATATACGACGACACTTCGAGCTCGAGAAATGTAAACTCGACGAGCTCGAGCTCACCTCAACAACATTCAAGCCGAGTTCGGGTATTGACACTACTCAAATCTACCCGAGTCTCATAACACCCTTAGTCTTCACGTGGTCCCCTAAGAACATGCCGGGTATTCACCCCTCAGTCGTAGTTTACAAGTTGACCGTAGATGCCAGTCTCAAATCAGTCAAACAAAAGAAAAGGATGTTCGTACTAGAATACTAGCGCGCAATACAAGAAGAAGTTCAAAAACTCTTGGAAATAGGATTCATTCGAGAATTGGAATACCCTAAATGGTTAGCCAATGTGGTCATGGATAAGAAAGCAAATGGAAAGTGGGGAATGTGTATAGACTTCACTGATCTCAATAAGGCATGTCCAAAAGATAGCTATCTACTCCTGAACATTGACAAGTTGGTCGATAACTCGTCTGGCCACCGGCTCTTAAATTTCATGGATACATACTCCAAAAATAATTAAATACGTATGGCTCCTGAAGACGAGGAAAAAACCAATTTCATCACGGAGCATGGTACTTACTACTACTGAGTCATGCCATTTGACCTCAAGAATGTCGGGGCAACCTTCCAATATTTGGTTAATAAGGTATTCAGTTATCAACTTGGCAAAAACATGAAAGCCTATGTTGACGACTTGCTTGTCAAAAATGCCTATGCTAGCAACCATGTGGCTGATCTAGAAGAAACGTTTTGAACACTAGAACAATATAATATGAGGCTCAACCCTATGAAGTGCACTTTCAGAATCACGTTTGGAAAATTCCTGGGCTTCTTGATTACCAACTGAGGGATTGAGGCAAATCCAAAGAAAATCCAAACCATACTCAACATGGCAACGCCCAGGACAGTGAAAGATATGCAGTGCCTCTCCGGTAGAATCGCTGCTCTCAACTGATTCATGTCAAAAGTGGGGGAAAAAAACAAACCCTTCTACGTCATTTCGAAAAAGTCCTAGAAGTTCACATGGACACCTGAATATCAGGTCGCATTCGAAAGGCTCAAAGAGTATCTCATGTTACCTCCACTCCTCTCCCGACTAGTTCCGGGTGAGAAACTCTATCTTTACCTCTTTGTTTCTGATCATGCGCTCTGCTCGATCCTTGTAAGATAGGAATCCACCGCACATAAGCCGGTGTAATACGTCAGCTGAATACTCCATTAGTCTGAGGTCAACTATCTACCCATTGAGAAGATAGCCTTCGCACTGGTCATTACCACCGGATACCTCCAACAATACTTCTGAAACCACAATATTGTGGTGCTGACTAATCAACCGCTGAAATAAATCTTACAAAAGATGGACACTTTAGGCCAACTCTTCAAGTGAAGCATTGAATTAGGTGAGTTTGACATCGAATACCAGCCGAGATCGGCTATTAAGGGCTAGGCCCTCGCCGATTTCATCCTTAAGTGTACATTCCCAATGACTACCGAGCAGTTCCCTGCTGACGACAAAAGGAGTGCCTATCGCCCGAATGGACCCTTTATGTGGATGGGTCGTCTAATTCATCAGGCAATGGAGTCGGACTCATTCTAGTTGGGTCAAACAACTTCAAGGCTGAATATGCCCTTCGCTTTGACTTCTGAGTGACCAACAATCAGGCTGAATATGAAGCCCTTCTGATCGAGCTGCGGATCGTAGTATTATTGGGAGCCCAGAATATACAAGTCTTTACCAATAGTCAGCTGGTTTTCAAACAGATCAAGGGGTTTACGAGACCAAAGAACTGATGATTGCGAAGTATCACTCTAAGATACACCAAGCTATAGACCAGTTCGATAAGTTAGACATACAGTAAATCCCTCGGTCCCGAGAACGCACGAGCTGGCACACTCTTGAAGTTAGCCAACTTTGACTCAATAGCAAACAGTCACACCGTTTATATAGAAAGCCTGTCGTGCCCCAACATTGAAGAGTCTGCACAAGTCCTGTCGGTAAACAACTCGCCAAGTTGGAAGGATCCCATCAAGGCCTACCTGAAGCATAGGCAGTTACCGAGCTATCCTACCAAAGCCACCAAGACAAGGCATAAAGCCGCCCATTATGCCATCATCAACTGCAACCTTCATAAGAAGTCTTATATGCACCCGTATTTAAAGTGCTTAACATCCGAAGAAGGAGACTACATCCTCAGAAAGATTCATGAGAGAATATATGTCAATTACCTAGGTACTCAATGTCTGGCAAACAAAGCCCTCCGACAAGGATACTACTGGCTAACTATAAAAGCTGATGCAGACGGCTATGTCAAAAGATGTAACAAGTGTCAGTACTTCTCATCAGTGCCACACTTGCCCACTATTGAGTTCAGCCTGATTGTCAGTCCATGACCGTTCACTCAATGGGAAATGGACATCCTGGAACCATTCCCACCAGCAATTAGACAATGCAAGTTCTTGGTCGTAACCATCAACTATTTCACCAAGTGGGTGAAAACTGAGCCACTAGCCTATATTACTATAGGCAAGATACAACACTTCATGTGGACATCCATTATTACCAGATTAAGTATACCCTATGTCTTGATCACAGACAATGGCAAGTAATTCAACAACAGAAGATTCTGAGACTTCTGCGATAAGCTGGAAATCCAGCATTGTTTTACTTTCGTTGCCTACCCGCAAGCCAAAGGTCTCGCTGAAGTGACCAACCGAACGATTTTAAAAGGGTTGAAGGCCACACTAGACAAATTTAAGAGTCGTTGGGTAGACGAACTCTATAGCATTCTTTATGTTTATCGAATGATACCCTAAAGGGCCACCGAGGAGACACCATTCAGTCTCACATACGGTTGCGAGGCAGTCATATCAGTCAAAATTGGGATTCACTCACTAAGAGTGGACCAGTACACAGAAGGGCAGAACAAATCTGCACTACGTGAACAACGAGACTACTCCCTAAGCTAAGGGAAACTATATCTATATAAATGGCAGCCTACCAACAATAGACGGTGAGGTATTACAATAGATGGTTAGAATCAGGACATTTAACCCAGGCAACCTGGTGCTCAGAAAGGTGGAGGCCACTGGCCAGCCCCAACCAAGGGGGCAAGCTAATGCCTAATCGGGAAAACCCCTACAAGATACGCTCAGAAGTTCGACTAAACACTTATCACCTTGACCACCTAGACGATTCACCCACCTAGAACATGGAACTCCGAGAACCTACGCATCTATTACCAACAAGGGCGTACGCCCTCCCAGACGAACACTTCTCATCCCTACATAGAATCTGATGATCAAGTAAAACCCATGCAATCCTCTTACTATGGTAACCACCCGATTTGCTCTTGTGCCTCTTAGGACGAAGCGTCGTTAGGGATTTATTTTCCTGAACAGGCCTATATCGTTCTATCCTATCATTAGGGATCTATCTCCTCGAACAAATCTATGTCGCCCTATCCTATCATTGGGGATCTATCTTCCTGAATGAGTTTATGACGTCTTGTCCTATCATTAGGGATATATCTCCCCAAACACGCCTATGACGCCCTGTCCTACCATTAGGGGTCTATCTTCCCAAACGAGTCTATGATGCTCTGTCCTATCGTTAGGGATCTATCTCCCTGAATGGGCCTATGACATCATATCCTACCATTAGGGGTCTATCTCCCCAAACGTGGCTATAACGCCATGTTCTATCGTTAAGAATCTATCTCCTGGAATGAGCTTATGATGCCCTATCCTACCGTTAGGGATCTATTTTCCCAAATGAGCCTACGTCACCCTGTCCTACCATTAGGGATCTAACTCTCCAAATAGGATAATGTCGTCATGCCTTATCATTAGGGATCTATCACCCTAAATGGCTCATTGTCGTCCGATCCTCCTGAGCGGAGTCTATCATTGGGATCTAACTCCCTGAACTAGACATGTCACCAGGCCGGTTTGGACTCGAAAATCGGCCCAGCCGGCCCGAAAAGCCCGGCCCATGAACCAGACCGGGATGAACAGTAACCCAAACCGGACCAGCCCGAGGTACTGTAGCGGGTGGGGCCGGTCCGGTTCAACTCTTTTTTTAACTGGGAATTGGCCTAGGCCCGTTGGTTCCAACGGCTAGTCTCCATTTTTTTTAATTTTTTTCAATTTTACACATCCCAACAGTTATAAAACGACTAGTTTTGAGGTTATTTTGGTCCATGAGGTCAAAAAAATTTTCCTATAAATACCTAACACCTCATTTCCAAAATCTCCACAACAAAATCTCTCTCTCACTCTCTCTCTCTCTCATATCTACATTCTTTCAATATTACTATATTCTCTCAATTTCCATCATTTTCATTATCATTTATATCATTTCTACAATTCTCTGCACCATTTTCTATACCATTTCCATCATTTTCTAAAACAATTTCTACATCATTTTCATTACCATTTCCATTTTCATTTCCACCATTATCTACATTTCCACCATTTTATTCATTAAACACGTTTCCATTAAACACATTCTCAAATTTGCACTCTAAACTTTTGTGAAACTCATTCACTAGTATGCAATGGCATAACATGTCTAGGAAATTTATGTCTAGTGGCAACTAATTATCGAAGGAAATATGTACTTAAGCAAGGACAGACGAGCTCCACCTCTTACTTGGGAACTTTCCCTGGTGCTCTTGCTACAGAACGGTCTGGGTGGAACTTAAGGGAGGATTACAAATTTTCCACGACCTTTAACATTCATCAAGATTTGGCAAGATTTCAAGGTTGGGAGCTCAAATTCAAGATTTTGCAAAAAATTATCGCGATATCCGTTAAGTCGATACATTTAATTTTTTTGCATCTTCATTTTCTTGTATTTGCATTACATTTACATTACATTTTTTAAAAAAATAAATAAATCTTAATTTTTAAAAAAAATAAATCTTAAATTTCCTTTTAAAAATTTAATCGTATCTTTTATTTTGAAAATTTAATCTTAATTTTTTTAAAAAAATGGTCGGAATACACTCTTCACAATCTTCTCAACAATCTCCTCTTCCTCCATTTTTTTTACTTGATGAAATTCCCGATAATATAGATATTTAAACTCTTTTAGAAGAAACTGAACTTAGTAACACAGAATCTAACACAACACACACTAAAAAAGATGATATTAATATATGAAAATTTTTTGAAAAAAAAAATTGATGAACAAAAAGCAATTTGTAAAATTTGTCATCAAAAATATAAATTTTTGAAGGGTTTGGGGGTAAGCACACTTAGGAGACACTTAGTTAATAATCATCCGGATAAATTTTCACAAATAAGACAAATACAAATTGCTACAGGGGGAGGTAATATATCTGGTACATTTAAATATAATTCGAATAAAGAAAAAATTGGATAAATAGAATGGCTACCAAGAAAAGAATTACCACTTAACATAGTTACATATCCCGTATTTGAAGAATATGTACAAAAATATTTACAACTCGATTATAAAAAAAGTAGTAGAGTATCCGATAAGAGGAGATCATTAGATAGATATCAAGAATTAAAAAATGATATGATTACATAATTTATGAATAATCAATGTAAATTTTCATTAATTTCGGATAGTTGAAAAAGTGAGCGTAAAAAAGAATATTTTATTGTAATAACATGTCACTGGATTGATAATTCATGGTTTTTAAAAAAAATGATTGTAGTATTTCAACGTTGGGAATTTCCACATTTTGGTGCACATATAGTTAGAATAATTTCAAATGTTGTTTATGACTATGGAATAAGTTATAGAATTTTTTTTATTTCATTTGATAATGCTTCGACTAATACTACTGCAATTAATAGTTTAAAAAATTCTTTAAAAATAATTTTAAATGGAATTTTTTTTCAAGTTAGATGTATATGCCATATAATTAATTTATGTGTTAAAGATGGTTTAGCAATAGGAGAACTATTTTTAAAACCTATTCGCGATTTAATTCATCAAATAAAAAATTCTTCTACAAAAACTCAAGAAATGAGACAATTATGTATGTTACATAATAAAAAATATAAAAAATTTAAAATGGAATGTGACACTAGGTGGAATTCAACATATGACATGTTACAAGGTGTACTTTCTTTTCAAAATATTTTAATTGAATTTGCAAATTTTAATTATGAATATGGTTTTATTTATAATACCGCTTTCGATTTTACATCTACACTTACTAAATTATTGAAAATTTTTTATTTATGTACAAATTTATTTTCTGGATGTTACTATCCAACTACTCATTTAATGTTACCAAATTTTTGAAAAATTATTTATATATTTAATCAATTTGAAAATGAAGAAAGATTTGATAAAATTGTTCTTTCTATGAAAATAAAAATTTTAAAATATTATGAAGAAATTCCAATTTTATATTTAGTTACAAGTACATTAAATCCACATGTTAAGGTTGAAGGTATTGAAATTTTAATAAATTGTTTTGCACAATCTTTTCCATCAGAAATGTCTATTAACCCATATTTTTTAAAGCAACAAACATCTCATACTTTACAAACAATATTTGAACTATATGAAAAGAAAAATAATAATTTAAATACTAATAATGTAGATGGTGGTGGTGGTGGTGGTGGTAGTAGTAGTAGTAGTAACACTCAATCATCTTTATTTTCATTTAATCCCTTACACATATTAGAAAAAAAAACAAAGAACTTCTTTATCATCATTTAATGAATTACTTTTATATAAACAAACACTTATGTTAAAATGTTTTGATTATACAGATTTATATGATATATTAGATTGGTGGAGAAATAATGTATCGTATTATCCAATTTTGGCCCAAGTGGCCAAAGATGTACTAACCCCTCCGGTATCCACAGTGCTATCGGAAAGTGTTTTTAGTGCAGGTGGTCAAGTGTTAACCGAGAAACGTACAAATTTAGCGGACGACACTTTAGAAGTCTTAATTTGCATTAAAGATTAGAAAGATATAGAAAAAAAAAATGCAAGGAATCATCAAGGTCTCAGAAGATGATGAACAAGAAGTAGAAGAAGAAGAAAAAGAATTTTTTTGTATAAAAATCATTGTAAATAGAAAAAAAAATTAAAATGATGTAAAAATCAAAATAATATAACAAAAAAATTAGTGGATTTTAAAATCCAAGTGATGAGCTTGGTAGTAAACGTACACCGAATCCGGTAGAACCACTCTAAAAATTTTGTCTCTAATTTTTAATTAATTTTTTTATAAAAAGTGAATTAAAAAAATGAAGAAATAAATCACAACGAGAGAGTAAAAAAAAACAACGAAGTTAAAAAAAATGGAGTTACAAAAATAAAATAGAATTAAAAAAATAGAGTTACAAAAAATAGAGAGTAATATAAAAAATAGTTACAAAAAAAAGAGTAAAAAAAAATTCCAAGAATACGTGTTATTAAAAAGGAAAAAAAAAAGAGTTAAAAAAAGACAATTGAGGGGGAAAAAAAAGAGAGTTAAAAAAAAAAGCAACTGAGCAAAAAAAAATCGGGCCGGAACGGGCCCAGGCTGGCCTGAACCGGCATGCCAGTTCCACTTAAAAAAAAAATTTGGAATCGGCCCAGCCCAGACCAGACTGGCCTAGGAACCGCAACTAGCCCGGCCCGTAATTTTGGGAACCGACATTGAACCAAACCGAGCCCAACCCAGTTACAAGTCTACCCTGAACAAGTAAGTGTCACCCCACCTATCTGACGAACTCACTCTTTTAGTTACAGACTACAAGAACGAAAGCACAGCATCATCCCATGCTTAGCAAAAGGAAAGCCAACCGTTTATAGAATTCCTCATCGACTAGATCCTATCGGTCGCACTGGTCGCTCAATAGTCCAGTATTCATCATACGCATCAACAGAGTGCCAACGACAAGATGGTTATTCAAAAATGAGATCAACCGGTGAGTAACAAAAACTCTTCTTTTATTTCCAATTGACAAGTACATGTCAGAGAACATAGGTGGGTACAGGGCAAAAAGAAATTACACAAGTCCCTGAGATGGACAAAACTATATTAAAAGAAGACACAAAGAATCCATGCTAGAAAGACAACTATATACAAAATGAGAACCCAAAGAAACTCTGCAGCCACTTGGTGTTACGCAACTGAGACAACAAGACTGCAGAAGCACCCCAGAGTGACGAAATTGAAGAGGGTAAAAACTAGGAACCCTTCCCACTAGAAGCGGGAAAGGACTTTGAGAAGGTGGGAGATGGAAAAAAAATTGAGAATGCATCAAGTTTCAAACCCTTTACCATGCCCAGTGTCTCACCGCCTCCTGACTCCTCTTATCGCCCGACCAGGTAGAGCACAAGAAGTATGACAAACAACCCTATTATACTTATTGGTCAAATGATGATTCTAACATTGAAAAGAGAGCTTACTTCGAGGAGTATCTAATCCTCCTCAAGGTCGAGAACCCAAATGAGAACCCTAACAGGCTCCACCTTGATGTCCAGACACCAGACGACGTGATGGGGCATCGTGTCAGCAACTCCCTCTTTGATGGAACCTCGTATCTGTAGAAGCCTACTACACTATAGGGTTTTGTGATTCAAATCCCATTATTAAGATATTCCTCAGAAGATCGAATTCTCAGCAGTAAAAACTCACAAAATCACTCGTAGTACACAAAGTCCCTGCAAAAGGATGCTGGGTCATGTGGTCCCTATTTATAGCCAGGAAGACAAAATAATCTAATGAGAAACGTGCGCAATAAATGAGGAGCTTTAGCCTCCCTGACTTCCTACTTAGCATTAAATCTAGAGTCTTTTACTCATGAGGTGAACACATTTATGCCCTCACGGCCTTCCAGGTACCAACCTTTTGACTTACTCCTTATGCCTCTTCTTCGAAGTGACATAAAGAGTAGGGGCAAATGATGGTATATAACCCAAATCATGTTGGATCCGAAGACAACCAGGTCCATAGCACATCTATGGGCCCCTTCAGCGCATACCGATCACCTCCCTATCCTAACGAACACCTACTCGGCACCTTAATTGATTAGCCTATCAGTGCTCGATGGTCGTTACATCCATTAGGGCAGTGTTCACTCCCATTGAATCTTGGGAACAATCCTACCAAAACAGAAAGGGAATATACAATCATAACTAATAAGGGAAAGATTCTCCACAACGATGTGGAATTTCTATATTGATAAGGTTTCACAATTTTTGAGTATCTTACGGCATGATTTCTCGAGATCTCGAAATATTCTTTTAAGGAAATTAGGCTTTTATCATCACGTTCTCACATGACACTCACACCCAGAAAAGGTTATATGAACTTTCATATGCCTATTGTCCAGATAAATTCTCTTGGCTTACATAGAGCACACAACTCATACTGAACACTTTCTCTCTATATATTAGTCTGCTTTTTTTCTTTCGAAAATCAATCTCGAACTTCAGCTCCGAGTCTCTCAATCAGAACATCATTTGACGGTCTTTTGTAAGTTTCAGTGATCGTGATCATCAGGCAAACAAGTGATCTCACTTGAGTTGGTAAAATCATCATCCACCTTTAAAAGAAATAATGCGTAGTCGTAGATTTTGGTTCAAAAATTGCGGTGCGGCCCTTAAAAGTTACTAGGTTAGGGGCGACCGCGTGAAGCTCGTGATGGCGTGACAGGGACGTGGACAGCTAAAGATGGCCCGAAAAGGCAAGCAGATGGACGGTCTACATTTGAGTGTGAGTGGCGTGGAAGAACACCCAATTTCCGATAGCGACACCTTTGTTGATAATTTTGGAAATCCGAAAACGACGTCGCCGTTCGAGACAAAACGGGGCGCGTTACTTGATATGGCCTCGCCGACGCGTTTACACACTCTTCTTCCTTTCCCAGTCAGCCCGTTCTTGACTCGCCACCATCGTTTAATGGACCCCATCTTTTCTGGACCATTAGATTCATTACACATTTAAGTAAAAGATTTTTGTCTTCAAACGAGTTAAAAAATTTAAATAAATTAAAATTTATATAACATTGATATTTTTAAACCAAATTAATTATAAATAAGTTAAAACATTTTATATGTACAAACCTAATTAAAATTTATATATACATTTTTTATTTTTAAGCAAGTCACTTGTTTTTAAGTTTTGATCCAACTATTAACTTAACTGGGATTGGGAATAGAGAGAAGACTGAAAAAATTGGCTATTCGCAATGAAGGGAGTATGGTTACCTTGATTGAGATGGCTATATGCTTACCAAGGCTAAGAAAAAGATTACAATAGACATGATCACGATTTTGGAATTTATCATTTTGATTCTAAAATTGTCCAGATTCAATTTCATCTGGTTTTATGATTCGATTCCAACTGGGGTTGTGTTTAAATTATAATATTTTGATACGCGAGGAATATTCTTATTAACATTTTGAAAAAAAAAATTACTTGTGATTTGAAAAATATCAAAAATGTCCCTTTAAGCTGTATTTAGTTATCAGCTCAAGAAAATAATTGGCCTAAATACAACATTACACGAAATGTTTAGGCAATATATGCATTTGGAAAAGAATTGTGTTCTTTTTTTATGAGATTGATTTGGCTTAACACTTTAAATTCCAAACATAAATTTAAACTATCAAAATTAGAGTGAAACATTTTTCAAATTTTTATTTTTTTTGTTATATCGAAATTTGAATCTAAAACCATCAGATTAGGAGAATGGGATTGTGACCACTAAACTATTCCCTTAGAGACTATTTCAAAATTTTCATTGCGTCACTAGATTTTTATCTCTTCTATATTATGATTATAATTAATATAAATAATTTTCAAAAGAAATCATTAAGGCCTCCAAAACAATTAAGGCTCTCTTTAACGTTAAGCTCTTATTAATTAGTCAAGAAGTCTGTGATAATTGTGTAATATACCTCAACAACTTGCAAAGTATTTTTGAGATGGTATCGAAAGATTTCATGATTGAATTTTACTCTTTGGAAATATGTAGGTGAAAGAAGAGCCACCCCTTGCTATGTATTTTTTTTTTTTTAACATAGAGATCATGTAAACGATAGAAATACATATGTATATGAAAGTTTAAATACAAGATCTCAAAAAGACATTTGAACGAGAAATCTTTACTATTCGGCTGTCTGTACAGGGACCTTGCTATGTATTTCATTAGCTTTTAGACCAAAGGAGAAAAGAAAATGAAAATAAAAATAGATGAGTTTGTCTTTGGGATGTTTTGAGTTACATGACATTTGTGATGTCTTGTCTTTTGTATTCATGCAGCAGTCGGTTGGTTGGAAAATTAACCCTTTTTCAATAATTTGATCATTTAGTATTTTTGCTTTTTATTTTTTCATATTGGAAAATTCTTTGAACTAAATGTGAAATTGAGCACAAGACGACTGACTAATCATGTTGGAATTTGGAAAGGTGTAGAAAAACATCGACTCTGCTACCTTATCATTTAAAAAAATAATAATAATAAGAGAGAAATTTTGGATTGAATTGCAACAATCTAAAAGATAGTGTTTGCATACTTTTTCAGTCTCATCACTGACCTAGCAAAAAGTTTGTCCACATGGTTTTCTCATACACTTAAGCCTTTCTTTTACCTGTCAAATCTGTATTTTAGTCCATCTTAAATGGACTAAAAGAATAACACTAGTTTGCTAAAATTCAAAGTCTAGAGGGGAAAATTGAAAAAAAAATGTGTAAAAGCATTAAATTATGAAAAATTAAATTTTAGGGCCAATTTTGCCAAATCTTACAAGTTCAAGCACGAACAAAATCAAAAGTTAGAGTTTATGGACAAATTTGATAATTTTTATTTTGGTACAAGGAGATGCAACTAAACGGGATCGAACTGGAGAATGAAGGATGAAAGTGGAGAGATTCTACCTTTTGATCTATCACTGAAGGACAGGGACTAATTTGATAATAAGAAAATATTTATGGGATAATTTTGTATGTTTCCCCAAAATAATTTTATTGTACAAATTCAGGCTTTTTGTTTTTTTTGGGGGGGGGGGTCTTGAATTGAAGATCTTGAAAAATGACATCTGTGGAAGAAAGAACTTGAAGGATCTTTCCCAAATTAAAAAATAATAATAAAAAAATAAAAAAAAAAAAAAATACCCTATATAAACGGGCAGAGGGCATCTTTTTTTTTCAAGCTTTTGAAATGTTTGAGTTTCGTAGGGAACATGACACCGGAAAGTGTACATAGAATAACATAGATATTTTATTAATTTTATGGATTAGTTTAAGGTGGGGGAATACTTAGGTCTCCTTCAATGGTTGTCATGCATCATCAATTAGCCATATAAGCTTAAGCTATTTAGGGCATGGCTTGGTGGCTAATTTTAAGCAAATTACTAAAGCTAGTTCAAAGCTTCATTTCCAACTCACGAAGATATTTTAAAATCTATACTGCAATATTCTTGTAGGACATCCGAGTGATAAAAAACTCTTATATAAATATATTTTCTGAGATCTAATGTTTGAGTTTTCGTAAATACATATATTTTTATTATTTTTATGAGTCATATATAACAGAAAAAAAAAATCTAAACTGTAATTTTTTTAAAGATATCTCAAAATATTGTTGGAACAGAGGAGACAATTAAGTTCCATAAGGCATCCAATTAATCATAATATTTTTACAATTTGTACCCTTCCCTTCCCTTCAAATTTTTTTTTTTTTTTTTTAAATGTTATCTTTCACTAACTTCTATGAAAAATCATGCCAACCTCTACCCTAGAGAATAAAAAGATGTAGAAGAATCTTTTTGTCCCTCGAGAACTTGATGTTCGTCCCAAATTTCAATGGCATCCACTATGCAATTGTTTGATTAGCATATTATATAATTAATTATAAAGTCATGCTACCATAATGTTCGATTAAAAAATTAAACTCACTTGATATCTGTTTTTTTTATATATAATATTTAAATATGAGATATTATTTAAGAAATATTAATATTTAATCATTGAATTAATTAGATATTTATATAAAATAAATATTATACTCTTAGGATATGTCTTTATTTAATTTTTTTTATAATGTTTTCTGAGAATATTTGTTTTGTGTGGTAGCTTGATGACAGCAGCGGATCCTAGGTTAATTGCTCGAGAAATTTCTGGCAGAATTTCATGTGAACTCCCAATTTAATAAGAATAAAGCAATTAAAGATAGTCACCAACTTGGCTTATTTTTTAATATTTTGTTCAACTAATGATAAGGTTATAAAGTTTAGGTTTTTTAATGGTTGTACTTTATTGACGAAGAGGCAAGTATAGATAGATTATTATTTATTTAGAGCCCTCTGCATTCCTTTTTTTAATATATATGATTAAGATTTTTTTTAAAAATTGTTTTGTATTCTCTTTATTTGTCTATCTTTTCTTTTTTTGATATAAAAAGATGCAATTAATCAGAATCGAATTAAAAAATAGAAGATAAAAGTAGAAAGACTTTACAGGTTAAGCACGGACCTCTATTCGCCTATCTTGTGGTCAAGGAGAGTGTCATCGGCATGGCAAATTTTTTAAAAAAAAAAAAAAGGGGGTTTTTTTTATTAAAAAATTTTTTAATTTTTTTTTTTTTTTTTTTTTTTTTTTTTTTTTTTTTTTTTTTTTTTGGGAATAAAAATTATTTTATATTTTTAACATAATAATTATAATTTATTTAGAATTCAATTAATTTTAACCTCAACCTTCAATTTTGTAGTAAACTATGGAATTCATTGGAGCATGAGAAGGCCAAGACGTTGGTACCCTTTAAAAGTTTTCAGGATAGTGAAATTTCTTAATTTATAGCCAAAAAAAAATTGTACTTTTATAAAATATAGAAAAGATTATTGGTACGATTTCTTTATTCACATATGATATCACATGAAGTACATCCACAGAAACTACAGTTCTAAAATATAATATTAAGCTTAAAAAAAAAATTGTTTATTCATTTAATTTTATTGTAAAGTATATGCCATTAATGTGACACCAAAGTTTCCACATAAACCGAGTTGCAAAATGCTTTGTAAAACCTAAGGATGTGTTTAGTTGTGAAAAACAGTATTTTGAAATCCATATAAACCGGTGACGTCAAGGAGTCGATGGGTCACTGTTTTTCAATTTATGAAGAGAAATAGAAAATAGCTATTATAAATAAATCCGTATTCTTAAAAAATTTCTAACTTTATTAAAAAAAAATTATAAATAGGAAAATACATATTTTTTAACATGTTTTTTAAAATTTTTACTCTTTTCGTTAAAGATAAAAAATATGAAAAATTAGACAACGTTTTTCATAACCAAATGCACCTTAAGATTTTAACTATTTGTTTTGTCTTACGGAGGCAATTTTTCTTTTACTTTTTTTATTATTCGTGGCTTATGGATATAAGGCTATACAATATAGAGTAATCTCTCACTCATACAACTACTAAATAAGTTAGGGTCTTAAATTATGCTTACTTTGTCCTCAAGGAGATAGACCAATAGTCATCATAATTCTATTTTCAATTCGAAAATTTTAAATTCAAATTTTTGTATAACAAAAAAAAATTTATGTTTAGTTTTGCTAAACCTATAAGAGGGTATAACATGTTATTTTATTTTATTTTATTTTTAATAGTTAAAAAGGAGGTTCATAATTTTAGTATTATATAATGAGAGTAACACGAATAAACGAGAATCAGCATTAAGCCATTAAGAGTTAAGCTTGGCCGTCTATCCGGTTCCAGTTCACCGACCATCAGGATATTTCTGCTTGTTTGTGGTACAAATTTTTTCTTATGATTTATGTCATTTTAATTATTAATTATTAAAGTATGGGTTACAGCAGAATTACGTTACCATTTGTCATTTCTCCACAATTAAATGAAGTAGTCTTTTCATTAATCACTTTCAAGGGCATATTTTTTAGATGGATTTTTAACCAGAATTGCAAAATATAGTCCCACCTGGGACCTTGATAATTACATTTTGCGTCCTTTAGTGTTATACATACATACATACATACATACATACATACATACATACATACATATACATACATATATATTCTATTCTTTACAAATGAATTGAATAGACCGTTACCTAATAAAATAAACTTTAAGAAAATGGGGTCTTTGTCTAGTTTTGGATTTTGATATGTTACAGTTGTGTTTTTTTTATTTAAATAAATCATCTGTATCTGTCTTGAGTTTGATTAAAATCGATTTAAATTTCAAAACTCTTTCGGTGTTTATTTTTGAAATTTATAAAATTTAAATTTAAAATTTTATTTAAAAGATATCAATGTTCAGTGAAGCACTACATGCGAGTCCAGTGTCCTAGTTGTGGTCATTATTTTCTCTACCAAAACATAAAATTGTGAAAATTTCTGTGTAAAAGAATGTGAAAAAAATCAGCTAGCAATTAATATTTTTTATAAGGTAAAATAATTTGAAAACTACTAACCAGTGAATAAGAAGTAATAAACGAGAACAACCTTAAAAGCAAACAAAAATAAAAACAAGAGAGAGAGGGAGGAGAAGGAAGCGAGGAATCACCGGAATTTGCCATGAGAATACTGAACACAAAAACAAACCTCTCCGGAGGAGACTCGCGGTTTCCCGTGGTCCCACAATGACGCGGGCATTAAGGGTTGGGCCCACTAGGTCCAATCTGACTGAAGACTCCCCGGACCAGCCTAGTAGGCAATTCAGGGCACCAGGCTAGAGACTTTTGGAAGACATGTACAGATTAGAATTTCCTAGAATTCAAAATATTTCACACCTACTCTCTTTTTTTGCATTAAACCTTAATGGCCTTTCATTATTATAATTATCACTTTTAATTGAGATTCTGATTATTCTATTTGTGAACTACACCTAATGATTTTATTATTTTTTTTTATGATTTTATTATTGTATAGTAGTAAAAATAGTAGTTATTTTTTATACATAATAGTTTTTTTTTAAAAAAAAAAAACTACCGATAATCATGTCGGAATCGAGTAAATCTAATTCAAATCGGATTAGATTTTTAAGAGATAAAACTCTCTCAATATCTATTTTTTTATATAAAAATCGAATATGAGATATTTAAGGAAATATCATTAATCAATCGTGTTGATTTATAGATAATAGTAATATCATCGTGGAAAGCAAAGTGTTTGTATGTTTTAAAAACAAGAATAGGAAAAAGCATTAAAAAAGGAGATCTCGAGTCTACAAATCAACACCAAAAGCTACTTTTACAAGTGATTTCAACTAGTTTGATTTAATTTCCAAAAAAAAAAAAAAAAATCTTGGTTACATACTTGAGTTACTATATCATATTCTTGCCCATGAGATATTCTAGAAGAATTCTTACCGTATGGAAATTTTAAATTAGGTTTTAGGAGGAGAAAAAAATAGAAAAGGCCAAAAATGAAAAGAAAAAACAATGAAACAACACTTGCAGAGAGCAGAAAGAAACAACAAACATCGGAAAAGCTGAAAGGGACTTTGGTGAAGGCCCAGGAGCTCACATGGTTGGTGGGTATAGGGCCCAAGCCCTGATGGCGTCAGGCAGCAAAATAAAGTTGAGGAAGAAAAAGGAGAAAAAGCAAACAGTATTGGCTTTTGGATTTTCTTACTCTTTTCCCAAACCTACTCTATTCCTGTACTCGCTTCTCCCAACAACCCTTTTTTTTTTCTTCCATAGAACACCTTTCCATTAACCAATATCCGAAATTATATTCTAATTAAACAGATCCGAACCGTAATTAGACCCCTTTACGGGAGAAGCTCTCCTAATATATTTATTTTCATTCTCAAAATTCAAACAAATATTGATTAAGAGATCTAGCGAACCATCCATTGGTCTCAACAACCCCCCCCTCCTTCCTCTCTCTCTCTCTCTCCCCCCAAAGTTGAATGAAAGTGAAAGAAAAGCCCACTATGACGAAACCGTGGGCCGCACAAAGAGAGAGAGAAATATGGAAGAGATGGTTGAGCCCTACTCCATGGTTCAAATCTCTCTCCCCACTCAATTGTGGGCCCCTTCCAACTTTCCCTGCGTCAGGCCAGGCCCATTGTCTTGACTTTTTGGGCACTTCAATTTCTATCTGAGTGCCCAACTTCCTAATTTTATGTTTCATTTTTTTTTTTTCCAATTTTCCTTTTAAATAAGAGTGAGAGATTGCATCATTCATTTTTAAATAAATTGTGAGGAGAGGATTGACTTCGGTTATAGGATAAATCACCATTCATATTTTGGATAAAGGATTAGATTTTTTTCAATTTGAAATTAATATTTTTGGTCCCAAGTAACTGAAAAAAAAAAAATTATCATATAAGAGAGAATTTATTACTCTACTCTTAGAATTTGGGATTATTTGACTACTCTTCTTGGATAAATATTATTAAAAAAATAAATAAAAATAAAAATTGTAGTTTTGAAGTCCATGGTAGAGCATGCGGTCACATAAATTTGTGGGTGGTTGTCTCTGAGGGACAGCCAAGTGATCACAATCCCTCTCCCCCAGCCTAAAGATCTCAAGTTCAAATCGTTGTGTAACAAAAAAAATAAATTTGTGGGTGGTTGATAATGATAATGAATGCTTGATAACAACACCAACGCCTTGTTGGTTTAAGGAATTTTCTTTAATTAAAATTTTGGACTTGAATTTTAGAAATGAAAAAAATAGACACCTTAATAGGCCTGATCAAACTGAAGTAGTCGGAACCAATAAAATTGGTTATCGAATACCGGTTAGTTAAGCTAAAAAGAAATGCTTGATAACATCAGATTTGACTGCTTGATTCAAATTAAGATAATCCATACATCACAGGTTTAATAATAGTCATTAGTGGAAGATTCCCTAAATCAGTAGAATATTACCTCCATGCTTTTTATTTGATTGTTGAATTTAATGACTCTTTCCTTGACTAAACCTGCGAAGGGGGTTAGAAATACAAATTTTAAAATATCATCCTAACATGAGCAATGTCTTGGAGCATGACAAGTCAAGGTTCAAATGTCATCCCTCCTTCCTTGGACTAACCTCTTTAGATGATTACACTTCCAAGCAATGGATGTTCTCACAAATTTGATTAGTAAGTAAGAGATAAAAGTAAATTAAGGTATGCCCAATAAGGAAGTTGGCTCCATATGGTATGCACAAGATTGTTAAGGAAAAAACTCTCACATTATATATAAAATTGTTTTTTTAACTACAATAAATAAATTATGACAAAAAGATATTTAGAATAATACAATTTTCTTTTCAAGATTCATTCTAATAAAACAGAAACCAAATCCATACCAAAATCACTTTCGTAGGAAAATTGAGCTCAACTAATTTGTTGACTTCAATTAAGATGTGAAAATAACGTGCATGAAGACTAACAACTCGTGGATCTAATAATAGAGTACTTGAATTTCTTAATCAAAATTTTGAGTTTGAATTTAAAAAATAAATAAAAAAACACCAAAAGAATCGACTCATAATTAGACCTGGCAATCGAGCTTTCTGAGCCAAGCTTTGCAAGGCTCGGGCTCGACTTGTTTAAAATTTTATGAGCTCAAGCTCGAGCTCGGTTTGAAAAAACTCAAAAAATCTAGGTTCGAGATCGGCTCGAAAAATTAAAAGGGTTTCGGACTCATTTCGGCCCAAACTCGAGCTCGAATAACAATTTTTTTTTTTGCCTACAAAATTTTTTTAAATATACAAAAAATCAATGTTTCTTTTAATTTTAATAATTTTACATTAATCAAAATATTTTTACATCAAATCAACTGAATTATTTTTTACTCTTGGGCTTCTTTCTTCTGTGATACAAAAAATAAAAAATGTCAAATATAAACAGTTACTCACCCTATACTACATACTGCTTAATGTTAAACGAGTCGAGTTTTCATCGAGCCGAACCCACTTATGTCCAAACTCAACCCGTAATTAAATCGAGCTTATGTTCAAGTTCGGACCGACTCTAAATGAGTCAAGCTCGACCCTTTAAAATAGATGAAGCTCGAGTCGAGCTCGAATCGGCCCGACCCAATTACCAATTCTGTTCCTAATTGAGTTTTATAATTATTTAAATTAAATTAATCAAATACGTAATAAACTCAATTTACAAAACATTTCGTTGAAACAACCCAACAAGCCTCGTTAGACGCGGGGTTCTTCTTGCCTATGTGGGCCCAATCTTGATGCTCCCCACACGCAACTAGTATTAAAGAGGGAAGCTTCCTAATCCTTATCAATCACCTTGTGCGAAGAAATAAACAAAGACACGAAACGGCGCATACTTATATCCTAGTGGTGCGGTTTACTTGGCGATGGTATACAGGAAAATTAACTCTAGTTATATGGTTTTAAACATATAGCCCTTCTAAGGTATTAAATAAAAAAATATTAAATTTTTTTAAATTGAGTGATCGAATACTTTACTCCTTTAACCCGAAATCTCAATTTCGATCTTAAGAATAAAAAAAAAAAAGAATTTAAAAAAACCAAGCCTTCAATAAACCCTACAATACTCATACCGAATTAATCTAATAAAATTCAGATACCGATTAATAAAAATAAAAAATAAAAATAACACACTATCCCCCTGCGGCCCGGGGGGGCCCAATTAGCTGATTGGACTTAAGAGTTATCTAATTTTAACAAGGACAAAACAAGGTATAATCCCACATTTAAGGGTGACAAAGTGCTTTCCAAAACTTGCAACGATGAATTGTCATTTTTTGGGTACAACAAAAAGACAGGCAAAATTTAAAATTGATCAAAAATTTAAAAGTTTTTAAAAAAATAAAAAAATAATATATAAATAAATAAAAATACAGAATAAAAAAAAAACACACAAATATAATCACTATTCAAATATATTTATAATACAAAAAATGATAATTTAACTTATTCTAATTCTCTTAGACCATTCGTTTCTATCCAAATACATTTATTGTTTGGGTACGTGATAAAAAAAAGCAGAGGTCTAGGCAATTTTGTGATCAAAGTGGATACAAAAAGTAGTGGATTTTAAACAAACCAATCAGGGTAGGGAGCTAATGAGTTGGGCTCTTGAGGCCCATCAGATAGATTTTATTTTATGAATTTAGTAAATTCAAGGAAAAAGAATTGCACAACACACAATGTGACCTAGACTAATCAAAAAAGTGAAACATATAATAGTAATCGAGAAGAGAGAAATAATTGGTAGACTTGACTTGTTCATTTTTCAACACAAGGATAATCAGTAAAATGGAAGACGAGGCATAAGAAGGGCAATAGAAACAACACTGAATTGGATTCGTGTATGTCAAGAACAATGTTGAATGGAGCAGATATTTGTTTCCCTCTTTGCCCCAACTAAATTCAGCCATTGCTGTTCAAGAATACCACCGACTTGTTCAAGTATGTATTGGCAGCAAAGTCTGGAGAGGTAAGGAAAACACACCGACAAACATCCGGGCCGCTTGGAAGGGATGAACAAGGATTCTACTCTTTCCCAAAATCAGCATTATAATGTGCACTAGATTCAAGTTTCTTGGCTTCATTTAACTTCCGGACTGCCTGGAAATTTCAAAAAAAAAAAAAAAAAACAACAACAATTATATCACACATCCAAGTTGCTTCATATCATTATAAAGGAAGAAACAATGGTCCTGAATTAGGGGGTGATTGGGCAGACACATTGCATCCGAGTTTACTTGATAGAAAGGTCCTTAGTACCTTCATGAAATCTTCATGGATGACATAATCACGCTCCGCACGTATGGCTGACATTCCAGCCTCCGTGCAAACATTACGAAGATCAGCACCATTAAATCCCTGACACAGTGCAAACAAACATATCATTATGTCAAATGTGCCGGTAAATACTAAACCACAGTACAGCAAAAAATCCTCTTTTGCTTACCTCTGCAAGTTTCACAACTGCTTCATAGTCAATATCACCGTGCTTTGCTATTCCGGCAGCATGAATCTTAAGGATTTCCAATCTTGATTGCTCATTTGGCAGTGGAATCTCTATCTTTCTATCCAGTCGTCCAGGACGTAGAAGCGCAGGGTCAAGGACATCAGGTCGATTTGTTGCCATAATCATTTTAACCTATTGCACCAAATTATAAGACAGTTACTTTTTTGTCCAACCCAAACATATATATATATATATATATATATATATTTCATGCATAAAGAATGAGCTTAAATAATTTGACACACTTGAGAATGGCAGAGTATAAAAGAAGAAAGTTTTTGACATTTTTCCATGTTCACATCAAAACGATTGTCAACTAGAAAAGAAATGTTAACGGTAAGAAATAGGGCTTTAAATAATCTGAACCGTTAACGAGAAGTGCATTTTTTTTTCCCCCTTTTTTTTCCTCCTGTTATAAGACAGAAGGAACACAGGTTCAGTTTCTCCAAACCGGAGGTATTCTCATGTTAATAAGACAGAAGGAGACAACGTCCACAGGCTTAATTCCTATAAAGGTGCAAAACCATGAGTCACACTAGAAGCAGTTAACAACTTGTCAAACCAGGCAAGCACAGCCAAAGTACCATTTGGACATTAACATAAGTTAGAATAAATTTCTATACTTTCCTAAAGCTCATTTGTTTCAACATCTTCAACTTCCCCCCCCCCCCAAAGTGCTTGCTGTAACAAGCCAAATTACCCCACTCCTAGGCACTTGTCAAGCTCCAAACTGATGCAATTTATCAACTTTAAAATGAATAGATACAGATACTAAACAAGATTTTCCAACAAAAAACAAGTAGTAGAAAATAATACTTCCCCATTACCTAAGACAAGATTAGCTATAATCATTTTCCCAAAAAGGATAAGATTTTGATAGCACATTGCGTGCACCATTTTATCACACACACACACACACATGACAAATCTATTTGATTACTTTCCTGTACGCATAATTATTTTTTTTAAAAAAATGCATGAACAACTAAGACACTTGAACCAAAAAAGAACTACTACTAGAGAATAAGTCACTCCTAGGCGCAATATAAAAGAAATTATTTTAGAAAAAAGAAAAAAAAGCAGATAAATTACTGGCATAACACCCAAAAAAATAAAATAAAATAAAATAAATCCTAAACTGAGAATGTGGTAAAGTGTGCAGTACATAAAATTTGCTGATGACCATAGATGGAACCTTTTTAAAACAGTTTCATACAACAATTGTTTTCCTAATCGTCATCAAAAAATCCTTTTACATGATATCTAACTTTGCCACTATTATAGAAAACCATATTCGTGAATTAAAAATATATATATATATATATATATATATAGCAAGAGCATACTTTAAAAAAGAAAAAAAGAAGCGTAGTTGATAACACAAATATAAAGGATGAAAAAAAAAATACAATAATGAAGCTATACTTGGTAGCTCATACGAATCTGAAAAAGGAATACAATACCACTGATTATTAAAAAAATAAAAAAATAAAAAATAAAAAATTCTACCTTCAACCATTTGCATTTTCCAGAGGAGGAGAAAAATAGCAACAGACACTATATAACAAATTTTCTTTGAAATGAATTTGAGCATGCAGAAATTCTCATAATAGCATCGCATCATGTAAAAGAAAGAAGTGGAAACTATTTATCTTGTGTTCAGCCATGACAATGCAAAACTAAGAAAACTTCTATCCAAAGCAAGAATGGAACCAAAGGGGGACAAAAGACCCGGTGCTTAAAGCAATCCAGTATGTGTGGTCTAGTGCAGTTCACCTTTTCCATCCAAGCTGCAATCAACTTTACCGTAAGGCTAACATTAACCTATTAATAGATTACATGTGTAATATTTGTATTATCATAATACACAAAAAATGCACACCAGAACTACATGTTTGTATGTAGCTTATGAAGTTATAACCAATAAATAAATGGTAGTTCCAATCTCTTTCTCTGTCTGTGCGCACGAGCGGATGCGTCAGTGGTATGTAAATGATTGTGTATGTGCATGTTAAGAGTGGGTATTTCTCATGCATGAATGAACTTGGGTCATTATGCACGTAGCATGCCTGTGTTTTCAACAATGATCTTGACTGGTTTTTGGGAATACCTTTCCAAGCTGATCAAATCCATCAAGCTGATTCAGCAACTCCATCAGGGTTCTCTGAATTTCACGGTCAGCACTAGTTCCTTCACTAAAACGGCGTCCACCAATAGCATCAATCTCATCCATAAAAATGATGCAGGGCTGGACAAATGAAGCAAAATATTGACATTCATGTATCTTCAGGAATATAGAACACGAAAGAATCACCTCCAAAAAAGTCCCAAGTCCAGATTCTTACTTGGTGATCACGGGCATAGCCAAACATTTCTCGTATTAATCTTGCGCTCTCGCCAATGTACTTATCAATTATGGCACTTGACACAACCTAATACCACATAGAAAAGAGATAACCTAAGCCCACATAAAAAAAGAGATGGGGGATGGGGACCAACCAGCACTAACTACCACAAGGAAACTGGTAAGCTCTAACCTTTAAAAAGTTGGCATCAATGTTACTTGCAATGGCCCTAGCTAACAATGTCTTGCCAGTACCAGGAGGCCCATAGAGGAGAACACCCTGAACCAAATACATTCAAGAGATAAGTCAATCGACCTCCCATTTCATTGTAAGGACTCACTATTATAATAGCAAAAAGCCTATCAAAAACTGCACCAACTGACCTACTATGATGTAGCATAATTACCTTTGGAGGTTTAATACCAACTCTCAGGAAGAGCTCAGGATTCATGAGAGGTAATTCAATGGATTCCCTCAGCTCTCGGATTTGATCTGACAAACCACCTACAGCAGAGTAGCTAACATTGCCAGGGTCCTCATGCAGCATGTTATAAACAACTGGATCAACCTGTGAAATACAAATAGATGAAAATTCCCAGAAACAATAAACATAAGAGCTACTTTAAACCAACATGGAAATCAATGGCACATAATGGGAACAAATAATTCTGCCAAAAGGTAAACAAGGGTGATTATAGCTTACTTCACGTGGAAGAGCACGCATAATTGTGAGCGTTGTCATATCAAGAACCACCCTTGTTCCTGCAGTAAGCTTTTCCTTGTCCACTTTATTGCGGCATCCGACCACATACCTGGGTCCACTGCTTGCTTTTACAATCACTGAAATAGAAAATGTGCAACCATTTAACGTTATGACAATCACTACATGTAAATCTTGGAAAACCTGATTAAATCAAATGGAACCAAAAAGTGGAACAAAATGCCAAACACTATAGAAAACCATTCAAATAAGAACTAAAAAGAATAATTTTATCCTAAATTAGCTATTAAGATGAAGAATCTCTACTAAAAACTTCAGAACAAAGTTCACTCTCTAGATATGTTATTAAGTAGATTCAATGAGAAAACAAATGCATCTAATGGCTTTAAAAAAGTTAAGTTTATATGGTCTCAACACCCCAGCAACAAGTCTTTTAGATGAAAAAAGGGTCAAGGTCTACTTTGTCCCTTGAAACAAAAGAATTGGAAGTAAAAAAGGAAGATTTATTACAAAGAAATTTTCCTCTCCTTTCAGTTCTCTCTAGGAGTCAAAGATAGGTATAAAATGCACATATCATGGTGTTCTATGAGTTTCAGTGCAAAAGGAGGTAACAAGAAGAACATATACAGCGTTCATTGTCAAGAGGCCTGAGCACTTCTCCAATGATCTGCCCAACACTTTGAAGTGATTTTAAATCATCTTCTGTTTTGTTGAACTCCTTTTTAGCAGCTCGCAGATTCTCCCTCACTGCATATTTGCAACCAAGGAGTTACAAAGTAGCTTTGAAATATTTCCACAGTCATAGAATCCTATAGGATGCTTGGTTAGAGGAAGCTTTCTGCTCTTAAAAATCAATACCAAACTCCTAAAATGAAATAAGAAAGATAAATCAACTTTAAATACTGATCGAAAACATTGCATTATTAGAAACAAATTTCGATATAACCCGAAGGACCTGCAGAAAAATAATGTAGTTGCCATACATTATTTAGATTGAGTGTTATGATGGATGATTATATTTGATCAGAACCAAGTCCAACACAATTCCTCTAAATACTAAATTAAGGATTATCATTTGCATAGTGGTCGGGTCTGTGAACATGCATAATCTGGGTACTTCTTGAACCGCTAAACGGAAGCCCTCGAGAACAATATAGTAAAGATCTAACAAACCCTAAATAGAAATGCCCTCAAGCCCACATTTAGAGTTATACCACTTTTTTTAAGTCTAAATAGAAATGGACTCAAACCCTAAATAGAAATGCACGCAAACCTCCCAACATATTGAATGGTGAGATATATCATTTTCACCAAAAAGTGAAACTTTTGATGGTGCGTGTTCATTAGCATATCAATCCCTCTACGTTACTTATCTGCAAGATAAATTATTGTCCACCCCAAATTTACAATTAGTTTTTCTAGCCCTAAAATCGCATTATTTTTTCAAAAAATTGCAAAGAACTAGCCAAGATTGAAGAATGAATTATAGAAGGATTAAGGTTAGGGTTTTGAGAAGACATACGAGAGCGAACACGAGATTCAAGTTCTTTGTGCTGGAGGAGTTTTTTACGGTACTCAGCCACCGCATTACGGCGTCTTCCTGCATCTTCTCCCTCACTCATCTCGTCTTCTCAGCTCACTTCCGATTCGCCTGCCGAGTCAACCCGCAACTCCGATAAGATGACTTTTCCCGATCTCTATTTGGAGTGATAAACAAGAAAACCAAGCCTAGAGCGAGACAGGGGGGGAGAGCGGGGGTTTGAACTAGAATTTCATTGTAATTGGGCTTTAAAGAAATAATAAAAAAAGGCCCATAAAGGCCCATTAATTAAAGCAGATTAGACTTGGTCCCAGAGCCCTCTAATTTCTTGGTTGTGTGTGCGGGTACCATAGTGTCACAACCTGACCCTCAAACTCATAAAAAGTGACTGTCACTATTGCTTCAAAAAATGGAACGAAAAATAGACTAACCAAAATACAGGGAAGTGTGAAGTTGGTTTTTGGTCACGAGAGATGGTTGCTATGGAAATGGATTGTAGAAGAGAGAATAGAGGTAGAGAAAGAGAAAGAGAGGAGAATTGAGTGAGAGAGAAGGAGAGGGGTTTAGAGAGAGAGAGAGACAGGGTAGCAAAAATAGAGGAGGAAGAAGATTATTTTTCATTCATCGTCTGCCCGGTTCTTTATCTATTACAAGTATTTAAGTTTGTTGTTTAACTAACTCCTAAGAGATTAAACTACTTCAGTTAATTTGTTTTAACAATCCAATTAACAACTTGAGGTAACTAACTAAACTAATCTCCAAACCCACTAGTTATTAATTTCAAAATTTAGTAGCTGCTTGGATAGGTTGTTACAATTTCCCTCCCCTTAAAAAAAACACCTTATCCTCAAGGTTAGAATGCATGAAAATGAGCCTAATAAGGTGACTGTAGAGATGGGTGTGTGGGTGTGTCGACTGATGAAGGAAGGATGTTCAGTAGTTTCTTCTTCTCTTTTTTTCTTCTTTTTCTTCTTCTTTGGTGTATCGTCAAATAACTAAAAATAAATAAACCTACTTTCACAAAAATGAATCTAGGATAAGCAAGGTCGAATGCACAGGGAACGATAGATTTACTTCTTTTAAGGAAAATAAAATAAAATAAAATATAGGGGGTTGGAGAATTAACTAAACTAATTAATCAAAAATAAAGAACTCAAAAATAAAAGAATAAAAACTAAGGTAAAATCAATTTTTCTAGTCAAAGGAATTATATCCACCTTGATTTCATGTAATTGATTATTGATCTATCTAAAAATTTCAACACCTATAAATAAATTGGTTATAGTTGTCGACAACCCAACGACCAATCTCTCCTTACTTCGTCGATAATTAAGAGAAACTGGTTAATTATTTCCCTAATCGAGAGTCAACCATAGAGAAACTCTTAGAATTAAAAGTCTCAACAGCATTAAAATTTAGAGAGACCCAATTTTAATTAACAAACATACGACGAGTTCATTTAAATTAGATTATTTAATCCCATCACGTGAATGCCATTTACCACCGGATTTGCTGTTTTAATTAGTTGTAAATTATACTAGATCTATTAAATATTGATCACTATTTAATAAACCCTAGAAAATCATAATCCATGAAACACAGGAATTAAATAAATACCTATGAGATATTAATTTAATAAACCCAATTAAAACTCATAATCATCAATCATCAAGATTTCAATATCTTTCAATTAGAAAAAAATAAAATTAAAAAAGAAAACAGAAAAGAAAAACTTATGGAGATTTTATTCAACATTAAAGTTGCAAAACAATGGAGAAAATAAAACAAATGTAGCCGTCCTTGTTTTTACCCAAAAAGTAGCAGTTGCCGGATGAGAGAATTGAAGCAACTAAAACAAAATCTAAACTAAAAAAATGTGTTGCAGGGTGTCGGGGCTACCGCCCCCTTTCAGGTGCCTCTCCTCCTCCCCCCTTGTTTACATAATGTAACCTCTTATTTATAGGAGTGAGTTAACCTAATTTCTAAAGAGAACACACTCCTAAATTTTAGATAACTACTAAATAACAAATTATAAAAAAATTAAAATTTCTAAAATTTTTATTCCTAAATATTTAGGAATATCTTCAATATATTTGTAAATTTTTCATGCTTCCAAATTTATCCACATTTTTCCTTCCTTTTTCTTCATGTCTCCTCCATCATTTATATTTTATCAATGATCACAAAACATAACAATTAGTAAAATATGCATTCAAAAATAAAAACAAAATTAATTATAAATATTACACCAATTTATATTCCATCAAATTCCCCCACACCAAGATAATACTTGTCCTCAAACATTCTTAACTCAAATAAAATTAAAATTACTCTAACAAACCTATTTTTCTTTTGAACTACTAAGCCAACATGTGTCATAAGAATCAAACTAGAAAAATAATCAAAATAACAAGTAATTCACAATATTTCGTACAAAAACAACTATTATAAATCCCAACAGCTCCCAATGAAATCAAAACTGCAAGATTCAATATTCTTCTCCAAGGGTTCACTCAAATTCACTCAAAAAAATGGGTAAAGAATATATCAATAACATTCAAATCAACATATTGAAATTGACATTATCATATGCTTGCAAATATATCAAATCTCCACTACTTAAAAATTTGAATTTCATGCATAAATCAAAAAGTCTTTCTTTTGGTTGTAACGTGGCTGGGTTAAAGGGTAGGACAAAGGGGTATAACGAGAGTTTAAAATGTACCGAGAATAATATGCAATTAACTGTACAATTTTTTGTACAATGAATACTTTCACCTCACACAAATAGCACACCAAAAATAAATGATTTCGCTATCCACATGTGCTCATAATAGCCAACAGTCACGAATACATAAAAATATTGACTTTTTTAATCAATGATCCATGACTGAAATGAAATTCTCAAAGATGTAGTATTTTTTTACCTTTTTTCGCTGCTGTTTTTTTTTCGTTTTTCATTTTTGTTTTCTCTTTTTTTTTTTTTATTTAATGAAGAACTTTTCAACACGAAAGATGAACAAATCAAACGTTTTCCTTCCTGATTATATGTAGCAAATATCATCTTCAAAACTCTAATCAATACATATCCCATGAGGCAATCATATAACTAATGTCATGCAATTAATTACATATATCCTTGGTACAAGGGTTGAAACGCAAGCCAAAATAGGGTTGTGGTGTTGTATTGAAGGGTTTTGAAAAAAAGAAAGGGTCTCAGACTCAAATTGGTTCACTAAGGGGATTATAAATCAAGAGTCGGGATTTTTACGAAAGTCAAAATGGGGTAAAACCTAGATACCTTTATTATTTCAATGCATAAAACTCTAAATGTGATCTCGAAAAGCATAACATTGCAAGTTCTAGAATAACCAATCCAAGTGCGATAATCACTCAGGAAGAAAAGAAATTCCGATTATAAAGAATGAATTTGCTCACTAGTTGGGCTCAAAACCTCACTTTTAAAAGGGGTTTGTGTCAAATCTTACATGTTTATCATTCAAAAAAAACTATTAAAGACATGAATAGTCATTACAAGTACAAAAATCATTGATACGAGTTATTTTTCATAAATTTCTAGCCAACCAAATAACACATATCAATTTAGAAAGTTCAAAAATTTTTAACTTTTCTCTCTTTTTTTGTCTTTTTTTTAATAAATAAAATGAAACAAAACTAAACCTATTGTAAGAAAACAAACAAACAAAAACATGAAATATCCTCCCACATCTAAATCATATATTGTCCCCAATGTACGCCAAATGAGAGAGAAAAAATAAAAATAAAAATAAATAACATTTATCCCAAATAAAATCAAAAATAAAAAATAAAGTGAGAACAAAACTTCCCTAAAATGGAGTGAGGAATGGAGGGTCAAATCCAATAAGTTTTGAATAAAAAATTATGGCAGCAGCAATGAACTCCTTCTTAGGGCGTGGACACGCTCTAACTCATGTGCAATTCTGGTCATTTGAGAATATTTGTAAAACTGGACAGCATTTGAGGCTTATTAAGGCGTGGGCACGCCTTAATGGCAGTGCATTTCTGGTCACCGAATTTTCTAGCATTTATTCACCTAAAAATCAAAATCAAATCTAAATCAAACCAAATAAATATGAAATAAAAAAACATAAAAGAAAATATTGGGTTGCTTCCCAACAAGCGCATTTGTTTAATGTCTTTGGCTCGACATTACCTCCTTGTTTCAATCTCGTTTCAACCTCGTTCATAGACCGGTCTGATCCATTTAGATTTTAACATACCTTGCATGAACTTTAATTTTGAATTGAAGTGAAGGATTTTATAACCTACCAATGATTATTTCCGGTGCAGGAGTTTGTCATCAAGAAATTTGTCCAATTGTGCAATCTTGTGTGTCACATTTTCTTTAAAAACAAAATTCAATTCATCTTGCACAAAATTATCATGAACAATGAATTCCACCATACTATCATGAAAAATAGATTTAAAATCATTTGGATACTTCGTAACATTAACAATATTAAAAGTATCACTTTTACCATCAAATTCAAGAGTTAGAATACCCAAATCCACATCAATTTTTGTCTTGACTTTTTTTATGAATGGTTTTGACACTTGCTTTATTACTTCTAAGAGAAAAATGTTGGATCCTTCTTTTGAAAAAGTTTCCAAAATCTCTTTCTCTTTCTCTTCTTTCGGTTGTGCCAATCTGCTAGAAAAAGGTGGTAAAATCAAAATTTTTGTTTTGAAAGTGTTGGGATCATTATTTACCTCCTTGGTGGATTCATTCGTTGTTGATGATTTCTCTATTTGCTCGATTTTCATATCTTCTTCGTCTTTTGATGAATTATCTTTCACTTCTTTTAATGAATTTTTCGATCGACTCATGGTTGCCATTAATTGTGACACTTGATTCTCTAAATTTTGGATGCTGACTCTTGTCTCTTGTTGAAATCGTTGGCTTTCTTACTGAATTAACAAATTGCTGTTAACCAAACTTTTGACGATCTCTTCTAGAGACGTACCTTGACTCGAAAAAGTTTGTTGAGACTGAAATTGAGATTGGACTTGTGGCTGTTGTTGTAATCCTTATTGCCAATTTCCATAATCAAAATATGATTCATTACACCATTCTCGATTATAGATGTTCGAATATGAGTTACCATAAAGAATAGGGCATTTATCTGTTGGATGATCTATTTTTGAACAAATTCCACAACTTTGTACCGGTTGTTTTTGTTGTACAACAAAATTTTCCATAAAAGATGTTAGTGCATCCAATTTTTGATCGATGGAAGAAAAACTTACCTCATTAACCTTCCTTGGAACATCTTGTCATATTCCAAACTGCTGAGGAGTATCAATATTAGGAAAGTCACTATAAAAAGTATCTTCATTAAAATCAATAAATAATAACTCTCTTAAAGTCTTTTGACCGGCCATATCTGAGTGTTTAAATCCTTTTCTTCTATATCGTTGAATCTTAATAAGTTCACTACAAAGATTAGTCCCCAAAAATAAAAAGAAAACAAAAATTAAAAAAAATAAATCAATTAACACCGTTCCTTGGCAACGACGCCAAAATTTAGTATATCGTCAAACAACCAAAAATAAATAAATCTACTTTCACAAAGATGAGTCCAGGATAAGTAGGGTTGAATCCACAGGGAACGGTGGATTTACTTCTTTTAAGGAAAATAAAATAAAATAAAAATATGGGGGGTTGGAGAATTAACTAAACTAATTAATCAAAAATAAAGAACTCAAAAATAAAAGAATAAAAACTAAGGTGAAATCAATTTTTTTAGTCAAAGGAATTATATCCACCTTGATTTTATGTGATTGATCATTGATTTATCTAAAAATTTCAACATCTATAAATAAATTGGTTATAGTCTTCGAAAAACGCCTAACGACCAACCTGTCCTTATTTCGTCAATAATTAAGAAAAACTTGTTAATTATTTCCCTAATCGAGAGTCAACCCTAGAGAAATTTTTAGGATTGAAAGTCCCAACAGCATAAGATTTAGAGAGACTCAATTTTAATTAACAAACGCACGACGGATTCATTTAAATTAAATTATTTAATCTCATGACGTGAATGTCATTTACCACTTCATTAAAACTAATAAACAATTACGGATTTACTGTTTTAATTAGTTATAAATTATTCTAAATCTATTAAATATTAGTCACTATTTAATAAACCCTAAAAAATTATGATCCATGAAACGCAGGAATTAAATAAATAACTATGAGATATTGATTTAATAAACCAATTAAATCTCATAATCATCAATTATTAAGGTTTCAATATCCTTCAACTAGAAAAAAATAAAATTAAAAAAGAAAACAGAAAAGAAAAACTCACAGAGATTTTATTCAACATTAAAGTTGCAAAACAATGGAGAAAATAAAACAAATGTAGTCGTCATTGTTTTTACCCAAAAAGTAGCAGTTGCTGGATGAGAGAATTGAAGCAACCAAAACAAAATCTAAACTAAAAAAATGTGTTGCAGGGTGCCGGGGCTGCCGCCCCCTTTCGGGTGCCTCTCCTCCTCTCCCCATTGTTTGCATAATGTAACCTCTTATTTATAAGAATGAGTTAACCTAATTTCTAAAGAGAACACTCTTCTAAATTTTACGTAACTACTAAATAACAAATTACAAGAGATTTGAAATTTCCAAAATTCTTATTCCCAAATATTTAGGAATATCTTCAATATATTTGTAAATTTTCCATGCTTTCAAATTTATCCTCATTTTTCCTTCCTTTTTCTTCATGTCTCCTCCATCATTCCTATTTTATGAATGATCACAAAACACAGTAATTAGTATAATATTCATTCAAAAATAAAACAAAATCAATTATAAATATTACACCAATTTATACCCCATTCTTCTTCTTCTTGTATTTCGTAGCTATCATCTTGCATGCTGCTCCAAACAATTGAAGCCACTGCCTTTGCATGCTAGTATTGATGTCTTTCTGAATTCTCTCCACAAAATCAACAAAAGGCCTGCTCTTTGCCTCAAATGCACGCAGATGCTTGTGAATGTCACAAACAATGATTACACAATGTGGATCCATGAAGTTGTCATCTACATTTACAACATCATCAATTGTTTCAAATTCTAGAAGTATCTCTTTCTTGCAGATATTACCTACCGTTTCCTTATTTTCAGAAATAAAAAAGTTGTTACATGCTTTCTTCTCAATGGAATTGATAGCTGAAATTTCATCATTAACTAGATACTTAACTTTTAAATTCTTCAAAGAATTACAAGTGGACATGGTCTTGTCCAAGAAAACTGAACCATCATCAAATCTTCTTGGAGAAATATCCATAATACTTGAAGGAGTAGTTGGTTTTCTTTCATTTTTCTTCATAAATGCGGAGACATATAATTTCCTTCCTTCAAGCATAGTGCCATGGAGAGACTTGATTGCAGCATGAGCAGATTCCTCTGATTCAAATTGGACAAAACCAAACTCTTTACTCCTTCCATTTTCCTCAACAATCTTGCAAGAAAGTATAGTTCCGAATTTGTAGAAAATGCTCTACAAACAACCACTATTCACCAAGGGTCTAGATTCTTGACAAAGAGATTGGTCACTCCATTGAATATGAGAAGTTCAATTTTTGGATACTTCGGCAAGAACCCCAAATTATTATAATCTTTCATAACAGGTGGTGCCCCTATTTCTCCTCTGATCCTTACTAGGGTAGGCAGTATTCGTAATTTCATCATTCTTTCCATTTATTGTTCTTCACCCTTATCCTTGTTCATCAATCTTAGAATGGTATTGAATCGACTGTCTGTGCTGACCATGAAGGCTTCCCATCTCTGGGATTGTTCATTCATCCATTGAAGGAATTCCTCTAATTGTCTGTCGACTTGGAGTCGATGTTCTTTGGCCTCATTTGCCCATTCTTGCATTTTGGTTTTATACCTTTTGAGTTGTTTTTTAATGATCTCCTGATGAGTATCCTCCACCATTGATTCTCTCTTGGACTAAGGATTGATTGCTTTGATACCATATTTATTACAAACTTAATCCTCAAATTGATGAAAAATGACTGTCATTGTTATTTCAAAAAATGGAAGACAAAACAGAGTAACCAAAATACAAGGAATTGTGAAGGTGGTTCTATGGTTGCTGTAGAAATGGGTTGTAGAAGAGAGAGTAGAGAAAGAGAAGAGAATTGAGTGAGAGAGAAGTAGAGAGAAGGAGAGGGGTTAAGAGAGAGAGAGAGAGAGGGAAGCAAAAATAGAGGAGAAAGAAGAATTACTTTTTATTCATCGTCTGTCCAGTTCTTCTTCTGTTATAAGTATTTAAATTTGTTATTTAACTAACTCCTAAGGGATTAAACTATTTCAATTAATTAATTTTAACAATCTAATCAACAACTTATGATAACTAACTAAATTAATTTTTAAATTGTTGTTAATTTTAAAATTTAGTAATTATTTGAATGCGTTGTTACACACTCGAATCTTGGCTTGAGGTCAAGTTTTCAAGCGAGATCGTATTCACTGGCAATATGATACTATTTACGTAAATAGTATATATCTAGTCTTCAAGACACGTAATAAGGATACTGAATTTAGGATTTTTTTGTATGGTTGTTTTATTTTTTTTTTTCTTCCGTGCCAAAAACGAACGTCTCGCCAAAGTTGCATGGTCAGAGCTATCTAATGTCAATTGATTTGAACGACGGCGAAGTACGAAAGCCCTCACAACGAAGTCAGTCCGTGGTCTCTTCCTCTGCAGCATTCGATTCAACTCAGGTGCTCTCTCTCTCTCTCTCTCATCATAAACCCCATAATGGGTTTCTATTTCATTGCTTTAACGTGAGTTTAGTGAAGATTGTAGTATCTGCTTTTACTTTACGGGCAACTTTTATAGTTTGATTAGTCATAAGGATTTGAGTGATGAAACTAAAGATTTGATGATTGGTTGGGTTTTTGAAGCTTGTTTCCATTCTTTCTTGATATTGAGTCTCGTGTTTGTACAACTATAAGACCCGTGCGTCCGTCCGTTTGTGTTTGTGTTTGTGTTTTTGTTTGCGTAATAAGTGGACGGGAGGTGTTTGATAAAAGGTCCGAACCAAGGGCAGAGTTGCCCGCCCCATTTTTTTTTTTAAATAAAAAAATCAATAATTTTAAAAATTTTGCCCTAAATTATGTTCGCCAAAAAGAAAGGCAATCTCAACTCCCATTAAAGGTAGCCGATCGGTTCATCTCAATGGACCATTAGCCTTGATTGACAACCACCACCACCGATCCAATATTACAAAAAGGCAAATTCTGGTTGACAATGTGCCTGTTTTCTCCCTTTACAAGGAACAAAAGCATCTCACCCTTTCATCGTTTTCAAAGGGAAGGAAAATAAGAGAGAAAGACAAGCTCAACTCGCATAAAAGGAAGCTGATTTCCTTAAACAGATGACCCTTTTGCTGGTTGTTTCACTTTAGGTTTGTTTTTCGGCAGAAAAAAACCTGTTGTTTTCTCCTCGTTGTTCATTGTGAAACACCGTATGGAATGCTGGTTTCCTGTTTGGGGTTTTTCCATTTTCTGTGATATCTCATTTGTTATCTCTGTGTTTCTATTATGTTTGAAGGTTCTCTCTCTCTCTCACACACACACACATCTAAACAGTAAACCTCTCCCTTTCACAAAAATAACACTGGTGGTATTCCCGCCCTTTCTTCAATCACTTGCGTTTTCTTCTTCAGGTTTTCTCCCCTCAGTAGGTATTATTATTATTATTTCTCTTCTTTGCTTTTTATTATGAATTGTGTTCTATTGAGCCAAGAGAACGCAATTTCTTTTGTGTGCACGCGCGCATGTGTATTCTATTGTCCCTGTTACTCAACTGTCTTTTTCGAACCCCAATTCTTTAGTGTAAGCTGTAATTCTTTTGGTACTGTGTGTTTACTTCATTGAATGGGGAAGGGTGTATGTGGTTAATCTAATGTGAAGATACTACACTAGCATACAGCAGCAGTAAAACATGTATTTGATGAATTAAATGACTGTTTTCCCATCATTATTGATGTTAGATAGTGAGCTTGGAGTTGTATTGTTGATTTCATTGTTGTTACCTCTGCAATCTCTTCACTTATTTTAATATTTTAAATTAAATGAGCTTTTTTGTATGTATTTGTTGCTTTATCTTGAATTTTGGGATTTGAAGGAATAGCGCTATAATACACCACGTAGTTTGAACCAGAAATTACAAAGTGAATGAGAATTTTGACATTTACTAAGTTATTATGCTAATCTGTTAATTTTTTTTTTTTTTTTTGCTCTGTAAGTGTGTTTTTTTTCCCTGATGGTTTTGCGTTGAGTTTTCAATTTTTTTAGTGGGGCGCATTGGAATTTAACAAAAGCAAATATATTTCAAATTTATTAAACATTTGTCAACACAGATTTTATTTTTGAAAAAGTTTGTGACTTTTGTATATATAACTTAAAAAAAAATGGTGATTCCAATTCAATATTATCAAATCTTTTCTTAGGTTTGATTAGGGGCAATTATGATCTAAGAATGCAATGGTTCTAACTGACTTGGGAATTTTAGAAGAAACGCATGCGAACAGGAATGAGTCGGGGACAGGAGTGTGCCACCAACTGGTGTATATTGGTCAAAAGAAATGATATTGTAGTATGCTAAAAAGGAATCGTGGGCATTATTGTTGGGACAGTGAGGGAGTGAGTTTGATGGCAATGGAGGAAAAGTCACCTTTGGCATTGTAGGCAAGGTTAGAACTGAATTGGCATTTAGGTTATTCGAATTAGTGGCTATATTGGTTTTGGACTCAGTTATCTCTGTCTCAACCGTCAGAAATATGTTGGAAAACCGAACATATCGAGTACCACTTTGGGAGTAGTATTGCTCATTCAACATCTAATCCTGTAAGTATTTAGTTACACTAATGAGGTAATTCCCTTATTAATCAATCTAGTTTGCCTGATTGAGCATTCTGATTTTGATGGGGTAGACAATGTTTAGTGAGGATCATATATATATATATATATATATATATTTGTTTGGGATATTTGACCACTGGTATCTAGAAACCTAAGTAATTTGGTTCGAGCAGCGATGGGTTCCAATTTAGGTGTTGACTCTCCCGACATCCGTTTTTCCATTTCCAAAAGTTGAACTTGAGATCTTTATTAAGAGAGTTTAGTGTCCTGCCACTAGATCCAAGGACTTTGGTTCATATAATGTCTAATGACAAACAAGGAAGTAGTTTATACTAATGAAATTTCTTCTATCTTTTTTAGTGTTTGTTGTAATGTGTGTATATTTCCTCTTCAATCATTTCTATTTTTAACTTGGAAAAGGCTTAAGTCCTTTTTTGGGATTTGAAGTATCGCCAAAAATCACTTTTGTCTTCTCATCTTTCAAAAGCAATCTCCTGTCAGTCAAACCTATGTGGTCATTAACTAGCAATGTGGTATTGCCATGTTCTTAAAAGAAGGTTGACGTGGAATAATCCCATCATTAATACATTGACATGGAATTTTCATGTCAATTAAAATTGAACTATAAAACTTTTCATGAATTACAATTTGTTAATTATAATCTTTAAAAGAAAAATCATTTGGCTTGTTAATTAATTGTAATGAAAGCAAAAGTAATAATTTTTGTAACTAGGGAAATGTTACAATAATAACATACCTAGAATATGGAGGCATATGTGGAGGTGGTACCATAGGCAGTGGAGGATATCCCATTGGTGTGTATTGGAGTTCATGAACTGCAATGCTATTATTGACATGATGGCAATAAGCTGAGGAACAGATATATATAACAAAAGAATGCATAGAAAAAGCTATAGTTTGAAAGGACTAGGAGTTCTTGTTGTTCTAGTTTCATTTGAATGTTGGTGGATTTCCATTTATTGTTTGCAAGTGAAGAATATATGGCCTTTCTGGAAATTTATAAGGAAACCTAGGATGACAATTGACTTGGGGTTGAGGGAATTGTGAAGAAGTAATTGACCTGGGGATTTAGTAAAAAACTTACAATACTGGGATTGACACGTGCAGTATCATCTGTTCAAAACTTATAAAACTACAAATGAGTAATTGAACAAACATTCTACCAAGAAGGCGTGTGATAGGATTGTTTATTTGCTTCATCTGTAGATTTTGCTGGAGTGGTGAAACTATAGTTTTGACCTGTAACTTTTGCTTCTTTACAAGTGTCTAGTTTACATATAAAGCTTTGAGGCTTCCTTCCTTTGGAACAATGACATGATGTTTTTTGGGGGTATGCTGCATAAGAGTTGTTCAAAATTGATTCCAAAAACCCAGTTTATTATCCCAGAATTTTATAGAATGCCTGACATGAGGCCATTGGCTTATCTCTCTGCTACTGCAATTTATCCCAGTTTCTTCATAGCTGAAAGACTTTGTAATTGTACAATGAGCCTACTATATATATTTTGATAGCCTCCAAAGAGAAATACTTCTTTGCTCTCTGTGCTCTGCTCCCACCATGCCTGTTAAATTTTTTCAACTGATTTGAAAACCATAAGCTTGGATTTAAGAATATCCCTCTGATCGTCTTGTGATATAAGGAGCAATTAATTTTTCTGGTGCTCAAGCTTGAGCCTGGATACTTACTACTGCCACTTCAAAACCGATTATTGACTTTTGCATATAGAAGTTAAGTCTAGCAAGAATATTGAGACAAATTGACAAAAAAGATACATATTTCTATGAATGTCCTAATAAGAATGTGGTTTGCTGGATGACTATTATTAGTGGATATTGCTAGAACGGTCTGATTGAAGAAGCTTGTGAAGTGTTTGATTCAATGTGCAACTTGTACTGATGTTTCTTATGGTGCTATGATTTCTGGGTATGCTTGGAATCAATGTGTCAATGAGGCAATAGGTCTGTTTCGCAATCTGAAGAGTTGTCAAAACATTAAACCCAATGGTTCTCTTTTGGCTAGTGTTCGTAGTGCGTCTGCCATTGTGGGTGCTTTTGAAGAAGGGAAACGGAATCATAATTATATTATTGAGCCAATTTCAGAAATGAGCTTAAGACTGGCACTGTAGGAATGGATTTTTAGTCAAAGTGTGGGTATGTAGTGATGGCATACGAAGTTTTTAACGAAATGCCTTGTGTAGCAGCTTGGAGTGCTATGATCTTTGGATTGGCATTTAATGGGAATGATGACTTGGGGCTTGAACTTTTTCAAAGGATGGAAATGGTAGGACCCAGACTTTAATGCTCTGAGTTTTGTTGATATTCTTACTGCCTTTGATCATAAAGAGTTGCTTAAAGAAATGTGGAGTATATTTTACAAATGAGTAAAGTATATAGCATTTTGCCAACAATTGAGCTTTATGGTTGCATGGTTGATCTCTTGGCTCAGGTAGGACGGGTCAAAATTGACAAATTTTATGCCAGTGGAATCAGATGGTGCAATATGAGGGTCTTTGTTTAACGGTTGCCTTTTGCATGGGCATGCAGAGTTGGGGAGAGGTTAGGACAGCTTTCGATCCAAATGGAACATGAACATAGTGGAAGGTATGTCCTTCTGGTGAACATGCATGCCACCGTTTCTAGCCAGAACAGTGTGGTGAGGCTCAGGAAGATGATGATAGAGAGAAAACTTGTTAGAGGTCCTGGTTGTAATTGCATTGAGATTGATGGACATGTCCACAGGTTTCTAGCGGGTGATAAATCCCATCCTCAATGGAGTTATGTATATAGAATCTTGGATCAATTTTACAATAAGCCTGAGTCATGTTAAATATGAGATGATAAGCATGATTAGCTTTATCAGAGAAGGAAATTTTAGATGAAGATTGTCGAATGTAGGTCAAAGCATCAAGATCTGCATCTTGATCCTTGGTCTCTGAAGAAGAATACTGATGTCTGACTTAATTATTTGAAGCAATGAGTGGATTTTGTAAAGTCAAACAGGACTTCCAACTGGTAGCTTGTCATGACTATCTGGAAGACAGAAAGAAACTATTACTAATGTAAGGATTTCTAATATTTGCTGGCGATGGAACGATAATGCCTGAAAGATGATCTGGCTTTTCACATGTAACATCAGCAGATACTGAAGATCAAGCAACCTGTCAACTGCAGTGCTGCTTCTCTGTTGCAGGTACTCAGATGGGTTATGCTGGGAGTGTACTAGATAAGCAGTTGACAGACCCTAATGCCCAGTGAGCTAATAGTTTTAAGCTAAAGCTAGTTCTTTGGTTGAGCCACATGGTCATGTAAATGTATACATTTGTGCATCATTTACCTATGGTTCAAGTTGATCCATTAGTTGGAGTCCTGCCTCTTTTCAATACTCATTATCATAGTTAGACTGCTTGTTCCCTTTGGTGTTATTTGGCATCTAAATACAGGTATATTGCTTAAACTGTTACGAGTGGAGGAAAATGAGCTTATAAGATTTACCATAGCTGTCATAAGTGATTTGATTATGTTCAAATATCCATGCACTTTTCTTCCTTGTGATTAGATATTTTATTTTAACTTGTTCTACTGTTTCTGTGTTCAATAAGTAGGTGGGTAGAAAATGCCGTTGGGACTAATATTAGGCTTAGCAAGAACATTTAGGAGAAAAAGAACTTCTTCACTTGACATTCTCTCTTCAAAGCGGGCACCAAGAAATTATTATAAGGGGAAAAATTGCAAGCCAACTGGTTTCCACACTCGCAAAGGTTTGTTACTGTATTCCATGATGCATCCTTTAGTACATTTGCAGGTCATATAGAAATTACTTTTTAACATCTGAGTTCAAATTTAGTTTGAGATCTGGATAATAGCCTTATTTGAGTGGTGGAGCTTCAATAAAACATATATTCTGATTCTATGCGAGTAAAGAAACAATTACATACATACAACAACAACAACAATCAGAGTTTTAATCCCAACAATTGGGGTTAGTTTTGGAGTAGATGTATATGTACACAGTCTTTCTCTTGCATTTTTGCAAAGAGACTGTTTCCACGCCTCGAACTCGTAGCAACTCAATCATTGCACCAAGGTTCGTCCAAAAGAAATTTTTTCACTTCGAAACATAAATTGACATAATTTATGAATTTTCATTTGAGGAATTGTACTTTTTCTTTTGATTTGTCTATAAGCTGATATCATTGGCAAATATATGTCTGTGAGTTGGTAGTAAGATTTGGAACCTATTAGGTAATGAAATAGGAGATAATTGATGTAGGGAACTCCTTATCATTGTTGTCATACATACATTAACTTGAATTTATTCTTCAATTGTGTTATAGCATTATCATTAGTGATTCATATTTCTCTCAAAACATACATTAGTGTGCATGAAAGAATTGGTTTTGATAGGTTAAAAGAAAAAAATTTTCCATATGGTAAATGCAAAAGTGATAATGGTGGTAGAAGAGGTTCTTGAATGGATGTAAAGCTTGTCCTGTGTGCGTCTTAGGAGCATCAGCTTGTATTGATGGGCCATTGAATTCTAATTCCCCTATCTCGGGTGGTGAATGCCTCATTTTTGATGTGGCTGCTTAATTGTGGATGGTGGTTGGGATGGAATGATTGATGATGTTTTATGTGTTTTATAAATACATATATGTATACGTATATGTAACGTGTGTATTATCATTTATAATTTATCTGGCTACATATTATTGTTCATAATGGACTAAATCTCAATGCAGGTGGGTATGTTGTAGTAAATGAGAAACTGCCAAACTATGTAGTCCCTGATTTGACAGACTTTAAGGTACCTTTTTCCCTCCAATCTACTTGCTCTTGAAAGATACGAGTTAAAAAAGGTTCTGTTCAGCATAAATTGGTGCATTTTCTTGATAATTTGTTTGGGCCTTAATTGAGAATTTGGAACAGTATTTATCATTTTGTTACTTGATTTTATACCCTCCTCACAAGATGAAAAGTAATATGTTGGGTATATGGATTTGTGCATGGATTCTCAAAGAGGTTAGTGCAATATATGATTGTTTTTCTCAAGTCCCTGGTTTCTATATGCCTCTTGTCCTAGCCTATAAAGCATGGGCACTTTAAACTGGAAGTCTTTGTACGGGTTTGATGTTGGACACAACTCACCAAATACATATCTAGTGTAATGTAGCACGGACATATCCTGAAAGAGCACATTTTGAAATGCTCTAAAGCACTGCACATAATAATTATTACGAAAAATAGAATGTTTATATGGTTTATGTATTTATGAGTCTCTCATTCAAAATTAGATTGTAATAACTATTAAATTGTAATAACTATGATATTGAAATATATAAATCACTTATGTGCCAGTTTTGCAATATTTACAGAAAAATTTATTGATGCTATTTGAATAACAAACATATATGCATAACATTATAATCTCTCTGTATATTTATGTTTGTTGAATATTGATATCTTGGAATTTTCCCATGTGAAACTTCCAAAACACGTGATATAGACATACAAAATATACTCCCTATATTAATATCTACTGGAGATTGGTATCTGTGAATTTTGCCATGTGGAACTTGAGAAACACATAATACATGCATAAATGTATTACTCCCTCCCTGTATTTATGTTTATTGAAAATTGATATCCATGAATTTTCCCGTGTAAAACTTGAGAAACATATTTCTTTTAACCCTTTGGAAATTCTAATAGAATCGGTAGTTTGAGACCAAAAGCCAGAAGAAAATTTATTTCGGGAGTGATTCTTAAAGATCTATTATCTACCTCTGACTAAAACCCTGAATTGCGATAATTCAAGAAGGTGGTCCTGACTTTCTTTGTCTCTACTAATTATTGAGATGCTTTGGCCAAGTCCAAGTCAAATTGCAACTATTCAGACTTCAAATTACTTCTTGGGATGATGCTATTCCAATTACCAATTCCACAAATCCAAATGCTCAATCTCATGCTTGAGCTAGACGATTGTCGTAGTCAAATTCAGAGTACTCAGAATCTTGCGAAAAGTCTAATGAAAATTTTAATAAATGGCACATAGAGAATTCTTTGTTGTCTTTTAAGATCCATACAAAGTGTGATGAATTTTTATTTTTATTTTTATTTTTATTTTTTTTTTCCATTTTTTATATTGGATGTGTTTCTCTCTTTTCCTGTCTAGCAGGGACAGATCTCATTGCTTATTTCTTCTGAACATGCCAATCTGGAAATCCACGTGGGGACTTTAGTAGCCAAACTCTGGAACTTGATTCATTTCTTTAATGTTGTTAGATACTTTGTTCTGTTTAATTCATGAAGTACTTGACTTAATTCATGGACAACATTTGCTTGCTCAGTTTCTTCATTTCCTTCTCCCCCAAACTTTCCTTTTAGTTTATTCACCCAACTGTAGCCAATTGATATTTGTGTCTGATTTGTCCCCCCCCCCCCCCCAAAAAAAAAAAAAAAAACAGCTGAAGCCCTATGTCTCACAATGCCCCATTGAAGCTAAAACAACAGCCGAGGCAACTGATGCAGCAAAATAAGTGAATTGGTCTTTGATCCAGTTGACGTGTGTAACTTTTGTTCCGAGGATATTTGCACCAAATGCAGATAGATCTGTACACGGGCAGCAGCAGTCTGAACCGTAACCAAAATTTGTAGCATCCAAATGCTTCTACACACTTGGATGATTATTATTATTATTATTATTATTTTCCCTTTCTGGGATAGTATTTAATTAAATTTACCTGTGTTTTTATTCTTTCCAAGTTTCTTGGTATTTGCGTTGGAGTTCTTACTCAAATCAGCAACCATGGCAGCCCCTGCAGGTTAATTTTATGATGCTAACATGTTACAAAATTAAGCAATGGAGAAAGTTTAATAACTTGGGCTTTACTTAATACGCTTGGTTTTTTAGCAAAAGAAAAAATTAATTGCGCCCCACGTCTCAAAACGTGGGGGTGTGAATGTATATATTAATACTATATATATATATCATGGGGATGTGTGTAGTTATAGATTTTTATGATCATTTTTCTATGTACCTTTTTTTTTTCTTTCTAAAGCTTTCTTTTTAACACATCTGTTCATAATGTTTTGTGCCACATATTCATTTTTTTTTTTTTTTTTTTTTTTTTTTTTTATATCTGTGGTTTTTTTTTTATTTTTTTTTTTTTTTTTTTTTTTTTTTTTTTTTTTTTTAAAAAATTTTTTTTAAAAAAGAGGGGGTGATTAAATGCTGAGATGCTGAATATATAAATATATAATTAGTCCCAAAAAAAAAATTAAAATTGGGGATATTTTGGATTTTTTTTCGAATTGCATAACTTGAGGTTTTTAACCTTTCAAAGTTTTACAAATTTAATTTTAACAATCAATAATAAACTTGGCATCAAAATTTCAATTATTTATGCAATGTATTATCCGTTTTTTATTTATAATGTTTGTAAAAATTTCATTTCAAGAGTCATGTTTAGTACAATTTATGTATGGCTCAGAAATATATATTTTATAATGGCAGAAGACTCGAGAAAAGTTTTCAAGGTGAATAATTATACATATATTTCCTTTTCACCTTTCTTTTTAAAAAAAAAGGGGCAACTTTAAACAAAAAATAAAAAAATATATATTTTAATTTCTGGTAATAAGAATCTATATGTCGGCACAATAGCCAAATTTAGGAGTCGAGCAATATTACACGTGTCCAAAATTTGGATTGAAATTCTAAAATTTGTTATGTTATAATTTATTTGGATAATAAATTTCCTCGTATACCCTTTGATCAATCAAATTATTCTACATCAATCAGGACTCATTCGATTGATAGGCCAGTGTTTGCTTGTCCGATCAGGGCGATTACTTTTACTTGGTGAATTACGTTCAGTTGGCGGGACGACTAAGACCCTATCGTTCGGTAGACCCGGGCGACTGAGACCCCTTGGTAGACTGATCTGGGCGGCTACGGTCTTTCGGTAGATTGTCGTGGTGACCGTTAGATACTGGTTGGCAGGCGTTCTTTGTGGGTTTCTTGAGAATTGACATTTTTGGTTTGGGCTTTTGGGTCTATCCCATCATTTGTCCCCAACTCATGACTTTCTTGGTAAGAAAACGTCATGAGTAGAGATCTACGAGGTGTGTTTGATACGTCACGGGAACATAGGGACGCTAGACTCGTGCTAAACCATTCTTTTGTGCCACGAATATAAGTGTGTCTCATTGGAAGTGATTTCCTCCTGGGGAATTGGAGACGATTTATTTCCCCATTTATGTCAAAATATCGCTTCTGATCCGTTTTATCTGCCCTGAATTAATTAGGACATACTCTTCCACTGCTATAAGTAGTCATGAGAGGTGCTCATTCTTTTTCATGAATGATTGAGTCTTTTCTTCTTTGTGGGGGGTTTTGTTCGGGATGGCTCGTCTTCATGAATTACTTCATGAGGTGTTCTGGGTATACGAAGTTCTATGGTTTGAGAAATTTCTACTGGAGTGAGATCTCATTAAGAAAGGGGACTATTGGACGGAGATCTCATTACATCTGTTATAGTTAGGCAGGTACCGTGAGGTCGTCCATTGCCAAGATGGGTGCGTTCTTGTACCGCTTTGCGTGATCCGTTCTGGTTCCGTCCCCACCATCTAATTACGGTGGGGATACCTCTCGACCGTTTTTTGGATAGGTAGATCTGGCCCGGGTTGCGTCGGAGGTGACAAAACTTGGGTTCGCATTCTCTTGTTCCTAGCGCTACATTTTTATACTCTCCAGTGTAGGAATTGTGTTCTTCCTCTTCAGGTGAATCTCGCGATATATTTTTCTTTATGTAACCAGCCAGACTTAGTAGCTTATGTACTTGTTCATGTTCCCAGATATATTTCTCTCATAAGAATGAATAAAAGGTTGTATTTTACTTACTTGAGTCTCGCTTCTGTTTGCCTTTCGGATCTTTTGTATGGCGATATGAACTTTCTGTTAGAATGGATCTGCTCTCAACCTTAGGCTTCATGATGAGATGTTTGAGTGATATCAGACCACCGGATGTTCGACCCGTTGGATTCGTGAGTTATATCTTCTCGTTCGGAGAAGATCTTTGTGCGGTTCATATGATAGGAGCCTGGCGACTGAGACCCTTCGAACGAGAAAATTTTTAAGCTGTGGGCCGCGTCCATCTATCCGGGGAGTTACATCCCCTATTGATGACTCGTACGAACGATAGGAACTGAACAACTAATGCCATTCGAATGATAGAAAATTTTTAAGTTGTGGGCCACGTTTACCCGTTCGGGGAGTTACATCCTCTATTGACGACACGTACGAATGATAGAAATTGAGCGACTAAGACTTTTCGAACGATAGAAAATTTTTAAGTTGTGGGTCGCGACCACCCGTACGGGGAGTTACATTCCATATTGACGACGCGTACGAACGATAGGAATTGGGCAACTAAAACCCTTCGAATGATAGAAAATTTTTAAGTTGTGGGTTGCGTCCACCCATCCGGGGAGTTATATCCCCTATTGACGACGCGTACGAATGATGGGAATTGGGCGACTAAAACCCTTCGAACGATAGAAAATTTTAAGTTGTAGGCGGCGTCGACCCATCCTGGGAGTTACATCCTCTATTAACGAAGCGTACGAACGATAGGAATTGGGTGACTAAAACCCTTCGAACGATAGAAAATTTTTAAGTTGTAGGCCACGTCTACCCGTTCGGAGAGTTACATCCCCTATTAACGACGCGTATAAACGATAGAAACTCTCATGTCTATGAGAGAACTCTGAAATTCACTGGTAGTGTATGTGCAGGTTCTCTGAGTTTCAGGTTCTAGGTACTGCCAATCCGTCTAGATTGTCGAGTCGATAAGTTCTCGGTCGAACTATGAAACGCACCTGATAGGGACCTTTCCAGTTAGGGGCAAGTTTGCTCCCGAGCTGAGGCTGACCGGTAGCCTCCACCTTCCTTAGTACCAGTTGGTCGGGTCTGAACGTTCGGTTTTGGACTCTTCGGTTGTGATATCGTATCGTCTGTTGTTGATAAGCCGTTGTACGTGTCGATGCGGACTCTCGTAGTTCTGGAAACAAGTCCAATTTTTCTCGTAGGACACGTTTATTTTGTCCAGCGTCGTACTGGTCTATCCGAAGTGAGTGAATACCTATCTCCACAGGTATGACCGCATCACTTCCGTAAGTTAGATTGAACGGTGTTTCTCCCATTACTCTTCGGGGGTGGTGTGATATGACCAAAGGATTCCATAAAATTCTTCAACCCACTGCCTCTTGGCGTGATTCAGCATCATCTTCAATCCCTGCAGATTGTTCGGTTGGTTATTTCAGCTAGCCCGTTGGTTTGTGGATGAGCGACCGATGAAAATCGATGCTGAATTTCAAGTTTCCCGTAGAATTTTCGGAAGTATTGGTTATCAAACTGCTTTCCATTATCCGTGATGAGAACGCATGGTATGCCGAACCGAGTGATGATGTGGGTCCATACAAAGGACTGAACTTTGGCCACCGTGATTTGGGCTAGGGGCTCTGCTTCCACCCACTTAGTGAAGTAGTCGATTGCTACTATAAAAAAATTTTGTTGTCCTGTGGTTGGGGGGAACAGTCCGAGGATATCCATGCCCCATTGAGCAAACGACCAAGGGCTAGATATAGGGCTAAGCTCGGTAGAGGGTTGCCGAGGTACCGAGAAGAAGCTCTGGCATTTGTTGCATCGTTTGATGAAATTGTTAGAATCGGTCTTCATAGTTGGCCAGTAGTACCCTTGACGAAGGGCTTTGTATACCAGGTTATGAGCGCCTAGATAATTGTCATAGATTCCTTCGTGGATCTCTTGGAGGACATAGTCCCCTTCTTCAGGAATTAAACATCGCAGATACGAGTGAGTGAATGACTTTCGGTAGAGGAACCCATCAACTATAGCGTAGTGTGCTGCCTTTCGCTTCAGTTTCATCGCTTCCCCCGGGGATTCTGATAGGTGATCGTGCTTTAGGTACTCTTCTATGGGATCCTCCCAACTAGGTGACCGGTCGATAAGAAGAGCCTCTTTGGGCTCGTTGATATTGGGATATAATAGACTCTCAATGTATATCGTTCGACTAAAAGCAACCGAATCAGAGCTAGCCAACTTCGATAGAGTGTCAGCTCGCGCATTTTCCGAGCGAGGGATTTGTTGGATGTTAACCTTGCCCAACTGGTCCATAGTCTCGCGCAACTTGCTCAAATACTTAGCCATGACCGGGTTTCTGGTTTCATAAACCCCTTCGATTTGTTTCCCGACAAATTGGCTGCTGTAAACACCCTAACATTTCGTGCTCCCATGTCGGTGGTGATCCGAAGGCCTGTTAGTAAGGTCTCGTACTCTGCTTAGTTGTTGGTGGTTTGGAAGTCGAAGCGAAGGACATATTTTGCTTTAAAATCATTCGGTCCCACTAATATGACCCCGACGTCACTTCTCGAGGAATTTGATGACCCGTCGACATGGATGGTCCATTCTGGAGTCAGCCTTTCTTCTTGATGGTTAAGAGGTTGTTCAGATACTGTGGGCAAAGTACATTTGAGAATGAAATCGGCCAGTGTTTGGCCCTTTATTGCTGGTTGCGGTCCATATTAGATGTCAAACTCGCCAAGTTCCACACTCCATTTGATGAGCCGCCCAGACGTGTCCCTCTTTTGGAGGATTTGTTTCAATGGTTGGTCGGTGAGCACCACAATAGTATGGGCCTAGAAATATGGTCGAAGACGCCTCGCTGAAACGACCAAGGCATAGGCCATCTTCTATATTGGCCGGTAGTTAATCTCGGATTCTTTCAATATCCTACTGATGTAATAGACTGGTTTTTGAGCAGCGAATTCCTATCTCACCATCACGGAGCAGAGTGCTCGCTCAGAGATGGCTAAATACAGGTAGAGTTCCTCCCCGAGGACAGGTCGCGAAAGCAACGACGGTTGCATCAGATATTCTTTTAGCCGTTCGAAGGCTGATTGGCATTCGGGCGTCCATTCAAACCGTCGTGACCTCTTCAACATGTCAAATATGAGCTTGTATTTCTCGTCCACTTTGGACATGAATCAGCTTAGAGCCGTTATTCGACTGATCAGACGTTGCACTTCTTTGAGGGTCTGTGGAGGCGCCATGTCTAATATTGCTTGTATTTTTTCGGAATTGGTTTCTATTCCTCGGTCAGTGATCATGAAACCCAGAAACTTTCAAAAAGCGATCCCAAATGTACACTTTATTGGGTTCAGCCACATATTGTATCGTTCCAGAGTCCGGAAGGTTTCTTCAAGATCCGCAACATGAGTTTTTGCGGTAACGCTTTTCACGAGTATGTCATCAACGTAAGTTTCGACATTCCTGCCTAATTGGTTTCTGAAGACCGTATTGACTAGCCATTGGAAAGTTGCTCCAGCATTCTTTAAGCCAAAAGGTATGACTCGGTAACAGTATGTGCCGAACTCAGTGATGAAACTGGTTTTTTCTTAATTCTCAGGTGCCATCCTGATCTAATTGTAGCCAGCGTAGACGTCCATAAAACTCAAAAGCTGGTGTCTTGAGGAATTATTTATGATTTTGTCGATGTTGAGGAGTGGATAACTATCCTTTGGATAGGCCTTGTTGAGATCGGTGAAATCCACACACATCCTCCACTTATCGTTAGCCTGTTTTACCAAGACTACAATAGCCAGTCATTTGGGATATTTGACTTTCCGGATGAATCCAGCCGTCAATAACTTCTGAACCTCTTCTTGGATGGCACGCTGGCATTCGAGGATAAATACCCTATTCTTCTGCCTAACCGGTTTGAAGTCGGGATTGATAGTTAATTAATGGGCTATGACCAACGGATCTATACCGGGCATGTCTTCTGGAGTCCAGACGAAGACTTTTGAGTGTTACTGCAGACAGGTGACTAAGGCCTCTGGTAAGAAAGGTGATAGGTTGGATCCTATTCGAACCGTTTGACTGGGGTCATTTGTCAAAGGGACCTTGACCTTTTTTTTCGTCTAGTTTAGGCTTGGCTTTCGGCTCAGTGCCTTATCTGGGCTCCAGAGCGTCGACCGGAAAACTTTCTTGTGCGTCCTGTGTCGTGAAGAGGATATAGGGATCAGGGTCACTCCGTATGGTGGTGACCCCTTATGATGTTCAAAATTTCACCTTCATGTGCCTCATGCTCGATTGTGTCTCTAGGTCATCCTTGTTGGGCCTGCCGAGAATGACGTTGTAGGGAGAGTAAAGCTTCACCATATGGAATAGGACTGGAGCGGTCGCGTGATTAAGGGATCTTCCGAAAGTCACAGGAAGGTAGATGTTACCTTCTAGGTAAGTGGACTCGTCTGAAAGCCCTCGGAGAGACCCGGTAGATGGCAGGAGTCGAGATGGATTGAAACCCATCCTACAGAAGGCGTCTCAAGTGAGGAGATCACAATCGGCCCCCTTATCAACGAAGACCATTTTTACAGTGTAGGAGTCTATTTTAAAGGTGATAACAATAGGGTCGTCGCGACAAAAATCTACCTCCGTTGGGAGGTCGTCATCATCGAAACCTATGACTGATATTCTTCTCTTGGCGGGTACTGTGTTGGGGGTGATCGTGGTGGACATCATTGTGAGCTTTAGGGTATAATTATCAAGATAACAGAAGTTTCTCTAGTCTGTTTTCCCACAGACAGCGTCAATCTATTGGAGGTGAGTTATGACTCCATAGATACCGGTTCTTTCTTCACTCGAGCAGTAGGCGTTAATGGATGGAAACACCTGCAGAAACCGCCGGAGGATGCTCTGACAGGAAGACTCCGACGCTCAAGTCAGAAAGAGCGGTTTTCGTATGAATGGAAAACAGACCGAGAGTTGAGGGAAAATTGTTACCTGTGAATAGTGTGTCCCAAGTGTTAGGCCAAGAGAGCGTATCTGACTTCGAGAATTTTGAGATCTCTTATACCTGTGAGAGTCATGCGCCGCTGGGGGACTTCCACCCTACATTCCTTATTGAACTGATCCGGGAATCTCAGAGGTTAATATTTTAAATTGATCACGATCCTCATTTATCGGGAAAACTTCCATCTTCAGGAGTAGTGTTTTCTTTATCTGAAAGATCCTGGAGTTGATATTATGAAATAGAAAATCGAAGTTAAGGAAACCTAACTTTCCTTTAGAATCGTTAGGGATGTTGTCTGTCATTCGGTCGCCCCACCGATAAGGAGTCAATCAAGATTCATCCGAATGTTATGCTGGTATTTGCTTGCCCGATTGGGGCGATTACCTTTACTTGGTGACTTACGTTCGATTGGCGGGGTAATTAAAGCCCTATCGTTCGGTAGATACGGGGGACTGAGGTCCCTTGGTAGACTGATCTGGGTGGCTACGCTCTTTCGGTAGATTGTCCTGGTAACCGTTAGATACTGATCGGCATGTGCTTTTTGTGGGTTTCTTGAGAATTGACTCTTTTGATTTGAGTTTTTGCAATCAATACCTATCCAAATTTAGATTAAACTTGTAAAGTTTGTTATACTCTAATTTTATTGAATAAGAAATTTCCCCGCATACTCTTTGACTAATCACATTATTCTACCTCAAATATTTGGTTACTTTTTTATTTGGTTGTGACATATAAATTATACTAAAAATAATACACACAGAGAAATAACCTTTGACAATATATTAACTCAGGTTTTCAATATCCTTCCGATTCAATAGGAACGATTAGCATATTTTGTTCCACTTCAATTAAAAAAAGAGCAAAATGAAAACTATTTTACTTTGCTTAATATCTCGATTGTTCAAGAAATTTTAGTAAATATTACCGAAATATTTTAGATAAATTTCATTTGTTCAGTTTCAAGGCAAAATTATAATTTCAATAAAAATAGAAACAAAATAATTATTTATTCCTAGAAAACATAAATCTTTATTTTTGTTTTAACGAGAAAGATGATATTTGATACTTTAATTTATACTCATTCTGTGTTAATTTGTGTTTTTTTTTTTTTTTTTTTTTTTTTTCAATGTTTTAACGTTCCGTTATGTAAAATTAATTAAGTGCTTTTGTGTTTTGACCATTTAGAAATGTATTGATTTTTGAAACTTATTTTTAAATAGTTGATATTATACTTATATTTTATAATTTAGAAATCTATCTTTAGAATTGAATGGAATTGAGTTCATATTTATTAAATTAATATATTAAAGAAATATATCGCATCAAGAAGAATGTTTATTTATTTATTTTATCGATTCATTAGGAGGCAATGTTGACTTAAAATTATATATCAAAATAATTCTATTCAATGTAATTATTAAAACTTGAATTTATTTTACTAAAAAAAATTATTGGATAGACAATTATGAGAATATACAGCTTACGTAAGAGTCCATAGTTTAGCATTTTTCTTTTGGAGTGAAACCTGCGTTATATTATATAACAAAATATATTTATATCATTATCTGTGTTATAAATACCGATCATAGTTTTGTAAATTTATTTTTTTGCCCATTTTGTATGTGAATTTAAGGGATTGACCCAGATTACAAGTTCAAAATTCTGATTCTTGACATCAGCCAGCCTCATCAAAATGATGCTTTATTTTGAAGGATGGGGAGGATTTTGGCAACAAGTGGATTTTTTTTTTTAAAATGTATTTATAGTATTAGCTGTGTTTTTAGTCAATACGTAAAAAGTATTTTATATTTTAAGATGATTTCAACCAAATGAGTGAGGTTTTTTAATTGGGATATTTTTTGTTTTTTTTTTTTTTAAATTTAAATGGATGGGAGATAGTGTTCCTTCAATGCACCTGTTCTTGAAATTGATTATTTTAATATTCCCGAGGAGAAATTTTGTTTTGAGGTAACCTCGGACTTATTCGTTGCTCCGACAGTGCTAACGTGAATTATGAGATTAAGGTTAAGTGGGTCCTACTTCTCCATCCCCCCATTCGTTCGGTCCTGAGATTTGCTTACAAGCCCACGTGTCTGGCCAATCTCGCTCTCTCTCTACGACGGTGACGTTCTCGCTTCTCTCTCTCACTTTTTTGTGGAAGTGCAGAGGAAGGCGGAAGTCATAACGCAGAGCCCATCACGTAAACCCTCGTGCGGTGGAGACACACTCTCCCACGCATCCCCTTACGTTTTTACTGTGGGCTCCACACGGAATATTTTACACGTGCGACCGCCGCCCCTTCCCATGTTCCCATCTTGGACCGTCCAAACATTGGTCAGCCCTCTGCACCAACCCAACTCACTCACAGCCCTGTCACTTTTCTCTATCACATTCTTAAACCCTGCCCACCCAGCAACGACGTGGTGCATGACCGTTTGACTGTGACCCAATAATTCGTCTAATGCTCGTCTCTCTATTGAAACCCACAAAGTCTTTGTTGTCTCCGAAGTCTATACCCATATGTGTTGCCATATATCTACAGAATAAAACATTCATAGAAATCCAAAAAGGCATAAAAGAAAGAAGGGGGAGGGGAGAGAGAGAGAGAGAGAGAGAGAGAGAGGAAGCAAAAGAAAGAGGATCGGGAGGTCTGAAATGGGTTGGTCTGAATTAAGAGGAGGATGCAAAAATCACCCAAATCACATACAACAAACCGGGGTATGCTCACTATGTCTTCAAGAGAGGTTGTCTCAGCTCTCGGGCACTTCCCACTACAAATCAACCATATTCTCATGTTCATCTGGTTACTCTTCGGCAACTTCATCCACTTGCAATTCTCCACCACGCCAAAGCCACCGCCGCCATCAACGCAACGCATCCGAGGCAACTGGGTCGGTTCTTCTAACGATGAATGGTGGGGTGATGATGAAGAAGAGCAGATCAATGATATGGGTTCATGAAAATGGAAGTGATGGGGTCAATGGGAATAGCAAGAAGAAAAGTGGGTTTTGGTCAAAATTGCTTAGATTAAACAATAAGAGGACAAAGGAGGCTCTCATGCATTCCAACACCGTTAGAGAGAATTTGTTGTCCTAATATCTAGATAAGATATTGTAGATTCAATAACAAAGACAAATCTCATGATGGCCATTGTAGACCGAAAGAGCAAGAGCATGCCATGCCAATACAGCACATTAAAGTGTTTTTGCCCTTCCTGATGTATAGAAATGAGTGAAATTATGGGTATTAAATCTTTGTTTTTTTCTTGCTTATGGTGTTCGAGTATGACAAACTTCTCTTTCCAATATTGGTCAATCTTCATCTTGGAGATCATTTGTTTCCCATAAAGGACAATGTATGTAATGTAGGAAATATTAAAGAAGCTAAGTTTACTTATGGACAAACGGCAACCACAGCAAGTAGCTCAATAGCAATATTAAATAATCATATATAACTATTTTGTATTGGCCTTGGATGATAAGCATATGCTGTCAAAACACGTAGTTTGTCTCACTATTGACAGCACCCAAGTTCATCATTACAACAGGAGATCCAACGGCGAAACAATTTTGGTTATGGATCCCATGTATATCAATCAGTTCCCTCTTTTTTTTTTGAGCTACTGTACATGTTCCTGTGTTCAAATATTCTTAATTTCTACAACATCAACAAAATACATCTCCAGGAAAAAAAATGGAAGATATTATCAGCTTGGTTCCAAATTCCTTATCTCCGAGGTGTCATCTTCATCGTCATCTGGGTAACTTGCATGTTCTACTGTTGGTCGTTTCAATCTCTGGAATATTTCGTCAAGGGACTCTGATGAATCAGCACGGCTAACAAGTTTAGTTTCTTGGGCCTGGCGTAAAGGAATGAATTTCCTGGCTTCCATGTTCGCTTTGAAATTCTGAAATCCCATTTTCATGGATTCCCATTTTGATGCCAATCCAGAAGTCTGTCCCGCATTCGAGTTGCTAACCTGCGAGTTAGCTGGATTGAGTAGGGATACCTTGGCGGAGGTTATATTCTTCTCTTGCTTTGCACTGGAATTCTGTCTGCTCTGCTCTCTTATGGCAGCATACTTGTTACCCAGTGCCTCCCGACTTGAGTTATATTTACGGGCATCATCTTTTGAAGGTTTTGATGGACCTCCTTCTGTACTTTCCTTTGTCAAACCACTCGTTCTTTTCATTTCAACAGTACTCCGATCTTGAACAGAACCATTGCCACCAGATTCCATATCCACACACACATTGTTGAAGTTTCTTGCCAAGGGGATCACATGCTCACCGACCTTGCGTCCTTCCTCAAGCCAGGATCTTTCTGCAAATTAAAGTCGAACAATTAACACTCCAGAAGCTGCTGAACAGGTGCATGGGTTGAGAATGGTGTACAACTGGTGAGTGGCACAGAAAGAATCTGATGTCATTGGAATCTAATCCAGACCCAAGTAATACATAAGTGTGTCTGGATGGGCGATGTGTAGTTACCTTTCTGCAAAATAATCATTCCTGATGGGTCGAATCCATCCATATCATCTGCTTCGGTTTGGAATCTTAGTCTCTTCCAGTTACCAAAGAAGGCAATTACTCTATCAAAGAAGTTGCTAGCGACAAGGATCGTGTAAATGACCATAATAAGTGGATATATTTTGTTGAAACCACTCCCAAAGAAGGGGACAGCCTGATCAATATTTCCCATGCGCTGCAACAATAATATCATCAAAGTCAGTTGAGCACATATCTACTGGAAAAGAGATAATATATCGGAAAAACCACTGAAAGGGCAGCTTGTTGCTAGGTTGAGAGGCCCCAATAGTATCACAGGAACTGTCCGCAGCATAGGATATTGGAAAAGAGTAATGGAAAGACAAAAATGGCAGAAGTTTCGAGAGCAAGCCATGTATGCACAAAATGGAAGCTTCAAGAGCAAGCCATGTATGCACAAAATGCTTTCATGCACAAAACTGCATGAATGCATTTATAAAAACAAACAATTTGATTTGTATCCAAACAAGATGAAGATACAACAAAAAAGGGGTGGAAATGTGAAATTCCAACAGCCCTTTGGGCTCAACTGCTAAGGTGGAAAGAATCGGCACCTACCAAATGTATCCAAACAAGAGAAGAAAATCCGAAAATTAAATCCAAACATTTATATTATAGTCACAGGACACAATATGTAAATACTTTTTCTTACTGATATTGAAATTGTGTGATGTCTCATATTTGATAGTTTTAGTACAACATGATCAATAATTACAATACATACAAGAAATCAAAAACGATAATCAAGTTGGGGAAAGAGGAGGAGAGAGCTGAAAAGGACATTTCTTTGTAATGGAAGTTATCTTATTCAAATTCTTGTGATACATCCCCAGATCTTAGCCCAAATGCTGAGAAAGGTATATATACATCCCTAATTCAAGTCAACAGACAATGCTACAGGTGTACTGATATTTCTGTCAAAAAATTGCAAAAGATCGTCACTTTCAAATGCACACCTTCTAAGTAAAATGTCACACATCAGACAAATAATAAATATAAAAAAGTTAATGAAATCAAGTTAAATTTTGCAATAGAAAAATAGATAAATGATAAGGAACTGGTCACCAAACTCTGTCCATAAAGTAGAAGGGAATTGCAACAGACAATGATTTTTCGCAAAAACTGTCATTACCAATACCAAACTCAGTGCACCAACAAGGAATCATATTATCCAAAGATATGAAATGCACCAGTGTTGCATTCTAATATTAGCTTTCAAAGTTCTATGAATTTTAAATAACAGAATTTTGATGTCAATTGATTTTATATTTCCTTTTCCTTCAAAAAATCATCGCCTAGATATAAACAAGTGAATTTGACTTTTATTTGGTACATGTAACAAAATAACCATGAAGTTTTGATGACCATAGCTCATGTCTGGGTAGGTTAATATGTTGAATGCGGTCAAGGTGTGAGTGATGGGAATGGGTGATAATGCTGAGCAGTAGTTCAAGGTGGGGATGGCAGGTGTTAGGGTTATGATGTGGGGATTTGCATGTGAAGGTTGATTCAAATACTGGTGGCTGTTGCAGCAAGGAATGCAGGTCAAGTGGTGCTTAAGGTGGTGTAGATGGTAATGATATACGTGGCAGCAAGTGATGTGTGTGTGTGTGTGTGTGTGTGTGTGTGTGTGCACATAACAAGATTGAAATCCTTGCAAGGATAGTTTTGATAATAACACCTTCTGTAAAGTGTTTTGACTGAGTTTACAACCCAAAAAACCTACTTCAAAATTCATCCAAACAGACTCTGGAGAGGATTAGAATCACAAAATCAGCATAATGCTGAGAACAGCCTAATGAACACAGACATTTAAATGTGAACTCTTTTGAGCATTTAAGGTATCACTTGAATGATAATTAGATGATTAAGTGCAAAATCAGTCTTATTGTAATGCTTAGGGAAGTTGAATGTTCTGTTTTACAAATTATAAATCTTATAATAGAAAAGGCTCACCTTCTCAAATGTGGTCTCCTTGTTTTTGCCAAGACGGATAAGATTCAGATAGTTGTAGGAAATTGGAGGTGCATATCGAGCAACCATCCTGGTAGAATTATTGGCATTAGATCCTAGAACAGCACTTCAACAAAGAGATAGCTAAGAGAAAAAACTGGTTTAATAAAGCAACGGAAAAGAGTCTTACGAACAAATCATAAGCAAGTTCACCGAGCTTGTTTGCCTTGGTGTTAGTGAGTAAAACATCAGCATCCCAATTTTGAGCAGCGAATAGTATGTGCAGATGCACATATACATCAAAGGAACAAAAGCAAAGACCTGCAAAGAGTAAAAATTTAGCCAATTTGTTCCAATGAAGCAGGAGTAAGTTGAAAGAAAATTATAAGCTACATATGGCAGAATATTAGCATTCTCTCTGTATATCCAACCTCAGGTAAGGTCTGAGAATCACGAGTATATTTTGAGTTGGCATTGCTACACGGCAATCTCCTTCAAGACCTCTCTCCATCATAACAGGACCAGTGCATTTAAATGGACATTAGAATATTACTAACCCCCAACTCTATGCTCTGTTTGGATGGAGGAAAGGAAACAATAGGATGCAAAGGAATTGATACTTCTGTCACACAATTTGGTCAGCTGAGAAGGAAAGGGCGGGAGAGGAATAAATTTTGTATATGTTATATATATGTAACACATCCAATCCTTTCAAAATGGAAGAAAAGGTAAGAAAGTTCCTTTCTTCCACGTCTCCCTTCTGCCAAACAAGGGAATAACTCCTCCCTCCTCATGTTTCCTTTTCCCCATCCACCAAACAAACACACCCGAAGCTCATAAGCAAGTTAAACAACCACACGGTATGTTATGCAAAAGAGAGCTTGCGATTGTGGATTGCTTGCTTCTTCACTGCACATGGACTTTCTCTTTTGCAATTATGCTATGTGACTTAAAGCTCTACAGAGTGAGTTTTGGGATTGGAGTGGCATGAGAGTTCGTATGGCAAAGAGGACAGTTGTTAGGTAGGATGCTCCTTGGAGCCATATAGTGGATGGTTTGGAGAGCAGAGAATGAGAAATTTTTAGGGCGTGGAGAAATTTTGATAAATTCTTTTTCGAATAGTTTGTGTTTTTGTTGACATCTAGATCGTTTGAATTTTTTGTAGACATTTTTTTTGGGATTCCCAACCATTATAGTCTTTGTGGGTGAGCACATTTTGCAATGGGACCTGTAATTCATTATAAAAGTAACAATCTGAATGAAATTACAATTTTTGTGAAGAAAGTTAAATCTAACCCTTTGCACCTCAAACCTCATAGTATGAAGATAACCATACATACACAGGTAGATGAATAGTTTACAATGTATATGCTGACAGAGTGATATGTATTCAGATAATTATGTCAGGCAATTAAACAGTTGTAACATTCCTCCGTAACCATAGTCCTACTTCAGTTGGCAAAAATAAAAAATAAAAAATACATCAGGCTTAGATATAGCCAGGACAGACTTCACATGAATATGCAGCATACGCCATGCTTATGTTCACAAGATTAAAATGTTGTTAATCAAGCAAGAACTCTGTTGTAACAATCAACAATAGAAGCAATATTACCTGTACAAACACTTCCTCCCTTCCCACAGACTTTATCAGAATTGAGAAAAGAGACAGATCCACACTTGGCAGCAGAGTTGCCTCGGCTAAAAGTATTGCAACTGACATGCAACCAAGTACGATGGCCAATAACTTCTCAAGCTGCTTTCTCAGGATGCAACGCCAGATCAGTTCTGCAGAAACCACAGAGTGCTTTAGGCTTTCCATTTAAACGTCCTAAATATATTAAAAGTCAACCATTCAATAACATAAATGTAAGAATAATAAAAATGCAACAGAAAATTTATTAAGAAAAAAAAAAGAACACAGATTAGACCAACAGAACTGCAAACCTCTCTCAACCTACTGGGGAGAGAGAAAGAGAGAGAGAGAGAGAGAGAGAGAGAGAGAGGAGAGGGCTAATCATCATGATTTATAATCTGTAGCAAGAAAAGATCAATCTGTTGGGTTATGATCTGGTGGTACATTGGGCTCTAGGATAGGCAATGTGTAGACAACCATACCTTCTTCTCTAGAGAGAGGATTGCCTCCCAAAATTGAAACCAAAACCTCATGTAAAGGTGCAAACAACTTAAACAGGCTAAATCACCCACATAAAATGTTCCAGAAAACCCATGTGAGTCAAAACTTTCCTAAACTAAGATTTGTAAATGGATCTAAAACTTACCTATTGTGTCCAATAGAAATCCTATAGTGCCAGCACGCTCAGATCGAAAACTTGATACGTATTTCCTGCAATGATGTAGCACAAATATGAATATGAATAATGTACTGATCTACTTTCAATACAAGAAGAAAGAAAAAAGCTTCGGTGAATCCTATGAACGTTTGACAGTTGTGACATCCAAAAGTTGAGAAAAGAAAGATGAACAGTAAATAAATAATAGAAATCTAGAGAGACGAGGACAAGTTTTGGGCATGGCAGAGTAAATAGAAGCAGCCAATCAGTCAATGCAAATAACCATCAGAAAAATGAAAGTGAATGCAAAGAGCACCATAGGATTTAGTACGATTGATTCGTCAATTGCTAGATTTTGTAACTACCAACAAATATTCTCTCCTTATACATTGGTTTGGAAGAAATGCTCTAGTTTACCCTCATCAAAATTTCAGAGGTTTCCAAAACTCAAAGTTTTTTCTAAATGCACAAAAGAACAAAACAATGTCCTCCATAACTTCTGAGCAATTGGTTTTTCAGCAAAAACATTGCAAAATCAGATTAAGAGAAATTGCACAAGAACTAACTGGATAATTCGGTGAATCTGATATTTATGCATATGTACCCTCAGGTTCATTTTGTAAAGAAACTACAGCAGCAGAACATGATCGCTGCTATCTTTTTCGCTATCACTATCATTACTTCGTTTTTTCTTTACATGGTCACGAGCTGGGTTAATTCCTTCCCTCTCTTAATCCACTTGTTAACCTACAACAAGCCGCACTCTTGTTGCCACTTCATATCACTTAACGTCCATTCTACTTGCACTCTACATCTTGCAATATTAACAACCACAGATCATCTATAATGTCTCAGTAATCAGCAACCAGTGAACACACTATGTCCTATATGATCTTGTGCTTCAAGTCGCATCTGCTACTTTGCATCTTCTGCGATATGTCACAATACTCCCCATTGGACACCTTCTTCGGTTTTTGTTTATGCCCATAGTGGACATAATGACCACAACATCCACCATGACAGCCATATCGTTTATACAATGGCTAAGAGAGCTCCATCTCCCCACCCCAAACAAAAATGGCCAATATTGGTACCTGCAAGTGTAGAAATCAATTCATATCAGTCGATATGCCCTGATTTTTAAAGCCATGCTCCAATACCATAGGGTACCTCTAGTTTTGTTAAAATGCCCAACTCTGGAATACTTTGATTGCCTCTGAGAAGTGAATGGCAATAACTATGTTTCATGGGCTTCCACTACCAAGATGCTGTATCTTGCTCAAGGACAAAAGACCATCTCGGCAGTCCATTGACTAATAAAAATGCCCATTTTCCAAAAGTTTTGGACACCATTCACGTATTTGACATCCTCATTAATTTGTTCCACCTCAGACATCAGGATCCTGATAAGACTATTTGGGATGACTTCAAGCACTAATCACAGTTTAATAAACTGATGCAATTTACTTAGGGGTGGATGGATTTATCGAAGAAGTGCAGAAACTGACCAAACATGCCAAACCACTATTTTTATGTACTAAACCATACCTAAAAGAAGTGGGGTGGCTTGGACCTCCATGGAAGAAAACTTGGGCCTGTGAATTGTAACCATCGAAAAGGTCACTTCTTTGTTTGCTCTGCCAGCAAGGACAATTTTCTGACCATGGATATGGAAACAATATGATACTATTGAACTGCTCCTATATGACAATATTTCCTAATAATTATAGATAATCTTTTATTATGTTCTTGGCAGCTCAGGAAGTCTTGAACATAGGCATTAGCTCAGGGAAGTTCCTCTTCTTTTGTAGATTATTTGAAGGGAAAGAAAAACTTGTGCTAGCAACAGAGAAAACAACATTATTCTTGAGACCAAATCATAATTTCATCCAAACTTGAACAGGGTCATATTGTTGGCCAGTGTATTTTTCTTCTTTTTGTTCACTTTGTCCAGTCACTTAGTTCAGTTTCACATTTAAATCTGATATACATCTAATATTTGTATAATAAAAGAAAGAAAAGATGCTCAAACCATATTGCTGCTGGCCAAATTATCCAAATTATTTCTCCCTGATGCATGATACTGGCCCTACTTGAATAGCTTTAAACTGGAATATGCAAATCATCAAGTGGTTCAAGTTAAGCACCTGTTGCAAATCTCCGACGTACTTGTACCAAGTTCATATATGCACCAAGGATTTCTTCCATTCCTTTGGTTCAATACTCTTAAATCCAGAACAACAAAATTGGCTGCCATCTTAGACGCTTAATATTTTGAAAAGAAAACTGAATTTCATTTCTGGGAGACCCTCAGATCATTAAGAATCAAAGGAGTCAATTCAGACAGGCAATCATCTAACCACAACTGATTATAGATATGATGCAAGGCCAATTTCTAAGAGAGGGTGGGCATATTGGTATCCCTCTTGAAACTTGTACTGAATTGATTTTTCATGACTGAATTTTGACATGAAGTACAACTCGTGCTAGGAAACTCACTAGAAGTGAACACATAAGCAATCAAATTCATTTGAGAGAGAACGTGATACAACAAAGCGTAAGACTCGAATATGATAGTTGATAACGGAGACAGAAGAGTGGAAGCTGACCATCCAGTTGCATCGCGACGCTCGTAGTTTTTTATAGTGTCTTCAAGCTCAAGGGCCTCTGTGACATAGGTCATGTATTCACTGCATAATGAAGCATCATTTAGTTACCAAAAAAAGAGAGAGAGAGAAAGAGAGGCTTTTCATTGAAAATAAACCCCATTTTACACCATTCCAAACCTTGGGAAGCACATTCATGTTAGCAAACACATCAGCACCAACTTTTACCATGGTTTATGAACAAAGACCTAGGGCCACAAGACCCAACCCTCAAAAATTGTTCTTAAAAGCTAAACAATGTTTCATAGTTATATCTATGTGGTATGCCAAAACTTTGGAAACTACATATCTCGTTAAAGAGACACTTAAAATAGTTCACTTGCGTCACTTTGGAAACTATGGGGACAAAATTACACAATAACACCCAAGACAAAATCATTTCACTTATTATTGGTAACCTTTTATATCGGTAGTATTCCTCTTGTGCTTTCCTCAGTTGACGCCTCAGTGCTGCCATTGATTTCTCATCAGTATCATAATCCATGTCATTTTCCCCCAATCGACCACCTTGTGGTTTGAAAGCTGGATCTTCCCTAAACTGACAAGCGTAAGATCCAATTTAGAACATTTTTTCTAGATCAATGAACGATCCAATCTAGGACATAATAAGTGATCATATTTGGGACTCATAAAGTTGAATGGCACTAACAAGAAAACGTACCATTTGAGCCAACATATTATCAATAATATCCATGTATGGTCTCAGCGGGTCACGCTTGGACATCTGCTTCGATGTTGCTTGAGCAACCTAACATTATTGGAACAAAATAAATTGAGTATTAAAAGCAGAAACCATATAAATTGAGTATTAAAAGCAGAAACCATGCCACAACAAAGAAAACACAATGAAACCACACATTAGGGCTGTAAGCATAATGTCTAAGTACCCTAAAAGCAAATGCAACAGCCACTATGATTCCAAGACCTGACAACTAGGGAAACATAAACTGGAGACACCTTTCACACTCAACATATGACTGTTAAAGCATATCATATCAACACCCACAAAACAAACTCAGAGAATCACACACTACAGAAGACAGAACACTCCTACACTTAACAATATACAAAAGTCACTTCAGGGTATTGACCTACATAAAAATTGTAAAACACCGGCATGTGTTGCAAGAGGCCTGAGGAAAGGCAGTAATTCAACAGCATTTTGGACTGTACTGAGGTCAACATCCAGCATTATAAATGGCCTACACGAAGATCAGCAGCCCGGCGGTAGCATGCAATCAAATCACATGTACAAGGTACAACACTGTTCACCTTTTTACGAAAATAATTTACCCACATGATATACTAAACAAACAATGAAACTTTCACGTGCACAGTATACGCCTACCTTACACAAGGAAATAGTTTCATAAATCTCTTTTTATGTTTGACAAAATCCTTTTCCACACCACATAGCTTCTTTTAGAAGCATTATCCTGAGTCAAGAATCAGTAACCACCTATTTTTACGAATAACTTCTAACAGAAGCACTTTTGTCAAATGTAATCAGGATAGAGACATAATCCAAACAGAAGCACTTTTTACAAATAACTTCTAACAGAAGCACTTTTGTCAAGCATTATCCTGCTCAAATACGTTTGGACTTGTGACAGGCGCATTACACCAATATCAGGATAGAGACATAATCTAAACATGCAAATAATGAATGACTGAAAGATGAGACTTAATTTGGATCCTGAGAAGATAAAGACCAGAGACGCAATAACAAACCCCATGAAAGATACACCAATATCAAAGCAATACAAAGAAGATAAATAACACTTAACCAAGTACCTTACAAGGCAAGAAGAATAACCAATCATATGGCCAATGGCAGTACTAGCAGAAAGTTAAGAGAAAAGAACTCATAGCACTATCTGTTTACTTACTACAATTGCATTTGAAAATTCTTGATGGGCATCATCAAGTTTCACAGCCATTTTGGCAATCTTATGAGAAAGAACTTTCTGGCGAGTGGTCCAATCAGCATTTTTCCACATGCTTCTTGGTATTTCACTCAAACCAAAACCAAGGAGGAATGCGCCTGTCACAAGTCCAAATGTATTTGAGCAGGCCATGGCCAAACCAACAACATTACCACCCCTGTCAAATACACATCAACTAAGAATTAGATATTTACCACTCTAATGGCCACAAATGAAAAGGAGAACAAATAATTGACAAGAAAGGAATCAGCGTCATGATGGTGCAAAAATCATGCACTAAACTGTAAGACACAAAAGGAGTGTACCACCACAGAAAGCAACTATTTACCAGCATAAATTATGTTCACAATTTTAATATCAAAGGGATGGCTATTAAACCACCATTTTCAAAACAAACATCCGAATTTTCAGTAGTGCCATATCACATGAATGTATCCATAATATAAGTGAGGATACTCTTGGATTCTGTCTGATTACACCATCATTATTTAAGATCCGTGAGATAGTAAGAGAAGGCCAAAAACTGGTAAAACCACTTCTTCTTCTCAGTGCTTCATTTATTACTCATGAGCAGATCCTATTAACCATCTTCTCCTCCTCGTTGTTGAATGGCGGGGTTAGTATGCTCTCCATCTTTAAACTACTCCAGTGAATGATGGACTGGATAACAATTTTAATGTTGCTCCAAAATGAAAAGCAAAAAGAAAGAGACAAATGAAGACAAAGATCCAACACAAAAAGTGATGCACGATGACTCTAAAGAATTTTAGTACGAAGGAGCTAAGGCTTCTTTAGAGCTTAGGATGGCAAAAAATTGAAAATATCAAAAGTTTTCTTGGAACAAACTACAACAAGTAAATTGAAAAGAAAGTAGCAATAGATAAGACGAAAGAGAATATGGTTACTAGCATCACACTAGTAGATCTTAAGGCATCATACCAAAGGTAAGAAAACATCATACCTTCTAGGTTTGAGAGAACTCAAAGCAATTTTGCTGAAGAGTTGAGATTCTTATTAACCTTTGATGATAAGGATACAATTTTTCAAATGGACTATTAACCTTAAGGAAGTAGAGAATAGTAGTAGAACTTAAATTCAGAAACTTCTAAATAATTCTAAGTTAACTCTAATTAACAAAAATTAAAAAGAATTTCCTAAATAACACCAAAAATAGAAACTAACTTGAGTAATAAACTTCTAAAAATAAAGGCCAGAAAAGATATTGCTCCAGTACACATGAATAGTACTCTTCTATCACAAACTCTCAAAATTTTAATCAACTTAAAAAAGATGAACAACAGTTGTAACTCACCTCTCCCTAGTTTGACCATGAGTTAAATAAATGGTACTTCTCATGAAATTACAACTAACTTGTTGGCATTCATTATTGCTGACTCAAACACAACCTAACCATGGTTTCATCTTCCATTTCACCAAATGTCTTTCCTTCTTCCCACCACGTGCCAAAATGGTATTGTTGCCCACAATATCCTTAACTGATTTGTCAACTTGAATTTCAACATGCACAGTGTTTACCAACGTATACACAATTAGCAAATGCATACACTTCTATAGGCTTTTCCAATCTTTTAATTGTTGATTTTTGTTGAGGCTTTTCCAATCTTTTCTCAACTGAAATATGCTCTTCGTCATTGTTTGGATTTTGACCAACTTGAAGTCAGGTCTCCCACGGAGAAGCATGTGACTCAATATTGGAGATATGTGCTTTTAGACCATCCATCTCCTCACAATGTTTCAGCAAAAATCATTGTACTGAAAATTGGTAAACTATCCTCAAAAAATCCACCCAGTAAGAGTAAAAGACTAACAAATAAATCTCTAAAACCTAACTGAATTACGGTATCTTTAAATCTTAATATGACACAAATTATAAATATTCAAAGACTTCTCTCGAAAAATAGCTGCAGCAAGTAAACAAATAGGAAAATAAAAATAGGTGAGAAGAAAGAGGATAGGTCACTAGCATTACACTATCAGATCCTTAGACATCAAACCTAGGGCAAAAATGCAAAACATCTTCTAGAATTTGAGAGAACTTAAAAAAATTTTGAAACTCCTAAATAATCCAAAATTAACTCTAACATAAAGAAAAATGGAAAGAAATTCCTTAACGACTAAACACCAAAAATAGAAACAAACTTGAACAATATGATATTAAAGAAAAGATCCTGCAAGAGGAAAAAGTACTACTAAGATATTCGTGTTGAACATGCCTTTTTTGTTCTCTCAAGTTTCAGAGCACTTCATAAAGACATTTGATCGTTAATGGATCAATATTCGGGAAAACCTAAAACTAATTTTATAATTGAGATTTTGAAGACAACTTACTCATTCTTTATTCTTGGCAAAGGTTAAAAATCTTTGAACACGTCCTTTTTGTTCTCTCAAAGCACTTCATAAAGACATTTGATTATCAAAGGATCAACATTCGGAAAAACCTAAAACCAATTTTACATTTGAGATTTTGAAGAAAAATTACCCATTTGTCATTCTTAGCAAAGGTTACATGGCAACCCAAAATTATAATCTCTTTTTAGCTACATACAGTTGGATTTGGTGTCATCATAAGTTTTAATACAGCTTCAAAATAACACATTTCAATAAGAATGTATGTGTCGTGCTATACAACAACAACCTAAACATTAATCCCAAAATTTGGGAGACAAATATAGTAGAGATAAATAAAGTAAAGATTAAAAAATTAAAAGAAAAAAAACATAAGATAAAAGTTTGAAAGCAAAAATAGAGAAGATAATACTAAAAAAATAAAAATAAAATAATTAAAAAAAAAGATAAAAATAAACTCCCTAGAAACTTAAAATAATAGGAGAGATGATTTAATTGTTTCAGATTCTCTTATACCACTTATTTTTATCTAAAGTCACCTCTCAACTAAACACTTGACACTCATATTTTTACGGATAACTTGCATCCATATTTTCAACAGCCTATCCCGACATTTCACTAAATCTCCTACATATAAAATCTTGCTCCTCCTAACTGGTGCATCTTTGGGTTTTCGTTGCACATGTCCAAACTAGTTTAGACGATACTCTCGCATCTTATCAACAATTGAACTCACTCCCAATTTAATACATATATTTTCATTTCTAATTCTATCTTTTTTTAGTTTTACCACACATCCCTATGAGAATCTTCATTTCAATTACAATCATTTTATGCTCGTGTTATTGTTTAATGGCCCACACGGTGCCATACAATAATGAAAGTTTTACTGCGATTTTATAAAACTTCCTCTTTAACTACAACGGTATCGTGTGATTGCAAAAAACTCTAGATGCACTTCTTTATTTCATCAAATCTGCTTGGATCCTATAATTTACATCCCCATCAATGTTTCCATCGTTTTGAATGATGGATCCAAAATATCTAAAATGTTTACTTTTTGATACGTGTGGTTCTTTTAACTTAATCATTTTTTTCATCATTCTGATAACTATCACTAAACGTACATCTCAAATACTCAGCTTTTTACCAATTCAATCTAAATCATCTGGATTTTAATGTCCGTCCATAACTTCAATTTATCACTAATACCCTTTCTAATTGCATTGATCAGCACTATATTATTTGCAAAAAATATATACCATAATATTTCATCTTGATTATTTTTTATGATTTCATCCACCACTATTGTAAAAAGGAGGGGATTTAATGTTGAACGTTGGTGAAACCTAATATTAATTGGGAAACTATCACTTAAACCATCATAGATTCTTACATTGATAGCAACTACCTCATATATATTTTTGATAAGATCAATATATCTTAAGTAGATCTTTTTTTTTTTATCAGCACCCAACACAATATCTCTAGAAACACTATTATATACTTTTTCTAGATCAATTAATACCATATGCAAGTCCTTCTTTAATGCTCTAAATGTCTCTAATCAAATGTTTCAGTAAGTGAATGGTTTCGGTGCTAGATCGTTTCGACATAAATCGAAATTGATTTTGAAATACATTTATCTTCAATCTCAATCTATGCTCCGTTACTATCTACCACAACTTCATAATATGACTCATAAATTTAATTCCAATATAATTGGAATAATTTTGTATGTCTATTTTATTCTTATATAGTAGTACAAGTATACACTCCCTCCATATTTAGAATATTTTCTTGGTTTGCCAGATTTTGTTAAAAAGATCCGTTAATATTCTTATCCCCATTTCCCCCAAGCACTTCCACACCTCGATAGGAATGCCATCAGGTCCTATAGTTTTATTATTCTTTATTTTCTTTAAAACCTCATTTACTTCATAAGTACGAATTTTATATTTAAAATCCCTATTAATCTTCTCTACAGGTATTGCGATATCACCGATATCTCTTATACCTTTGATGTTTAAGAGATTATCAAAATAATTCCTCTAGCACTTTCTTATGTCCTCATTTCTTATAAGAATATTATTGGTCCTGCTCTTAATACATCTAACACCATTTAAGTCATTTCCCTTCCTCTCCCTTAGTTTGACAATTATGATCTCTTTTTCCCCGTCCTTATTTTCTAATTTCTTATACAATTCATTATGCACTTTACTTTTTAATTCGTGAATAATCTTCACCTCTTTTTTTTTTTTTTTGCAATCTTGTATTTTTCAAATGCATCGCTACCTCTCTTACTTTTAAAGTTCATATAACACTCCAATTTGGTTCATATAACAGTTTGAATTTTCTAGTTCTACTACCATGACCCCTTGCCTATTGGAACCCGACCCTTAAATATGCTAAAAACCTCCTTACCTATATTCTTAATATTATTAGACATTCCTACCCATATGGTTTCCCAATTATCATTAGCGGATCAAGTTGCTACTTGAATTAATTTGTCTCTAAAAATCACCACTTTCTTCTTTTCAGATTCCACCACTTAATTCTTAACTCCACAAATTGGCGATACTTCTTGTCTTTTAGACATACACACATCTAAAACTAAAAGTCCATATTGAGTTACTACACTCTCCCCTGATATAACCCTACAATCCCTACAAATCATTCAATTACCGCTCGAGATGAGAAAGAAATATATCTAGTTAGCATTTGACTCACTTCTATATGTAACTCTTTTCTTGAGAAAAGCATTTATGAGTATCAAGACAAACTCTAAATGGTACCTCCCATCTCATTCCTACTATCAAAGCTAAAGTTTCTATGCACGGTTTCAAATCCCTCATTATTCTCACACACATGTCAATTTAGATCTCCACCGATAAATAATTTCTTTTCACTAGGTATGACTTGTATAAATTCATAAAAAACTCCCCAGAATTGTTGTTTATGTGTGCTGTGCTATACAAGTTCTAAAAAAGATCACACATTTCTACATTGCTCTGTTGCACGATAGATGTAGAATCACCTATTTGCTATGTACAACAATGTATAGGTTAGTCCAAGGAGCTCCTTGATTTGTCTCTCACAAAGTTTAGGGGTTTTAGAGGGAAGAAGAATGCTCGATGCCTTAGGGAATGTGTGCTTTGGTTATTCCTTGATGCATTTGTAGAGAACAGAATGCCAAAATTTTCAAAAATCAGGATATTAATCCCTCTAATCTTTGGGAAAAGATTGTCGTCTACTTCTTTGTGGGCTCAGACCTCTTGGTCAATAATGATTACAGTTTAAAAGCGTTGATAAGGGATTGGAAAGCAGTGTTCATTAGTTCTTTTCGGTTTTAGTTTTTGTACTTGTCATTGGTCCGAGGATTTTTATCCTTTTGAGTCCTTTACACTTTCTTACCTCTAACATAAATTTCTTTTTCCAATAAGAAAACACATTTTATTCAGGATTTCAACAACATACTTTAATCCCTAAAAATCAATAGAAGATTATAAAATCAATTCTCCATATTAACCAAACAATGAGTTGTTAAACTATAGACTAAAAAAGAAAAAATTAAAATAATCCTGAATCCAAAACAAATACACGCAACAAAACGCACCCTAAAGCCTCTCTATAGATGAGGCTCATCAAGGAATGCAAAGTCCAATGGGAGGGCATTATCATCAAGAATCAAAAATTGGAGATGCAGACATTGTGAACCCAAGAGAGACAAAACAAGGAAAAGACATGGGAAAAAGAGGTATCATCAAGACAAACTTCTTCCCAATATCTCCAAATGACATGTGATATGATACATCACTCCAAATTTACCATCATGATTTTCTCTATATCAAGCATAGACCATTGAGAAATTAATCAAATGACTTGGTGATACAAATGACCAAATGCCCTGTAAAAGTAGAATTGTTCAATAACCATTAGCAGGAAACGATGTATTCCATCCACAGTTATTGTGTGTTCATTATTTTTGGTCACTTGTCATCCACTCCAAATCATTTCAGATTATCATGAAATGATAAATGCTTGAAGTTAGTTTTTATTTAAACAAAATTATACTGATCTTTTTGTCTTCCCTGCCCACATAATACATTATCTTTCACTAAATCAATAAAACTAACACACTATTTTTCTTTAAGCACTCCGTATGTTTGTATGACTTTTTTTTTTTTAATTATATATGTCATACAGATGATCCTTTTCCCACAACATTCTGGTCATCACATAACTCGTAAAATTCCCTCAGTACATACATTTTGATAAAATTAATTGTCTAATACTTGCATTTTGTTCCATGATCTTTTCTTCAAATTCCCTTCAAAGTTTAACTATATATATACCTTTTAAAGCTTTGAAACATCTGCCCAAATGAATGCTCTTCTCAAAAAAAAAAAAAATTAAAGAACAAACAGATAGTATTGAATGAAAGTAAACTTTCTCCTCACAATGCATAGCATTTTCCGTCAATTTTTAGCATGTTTTACTTTTCCAACGTGAGGATTATGGTGGCTCTAACTTGTTTGCACATCATGAAGGTTTTCAAACTAATTACGAATAACCCTCCCCCCCCCCCCCCCCCGGCAAAAAAAAAACACACCCACACAAACAACAAGATGAGAAGTAACAATGCCTTTGATTACAAGTTTCAACTACATCCAAACAATTAGCATTGTGATTTTTTGGTTGTCATAAGTTTATCTTATCATTGGGATCCACTGGATAGTCATTTGAAATCCAACACTACCGAACCAATACAATGGGAAGTCCACCAGTGCAATTAACTCTGACAGCATCAAAAATAAAGCTAAACAATTTTACCCCATGTAAATATAACCGGCTTTACCCCCCCCCCCCCAAAAAAAAAACAATGGTAAACTTTTTTAGTTATATGAGTGTTAATATAATCAAGCTCAAGGTCAAAATGGAAAAAATTAAACCAAGCATACCATAATAGTCTATAAGGTTGTCGATATTAGCATGTAGGTATGTTCTTAATTCAACTTCACAAGAAAAATTCAAACTTTGAACCGGCTCAATTTACACCATGGGAAATTAGCTGAATGCAACATTGCTTCCCGAAATTAAGCTAATTAATCGAACCTATGTATTTCAAAATAAAACCAGATGCCTTATATATTTGGCTAAACAAGCTTATTCATGTGAAGACTGAAATGCTCTAAGACCATTAAACAAACCCAAAACAACTTCACCCAACAGCCCTCATATGAGCTTATCCACATCCTTTTATCATCCAAGCTCAAATCGGCTCAAGCTTTGCTAATTTCCAAAAATAGAACGTTCAATTAAACTCTAATTCATTTCCTTAGGTAAATAAACAAGCTTAACCCTGTCTTTATCCAAGTTGACAGCAACCAACTCCATTTTTGGTAACCCTGATAAAAGTTATGGCTTCCACTTCATAAGCTTAAGTCTCTCTTTTTTTTTTTCCTTCTAATTTTTTAGTAAAAGAAGCACAACAGTGGTTGTCACTGCCACTTACAGTACCATACACATCACCAAATTAGCAGGTGGCAAAAATATAAGAACGATCATGAAATTAATTCATATGCACCCAAAATGACATGGTAACCAATCAGAGCTTATTTGGATTTCCAAAAGAAGTATCATGTAGAATTCTATCATCGCTTCTAATATAGCTAAAATCTCTTGAAGAAGAAATAAGACCAGCACAACAGAAAACAGAAAGATTAGAAGAGTTAGAAACAAACCGATCTCTCTTCATTATGATAAGGAGAATAAATCCAAAGAAGCCAATAGATCCGACAATTAAATAGAAGACTAAGTTCACATGCACACTAGTCTTCAATCTTTCTGAGACTGTAAAGTCCCCAGCATCTTCAAAACCCTGAATAAGGGGCACCACAGCCCTGCTTAGAGAAATAACATAGTTTGAATAAATGAGGCATGCATGAGAATTCTAACTTTGCTAGATATAGGAACAATAGAAGGGCAAGATATGCATCATGTGAAGATAAGTTAGGAATACATAATAAAAAAGTTCGAGCAGTTAATAGAACTATACAAAATATGGTCCGCTACATGGTCAAAACGATATTTATTATGTTTCAAAACTGATACAAACCTTTTTGCAACGGCCAGATTAGAAAGAAAGGAGAAAATTGAAAATTATCCACATCCAAAAAAGTAGAGCCGCTCTTCATAACCGGGAAGTTTTCGGTGTACTAATGCAGGAGCATCATACTCTGTCATAGTTTTATTTCCTTAACCTTTGTTTCTTTTAATGTGTTTTAGTCATACAGATAATTTTCTTCTTTTAGTTTTAGTCATATAATTAGCACCAAGAATTTTGTGTAATTAGTCATTCAAACGAATCGAAACCCTTACCTACGATAAAGGTTTTGGGCAAAGTTTGTCCACTCACTGTTGCCAAGTAAATAAAAAATAAGAAACAATAAGTAGGAGTGTAATTAGCATGAACTTAATTTAAAATCAGGGTTTTCAGCTTAGAAAATATAGAATTGGGTTCCTAGTTCAATCAATCAAGTTTTACTTATCCTTTACTACTTTTGAAACTCCACTTTGCACACCTGGTACTTTATCTTTTATTGTAGTTGATCCCGAATCAAAACTAAAGAGAAGAGTTGTGTTAGGTAGACAACCAATGTAAAACTTCGTCAATCAATCAGGAATATGAATCCAAACAAATACATCATGAAAGTTGGGATGTCACACTCATGGAATGCACTGCATCACATTCAAGGTATGGTGTTGGAGCAAGGGGTGCCATCTCACCCCTTGGTATAGTATGTAAGGGTTTCTGCATTATGGACAATGCAGGTAAAAGAAGCTAGGCCAATATAATATAATTGAAATACTTAGTTGAAATATAAGCACCTTAACAAAAAAGAGAATGGGACAAGTAGATGATAATTAGGAGAACCAATACAATTTGCTTTCAAGAATCTAAATGGGTAGGAGAAAAGGCTAAGGTGATAGAAAATAATGGGTTTAGCTTTTGTTATATGGCCAAAAACAAACATATAAATGGACAACGAATTTTAATTAATAAAAAACGAGGTTGTCCAAGTAACTTGCAAAAGTGATAGGATAATTCTACTGAATTAGTGCTAGGGAAAGTGATAATCAATATTATTAGAGCATATATCTCAAAAATATGTCTAAATGAGGATCTAAAGTGACAATTTTGGGAAGATTTAGATGAGATAGTTTAAGGTGTGCTGGTTGAAGAAAAATTATTGATAAGCGAAGATCTCAATGAATTTGTAGTCACAAATGTAGCAGGTTACAATGAAATATAAGGTGAATATAGTTATTAAGAAAAGAAAATGATTCTAGTAGTGCCATTTTAGATGTTGCAAGTGTTTTCAAAGTTTGAAAAGAGAGAGAGAGGTATATTTAATGTTTATAAATAGGGTAAGGGCCAGTTAAATATATTATTTTCTTAACAAAGATCAGAAAAATAACTCGTAAAGACTCTAAAACACTATCAAGTGAGAGTATAATGACACAACAGAGATTGATTTTATAAAATCTACATACTAGGAGATTAGAAAAATAATAATAAAAATCATTAGAAAAAATTAAGTAGTGGAATTTATATAAGGAGAAAATAACAACATGTAAACATAGATGAATAAATGAAGCAAACTCAAGATAAAACTAGATAGGGTAACTAGTGTTATGTGAGACAAAATGGAAGACTCTATTATTAGAAATAGCAAAGGAGATGCTAGAAGAATCCAAAAGAAGTAGATTTTTTTGGAAAAAAGAGTTGGTGGTGGGACAATACTGTAGAAGCAGCTGTTAAAACAAAATGAACTTTTTACAAAAATTTATATTTGCCAAGAAATGAAAAGAGACTTACCAAAAAAATTTTAAAAAAAAAATGGAAAAAAAAAACTTAAAGAAAAAAAAAAAAAGAACACCCAGTAATGAGAGCAAAGAATATAGCATGTTAGAACCTATACAATAAATTAGGAACAAAAGAGGACGAAAAAGACATATATAAGGTAGTCAGGATAGGAACAAAAAAGGAAAAAAAATGAGACATCTAAATCAAGTTAAATTGGTTAAAGATTAAAAAAAAAATGAGGATACCAGAGAACATTGGAGAAGATATTTCCATAATAATCATGCAGGAATTATAGAGAAACCTAATACCATTGATGCAATGATTTTATAATGATAATCATGCATAAATTAGAGAAACCCAAAACGACAAATGCAACCCATCCAAAAGTTTGAAATAAAAGACGTTTTGAGAAAGATGAAAACAAACAAAGTCACTGGGCACACAACAGCCCAATTGAAATTTGGAAATGTCATGATAAGATTTAAGACAGGATGAGTGGAGAAAAAATTACTCCAGTAACAATATGTGAAAATAATTGTGATATTTGAAATTGTTTAAACTATCGAGGTATTAAGTTAATTGTCATAACACAAACTTTGAGAGAGAATAGTAAAATTGAGGTTAAGGGGAAAAAACAAGAGTTTAAAGGAATCAATTTGGTTTTATACCAAATAGGAGAACTATGAAAACTATCTACTTATTTAAGCATTTAATGGAGACATTCAGAGATAAAAAGAAAAACCTACGTATGATATTTATTGGTTTAAAGAAATCATATCATAAGAGTACCGAGAAAAACAATGTAACAAACTCTAGAGAGGTATCTATAAGTTATATCAATCTAATAAAGGATACATATGGTAAAAGATAATAAAATGAAAATACTTCCAATCATTACCAACAATCAATACTAAGTTATTATTTGTTTGCGCTCGTGATGGATGATCTCACAGGTCATATTCTGTTTGGTTGCCCCCTTTAATCATATTTTTGATTGGTTTGAAGGGAAGAAAATAGTAGCGCTTTAATCATTTTTTGATGACCTCACCCTAAGTTCCCTTTATAACATTAAACCCAACAATATTTGTTTGGATGCTCCCTTTAATCATATCTTAGTTGATTTGAAGGGAAGAAAATAATAGGATTGTTGAGTTGGAGAAGTCCTTGTCCCTTTTCTGGACACTTAGACTTGTTTGTGGTTGTGGATTCTCTGGCTTTAGGCTTGGCGGGCTAACACCTCCTTGATGATTCCCGATGCTTGTTCTGGTTTATGCTTTTTGCAAATAAATTCTTTTGCCTTTCTGAAAAAGAACAAAGAATATTTGGAACGACTTGAGACTTAGCTTCTTTTGTTTGTATAACTCATTTGAGACTTTATCCTAAATGATGATATATATATTTGTTTCTCTTCTCTAACTTCTTTGAAAAAAGCAAAATATTGAGTGAGAGTTCCACTTGCAGAATTAAGTGTCCTAAACCCTAAAACCCTTTATATTCTCTATGCTTCTTATTTGTTCCATGCAGGTGAATGAGCCAAGACGAAATCCTGTGATTTTGTTATGGCTAGAGATTGAACTAGTCAATACTTAAATCAGGCCACAGGCACAGAGTGAATGATTTCTTCCTGGAACGGCAGTATTTTGTAGGAGGAGGGACAAGCCACCTCAGGTTAATCCATTGGTTCCTTGCTATTGATGTTCCTTATGATCTAGTTTGTTGTTAAATTACAATAGAAGCTAGGCATGTGCTTCAAGGAGAAGTTGAAATTGGTGTCAAAACAATATGCTGCCTTCCTTTCCAGAAGTGTTTTTGAGAGGTTGGCTTAGTGATCATGATTTAAGAAGCGAATCATTCATCATTAGTTATTTGGACTTGGTAAATTGGATTGGATTCATAGCATACGAGGAGTATTTCCTTTCATATTGCATTTTTTTTTAGATAAAAAAGGTGGTTGCCCAAGTGGATATCGGAAATGTTACATGACCCCCAGATTCTTTGTCCAAAATTGGTTAAAAGATATTATTTGAGTGAATATATGGTGCATGTAAGTTAGTAGAAAGCAGCCAGAAAATAAGCAATAACTAAAACTTGATTTTGATTGAACTAGAACCTTCGATCTATGATCTCCAAGCTGGAAATAATCCTAATTTTCAAATAAGGAACAAAACAAAGAACTCCCATGAACAACTACTTATACCATGACTACAGCATCAACCTTTAATCCTAACCTTTCATTACAAGAAGCCTTCATCAAATGTCAACCGTTCAAACTCATGAAAGGTCACATGCCAATCTCATTGCTACTTAAATTATGATAAAAGACAAAAGTAACCCTATCACTAAAACACAATAAAAGAAACAAAGATCAAGGAAATAAAACCATGACTTGTAAATGCCCATGCATTATCCCCCTGGTTTGAAAGAATTTGACCCTAGGTGAAAACTGTGACCGCCTCAGCATATGTTTCAAGATCATTATTATTTTTTTTTAAGTTCACCTCCAATCACTTCCTTTGGTTTCTTTCGCAATTGATCAAACCATCTTAGCTAAGCAACCTCTTCATCATCTCTCCCAAACCCATTACAATCAAACAACCATGCAGTTTAGCCAACAAATTATTAGGTTTTGGAGGATGAAAATGCTCTTCTTCTTCATCACCTGCTACAATCCTCCTCATTGCAACAATTTTTTGGATAGCACAAGAAATTGTATTAGATGGAAATAAGAATGTATAGGAACTCCCAGATGCAACATGGCCAATGCAAATTCATTAGCTAAATTCCCCAAATAAGGGGCTTCATCCTTATCCTTGTACACATCACTCGAATTGTGTTTGGTAAAATGTTTTACTAACAAACAATTCAGTTCATTTCTAGATCCAAGTGAGTTGGTAGGGATAGTCTAGTTGGATGATATCTAGTGCCTTTCCTCCACAAGTTTATTCAATTTTAAATCTGCCAAATCTACTCTAAGCTTCTTAATCTACCACCTAAGACATAGATAGAACTTGACCAAAAAACAAAGACTTTCACCTTGGTCTGGCAGCTAGTTTCTTCTTTCTCTTCCTTATCGCCATACTCATAAAAAAATTGGTTCTATGTAAATATTACTTTCCCCTTCAAATTCCCAATCCAAAAATCCTTCCACATGTAATTTCTCATAAAAATGAGCAACTTCAATCTTCACTCAAGCACCACTAAATCCAGGGCATAGATTAATCTCTCTGGTCCACCCCTACCAGAAAATTAGTGGGTCCAATGGCCTGAAAGAGGTTTCATATTCTGCAACATCAGGCTCTTCCTCAAGGTCAGCTTATGGAACCTCCGTAAGGGTTCTCGAATGTTCGTATTGCTTTTGCTTGAGCACATGTAATCCTCATGATAAGTCTTCAATTATAGAAGAACACTATGGTGTCATCCGCCAACAAAAGGCGGGAGATTGAAATTAACTCCCTCTCCATACCCACAATCTAAAAACCACTAACGCCATCGTAGGTCCACTGCTCTAGAAAGCGTCTTACTTAATGCTTCCATCACCAGAATACAGAGTAAATAAGAGAAGAGGGTTCCATTGTCTCAATCCTCACATAGACTAAAAATAACCATAGAGAAGCCATCTGCTAGGATCGAAAATGATGGTATAGAAATGCATCTCCAAATCCAACTTCTCTATTTCATGCCAAAACCTATCTGCTCCAAGATAGATAAAAGAAAGTACCAGCAAACATGCTCATAGGTTTTTTCCATATCTAGCTTATATATAACACCACTCCTTCCTCCTCTTAATCTCAAATCTACCATTTCATTTGCAACTAGAACTGCATGAAATCTATCTCACCAACCACAAAAACATGTTACTACTTCCTCTCCACCCCCCGATGACTTCATTGAACCTTCTAGATAACATTTTAGACAAAAGTTTATAAACACTCCCCATGAGACTTATAGGCTTGAAATCTTTCAAATTGGAGACTTCATGCCTCTTAGGTCATTCCTTATACTCTCAGACGATTGTTGCTGAGGAAGAATCTAATGTTGATGGGATCCTAAACAATTTAAAATTCAGGGATAAAATAGTTTTCACAAGGGAAAATCTGAGATGGTCTAATGGACTTCATCCATAAAATAAACTATGAATTATTTTCAAATTGATACGGAGTTTATATTACCTTGAAATTAGAGACGAATGGGTGAAATCATTTAGATAGGCATGCTCTATCAAAAAGGGTAGGCATGTATAGATCATTAATCATAAGTCGCTTTTTCTGATTTTTTTTTTTTTTTGTTTTTTTTTATATTTTAAATAAAGGTGTCTATTTGGGCGAACTCACTGATCCTGTTACTATTTCAATGCATTCTGAAATTTACAACTTGCGTCAGGTGGATCCCAAGAGATTTTCTTAGTTTAGGACTTCAAGCGCACTTCATTGAATTTATAGGGGCATATAGTAGCTCTAAACATGAGTCTATAGCACCTTGTTATGCAGTACAAGTCAAAGCAAATATTCATCCTAAGAGGTAACATGTTGATGTTCTAAATTGCCACCACAAGAATAAAGTTATCTTAATACTACCTTGCTTTACCTCTCCAGTTATTATTATTATTATTATTTGTATTTTCACTACAAGGTTAAGCAACTAAAAGTTTTGATATCATAAAAGCAAAGCAACTTGTAATGGCCAATGGGATGAGAAGTAAAAATATACATAGGAGGAGAATTTAGAATAACTCGTACCAAGTAAGTAAAAACGTACTCCAGTAAGACCAGCTCCAAAAAAAAGATATCCCCCAATTCTCGTGATTAATTAATGTCTGGTACAAAATAAATTTAACAAATAAATCAATAGCAGTAAGAAACCAGTCAACTAACATGCCGTCAAGAAGGAGAAGACAAAGAAAAGAAGTACTATTATAGGTAGCAGCTAAATGAAGAACACAGGTTTGCCAAATTATGAACAGATTTGGTCGCAACAAAAATTCTATTAATTTCCAAAATAGTCTCAGAACATTTGCAAAATAAAGCTAAAAATGAAACCACAGCCACTAAACCCATTTCAGAACATGTCATATTCATCCCTGTAAAGAGCCAAAAAAACTAATAACATTCACAGAAAATGGTTACTTTATTTTTTAATGAGGATAACCTTAGCAGCTACCCTCCCGGTGTATAGCAGTTTGGCAATGTACAATATCCCACAATGTAGGTGTACCAGGCAACGAAACTGGGTAAATCACCAAAACCCGCCCAGTGCACTTACTAAGGATTGAACCTTTGATTTGCTTAACCTGGGATTTGGATGCCAGGGACTCCTAGCTTCCTCCAGATTGGGAAGATTATAACCAAGCAATAATGGAAGCTAATTTGTTCATCAGGAGTTTCTTATTAAATGACCTCTAGGGCTTTAACCAGGTGAACTTATTATAACGAACGCCAAGTCAAAAATAATGCCGAACAGTCCTCATTCATCATGGCCGTATCATCTAAGGTCAAAAAGGATGAAATCTAGGTTAAAAAAAATGCAACTCTTCAGATATATCAGTAATCATTTGGACCTAAATTATGACATAAACTTCATAATCCAAAGAAATGATGCGACTTCAAAACCAACTGAATTGAAGATAAGATTTTTTCCTCAATCAATTGAATTGAATCGAAACAACATAACTGGAATCAAATTTGAGCAACAACCAAACATGAAACTGAATCCAGGAAAATCAAATCATCAGAATCTCAATCAGATCGAAATCGGAGAGAGAGAGCGAGAGAGAGAAACATACAGTCCAAATGTCGGCAGGGACGAGGATGATGATAGAGAGAGAGCAGAACCAAGCGTAACCGACGGTGAAGAGGACATAATGAGGAACATGAGGACCGGCGAAGTATCGAAGCGTGAAGAACACCATCCCCAACGTCAGGGGAAGCGAGATCAGATAGAAGACCCACATCTTTCTCTCCCTCTCTCTCTCTCCCTAGAAGATCAAATTGCAGGCATGGGGGAAGAATGAACAGGGAATAGGTCAAACGGATCCAGAAGATAAAAAAGGAAAATTAAAGGAAGTGGAAGAATCGATGTGAAACCCCAAAGCCAGGAAAAAAGAGGCCTCTGCGTTTTGCTTCAGTTTTCGTGTAATGGAATATGGCAGATTGCCACCTCATCTCTTGACTTGTGCTGTGCGGGTCTCGGACTCGGACATGCGAGAAATATGGGCTGTTTGTCTCTCTTCCGCTTCACGGGTCCACCACCATCAGGTTGCCCAAGTCTACCACGACGGAGCGGAGAATATTTTTCTTTTAAAACATGATTTAAATCTAAAATTATCGAATTATTAAATTATTCTTTTAAAAATAATACAAAAAATATTTTTAAAATATATTATAAATTTCATGGCATAATTACGAAAATTGCAACTCCTCAATTTTGAACCTAAATTCTAATTAGGTATTTAAAATTATGTTTTATTATGATTAAATTTTTTTAACTTTAATATACATATCACAATTGAATTTTTTGTCTTGATGTGGTGGATATTATATCTATTATTTGCTAACATGGCGAGCAGGCTTGTGGCAATTGATACATAGATAATTAACTTTTCCCTTATTTCATGTTCACTTCCTCCCAACATAGCCCCCATTCTTATTAGACGCACACAATAGGTCTGATAGAGTATTAGAGAGAGAGAGAGAGAGAGACATAAAGAGTTTCATATTCATGTTAAAGAGAGAGAGAGTGTGTGTGATTAATATTCATTAAAGAGAGAGACTCTGGTTTAGAGAGAATTTTTTTTTCTCTGCATTGAAATTGTGTGTGATCCTAGAGAGCGAGAGAAATAAGATCCGTGGAGGGGGGTTTGGTGTTTTCTTATTGATCATCATTCTCTTGGAATCGAACACTTAAAGAATCGTTTAACACGCTGTTCCAGGTATGCAATTGTAATCTTAAATCTGAAGAATCGTTTCACATTATTAAAGATGTGCAGTTGTAATCTTAAATTTATCGTTGTCATGATATATCCTTGAGAAAAATTAATTTTGTTTGCATGTATGCATTTGTTTTGATTTCTGACATAAAATTAGAGTTAGTAATTAAAAGATGACTATGTTTTGAATTGTTTATGTGGTTGCATTTGTTTCCCTTTTTTTTTTTGTTTTTTGACATGCCACTGGGTTGATAATCAAAACACAAATAAGTTCTCATTATTATATTTAAATAATTGTAAGCTTTTGTCTGATTATGCTGGTAGGTTTTGAAATAATATTAAAATCATCTTTTGGCTTCTACAATTGGTCGGGACTTTTAAAAGTAATAATTAGGATTTTAAAATTTATACTTGATGGGACAGTTGTCCCAGAATCATATCCGATGGATCAGTCCTAAGAAGGCCAATGCAAGAGACCTATAAAGGACGATTATCGATCGAGGTTTTGAATGTAACTATCAGCCGAAAGGTTTCAGTCGCCCGGACCTCCCAGACGATAGGGTCTCAGTCGTCCGGGTCCACCGAACGATACTCACTGAGCGAAGACAGTCGCCCCGATCGAGCAAACAAATAGTAGCTACCAATCGGACGAGTCTCGATTGACCCTTTATCGGTCGAGTGACCAATCGACAGGTAGCACCCCTAACGATTTTAAAGGAAGATCAGAACTTCTTTAACTTCAATCTCATATTTCATAATGACATATCCTAAATCTTTCAAGTAAGGAAAGCATATCTCTTGAAAATGGTAGTTCCACCGATAAATGGAGATTGTAATCAATTCATAGAATTAACTCTCGAGATTTCCAGATCAATTCGATAAGTAAGGTAAGGTTGAAGTCTTCCAGCGGCACACATCTCTCAGAGGTATAAATCATCCCTAAAGGTCTCAGAACCAGGTATGCTCTCCAAACCTAACACTCTGGGCACTCTGGTCACGGGGAATAACCTTTCCTCAACTCTCAATCTATTTCTTTCAATCGAAAACCTCTCTTTACTAATTTGAGCGTCAGAGTCTCCCTGTCGGAGCACCCTCTGACAGTTTTTGCAGGTGTATCCACCCATTGACGGCTACAGTTTGAGTCAAGAAGGAGCTGAAATCTGTGGAGTCATAACCCACCTCAAACAGATTGGCGCCATCTGTGGGAAACAGACTAAAATAGCTTCTGTTGTTGTTTCAACAATCATGCCTTCGAGAACTAGAGCGTCATCAAAAATCGTCCCTCTTGTTGAAGGGTGAACTGCCACACTTTTCGAAACTGCTCCTCTTGGGGTGCCTGATCATGCTACTCACGATCAAGCAGCCCCCATGGGACCACCTCGTCAAGAGCAGGCCTTACAGTCCGTAATCCCCGTCCAATCCGTTGCCGACCCTATTCCAGAGCGAGTCAATCACCCCCAGATGGAGAGACTGGAGTCCAAACTCCAGGATATGAGCAGAAAATTGGAGGACCTTAGTCGCGCCCTCAGGCCCGAAATCCAATCCTCTGTTCGGGAATCTAGATGTCCTCAGCGACGACCATCACCCCCATGTGGCGAAGCATCTGAAAACTCCGAACCAGTCCCTGACGATCTTCGAAAGCAGGTCGAGTAACTGGTAGCTGAGGAACTAAAACGGGCCAACCCTTAGGGAGACCAAATCCCTTCTTATTCTCACATTTCACCATTTGATCCTAAGATCTCTTTAGAACCTATGCCTCACAACGTGCTCCTACCCCCCATGGAAAGATACAGTGGGAACGCAGACCCCCAGGACTACGTAGCCCATTTCGTAACCGTGATGATTTCCAAAGACATGCCTGATGTGGCCATGTGCAAGCACTTTCCCACCACCCTCTCGGGAAACGTGCTTGCATGGTTCAATTCTCTCCCACCATTGAGTATAAAGACTTTCTCTCAACTACGCGAGCAGTTCGAGTCACACTTCGTAATAAGCAGGGAAGTCAAGAGGAAATCCACAGCCTTGTTATCGCTGCACCAAAAGAAAGAGGAATCCCTAAGGGATTTCTTGGAAAGGTTTAAGGCAGAGACGATGAGAGTCCCTTCTTTGAATCATTTGATTGCACTGGCCGCGTTATTATTAGGCCTACGACCCTCTGGTATGAAGGTGTCAATTACAAAGAAACCCCCCACTACCATCCAGGAGTTTTATGCCCAAGCTGAAAAGTATATTGTTGCCGAGGAAGCTGAAACGTCCAATGACAGGAAAGACCATTATGTTCGGAAAGAACAGAACTAGTCACCACGAAGGTCTCCGCCTCGAAGAAATCGGGCAAAACCCCCTCCTCCAAGGAGGTACAATAACTACACCTTGCTAAACGAGACCCCTGGATAGGTCTTAGCTTTCATTAGAGACAAGCCGTATGTCTGATGACCCCCACAATCAACTGAAAACGACTCCAACAAGGACAGAACAAAGTACTGCTACTTTCATCGTGACTATGGTCACACGACGGATGATTGCAAGAAGTTGAAAGACGAGCTAGAGTTCCTAGTACGCGAAGGAAGGCTACAGGAATTCATCGCTGAAAGGGAAAGAGTTCCCCCCGTTGACTATCGGCGCGAACCGCCATGACAGGACCAGATGGAAGAGCGCCAAGCCACCCAACCCATGACCGACAAAAGGGATGGGGTGATACTCCAGGTAGCGAAAAAGGATGAAGCCAAGCGCCTGATCACACCAATTTTCTATTGCCAGAAGGCAATTCTCCCTGCACCATAAGAAGTTCTAGCAACGAGCGCCAATAAACGACAAGGTGAAAAGAGGCCCATCATCGATTTTACCGACGAAGATCTAGTCGGGGTTGACCCAAATCGGCACGATCCCCTTGTGATAACTGTCAAGATTGGACAATTTGAGGTTCGAAATATCTTTGTCGATCAAGGAGCTAGCTGTAAGCTCCTATATCGGGATACTTTTGGATGAATGAGGTTTACTTCTGCTGATCTCCAACCCCATGCAGGCCCAGTTAAAGGACACTCGGGCGAATGGATATACCCTGACAGTATTATTTCACTCCCTGTCACCCTCGGAGCACTCCCAAATCATGTGACGACTCTTATTGTATTCAATGTGGTGGATCTTCCCTCGCTCTACAATGTCATCTTGGGCAGACCGGGTCTAAACGCCTTGGAGGCTTTGCCCAGCACCAAACACATGAAGATCAAATTTAGAACGTCATTGGGGATCGGGACTATATCATGTAAACAAGAGCCTTCTACTTCCGTTCCCAAGTAGCCATCGGTTTCTATTGTTGGTGTTCTTATAAACTGCAAGGGTGTTTCTTGAGTTCTTGACGACACCTATTTTTACAACCCCACGGTCAGCTCCTATCGTTCGTACGCGTCGTCAATAAGAGATATAACTCCTCGGACGGGTGGACGCGGCCCACAACCTAAGAATTTCTTATCGTTCGAAGGGTCACAGTCACCTAACTCCTATCGTTCGTACACAATAGGGGATGTAACTCCCCGGATGGGTGAACGTGACCCACAACTTAAGAATTTCCTATCGTTTGGAGGGTCTCAGTCGCCCAGCTTCTATTGTTCGTCTGCGTCGTCAATAGGGATGTAACTCCCCAAATAGGTGGACGCGGCCTGTAACTTAAGAATTTCCTATTTTCAGTGGGACTCAGTCGCCCAACTCATATCGTTCGTACGCATCGTCAATAGGGGATGTAACTCCCCAGATGGGTGGACATGGTCCATAACTTAAGAATTTCCTATCGTTCAGAGGTTTCGATCGCCCAGCTCCTATCGTTCGTACGCGTCGTCAATAGGGGATGTAACTCCTCGGACGGGTGGACGCGGCCCACAACTTAAGAATTTCCTATCCTTCAGAGGGTCTCAGTCAACCAACTCCTATCGTTCGCACGCATCGTTAATAAGGGATATAACTCCCCGGACGGGTGGACGCGGCCCACAACTTAAGAATTTTTTATCGTTCGGAGGGTCTCAGTCACCCGACTCCTATCATTCGTACGCGTCATCAATAAGGGATGTAACTTCTCAGACGGATGGACGCGGCCCACAACTTAAGAATTTCCTATCGTTCGGAGGGTCTTAGTTGCCCAACTTCTATCGTTCATACGCATCGTCAATAAGGGGTGTAACTCCCCGGACGGGTAGACACGACTCACAACTTAAGAATTTCCTATCATTCAGAGGTTCTTAGTCGCCTATTCTCTATCATCCGAACACAATAAGGAGTGGAACTCCCCAAATAGGTTAACGCGACTATTCTACCAAAAAAGCTTCTTGACGGGAGATTTAAGTCCCCTTAAGTCCGCCAAGACAGTACAATTGGGGTTACAGTTTAAAATGATGAAAAACAAGAATTTCTCATTGAGCAAACAAAAACTGCTGGGTACAGAGTCTCAAAAAGAATTATATAACTAGGTTTTGAGTATTTGCCTCTTCCTCAACCGGGGGCAAAGCATCACTTAGATCCATACACCAGATTATCTCTTCAGTTCACTTTAACCTCTCGGTCAGCTTACGTTGAACATCTCTAAAGATGGTTATATCCTTGGCACGAGACTCCTTAAACTCAACTATCCTACGTTCCGCCGTTCGAAGAGACTCCTCCCAGAGTCGAGCCAGCTTCTCAATTGAACAAAAACGCATCTCGCGTACTGAGACTTCCAATTTCAACCATTTACATTCCCCGTGACACTGGACCAACTCTGACCGAAGTTGCCTCAATTCTTCCCCCTTTTGGTTAAGCGATGCCCTTGATGTGTTCTCAATCACCACGGTCTTTTTCTCCTGAGTGGGAATCTTCTCCCGTGATTGGACTGGATGGGTTAACTCAGACAGACGCCCCTCCAAGTAATGTATCACTTGTTTCCCTTGTCGTTCTTAAAATTCGGCAAGGACCATGGTCTGAAAGAAAAGAATTAAGTCGTAAAGACAGGTAAGAAAGAACCTGATGAGTGTAGAGAAGACAGTACATCAAACTTAAGGACTTGAGAGCCCTGCTGACTTGCTCATAGGACATCCTATAAAAGTCAAGCTCACAACGATGGAAGTCGAACTGGTTGGCAATGCGGTCTGCCTCTGCCAGGTCTATATAACTATATTACATATCACTAGTACAGACGGCAATGGTTCCACGTTCCTTTGAGCCCTTCCTACCATCAAAGGATTAGACGTGAATGACAGGCGGAGATGCCGTTCCTTCAAAAATCTAGCGTTTCCTCTTATGCACAGGCCAAACCGGAACAACAGAGGAGGGCCTCGCCATCTTACCCCTCGCAGCCCTGGGAACATTCTTGCCGATTGTGGCGGCAGACGAAGGACCACCTTTTGATTCTTCCAATTTGTCTACATCAACGCTCGGTTCATTTGGCAGAATGCCTTCATCTAAGACAACAGTCTCCCTTGGCACGCCTCCTATTGGAGCCGAAGGGTCAGGCAGAACCATTAACGCAGACAAAGGAGAAGAAGTTGCCCTCCTCTTCATTGGAGAAGATAGCGACTTTGGAAAGGCCTCAGACGCCCTAGCAGAAGATCTTTGAAGGGCCGTAGATGCCCCAATGCCCTCCTAAAGGAACCTCTTCATACCTGACCGAATCAGCTTATCAACCGTGACATTCTCTAACATGACATCATCAGGAGAATCCAAGGAGTCGACCAATTTGACTTTCATCCTCTCCAGCAAAAGGGGCCTATCAAATTTTCTCTTTTCCCTGATTAGCAAACCAGCCAGGGACAGCATTTGATCATCAAGTAAGGACTCGACCCATACGCTCCGATCGGTAGATTTGTAATAGCCACCAATTGATCGAATAAAGCGGTCATGTCTCAAAGTAGACGGGGGCTTCAGCCCCACTGAAGGCACTCTGTCGGCATTGGGTATCGGGGGCAAACAATCCCTATCCAAGAATTCTATGTAAAAGAATTTCTACATCTAGTTCTTATCGATGGATTCCTTATACTATAATCTCTAGCCAGATTCAGGGTGAGTCTGTAATTTGTACCAACCTTTAGTCGAACCATTGTCGCCACACCTCATCAAAATGAAAAGAGATAACAGAATGTCAAAATCAAAGCGAAGACGACAAAACCCTAATAGAGAAGCCACTGCAACCACCAAACGCTAGGCACTTGGGATCAGAAGAGTCGGGAATATGTTCCAACGACACAACACCTCTGCAAAAGGGCTCGTGTATGGGATTTTCAGCCCATACCTAACTGATTGTAGGTACATCAGAACACAACCCTTTGACGCTGTATCAACTCTATCGGTTTCCATGGCAGACACTATAGCGTAGTTATCCCTTATCAGCATCTCGGTTTGTGCCTCCTGGAGTTCCTCCCGAGACATAACACTCATGATGTTACCAATGCCTGGAAAAGCCTGAGAAACGGGTGTCTTTGCCATTGTTTTTGGAGATAGTGTCGTTGGTGGATCTTAAAAGGAGGAAATCAGAAAAGCGAAAAGAGAAAAGGCTTAAACACGGTATTCTCTAAAGAACGCTAACCCTTATGAAGCATACAGAAGACGATTTGTGGAAGTCGAAACAATTGTAATCGCATTTAAAAGTCCTGTTATAACTCATGACATCTCCTTGGCAAGAGAGCCATGAGTTAGGGGAAAGTGATGGGACAGCTGTCCCAGAATCACATCCGATGGGTCAGCCCTAAGAAGGCCCATGTAGGAGGCCCATGAAGGACGATTACCGATCGAGGTTTTGAATGTAACCATCAGCCGAAGGGCCTCAGTCGCTCGAACCTCTCGGATGATAGGGTCTCAGTCGCCCAGGTCCACCGAACGATACTCACCGAGCGAAGACAGTCGCCCCGATCGGACAAACAAATAGTAGCATACTAAGCGGACGAGTCTCGATTGACCTTTTATCGGTCGAGTGACCAATCAACAGGCAGCACCCCTAATATTCTAAAAGAAGATCAGAACTTCCTTAATTTTAGTCCATATTTCATAACAGTATATCTCGAATCTTTTAAGTAAGAAAAGCACCCCTCTTGAAAATAGTAGTTCCACCGATAATTGGGGATCATAATCAACTCATAGAATTAACTCCCGATATTCCCGGATTAGTTCGATAAGGAAGGTAGGGTTGAAGTCCCCTAGCGGCGCATGTCTCTTAGAGGTATAAATCATCCCTAAAGGTCTCGGAACCAGGTACGCTCTCTTGGCCTAACACTCTGAGCACACTGGTCACAGAAAACAACCTTCCCTCAACTCTCAGTCTGTTTCTTTCAATTGAAAACCGCTATTTACTTACTTGAGCGTCGGAGCCTCCCCACTGGATTACCCTCTGGCGGTTTTTGTAAGTGTATCCACTCATTGACGGCTACAGTTCGAGTCAAGAAGGAGCTGGTATCTGTGGAGTCATAACTCACGTCCAACAATACTATTATATTAATTTCGGCTGACATGAATGATTCACCACTAGAGTTCACAATGGCATTATATCTCATGGATTTCCTTTTAATAGATAATAGGGGTACACCGCGCATGTGCATGGCCTAGAATCTGGATTTTACATGCCTATTCATAATTGTAAAAGATTAATTGAAAGAAACTATATTAAATTTTTAATCTATAAAATACAGAAGTAACTAGAAAATCAAAGAGATAAGGTGTATGATGACTTTAAAATTAAAAGCCTTAGAGGTGGAGCAATCAAGATTACATTGACCGAGAGGGTATTTGACTGATGCGCCTAGAGCTAATGGGAGTAGCTAACTGGAAACTGAGAACGTAAGAATGTTTGTTTTTAACCAAAATAGTTTCAAGGATTTTATAATCGAGTGCTTGCTCAAGTCTTACGTTGATGTGTTGTTTGATCATGTACGATGATTCACACCTTGATTCTAATGTTGTTTTTTAGAAATGGCATGAAGAGTGGATCTAGAGTGGAAAATTTTCATTTTTCGTGAATATTTTCTAACACATTTTACATTGTTGTTTTTTATGATTAGTTGTAGGTATAGTGTTTTTTGTACTCAGATTAGTTTTTTTTTTTTTTTTTGTTGAAAAACAGAGAACGTAATAATTTAGTTATTTCAAACTTTGTAAGAAATTTAAGATGACGAGAGGTGCGGGCTCTTGTGTTCATTGTAACATTGATGATATGAAGAGCACCTTTTCAAAAGAAGAATTGGAGAACTTGCACTTGTTTACCATGAAGTTTTATATCGAGAGAGTTATATTGGTGTTGCGTTGATAAAACCAGTATCCTGCAGAGCGCTAGCTAGGAGAAGTCGTCAACACTCTATTCGACATTTATTGTGATGAGAGAATAGTTTTTTTTTTGTGGTGCTTCCTCTCTCATAACTCTTATTACTCACGAGAAGAGTTTTGGCTCGAGCAAGATGGTTGTTTGGCTTGTACACCTTATACAGGTTTGGCAGCCATTGTAAACCAACTACAAGGAAATTTGCAATAATCACCCAGTTTAACACATCACATGGATTTCATATCCATTCTAGATCAACTTTGTAGAACCAACTCTTAAGAGAGCAGTTCATCAATTATCTTTTTAGAGCTAGGAGACAGTAAAAATTTGTATGTCTTTCTCATGCGAAAACATTTTATGCATACACATAGGGATTTATTTTTTTCCTCTTACTGAAGAAAGACATGTTGTTCATGACATGGATGATACAACAGTCAAAAATGAAAGGAAAGAAAACCAAATTGGGGAAAGAAAAAATTCTATTGATTTCATTATTAAAGAAATATAACCAAACGAAGTGTATAGAACAGATCAAGAAAATAGAGAGAGTTCAAAGTCACTCTTGGCCACCAGGAGACATAAAAGGAGTTCTATCTTCACGACCAGGAGATGGAGGAGGAGATGTCTCTTGATGCAAAACTTCAAAGTTGGTTCACATGGTGGCCACGCGGGCATTCACATTGACCACAGCACGAGAAAAGCCTGATCTAAGGTCATCGCCTATCATCGAACCCACCAGGGCAATGGTAGGGATAGTAACACCATCAACTAATCTTTCACTGAGCCCTGCCTCATAGACAATTTCTTCTACACAATGTAATCTCTCATTAAGCTCTCGAAGCTCGCACCGGTGGATTTACTGGAGTTCAACAAACCTGTCTTCCAAGGCTGTGATCTTTCTTTCTAAAATAGTCGGTGATTGTCTCAGCCCTTGAGCCGAATCCTGATCAGCTTCCAGTTTCCTTTTTTCTCCTTCTTTTTTTAACAGTGTGGCATTAGTCACTCTACCTTCTTCTCCTTCCTTTTTCTTCTGGGTCGGAACCATCGGGAGTCATGAGATATGCTCCTCTATTTGACTCACAATGTCCTCTAGATGATCTACCAACTAATTCTTCCTAAGTTATTGGTACTCCACATAACCACAGACTATAAGCAATACAACACTACATGTAAGCATCAATTAAAATATTTAAATTAGTGAAAATTTAGTAAAATGACATACTTGTAGACCGAGAGCAATCACAGCTTCATCTCCTTCCTGCACCATGAGGCGGTTCAGCTTTTGCTTGACACGACTGAAGTTCAGTCCATCGGCGAATTTTCTCACCTCAATAATAACTAGGTAAGTCAAAAAGTTATCACCACAGTTAATTGCCATGATTCCTCTTTCTTTTAGACTCTTGACCTTACCAAAGGATCTTTCTAGGATGAGAGGAAGTGGAGCTATCTATTCAGGCACAAATCTTTTATCCTTCCGGACATATGTGTATCTTGGAAGGGCACTTAATGGCCTGGTTCTATCTGTCTGTGTAGGATCCTCATCCCTCGGTCCACCTTGCTCACTTCTGGGTCTACTTTCTTTATGTACATGTAGGCTTTCTGGGGGAATTCTATCTCCTCTAGCATCAGTAGGTTTGATCTCAAAACTCAGCACATCGACATCCTCGATAATCAAAATTGGTCTTGGGGATTTGGCTACTTCGATAGACTTTGGCCCCTCATTGTTGTAGCCAGCGATTGTTAGCTTTCTTCCTTTTCTCTTAAGGATCATCGTAGCAATAGGCCGCCTGTCACTAGCCCTTTCTCCTGATTCGCTTTCTTCGTCTTCTGTACTTTTTTGTCAGCTAGGCCGCATAACTTTGTCAATGGTGGCAACTCAAAAGTCTCTTGCATTAACAACTTCCAAAACATCAAACAATCAGCTCACTGCTTTCTTCACCAAGAGGGGCCTCTCAATTTTTACTTTCTTATTAAGTAGTAAGCCGACCATTGTTAACATTTGGTGATCAAGAAGGACATCTACTTGATTTGACCTACCATTCTTCTGGTAGTATTCCCCCATACAGCGGTTGAAATTTGAATGAAGAGAGTGGGTTGGCACTCTCAATGTTACTGTAGGTTCCCTGTTGGGTGTTGGCAAAGCCGGTATGAGATTCTTCTTGTCAAACTCCACAAAAAAGAACTTCTTCATCCACTGGTTATCATGGTCTCCTTATAGTAAAAACTCCATTCAAAATTTGACTTCGTGAGAACACAGTACCACCCCTTACTTTGTCGGAACATCCTCATAAAGAGAAAATGGAAAACAATATTTCAAAATTGAAGTCCAGATAATAGAAGTTCAGAAGGCTTACTACTGCCATGATCAACCGCCACACACTTGGGATTAGCGTGGTTGGAAAAATGTTCCAACCCCTTAAAATGTCAGCTATGACACCTAAATATGGCACTTTCAAGCCATAGATGATGTAATCTTTATACATCGGCAGGGAGGTCTCGTGGGCTGTGTTCTCCCTTTCGTCTTCTGTAGGTAACCGAACATAGAAATCATCTGTTAGACCCATTGCTTGTCTAGTTTTCCGCTCTTCATCAGTCATCACACTTTTGATGCCATTGATTCTAGTCATGGCGATTGATTCAGAAATTTCAAAAACCTTAGATCGCAAAATTCTTTTTCTCTCAACAGAAGAAACTACCAGAAATATTTCCATGGTTGTAACTAGTCATAAATGAAAGAATCAAAAGTATGCTAAGAAACTTTTACGAAAAGCCAAGTGACACGTACTGCATTTAATGTGCATAGTTATGCCTTTCCACTCAATTAAAATTAGTTCACTTTCTCGTCGATTTGCTTGTCAAAATCCTTATCCACTAAATAGTATTCTTAACGCTATTTTAATGAACAGGATAAGGAGTAGGCAGCAAATAAGCATGAATGTCCTATAAGGAGTTAGAAAACATAATAGGCCCCTAATTATACAACCCATGGAAAGCTAAGCGACATGTAGAAGGTTATTGCATAGTAGAGCACTCAACTGATTTTTCATCTTCAATTCCCCATGCAAAGTAGTAGGACAATCTGTGCAAAGTCATTTTTTGACATTAAGAGGATAGATTTTCCTAGGAATAGGAAAAGCTTGTATCTAATGAGGGAAAATTTCAATTTGATACTGAGTTGATTCCTTAAGGAGAAGGTTTCCATGGAGTATTTGTCGAGGAGTGAGATGAGCGAGGAGTTTGAGTACTGAGAGTTATATCGATTGGGAGGGTGGAAAACAACCTTGATCGATAGAGCGCTGAATTGAAAGACTATGAATATGCACAGGCTAATGGGATTAGGTGAGCCTGGTCTTGTGGCAATGGGTTGTTATGTCATTGAGCATTATTTGCCCCTTACTCTTAACCATCATGTAATTAAAATGATGTTTGGAAATAAAGGATGATCACAACCGACACGACAATGCACACACTCTATGATAGAAGGAGAAAAGATGATGAAACCAGATAGAAACCCACCATGAGAATTAACAAATGGACAATAACAATAATTAGCATCCTAACCCAATATCCATCTGTTCTATTCCATTTAGTTCCATTTCTCCTAGTATATACATTCCGGTGTATGTCCCTTGGAAGTCCATATACATGTCGGTGTTTTGCTTTACAGGATGAATTTTAGTCTCTCAACACTTTGGTTAGACAACAAAAGTTGTCAACTTTTCAAAGCATTCAATACTGGCACATATAGCCTTCAATGCCTGCCAGTGGAATGATGAAAACGCATATGCCAAAACGCTCGAAGACAAGTAACTCCTGGAAGAAGCCTTCGACACACAAAGAAGAGTGTGCAAGGTTACTTTGTTGTGTGTGCAAGGTCACTCGTCTATCGAACCAGAGGAGTTACAAGCAATCGACACATAAGAAAAACTAACAAAACTAACATAGTGGAACACCCAACAATCAACATGTAGCTAGCCAACAACCATAATCCAATCTACTGAAGCAAGAACATCGAGGAAACACCACAAGAAAACCAAAACAACATAGAACACCATGTTCACATGGAAAACCCTCCCATACAAAAGGAAGAAACACGGGGAAAACCGACCAAAAATTGACTATGAGAAACCAACAGTTACAAGTATTCACATTGATCACAGGTGGTCATCGCTCTACAAAAAATAGAGAATCCTTAGCGAAGGATCTTCGAATGGTTCAGAATGCCATAAACCATCGTAGAGATTTCTTTCCCTATCGGTACTAGTGAAAAATTTCCTTCCTAATTACCAGAGGCTGTTTCCTTGACTTAAAGAAATATAAATATTACTCTAGTTCATTGAATAGTCATGCCGAGCACCATCAAGGCATTAGAGCTGACCAGTCAACTAACCAAAAAACATCATGTTGATAGAAATCGAAAGAGTGGGTCATGGCTAGGTAACCAAGAAATACATCTCACCTTGATGACACGATTCAATGCGTTTTGTTTGTTAGACCACGTCTTCAAACAACACCAAATCCTATGATGATAGGCGATCATGGGCCGATTGGCCACACTCAATGGAGGCATATCAATGGAGACAACCACCAAATAAATAATTCCTGAATAAATGCTACGAGAGAAGTTGGAGAGCTCAAATTCTTCATTCACTATGCATGTCTTCTATTAGGGCATTTCAGTTGCCCATAGTTGTAGGGATCACGCCTTCATGATTATAAATAGGAGAGGAGATTTTAGTACTGCCTTGAATTGATTTCAAGTAATTTGAAAGTGAACTTATGAGTTCTTTCTATTGAGACTCGGTACTTCCAAGATACAACTTGAATATGAGTTTTAAACCACAAAACCCGGTGGTTTAGAAAACTTCTGCTGATGCAAGGTTTCATAAAGGTGGGTTGCCAATACAAGATTCCATCATGTCGCTTGGAATCCTAGAGTTACGGTGGAATCCTAGAGTTACGGTGGAATCCGTTAGGGTTCCATCAGGATTCTGGCTTTCTGTGGAGAGACTTTTGTTTGTACAGAAACCTCTCTTCTCAAGGTCAGAATCATGATTCGGCCCCTCTGTGTAAGAGGTGGTTGAGGATTCTTCTTCAGCATTTTTTGAGTCGAGTGATAAGAAGAGTTTGGATATCAAAGGAGATCGGTCAATGGGGAAGGCATGAAACCTGATACATCTTTTCTGTCTCTTTTTGACCATCTCCCACTCGTTCAAAGTCCTTTCTAGCTTTTCTAGTAAAAATCTTGTAATTTTTTCTCTGATTGTATAATGTCTCTTTTGCCTTGTAAGGAACTCTATATTTCTCATTTCATCTGTAACTATTCTATCCTGTAACAATATTAGCAGATGAATTTCTTCTCTTTTCTTCTTGGAAATTGTACTGTATGTCTATCTTGTACCTGTGATGTAAAGTACAATACTTCTCGATACATTTGAAACATTCGACTGGCATTTTCCTCAGTGGATTATGTGTGCCTAAATGTCAATTAATTCATTTTAAGAGTTCAATCAAAAGTATGGGTTATGTCCACCCATCGAGTGGATGCATCCAATGTGTCTTTGATTGACGACACACTATGCTCAATAAAACATTCAGTTAAGAGAGTTTAAATGATAGGATGGGTAGTGTCTACTCATCGGAGATACATCCCTTATTAACGATACGCTACGTTCCATTGAATATTTAGTCAACAGAGTTCAAACAATAGGATGGGTCGTGTCTCCGTGTTAGGGAGACACATCTCTTATTGACGACACACTACAATACATCTCTTATTGATAACACACTACGTTTGATTGAACATTTGGCCAAGAGAGTTCAAATGACAGGATAGGCTATGTTTATCCATCGAGAGATACATTCCGTATTGACGACACGCTATGTTTGATACAACATCTAGTTAAGAGAGTTCAAATGATAGGATGTGTTGCGTCTACCCATCAGCACACACCTCTCAAACAAACTCTCGATACTATTTTGGCATTTGTTTCGAAGTACGAATTTCGATCTCTTGGCACTTTACTTTAGAAATAAAAGCAATCAATTTTTCAAAGCATTTAATATTACACGCATGACATTTAATGTTTGCCAATACAATGATGAATACGCATGCCTGAAAAGGAGACAAGACAAGTAACTTCTTAAAGTAGCCATCGACACATAAACAAGATAATAATTAAATATATACATCATATGTAATAAAAGCTAACAAAACCAACAGAACAGAATATACCCAACAACCAACACCCAACCAGCTAATAACTATAATCCAATCCACCGAACCAACAAAATCAATCAAACACCACAAAAAACAAAAGAAAACACGAAATACCAAATTTACATGGAAAACCCTCTAACATAGAGAAAAAAATGATGGAGAAAACCGACCAAAATTCCTCTACGAGAAACAAGTAGTTACAAGTATTAATACACATCATGGATAGCCATCACTTCATAGATAGTAGAGATTCCTTACCAAAAAACTCTCAACCAACCCACAATGTTACAAACCACACAAGTCCGAGCTGTGGTTCAGACTCTTTTTCCATTGGTAACAACAGAAAACCTCCTCCCCGATCACTAAAGGTTATTTCCCTACTTTAGAGAAACATAAATATCACTTTAGTTAATTAAATGGCCAGGTGGAGCACTGACAGCATTGGAGCCGACCAATCAGCTAATCAAGGAGCATCACGTTGATAGAAGCCAAGAGAGTGTGTCGTGGCTACTTGACTAGGAGATAGATCCCACACGGACCATACGTTTTGGTGTGTTCTTCGAAGGACCTTAAATCCTATGATGACAGACCACAATGAGCCTTTAGGCCATACTCTATCACTCGCCCTCCACTCCTGGTGTCGTTACGAAAGAAGTGCCTCAAAAGTATCGTGAGATCAATAAAGATTCGAAATAATACAAACAGCATGAATTAAATACAGTATTGCTGATATCATTGATAGCGATATTTGTATACATTTGAATTATTTTATTTTATTTTATTTCAGCCTTTATTTATGATTTTTAGAATTATTTTTAGGTTTTATTTCGTGATTTTATACTGATTATTTTCATGGGTTTTATTTTAGGATTATTGGGCTTGTTTAAGGATATTGGATTGTATAAAAAGTTGTTAGTATTTTAAGTATAACTTTCGGTTCTGATATTCGATTGACCTAATTCTTATTAAGTTGGAAAGAAGACTTCAAACTTTACAAATCTTGTGAAGATCTTAGAGACTGGGTCAGACTAAAATATATCCAAAATAAATTATTGCAGTGCTTGAAATTAAGGTCCATGAGTTCTAAAAACTCAAGTCCAAGTGAAATATCAAATTGTTATGAAGACCCATTAATTTTAGTCATTTAAAACTCTTAGGACTTAAATTATAAAAAGGAGATATCCTTTGCACTTAGGGAGGAGGAGAGAAACCCTAACAGCCGCTTCTTTGGATGGATTCTTCCATCTAAGGATGTTTTCTTTACATTTCTTATTTTTCTTTATTATGATTAATTAGATTTCTTATTCCTAAAACTTGATGGATTCTATTTTTTGATTAATAGTATGGTTTGATTTGTTTCTTTTCCTTAAAATTTTATTGGCATGTTCATTGTTTGATGAGATTTTATTATTGAACTTAATACTTCATTTATAAATGACCCTACGATTCAATAATTTGAGATTACATGCATGAAATCAAGAGAAAATTGCATGAAATCTTACCAATACAATAAAATCCACATAGTGCTTTGAGATTGACGGATGATTAATTCTGTGTGTGGGAATTTTAGGAGAAATTCTATATTATAGATATTCCATAGATTTTAATGCAATTCGACCTAATCAAGATTGTGTGACCATTGAATTTTGGTTAGTCGAATTAGGGTTTCATTACATGACCATTGGGTTAATTTAATTTACAAAAATCTGTCATCATCAAGAATGAATTTTTAGTTAATAAACTTTAAGGAATTTAAAAGAATTTGACCGTGTGAAAAAATTACAGACAGATGAAATTGATATCCTAGGGTTTTATAAAACTATGATTTTTATTCATCAATATTTTGTTTTTGATATTTTCGTAATTTTGATATTTTTGTAATCTTGATTCGTTTTGTCCAGCTTATATAGGGCATTTTATAATTGGTAATACATAATATCCTCGTGGGAATGATACTTATTTCGCATTATACACAACATTCGATTAGGGTATACTTGCTCGAAATCGTGATACATAAAAATCGTGTAACAAGTTTTTAACACCGATGTCAGGGATATTTTTGCATATCAATAAAAATCATCTTGTTTGAGATTGGACATTATTTTTTTTATTTCTTGTCTCTTTCTTGTTTTTTCTAAATAGGATAGTACAGATTTTAGTATTTTTTATATATTTTTTACTTCTGTCCATATAGAATTTGGTCTTTTAGATTTTTTTTTTCGGCTGTCTGAAAATGGATTAAGGTATTAGGGAAGCGACTACTTGTTTCAAAAGATTTCGACTTGTTGAACAAAACCCATACCTTAAGATATGGGCACTGCCCTATTTTTATCAAATTCCGTCATTTTCATAGGATTTTCTATTTTTTTTATTTTTTCGTGATTTTTAAAATTTTTCGATTCTCTTCTTGGGTATCTTTTTATATTATTTTGTTGTATTTTTGTGATTTTTACATTCATATAAGTATTATAGATTTTCTTGAGTGATTCTTGCATTCGATTTTAAAGATTGAATTTTGTACTATTTTTTTGTGTCAGTACAGTACATGCTGCGATCCAAGAGTCTTGATTTAACTGATTTTGATTCTGAGATTGAAAAAACATTTCAAACCATTCATAGACAAGTTAAGGAAGTCAAGAAATGAGAAACAATGGCCTATGACAATAGATCAATGAGGAAGTACTCGATACCCAAACTTTAAAATATTCAGACTAGCACCGCGCGACCCACTGTGGAGGCAAATAACTTCAAGTTGAAGTCGAGTCTCATTGGAATGGTGCAGGCAGATCAATTTTGGTGGAGAAACCTTTGAAAATCCAATTAGTCATATGAATAACTTTCTAGAGATCAGTGACACCATCAAACTAAATAAAGTTAGTACAGATGTCATCAAATTAAGATTATTTCCTTTCTCTCTTAGGGGAAAGGTGAAAGTATGGCTGAACTCCTTCCCTACTAATCATTTTATGAGTTGGGAGATTCTTTCTTAGGTATTTTTGGCTAAGTATTTTCTACCTGATAAGACAGCCAAACGACGTAATAATATTACTAACTTTAGACAGTTTAAGGGTAAGTCTTTATCTAATGATTGGGAATGGTTTAAGGATTTGATTAGGAAGTGTCCACACCATGGTATTGCTAACTGGTTGATTTTGCAAACTTTATATTGTGGTCTTTTAAATTCTGTCAAAATTACTATAGATGTTGTGGCAGGGGATGCTTTTATGAGCAAATCATATAATGAGACATGGTGATTATTGGATAGTATGGCATCTACTCAATTGATTGGTATAATGAGAATGAGACTCCTAGGCAGAGGGCTGGTGTGTATGAGATTGATAGTTTTAGCATTCATAATATGAAAAATGATTCTTTGATTAACTGTATAAAAACTAATTAACTTAATGTTGTATCTAACTAAACTTTATATTATGATTCGTGTGGTGATTTTACCCATGCTTCTTCTGAGTGTCTGTAGGTGCAGCAAGCGAACTATATGTCTAATTTTGACAGACCTTAGAACAACCCATACTCCAACACATACAATTCCAGGTGGAGGAACCATCCGAATTTTTCATGGAGTCAAGGGGTACCACCACGACCAATCAATCCATAAAATTTTACTTCTGGAAGTCAACAGTCAAGGGAGAGCAAGACATCGTGGGAGATAGCAATTGAACACTTGGCAACTGCGACAAATGAAAGGACTAAAAAACTTGAAAATAAGATTAATCAATTAATTAACGCCTTTCATTTTCGTGTGCCAGATAAATTGCCGAGTGATATGGAACAAAATCCCAGAAAGCAAGCGAAGGCAGTTATATTGAGGAGTGGGAAGCAACTGTAGGAGGAATCGATTCAATTAAAGGACGAAAATGAACAAGAGGCTGAGAACAAGCAGTCTACTGAAGAGAAGACCAAGGCTTCTAAAATAAAATAGGGAAGTTCCTTACCTTTGAGAGGGTATAGACCTCGTGTTCCTTTTCTTGATCGTTTGTTGAGTGATATACAGAAAAACAATTTGAGAATTTTCTTGAAATTTTTAAGAAACTGCATATTAACATTCTACTTTTGGATGTTATCAACCAGATATCGAGCTATGGGAAGTTTTTGAAGGACGTGATCACAAACAAGAGGAAATTAGATGAGATTTCGACTGTCAAACTTATGGAGGAGTGTTCAGCAATTCTATAAAGGAAGCTGCTGCCGAAACTTAAGGATCCAAGAAGTTTTTTCATCCCTTGCACTATTGGTTCTTCTAATTTTTCTGATATTCTTTGTGACTTAGATGCCGGTGTCAATCTCATGCCATACTTTGTGTTTTTAAAGTTAGGATTAAAAGATTATCGATCTATTAATATTTCTTTGCAATTAACTGATATGAGTATCAAGTATCCTAGAGACATTATAGAGGATATTTTGATTAAAATCTACAAATTCATTTTTTCTATTGACTTTGTTGTTTTGGACATGGATGATGATGAGAATACTTCTTTGATTTTGGGTCGACCATTTTTTAACACTGCACGTGCATTGATTGATATTTCTGATGAGAAATTTACTTTGATATTAAATGATGAAAAAATTGAGTTTGATGTTTTTAAGTTAATGAAAAATTTTGATACTCAAGAGATATTTAGAGTTTATTTTGAACCGATCGCATTGATAAGATTATTGAATATGATTTAAATATCTTTTATTCTAAAGATTCTCTTGAAAATTGTATTGTTAGTTCATTGCATGTGAATCACGAGTTTCTAGATGATGAACACATTGATATATGTGTTATTTTGGATACAAATTTAATTCAAGTTTGGACAAAATTTGAGCTAAGTTGAAGTAAGGAATTTATGTCTGGTCAAAGACAATAAAGAAAGGCGTTTATTGGTAGACAATCCAATATTTTTATGATTTTATGATTTTATTTAATCTTTGTTTTTGTTGATTTAATTTAGATTTAATTTTTTTTAATATTTTTATAGGTCAATAAATAACCCTTTGTACGAGAGTAGGAGATGTTGCTAAAGAGGAGATTGAGAGTTCATCGACTTAATCAGAGGAATCTTTCTGTTCTCTTCTCTTGATTTTAGATTGATTTTCATTGCGAACAATGTTTGGATTAAGTGTGGAGGAATGTATTGCATTTTGATTTTTAGGTGTTTTATTTATTTCATTCTGATTTTTAAGATTTTTTTAGAAATTAAAATATTTGTATTTAGAAATCTTGATTTTTACTGAATTTCTTAAGTTTTGAAAAAAAATTTCATGCCAACTAGATTTTCTCAGATTTTCTAGTCTTTGTATGTTACTTGTCTTAAATTGAATTGCATGACAAACGATTGGTATTAGTAATTATTTGGTATATAAATGGCTATTCATTTTTTTATGATTGATTTGAAAGATAAAGCATGCAAGATTTAGTATTAAATTTGTTTTAATGGGGATTTGAACCTTAAAGAGCAATTTTTTGCTTTCATCATTTTTCTTATAAAGCGTATATCATACTTGATTTTGGTTATTCTAAAACTTCTTTGTTACTTATTTTGAGACCACATTCATGATTTTCATACACAAAAATGTTTAAGACACTTAGGATTATACATTTTTTACTTCCGAAAAATACCAATTCAATCATTTTATATCCCTTAATTAACCAATTTGAGTCTAAATCTTTTCTTTCATATGTTACACACATAATTTACCATATGACCAATTTTTTTCTAGTTTCAAAATTTGAATCTGAATTCACTAATATACTTATAGTTGATAACGTGGTATTATGTTTTTAGCTATTATTGTTTCGTTTGAGTTTTATATATTTTTTTAGTCATTGTCTTGTTGAGTGAGTTATGAAAAAAAGATAGCAAAAAAAGAAAAATGAAAAAAAAAAAAAAGAAAAGTGTTGGTTAAAAAAAAGAAAAAGAAAAAAATCGAAAAAAATTAAAAAAGAGGAAAAAAAAAACAAAAAAAAAATCATTCTTGATATTATTTACTCTTATAGTGAAATATTTTTACCTTATTATTTGTTTTGACTAAGTGATTTATCACATTGTTTAGAGTTAGTATTTCTTTGTTTTGATGTAAATGATGTCATCTCTTGATAGTTAGGTATACTTAGTGAATCATTTTAACTCTACATTTTACACATTAGCTTATCCCTTACCTTAATCTCATTACAACCAAATAAAAAACTTTTTGATTGGTGTGTGGATTTCATATATAAGTGATGGAGATTTGATATATAAGCAAACTTATGGTAATGCCATCTCATTGTATTGATTTGAGTGATATACGTACCCTTACATAAAATGAGCATTTTGAGTAGTTGATTGTATCTTCTTTTATTCTATTGAATGAAACAATTGTGAGGATGGTTGAGTCTTGTATTGTTTTTTATTTCGATGAGACTATATGAAATGCAATAGTTATTCAAGTGCTGGATACTATGAAATATTGATTGTTTTAATTGCAATTTTGGTTTGAACTTATCATATGCATGGTTAGGGATTTGGGAGGTTGAATTGGTTTAGGAGAAAATTTATTCTTACTTAAGGACAAACAAATATTCAAGTGTGGGGGTATTTGAAAGCGATATTTTTATACATTTGAATTATTTTATTTTATTTTACTTCAGACTTTATTTATGAGTTTTAGAACTATTTTTAGGTTTTATTTTGTGATTTTGTATTGATTATTTTCGTGAATTTTATTATATAATTATTGGGTTTGTTTAAAGATATTGAATTACACAGACAGTTGTTAGTATTTTGGGTATATTTTTTTTGCTCTGATATCCGATTGACCTGATTTATGTTGGGTTGGTAAGAAGACTTCAAACTCTACAATTCTTATGAAGAACTTAGAGGCTAGGTCAGACCAGAAAATATCCAAAATTTGAGTCAAAGTTACTGTAGTGCTGGAAATCAAGGCCCATAAGTTCTAAAAGTTCAAGTCCAAATGAAATATCAAGTTGTTATGAAAACCCACGAATTTTTAATCATTTAGGACTCTTAGGACTTAAATTATAAAAAGAAGACATCCTTTGCACTTAAGGAGGAGGAAAGAAACCCTAACAGCCGCTCCCTTAGACGGATTCTTCCATCTATAGATATTTTCTTTACCATTCATATTTTTTTTAATATGTTTAGTTAGATTTCTTATTCTTAGGACTCCATGGATTCTATTCTTTGATTAATAGTATAGTTTGATTTGTTTTTTTCTCTTAAATCTTTATTGGCATGTTCATTGTTTAATCAGATTTTATTATTGAACTTAATGTTTCGTTCATAAAGGGTCCTACGATTTGATGATTTGCGATTATATGTATAAGATCAAGAGATGATTGTATGAAATCTAACTAATATAATAAAATCCACATACGGTTATGAGATCGATGGATAATTAATTCTGTGTGTGGGGATTTTAGGAAAAATCCTAAATTATAGATATTTTATAGATTTTAATACAGTTCGGCCTAATCAAGATTGCATGACTATTGGATTTTGGTTAGTTAAATTAGAGTTTCATTGCATAATCATTGGGTGAATCTAATTTAGAAAAATCTGTCATCAATAAAAATGAATTTTTAATTAATAAACTTTAAGGAATTTGAAAGAATTCGACCGTGTGAAAAAATTGGAGACAAATAAAATCGATGTCTTAGGGTTTTATAAAACTAAGGTTTTTATTCATCAATATTTTGTTTTTGATATTTTCGTAATTTTGATATCTTTACAATCTTAATTGGTTTTGTCCAACTTAGATAGAATATTTTATAATTGGTAATACATAATATTCTCGTGAGAACGACACTTGTTTCGCACTATATATAACATTCGACTAGGGTAACTTACCCAAAATCGTGATGCACAAAAATCATATAACAATTATCATTTAACATTGGTGACAAAGTAGATGCTACAGCAAGCAGGAAACTCGAAACAACGTGCAATATCAAGGATGAGTCGTAAAGGCATAATGGGAAGTGTGAATCGTGTAACACTATTATTATATGCAGAGCCTTTCACCAGTTTCAAGGGGATTTGATGACACAGTTTCCAGCTTTGGACTGTATATACATAAATCACAATGAGAGTTTGGGTTTAATACAGTTACTGGCAAGGAAAGAGTGAGAAAAACCTATGGTCCTCTTGCTTCACAGAGAAAGAAAGGGTGAGAAATAAGGACACGCACCAACCGGGTTCTCTTCGAAGTCAATGTGTAAGCTACTAAGGAAGCACAACCGATCACAATCTTTTCCTTTTGTTGTGAATCCTGCACTTAAAGATTCGAAATGATACAGACACCATGTATTAAACACGGTATTGCCGACATCATCGTTCAGCATTGGTGACAAAGTAAACGTTGCAGCAAGCATAAAACTTAAAACGACATGCAATATCATGGATGAGCGGAAAAGGCATAATAGGAAGTGCTAATGGCATAACATGGTTATTATATGTGAAGCCTTTCTCCAGTTTAAGTTTGTCGTATAGTAATGTAACGTACAAAATAAAATTTTAATTGAAAATAAAATTTTAACTCACCCCAATCTCCCTCACATGATCAAGTTGATTGCAATATGTGGGAAGAACACGATGTCCAACATTAACAAACTTATGAGAAACATCCAACAGTTTATCCAAAAGAACAAAATTAATGAGACCGATACAAAGTGAAGGAAAACATAGAAATAAAATGATAAAATTAGTGAATGTAACGTACAAAGATTCTCGAGAGCCCTGCTCAGCATATTTGGAGCAGTGGGCATTGGATCAAAAGCAAGGCATCGAATCGGAATAAACATAGGTATTCACTCCCATACCCAAAGTTGTTAAGAAAAAAAGTGAATTAAATATAGACTATATATATATATATAATATTTGTATATAGAAATAATAAGTATTATTATTAGCAACAGTAGTTGAATAAGTAATAGTGGACCAAAAATCTGTCTAACTCTATCAATAGAGACCTAACACATAGTTTGCACAATATAACCAAGATAACACTACCCCAATTGTAGCTACCAGCATGTCAAGATCTCGAAACAACTCCAAATATACGAGTTTCACTTTTGATCTAGACTTATCCCCCAAGAGTGAACCCAAGAGCTGTATAAGGCAATCTCATGCATGAAACTCCACTCAGATTGTATCCGACTCTGGAGCCAATGGATGCGAATCAAGAAATGTCATGAGGGCCTTCAATTTAACCCAATCGCCATCGAAATAATCCAGACTGGGGATGAAACCCAAAAGACTGAAACAAAAATCCTACCAAGTAGTGATTGGAAGTGTCAAGTCCATCAACAGGCAATCCTAACTGAAATAAAACCTAGAGTGGTGAATAGGTTGTATGGTAATTTTTTAAGGGTTTAAAAGATTGTATAGTTGGTGATAAACAAATCTGGAATTGGAAGTTGAAAAATAAAAGAAAACAGAGTACGAAAGGAAGATGGAAATGAAGGAAGAATAGAAGATAGAACATACAAAGTTTTTATAGTGGTTCCACCAAATCTGGTGTATGTCCACTTCCAAACTCCTCTTGGATTTTTCACTATTTTTTCGGAAATAGTACAACTATAAACTTGCTTACAGGTGCAAGTTAAACCTGTACAAGTGTTTTCCCACAAAACACTTCCCAACCTCACGGGTTGTATTTCTCTCTCTAAACCCTAGACCCAATAAATAGAACTGGTTCACTGACCTTTTTGTACAGAAGAGAGTAAATGTTACAGAGGTGAATCTCACAAAAAGTATTTTTAGTAATATTTAAAAATAGAGTATGTCATTTGAAGTGTAGAAAACTTTTCTATGCCTTAACTCATTCCTTCCCGACCTAAATGGAGAAATTCGAACATTGAGGTAGGTGAGTTTGAAGTGCTCCATTTAATACTTTCGAGTCTACACAGAGGTTTGATAGTGGTTGAGCATATAAAGAATTTGATCGTTGAGAGATAAATGCTATTTTGGATTTTTGAAAATATTTCAGATGAATACATTATGCAGCCTTGGGATGGAGCTTTGCTTTTTTTGAAGGTGCGGCCACATGGTTGGTCAAATGGTTGGGAGCCTTAAATGTTTTATCATATTTCTCTTCTACACAAGTGAACGTTAGACATATAGAAAAACAGGTTTCAAAATTGTTCCTCAAGTGTTAACTAAAGTAAGTGTCCTGTTGACTATTAAGTTTGAAATTCAAATTTTGTTTCTATGTTGTCGACAGATTCTTTTGCTTAGTTGACTGATTTTCTTATTTTGAAATTATTTAGTCAACTACCTCGTCGACTGTATTTTATTTGATATGTTTTGTTAGTCTGCAGCCTTATAAATTTAGTCGACTATGTCTCATTTAATGTGTCTTGTTAGTTCGAAACTTTATATACTTAGTCGACTATCATTTGAACTATCATAAGTGAATGTGTCTTGTTAGTTTGAAACTTTATATGCTTAGTCGTCTATCATTTAAACTATCATAAATAGTGTCGACTAGTGTGTCGGGTTAGCAAACTAAAATTTGAATTTCGTCATGATTCTATCGACAAAGATTGACTATTAGTTGATAATGGTTTTACTTTAGTCGAGAGCATTAGTGTTTTAATTGACTATAGCAATATTTCATTTCTTAAGTGCAACCTAAAATTTACCATATGTCAGACTAGATATCTTACTTAGTCGAAATAGTTAAAGATCTAGTCGACTAGCTACATGTCGAATACACTTAGTCATAGAATTAGTAGAATGAGTTAAATATTTAGTCGACTGATATGTGTGTACAGATGTGAACTATTAGAATTGGTCGACTATGCTATTATAATAGTCGACTACCTAACCACTTGTACTTAGTCATATTTTTGCTCTTATATAGTTAACTATCTCTTTTGTTCTGTCGACTATGTTTTCTCTCGAGACTCAATGGATGTAGTTTACGTTTCTATGATATTTATTTGATTATTTTTCAGTTATCAAAGACAGGCTTTCTAAATGTTCAAATATTCTGTCAACAGCTAATATAGATTAGTCGACTAGTTTATCAAGACTTAAAAATTTTCTTAAGTATGAAGAGTGCTAGTCGAAATCCCTATTTACTTTGTCGACAAACTTGTCAAAGATTAAAAGTGAATTTCATAGAACAGTACAGTCTAGTCAACAATGCTTATGAGATAGTTGGCTATTTTCAATTTTGCTATATGTTTTGCCTATCTTAGTCGACTACCTCTAATCTTCTGTCGACAGTTATCTAGACATTAATTGGCTAATCTTCCTAATTAGCTAACTACTTGTCATCTTATATTTCTTAGTCGACTAATATTTTTGTTTAGTCAAAAGATTGTATGTTCAAAGCTTTTGGGTGCAGACTGAATTTAAATGTTTGTTATTTGATATATTTACTTAGTCGAAAATATCAATTTATTAGTCGACCACCATGTGTTTTAAACTTTAGGGTTCTTAAGACCTTAGTTGACATCCCTTATATGTTAATCGACAACTTTGTCATAGCCTAAAATCTTTCTAAGTCCAAAATCACCTTAGTCGGTAAGCTCTTAGTTTTAGTCGACTATTCTGTAGTATATGTTTAGACTTTGTCGACTAGGTTGATAGAACTATTGACACCTTATGTTCTACAGAGGTCTTTAGTGAACCTTAGTTGACTATGTCTTTGCTAATATATTCTTTGCTTCTGTCGACTAACACAATCACTTAGTTGGCTAATACGTAGTCTTAGTTGGCTATCACAACGGGTTAGTCAACTATGTTTATATGTACTTAGTTTTTGTTGGCTATTATGATGACTTAGTTGGTTAAGTTTCAAGATTAGTTGACTATATAGGATTTCCAAGGACTGAGGACATTGTTAGTCGACTAGGTAAATCACTGAGTCCACTGAAGGAGTGTAAGAGTATAGTGAGTCGACTGTGTGAAGGTAATAGTCAAATGGTATGCAATATATTTTTGCAATAGTTAACTAAGTATGTTTGATGGTCGACTAAATGATTTGGTCTGTAGACTGCATGACTTTGTGTTCTTGTTTTTAGTAAATATCATTTAAGTAACCTAAGATTTTACATGTAAATAAAGAAATATCCCTATTTGGATTCAATAAAAAAAATATTTCAAAACCTAATTCCTTAAGAATAAAAAGTCAACTTTCCATTCCAAAAACAAAATTCTCGTTTTGATTTTTGTATGAGTTTTGTTTAAAGGGTTAATGAGTTAGAAAAATTATGCAAAAATAAGTTTTAACCTAATTGATACATGGAAAACAAATACTGCCATTTTTTTATTTTCATTTTCTTAATATTTCAAAATTCTATTTTCAAGTACTTAGTCTCTCTAGCGGATTGGTTAAATTAGGATTTTCAACATTCTAAATAACTTAGTTCCTATCAATCTTACTTGCTTGAGTAACACCATTATCCTACTATTAGTAATGAGTTGTTTCTCCTTATTATGTAACTGTTCCTCTCCACTCTTGTACTATGTATCGACTAATTTGTGAGTTTAGTCAAAAGTCCCTTCCTTGGTGAAGCTATTCTATCAAGTACTTTAAGACATCTGTCGACAACTTTTATGAATAAACTACTTCAGATTTTTAACTATATTTTCTTAATTTTTGTTTCATTAATTTGATCTATTTTGCTCATCATCAAAATTCATATGTGCAACACTAATAGTATAGACACGTCCTGAAAGGATAATGGTAGCCTTACTAAAAAGTAGATGAAAAGTGTGAATCTCTTGTCTTCATTTCTCAACCAATGCAACTATGAGTTCGTGGTCATACACAATATAACCACATCTGTAAATACCATAGAAACCCACTTGCAACAAAATCTCCTAAACCCTCACATCCAGAGGTCAAGCCGTCCAAAACCCATGATTTGAGCGTCGAATCATTAATGATGTCACCCCCCGAACCGGGATCGTGAACAGTCGCCTGTTGCCCTGGATGCCAACTGTATTTCTACAAAAAATCGGACAGAACCTCCCCATAAATCGGAGGTCTCCAATGTACAATTTAACATGTTTAAACCTGTATAATTTAAACTCGTCCTGTAAATAAAATAAAATGGTCATCCCGGTCTCAAAACAATCCACTAAATCTCACAACCGACATCCAGACAATGCAAGGTTAATAAATCATCAACAGTCCTAACCACAGACCTCTACGGTCATGCCCAACTAGAGCATGAGCAGCCGCCACACCGAGCGGACCTAAATTTTATATAATATACAATAATTTCCCAAATAAAGAATTTAAATGTTTACAAATGCCTCAATGCAAGCATAATAGGAGAGTTTCACAACAATGTCCATAAATATTACAGTCATCCCATAAAAATGTAGACGGTCAACTACGGACCTAAATTCCAAACCATGCAGGGTCGAAATAAAGTGTGAAATTCGTATTTTAAATTAAACTTAAACCTTACCGTCGAGAAGAACCAAACCCGCCTAGGATCAACTGAAATCTCTAGACTCTGAAACGTCGCTCTAGCACAACGATCCTGTCTGAGGGAGGAAAGAAGAGGGGTGAGTATCTATGGGAGGATACTCAGTAAGTGAGGGGAAGGACATCGTGCTATCAATATCAAGTGTGAACTTGGAGTGCCAAAGCATGTAATACAATATCAGGTATACGAAAACAGCGTGCAGTTTTAACATATCTCAAAGCACACATCACAAAATAACATGTGCATCCATCTATGTATCAAATCACATGAGAAGAGCAACCGAATAAACAACCCCGACAATGGTCTACCTCGACCAAGAACTAGCGCATTTGGGGTTTTCACAATGCAAATATCAAATAATGGCTCTCTACCCCAATGTTGGCCACAGGCTACTCCAACTAGCCTGTAAATAACAATAATAATAATATACATATAAATAGTCAGCCGTGTATGATGCCCCCGCCCAGTGCTAGACAGAGGTACAACGCACGACCTCCCCCGATGAGGGTTCAACCTGGGACAACCATACACACGACAATCTGGCGGATACCTCCGGCCGAAGAGTATCCGGGCACAAGGGGTGCCGCTACCAAATGTCCTTCGTAGCTACGGAACAATATCAAATCAACTGGGCACGTGGCCCCATGCATCCCAACACCATATAAGCCAGGCATATAGCCCCATGCATCGTATCATAATATCAGTCGGGCATACAGCCCCAAATGGTACGTGTAAATCCATTCAAATCATGTGCCAATGCAAGTGGAAGCATTAAAACATATCAATATATCAAAAGGGTGGTACAATATCCGGTTATCAAACTCATGGATGCATATCTATAAAATCAGCAGTTGGGACACTCCAATGTCACAAAAATATGTACATATACTTATCAAAATCTAAAAATTAAATTTTCACACGTATAGAAATCATGTCGTTTGAAAATCGGTAAAACATGATTTGTCAATCAATAGTAGATGTCGTAGTCCCACTCACCTCTGGGGAGGGTATCCACTCCCTATTTTCGAAATCAACTCAGAACGACTCCTCTCGATTCCCCAAAGGTCAACCTAGACCAATCAACACAGATAATCATCAATTAAGGCCCTATAAAAAGGGTTTTCAAGTTTCCCTTTTATTTAAAATAACCTAAACTTGTACAATTATATTTCTAAACTTTTATTTCATCAATCTAGGATCATTTCAAATCACCGACGACTTTAAATTTACAATATTCCTCAATTTTATCAATTTTCTCCCGAATTACATAATCTTAATTTAATTCACATCAATTTCAATTCAAATTCCAAGGAAAACTACGCAATTCAATCAAATAAAACTCTGATACTATCTACGACATTTTAACATGCTTCGTAGTCCAATTTACATCAAATCCCAGACCTAAATTCAATCATTTCAAACAAACTTTCAATAATAACGCATTTCCTATGAATTCAACTCATTTTCAATTCACATATAAAGCTTCTCATCCTACATTCAACCTAAACTAAATCAGTCATTGAATGCATTTAGAAATTCCTCTCACCTAGGGTTCCACAATTTGCAGCCTAAATCGAATATCTCCTCAGTCTTATCGGTGATCTGCAGTGCCTCCTAACCAAATCAAATATAGCACGTTAGTCCAATCACTTAGAGAAATTGAAACCCTAGAATCAAAGATTAGGAAGTTGTTCTTACCTATGCAGGGAAGAATCGTAGTTGATCTAGGGTTCTCGAATATTCCATTTACTGCTGGTCTAGGACAGGTCGTCGAAGGAGAATGCTCGTGCAGAGCATCGAGCGAGTGGGGGAGAGAGTGAGAAGACTTTGTGAGCCATCGTGCGCGGAAGAGGGAGGAAGTGAAGCTTCGTTCACGTGCAGGAGAGGGAAATAGTAGAGAGAATAGAGAGTGAGAGAAGGAAAGAGAGAGTGACTGCGGTAGAGAGAAGCCGTGAGGTGTGTTTCGAAGAGAGAGAGAGATGGGTAACAGAGAGAGAAACAGAGTGTGTATAGGGAGAGAGGTGGTGACCCGTGGTGGGTCGCAATGGCTGCGGGGGTCGACGGTGGAGCGAAGAGTAGGAAGGTGATGGCACGAGATTGCAGCGGGAGGGAGAGATTGCGTGAGGGAGAGAGCGCAGAGAGTGAGAGAGACGACGAAGGAGAGATCGCGAGAGGTAGAGAGAGAAAGGAAGAGAGCGATAGTGAGAGAGTGAGACAGTGAAGTAGAGAGAGAGAAATAGAGATAGAGAGGGAGGCAGAGAGATGATCGGCCGGTCGTAGGTGGTGGAGTAGCTGGTGCGGCGGCGGAGCGGGCGGTGCAGCGGCGGCGATGGCGCGGGTGGGGGAGAAGAAGAAGAGGCAGATGAGAGAAAGAGAGTAGAGAGAGAGAGGAGAAGAATTAAGGCCATTAGCCCTAATTCGAAATTTTATTTTATTTTTATTTTTTTTATTATTATTGTTATTATTATTATTATTATATATGTATTTTTATAAAAATGGTTTATAAATAAATGCATGAGGAAATAATTAATTTAATAAATGAAAAATATATTTATATACATATACATATATTTTATTTTATTTTTTATACTTGCTTCACATTTCGAATCGGAAATACGGAAACTTTTGAATATACTAAAAATTAAATTTTAATATTCCAAAATCGAAAATCAATAAAATTAAATATTTCACTCTATATATATATATATATATATATAAATTGAGAATTATTTATTTAAATCTAGGAACGGAAGTGCAACCGTACGAACACCACAGTGTCGGCGTTACAAGTGAGGTGTCACAAGCTCTGTCCCATATGCATTCAGATCGATGCGTTGATTACAGACTCAAAATGATATGTCATAGGGTCGGGAATGAACTCTGGCATAGGATAAACCATATCATATATAAAGATCTATTACAATAAAAACATTATGGTCATCAATTTGCATACATAAAAATAAATTTTATATACAAACATTCTAAAAACATAAGGAATACATACATAATTGGTACAATATTTACATTAGGATGATAATCATACAATGTTTACATTGAAAAGACATGATGATGGTATAATATTTACATTAACATGATAATCATACATAAATTATAGATGGCGTACAACATATAAAAATTAATTGGTACATGACATTATCCTAGTTGCCATGTCGCGCCCACTCTTGCAAACGAGCCATGTTTAGCCAATGATTTCAATTATGACTGTATTCACAACACGCTTCGCAATGCTACATTTTTTGTCTGTCCATTTCATTGCAAATCCGCGTGCTATATAGTCACCCTAATTGATGATTTAGGCATGAAATTTTTGTCAACAGAGAGAACGGACTTGCGGGGCCAATAGTCTTATTGACCAAGAAGATGGAACTAACCAGTACAGGTAAGTAACATGAATTGGGATGTGTGGAATTTATCTACAAGTGTTACAAATTCATATCTCACATCTTCACATATCCTCCACATGTGCGAGTGTGGAAGTTTATATGTTGCATACTTGCCACAAGTACATGGCCGGCCACTCATTAACACGGTATGCTTGATAGCGATATTTTTATACATTTAAATTATTTTATTTTATTTTGTTTCAGACTTTATTTATGATTTTTAAAACTATTTTTAGGTTTTATTTTGTGATTTTAAACCGATTATTTTCATGGATTTTATTTTAGAATTATTAGGCTTATTTAAGGATATCGAACTGCACAGACAACTGTTAATATTTTAGGTATAACTTTTTACTCTGATATCCGATTGACCTAATTTTTGTTGGATTGGAAAGAAGATTTCAAACTCTACAAATCTTATGAAGACTCGGAGGTTGGGTTAGACCATAAGATATCAAAATTTTGAGTTGATGTTACTACAGTGCTAGAAATCAAGACCATGAGTTCTAAAAGTCCAAATCCAAGTGAAATATAAAACTGTTATGAAGACCCAGTCATTTAGGATTCCTAAAACTTAGATTATAAGAAGAAAACATCCTTTGTACTTAGAGAGAGGAGAAAGCCTAGCAGCATCTTCTTGGATGGATTCTTCCATTTATGGATGTTTTTTTTACCTTTCTTGTTTTTCTTTGTCACGTCCACTTCGATTTCTTATTTCTAAAATTCAATGAATTCTGTTTTTTTTTATTAATAACATGATTTGATTTATTTCTTTCCATTAAATCTTTATTGATATGATCTTTCTTTGATGAGATTTTATTGTTGGGCTTAATGCTTCATTCGTAAAGAGCCCAACCATTTGATGATTTATGATTACATACATGAAATCGAGAAAATATTGCATAAAATCTAACCAATACAATAAAATCCATATATGGTTATGAGATTGACGGATGATTAACTCTGTATGTGGGGATCTTAGAGGAAACCTTAAATTACAGATATTCTATAAATTTTAATATAGTTCGGCATAATTAAGATTGCATGATCATTGGATTTTGGCAAGTCGAATTAGCCTTTCATTGCATGACCATTAGGTGAATCTAATTTAGGAAAATATATCATCATCAAAAATGAATATTTAGTTAATGAACTTTCACTACTAGAAAAACGGGTATCAACGACAGAAAATTAGCAACAGAAAAATTCCGTCACTGAAAGTCACATCGCTAATTTAGCGATGAAAAATTTTCGTCTTCAAGAAAATCCGTAGCTAATCCATTGCTAATCTGAAAATTTCAGCGACGGATTAGCGATGGAAATTTTCCATCAATAATAACCCGTCACTAAATTCGTCGTTAATTTAATTTTATATTTTTTTAAATTATTCCTAATTATCGACGGATTAAAGACAGATTTTAGCGACGAAAATTTTTCGTCGCTAAAATTCGTCGCTGAAGTGAGTAAATAGCAAATCCAAGTGCTTGAGCCCGGGAGACTGCCTCGCCCGGCCTCGCACACTCCCGCCCAAGCCTCGACCCACCCGCAACTCAGCTTTTAATTTGTTAAAAATGTGCTCTCACCCCGGTTCAAACCCGGGTGTGAGAGAGAGAGCTACAAAATCTTAACCACTATGTCACCATCACACTTATGTCATTAGTTTATTTTTTTTTCTACTTCTATACTTTATTTGTAATTCTCAATATTAAAAATACAATATCCTAATTTAATAAAAATATAAAATTTTATATAATAAAAACATAAAATTATATTTAAAAAATATTAAATTATATTAAATAAAATCAAAAAATTATATTTAATAAAAATAGAAAATTATATTTAATAAAAACAAAAAATTATATTTAATAAAAACACAAAATTATATTTAATAAAAAAGATAAAATTACATTTAATAAAAATACAAAATTATATTTAATAAAAACAAAAAATTATATTTAATAAAAATACAAAATTAGGTTTAATAAAAACAAAAAATTATATTTAACAAAAATACAAAATTATATTTAATGGAAACAAAATATTATATTTAATAAAAACAAAAAATTGTATCTAATAAAAACACAAAATTATATCTAATAAAAACACAAAATTATATTTAATAAAAATACAAAATTATATTTAATAAAAATACAAAATTATATTTAATAAAAAAATTATATTTAATAAAATTAAAAAATTATATTTAATAAAAATACAAAATTGTATTTAATAAAAACACAAAATTATATTTAATAAAAATACAAAATTAGATTTAATAAAAAAATTATATTTAATAAAATTAAAAAATTATATTTAATAAAAATACAAAATTAGATTTAATAAAAACACAAAATTATATTTAATAAAAACACAAAATTATATTTAATAAAAACAAAAAATTATATTTAATAAAAATACAAAATTATATTTAATAAAAATACAAAATTAGATTTAATAAAAACAAAAAATTATATTTAATAAAAATACAAAATTAGATTTAATAAAAACAAAAAATTATATTTAATAAAAATATAAAATTATATTTAATTAAAACAAAAAAATTATATTTAATAAAAAGAAAAAATTATATTTAATAAAAAGACACATTTATATTTAATAAAAATATATAATTATATTTAATAAAAATAAAAAATTATATTTAATAAAAACAAAAAATTATATTTAACAAAAAAAATATTCGTGTTTTAGCGACGAAAAAATTATCGATGGATTTTTCCGTCGCTAATTTGTCCAGAAAAGTTTTAGCGATGGATTAACGATAGAAAATTTTCGTCGCTAATTTCAGCTACGGATTTAGCGACGGAAAAATTAATGATGGAAAATCCGTCGCTAAATCCGTTACTGATTTTTCCGTCACAAATCCGTTGCTAATAGCGATGGATTTTTATCCGTCGGTAATTTTCATCGATAAAGGGCTGTTTTCTTGTAGTGTTTAAGGGATATAAAAGAATTCGATCGTGTGAAAAAATTGGAGACAAATAAAATCGATATTTTTGTTTATCAATATCTTTATTTTTAATATTTCGTAGTTTTAATGTTTTTGTTATCTTAATTTTTTTTCATAGGATTTTCTACTTTTTTTAGTTTTTTTGTGATTTTTAACTTTTCGATTGCCTTCTTGGGTGTCTTTTTGCATTATTTTGTTGTGTTTTTATGATTTCTACGTTTATATAGGTGTTACAGATTTTCTTGAGTAGTTCTTGTAATTGGTTTTGAAGTTTGAATTTTGTGATATTTTTTGTGTCCATACAGTGCATGTTGCGATCCAAGAGTTTTGACCTAACTGATTTTGATTCTGAGATTGGAAGGACTTTACAAACCATTCGTAGATAAGCTAGAGAAGTCAAGGAAGAAGAAGCAATGGCTCAAATGAATAAAGCAATAAGGGAGTACTCATACCCAAATTTCAAGACATTCAGACTAGCATTGCGTGACCCATTGTGGAGGCAAACAATTTTGAGTTGAAACAGAGTCTTATTGGGATACTACAAACAGATTAGTTCGGTGGTGAAGCATTCGAGGATCCAAACAGCCATTTGAAAAATTTTTTGGAGATCAGTGATACCATTAATCTAAATAGAGTCAGCCCTAATGCCCAGGTTAAGATTATTTCTTTTCTCTCTTAATAAAAAGGCGAAGGTATGGCTAAACTCTTTTCTTGCTAATCATTTTACAACTTGAGAAATTCTTTTTCAAGTATTTTTAGCTAAATATTTTTCACATGATAAGACAGTTAAACTACGTAATGATATTTGTAATATCGAAAAATTCGATATTAGAAATTTTGTTAATGTCTCTATAATATAATGAGAAATTTTAAATTTTATTGATTTTTGATTTTGGGGTTTTGAATTGGAATTTTTGATATAATTAAAACGCCCGTATTGTAAATTCGTAGTGTATTCTATTATTGGTAAATTTAGAGTTTTAATATGATGAGAGTGTAAATATATATATTTTTTATATTTATTTAAAAAAAAAAAGAATAGAGAGAGGAGATGCAGCGTTTTGGGGCAAAACGCTGCGTCCCCATGTTTTAATTAGGGCTTGAAAGCCCTAATCTTCCTCCATCACTCTCTCTCGAACTCTCTCTCCCTCTCGCTCGCCGCTCTCACTCTCTGTCTCTATATTCTCCCTCTCCTGCGACTCACTCTCTGCCTCCAGCCACCGCACGCGGCTACAATCGTAACTCTATCTCTCTTTCTCCTTCGAATCTCTCTCTATTCTCTCTCTCGCATACGACAGAACAGAGCTCTCTCACTCTGTCCCTCACCTGTTCCCGCGCTCTCTGCCCTCTGCCGAGAGCCTTGTTGCAACCCCGACTGAAGCCCCAACTCGACGGTCATCATCAGGCCTTCGAGAACCTTAGGCCGACTGCGATTCCTTCTATGGGTAGGTAAGAATAGATTTCTGATTTCTAGTTCTAGGGTTTCAATTTTTCTAAGTGATTGAACTAAATTACTATAATTTGTTTCAACTAGGAGGCACTGCAGATCACCGATTGGATTGAGAAAGCATTCGAATGAGAGCTGCAAATTGTGAAACCCTAGATGAGAGAAATTCTAGTCCCTTTGATAATTGAATGAGTTTAGGTTGTTTAATATGAGAGAATGTGTTAGATGATGATAGAACCTTGTTGGGTCAGGATAAAAATTTAGGGTTTATGATTTGTATTGTTTCAGAACTTATTTTGTAATTAATTGATTTTGCTTGTTTCATCAAGGATGGAATTTAGGGGAACTTGGAATGTAAAATAGTATGTGATGTAAATGATGATAAATTGATAAAAAAGAGGACAAGAACAATAGAATGTTCGAAATTGGGGTTTAAATAAAATTAAAAAAGTTTGTAAACCCTTGATTTTGGAAGAGAAAAAACATAAAAATTGTTATTGTTGATTTAGGACAATCCTTTGGAGCTTGAAAGAATATTTCTTGAGTATTGATAAGAGTGTAGGGAGTGGATACCCTCCCTATAGGTGAGTGGATGGTTCGTTGTGTTATAAATGAGCAAAACTTGTTTTAAATCCTTTTATAAATGATTTTGAATGATTTTTACATATTTTGTATAACTCTTTGTGATTATGGGATGTCCGAAATGAGCATTTGAATCACGTATGTATCCATTGTGTTTATAACTGAATGTGTGGCATATGATATGGGATATTTGCTATCATGAATGCCTTGGTATGATTTTAGAAATTGTTTGTTGAAATATGGCACACGGAATATGTTTTGGATATTTATAAAATGATGGTGCATCAGATAAATGGCTATAGTCATTCCCTCCACGGAGCGATCCAACAGGGTGACGTGGTTGGGGTTATGAGCGGGGGAGTTAGACGTAGCTCCCTCTGTGGACGTCGGACTATCCGGATCGTACCTCGGTGAGGTACGAGCCAATACCAAGGAATGAGATAGTATTTTGAAATACTAAAACGAAAAACCCTTTGCGGGCTTTCGTCTGGGTTTGGCCAAACCCAAAACTAAAGTGTTTTCGATGGAACCCCTGATTTTCTGAAATAATGATTGATGTGGATGCATGTTTTACGAATTGTTTGATTTATTGAAAATGTCTTTATATATATATAAACTGCTGTTTATGAGATATGTTTTGACTGCCCCATATTCACCCCTCATTTATTACATAATTATACCATTACACTCCATTCACTGAGTATTCCCAATACTCACCTCTCTCTTTTACATCTTTCAGAGGAAGTTTAGGCCTGCGACATAGATTGGAGTTTGGAAAGGTTTATCCGCTGACTTGTTTAGATATTATAGTGATGTAAGGTTATTTTGGTTTGATCTGAAATCCATAGAAGGAAAGACTTGTATAATTCTTTTGGTATGGATTAAATCGATACTTGTTTTATATATAGGAGCAAGTATCGATGGAATCCCTACATAGTTTATGTTGGAGTTTGTTTGGAACTTTTTTACTTTCTTTTGAATTCTATTTTTGATAAAACTTATTGTTTAAATGGGACATTTGGTTTGTAATGTTGAATTTCGATGCTTTCTTTCGATTTTACGAAGTTTTGTACATCTCATAGTATTTAGACTTTACTAATGCTAGCTTGTTTTCTTCAGGCAAGTGTTAGTAAAATTCTAAGACTATGATTTGGGACTTCATTTGTTTTGATTTTGGAATATCTTTGGAATGGCTGGGATGGCTACACTGCATGCATGCATGTACAAGAACCCCTTCCCAAATGTGTATGCCGACGTATGTTTGTGTGTACAGGGATGAACCGAATGGGTCCTTTGCATGTGTGCTACTTATATGTTTTCTTATTTCAAATGGATTGTGTATTGGAAGAATTGTTGTACTGATTTGTAGTCTTGCGGAGTTCTGGTATATGGGGGAGGTTCTGCCTGTATACCGAGATAACGCGACGGTTGTTGCGTGGTCGATCCGAGGATCGGGACGTGACAATATTACTAGTTTTAGGCAATCTGAGGGTGAGTCTTTGTATAATACTTGGGAACGATTTAAGGATTTGATTAGAAAGTGTCCACCTCATGGTATTCCTGACTGGTTGATTTTACAAACATTTTATGGTGGTCTTTTAAATTCTATGAAAATTACCATTATTGTCGCAACTGAGGTGCATTCATGAGTAAGTCATATGATGAGGCATGTACATTACTAGATGATATGGCATATAATCAATACGACTAGTCTAGTGAGCATGAAATTTCTAGGCAGAGAGCTGGTGTGTATAAGGTTGACATTTTTAACATGCTTAATGCCAAATTGAATTCTATATTACATGCATTGAAAACTAATCAAACAAATGTTGTGGCTAATCAAGTTTTATATTTTGATTCGTGTGGTGATTCTACTCATGTGTCTTCTGAGTGTCCACAGGAGCAGCAAGTGAACTATGTGTCTAATTTTGGCAGACCTCAGAACAACCTCTACTCAAACACATACAATATTGGGTGGAGAAACCATCCAAATTTTTTATGGAGTTAAGAGATACCAAAAGAGCAAATCATCCATTGAGATTTAATTCAAAAATCAATAGCCAAGGGAAAACAAGTCATCTTGGAAAATGGCAATCGTACGCTTGACAACTATGACAAGTGAAAGAATTGAGAGTTTGGTCATAACAACCAATGAAAAAACACTTGGCAACAGCAATAAGTGAAAGGTTTGAAAAGTTTGAAATTAAGATTGATCAATTAGTTAACGCCTTTTATTTTCATGTGCCAGGTCAATTGCCGAGTGATACTAAGAAAAATTCAAGAGTGCAGGTAAATGTAATCTCATTGAAGAATGAAAAAGAATTGCAGCAGTTTTCAGATCCATCCTAAAAAAATAAGAAAAAACAAGAGGTCAATAAAGAAATCCATCAGCCTACCGATGAGAAGGTTAAGGTATTGAATTCTAAACAGGGAAGGACTTTATGTTTGAGTCAATATAAACCCCCTCTTCCTTTTCCCGGATGTCTTTTACAAACAAAAGTAGAATTTAAAAACTTTGTTTAAATTTTTAAGAAACTGCACGTTAACATTTCTCTTTTGGATGTCATTAGACAGGTAACAGATTATTGGGGATTCCTTGAGGATGTGATTAAAAAGAAAAAGAGACTAGATAAAGTTCCGAAAGTCAAGTTAAAGAAGGAATCTTCAGCAATCTTACAAAACATGCCACCACCAAAACTTACTGATTTAGGGAGATTTGTTATCCCTTACACAATTGGTTCTTCTAATTTTTCTGATATTTTGTGTGATTTGAGTGCTGGTGTTAATATCATGTCATATTCTGCATTCTTAAAATTAGGGTTAAAGGATTATCGACCTACCAATATTTCATTGCAATTAGTTGATAACAGTAAAAAATATCCAAGACGCATTATCGAAAATATTTTAGTTAAAATCGATAAATTCATTTTTTTTGTTGATTTTGTCATTTTTGATATAGATGATGTAGAGAGTACTTCATTGATAGTAGGTCGACATTTCCTAAACACTGCACATGCTCTAATTGATATTTCTGCTGGAAAATTGATTCTGAGAATAGATGACAAAAAAATTGACTTAATGTTTTCCGTCATATGAAAAAATAAATTTAAACAAGAGATTTCTAGAATTGAGTGCACTAAAAAGGTTTCTGAACATGATGATGATATCTTTTATTCTAGTGATCCTATTGAAAATTGTATTGTCAATATCTCGCATATCAAATATAATTTTCTGGATAATGAATATGTTGAAGCATATGTTGTCTTAGGTGTGAATTTCAAAGAATCTAAATAAAAAAAAAAAAAAAAAAGTTGCATGCAAGTAAAGAAAGGGAGTTACAATTCAATACATTGGTAGATAAGCAAAAGACGTCTAAGAATACTCGAATTGACAAGGGAAGGAAGAAAGCATGGCAAGACACCATGAATGGTTACAATGTGAAGATCTATGAGCCGGGTTGAAACAAGGAGATTGTGTCTCGCCGAAGATAATAAAAAAAAGTCACTTATTGGGAGGCAACCCAATACTTTTAAGATTTTTTTTGTATTTATTTTTGTTGATTTAATTTAGTTTTGAGTTTTGATTGCACTTTATAAGTGAATAAGAAACTTTTCACACGAGAGGAAAAAAGTCGAAAAGAAAGCTATATTTCAGGAGAGTTCTCTGTTCTCTTTACTTTTATTTTATTTATTTTTCATATTGAGGATAATATTTAATTTAAGTGTAGGGGATGCATTGTATTTTGATTTTTAAATGTTTTATTTATTTCATTCTGATTTTTAGGACTTTTTTTAGGAATTATGACATTTTTATTTAGAAATCTTGATTTTTGCTGAATTTCTTAAGATTTGAAAATTTTTTTCATACTAACTAGATTTTCTCGAGTTTTCTAGTTCTTGTATGTTATTTGTCTTAAATTGGGTTACATGACGATTGGTATTAGTAGTTATTTGGTACATGAGTAGCTATTCATCTTTTTATAGTTGATTTGAAAGATAGACATGCAACATTTAACACTAAATTTACGTTTGTGAGGATTTGAGGTTTAAAGAGTAAATTTTTGCTTTCATCATTTTTCTTGTTGAGCGTATATCACACATGATTTTGTCATTCTAGAACTTGTTTTATTATGCATTTTGAAACCACATTAATGATTTTCATACACCAAAATAATTATGGCACTTAGGATTACACACTTTTGGTTTTCAAAAAATACCATCCCAATCATTTTTTGCCCCTTAGTTAACCAATTTTAGTCTAAACCTTTTTTTTTCATATATTATCCATATAATTTACCCTATGACCCATTTTTTCTAACCCTAGATTTTGAAGTCTAATTCACTAACATACTTATAGTTGATAGCATGACATTATATTTTTAGGTATTATTATTTTATTTGAGTTTTATATATGTTTTTAATCGTTATCATGTTGAATTATGAAAAAAAAAAACCAGCAGGAAAAAAATGATTAAAAAAATTTAAAAAAAAAAGAAAGAAAGAAAAGTACTGGTTGAAAAAAAAATGAAAAAAAAAATCGAAAAAGAAAAATAGAAAAAGAAAAAAAAAACAGAAAAAAATATTTTTCATTTTTGATATTATTCACTCTTATAATGAAGTTATTGTTCTTTGTTTTGAATAAATGATATATCACATTACATGTTCGTAGTTAGAATTAGTATTTTCTTTGTCTTGATGTAACAATACCATGTCTTGATATTTAGGTATACTTAGTAAATCATTTTAACCCTATATTTTATTCATTATCTCATCCCTTATCTTAGCCCCTTTACAATCTAATAAAATATCTTTTGATTAGTGTGTGGATTTTATAAATAAGTGGTGAAAATTTGATATATAAGCAAACTTATAGCAATGTTATCTCATTGTGTTGATTTGAGTAATATACGTAACCTTACATAAAATGCATACTTTGAATAATTGATTAGTATTTTCTTTCATTCTATTAAGTGAACCAACTGCGAGGGTAGTTGAATCTTGTATTATTCTTGATTTCAATGAGTTTGCAGGAGATGCCATAGTTTTTCTAGTATTGGATACTGCAAAGTATTGATTATTTTTATTACAATTCTGATTTGAACTTGTTATACGTATGGTTAGGAGCTTGAAAGGTTAAATTGATTTTGGAGAAAATTTATTTTTATTTGAGGACAAACAAATATTCAAGTGTGGGGGTATTTGATAGCGATATTTTTATACACTTAAATTATTTTATTTTATTTTATTTCAGATTTTATTTATGATTTTTAGAACTATTTTTAGATTTTATTTTATGATTTTACACTGATTATTTTCGTAGATTTTATTTTAAGATTATTGGACTTGTTTAAGAATATTAGACTGCACATACAAATGTTAGTATTTTGAGCATAATTTTCTATTTCGATATCCGATTGACCTGATTCTTGTTGAGTTGGAAAGAAAATTTCAAGGCCTACAAATTTATGAAGACCTTAGAGGCTGGGTCAGACCAGAAGATATCTAAAATTTGAGTCAAAATTACTGTAATGTTGGAAATCACGTGAGTTTTAAAAGTCTAAATCCAAGTGAAATATCAAACTGTTATGAAAACCTACAAATTTTTAGTCATTTAGGACTCTTAGGACGTAAATTATAAGAATGAAACATCCTTTGCACTTAGAGAGGGGAGAAACCCTAGCAACCTCTGCTTGGATAGATTCTTCTATTTAGGGATGCTTTCTTTACCTTTCTTGTTTTTCATTATCATATCTATTTAGATTTCTTATTCCTAAAATTCGATGAATTCTGTTCTTTTATTAATAATGTGGTTTGATTCGTTTCTTTCCCTTAAATATTTATTGGCATGATCTTTCTTTGATAAGATTTCATTGTTGGACTTGATGCTTCATTCGTAAAGAGCCCTACGATTTGATGATTTGCAATTACATGCATGAGATTAAGAGAAGATTGCATGAAATTTGACCAATACAATAAAATCCATATAGGATTATGAGATCAACGGATAATTAACTCCATGTGTGGGGATCTTAGGGGAAACCCTAGATTACAAATATTCCATAGATTTTAATACAGTTTGGTCTAATCAAGATTTCATGACCATTGGGTTTTGATAAGTTGAATTAAGGTTTCATTGCATGACCATTGGGTGAATCTAATTTAGGAAAATCTATCATCATCAAGAATAAATCTTTAGTCAATTAATTTTAACGGATTTGAAAGAATTCGACCTTGTGAAAAAATTGGAGACAAATGAAATCAATATTCTAAGGTTTTATAAAACTAGGGTTTTTATCTATCAATATTTCTATTTTTAATATTTTCATAATTTTAATATTTTTGCTATCTTGATTCGTTTTGTCCAATTTAGATAGAGTATTTTATATTTATTAATATATAATATTCTGGTGTGAACGACATTTGCTTCGCACTATACACAACACTCGACTAGGGTATATTTATCCGAAATCATAATACACCTAAATCGTATGACAGTGCTCGTTTCAACCCCTTCATCAGTGAATTGCGATGGTGATCTCATACTTCCCGGTGTGTCTATTAAAGGTTGTGAATCGATGTTATTTTAATTTATACTCATTTTTCAACAATCATTTCATCGCCACTGGAGGCCATGTCTTCTTACTCTTTACATAGTCTACAATTTCATTTCGATTATTATTAAAGAATCTAACTAAATTGTACATTATTGTTTTCATATATGCAGTGATAGGAAGCTTCCTTGCCTCTTCGAGAACCCCAGTGAATGACTCGAATTTATTGGTCATCATGCTATCCTAATGTTGTCCTCCGTTATAACACAATGTCCACTTTTAAAAAGGAATTTCCATCAACCAACTATATGTCGGCTCACTAAGTTCCTTGATTTGGTTCATGACCGCATCAAACTTTCTAGTTCGTTATTCCTCGACTACATTATGCATCAACTCCGTCAGCTATTTATTCTTGAAACGCTAACTAAAATTTGATTCAATATGCTGTAAACAAAACCTGAGATAAACAAGTGATGGTTGGAAGTAAGGATTCCTCTCAATAAAATGCATTATGCCCACAGCCCTATCAAATATCAGGCAAACACCAATCCGATCACCAATAATATGTAATCTTAGGTTTTTCAAAAACCATGATGAATTGACCACACTCTCCTTATCAACAATGGCAAAGCACAAAAGAATTATGTTATTAGCTACATCACTAGTAATAACTATAAGAATATTTTCTCTATACCTCCCATACTAAAATGAACCATCAATACTAGTCACTGGCTTGCAGTGCTTGAAAGTGTCGATGCATGGTTTGAAGGCCCAAAAAATTGACTGAAACTCTCTGTCATTACAACCAGGTTGTTCAATGAATCTCCAATCAACCACAATCTTGGGATTACTTACTTGCAAGGCGGACATGAATTGTGACAACAAGTATGATGTCTCACAATTCCCATAAACCATTTCTACAAATTTCTAACGTCCCATCCAAGCCTTTTTATAAGACAAGGTAACCGCATAATTTCGCATATTTTTGACCACATCGCACACTTTGTAAACCACATTCTTCTTTATATAACTTCTTATCAATTAGCCAACCATGTTAGAGTCTAGATTGGCGTGATCTACTACATGCATCGCAGGAAAACAAGTGTGTTTTGAGTTTAACATTATAATTTTTTAAAAACCATGACTCTTTTTTTGTTTTGCCCAAATATGCCACAAATAATTTTTATCTTCAAAAAATGAAAAACGTACATACCAAATCATTTTGTTACTCTCATAGACCCTAAAAAACCTATGCTCTCATATAGACCAGCACTTAATAGCATGTTAAATCCCCTCTTTTGATTTAAATACCATCCCAACTTGTAATTCCAATGTGTGATCATTTTCCCAAATTAGACGGTCGTAATCATTATAATCATCAACCATTATGTTCCTTTCCCTTATATCAGATAAGAATGGTATTTCATCCTCTTCCTTATCTACTTGATTCTCTTCATCTACATGATGATCTTCATCATCCATGTCACCATGTGAATCATGATCTGCAATCTCAATGAATGCTTCTATTGGATCGGTGTCCTTATAATTCTCTTCATGGGTCTGCTACTACTGGGCTCCTCATATTCATTTCTAGTGTTGGGCATAACATTATATTGTAGAGTACTCAAGGCAACATTATTCGTTAGAAATGCCTCATACTGAAATCACTTACCTCCAATATTCACACTTCTCAAACCCTCAGTTATTAACTGTCTGTATGATCCAACATTACTCTCACTACCACAGTTTGCCCTAAGATCTACAAACTTTTATGTCCCAAATGAGAAATCTGGAATCTTTAACTTATTCTCTACGGCCCAATTTAAGCAACCCACATTTGATTGGCCTACAGTTGCACAATAAGCTCATCTCTAAGAACAGATCAATAGACGACAAATGTAAAAAAACTTTTGGGAGTGAAAACACGTCTGGCACGAAATCATCATCCTCTACTGGTATGAGTGTATAAATCACTGATTAACAATCATGGTCCCAAATTGAATATCTACGTAACACTTTCAGCCTGAATTGCCTAGAATCAATATTAGTTGTAGATTGTTGATTTTCAGGTTTTCGGGGTTTGTCTGAGATCCCGCTTTTCTCTTTCTTTTGGTATATAATTTCTTTTATATCAAAAAAAAATACTAGTTTTATGAAGTAAAAGTTCCAACAACTGATGCCACTTGATCATGTTTTCAACATCAATACCCCTTTTGGGAGGTATACTATACTGATATCCATTTTCACACTTACAATTTTACCTTCCCTGTATAATACCAGTCTAACAGGATTTTGACTCATCTTCTTTTTTCTATAAATCACAACAATATTAAAAATATTAATTTGACAATAATATTAAATAACTTTTTCTATAAATCACAACAACATTGAAAGTATTAATCTGACAATAATATTAAATAAGTCAACCCCTTAATTCAACAAGAAATTATGGGTATGACAGTGGAAGAAGCATCACCATTAAGCTTTAGAAAATCTTGAGTTTATATCTTTTTCCAACTTCTACAATCAATATAATGTTCACATTTTCCATGCATTGAATTTTAATATCTAGATTGTACAACTTCAACAACATATGAATTGAAGTAGAGCATGTCATGGCAATCTTGACTCCTAAACAAGGCGAAGAGTTCTATCATATAGCATGCACCTCAAGATCAAATTGCTCTAGCCCTTGACAAAAAATTTAATAAACATTACTTATATGAAATCTCTCCGTTGTCATAATCTCCATTGTCATAATCTCGGTAATCATGTTATATAGATTAGTAAAATACAACACTATAAAAAAAATACGGTTTTAGTAATAATACGGTTTTAGTAATAGAATTTAGTGATAAAACAAATACATCATTATTTTGCAATAAAATTAGGGATGAAAATAGGTTTCGTCATTGATTTTAGTGATAAATAGTCGCCTTCGTCACTAATGTGCCATTTGTCACTAAAATTAGTAACGAAACTGCTCTTTAGTCACTAATCTTAGCGACGAATAACACACTCATCGCTAAATTTAAATCTAAAAATTTCAAATTCCACCCCCAAAATTTTTTATTATTTACTCTTCCAAAATTCTGCCCCCCAAAATTTCAAATTCCACCGCTTCACTATTTATTCTACATTCTTCATTGGCTTGTTGAATGACAATGTCAACAATGTTGACGTCAGTGATGGATTCAAGAACCTTCTACTGGTTCTTGTAGAACTGTCCTTTTTCTTTAGATTGCTAAATCATCTGATTGTGGTGCTCACCAGTGTTTGATCTAATCCCATTTTCTTATTCTTCCCTATCTTGTTCTTCAAAAATTTAGGTTGCTCACAACTCAGTCAAACATAAGAATGCAAACCCTAAAATCACAAAAATCTCTCTCTCCCTCTCTCTCTCTCTCTCTCTCACACACACAGACACACACACACACACATATCAAAATGGCAAGAACCAAGAAAATGACTTGTAAGTCCACAAGAGGGGAAGGCCCCAAGGAAGCAACTAGCGATAAAGGTGGTGAGAAAGTCAGCTTCAATGACGGGAGGAGTGAAGAAGCCACATGGATTCAAACTAGAGACTATGGCACGCCAACAATGACTCCTATTCCATGGTTTGAAGGTTTTTGCAGGTAGACAAAGGAGTCAAGGCCATCAAACTTCATTGATTTATGGATTTGGTCAACTCATGGATGACAGTTTAAGGATGATTGGAAGCGGTTGAAGAGATTCTTTATGACGAATTTATTAAATTTTGACGGTTTACGGATTTTTTTCACAACAGAAGTTCACCATCGGCCACGAGAGGAATCCTTCAAAACTTGATTCTTTATGGTTTTGAAGAGATTCCACGAGCCGAATCTAACTGAACCATCATCGATACATAATTCCTATCATCAGCGGTTAATTTGACGGAGCTAAGTGACAAACAGACGTTTGGGAATCGAAAACTTAAAGGCTGTCGAAAGGAACTTTTTAGATCAAACTCCGGATCTGTATTCTCTGGTCCCCGATCTACAATGCCCGGCAGTTTTTTTCTCCTTCCGACATTGTCAGCGGTGGTAGCACATGGACATTGCAGGAGCAGCAGCGACTTGATGAAAAGATGTTAGGGTTATGCGTATTCTTCTAAACCGATTCTAAACCACACAAAATAAAATAGGCAGACAACAAAAAAAATATTATTAAGAAAATACATTGGCCATCTGGTATATTTAAATATACTTTTTGATAAAAAAAAATAATAATTGATACAATTAAAATATATTAAATTAATTTCTTATTAATATATTAAAATATTAAAAGCACACGTATTGGATTTTGGAATAATTATGCAAAGAGCTTTCGCCTCCGACGCAAACATCCTCATAACTTCCTCTATTAAATCCTTGAAAGATCCGGTTGATATGGTGCGGTGGATGGACTAATATGTTAGCATGATAAATCCTTTTTCTACCTTTGTTTCGAAATTTCCTATGTTCAATTCTCTTTAGGGGCATTATGAATTTTCCAATTTCAGCCATCCCCAAATCTCTTTTAAGGTTTCTTGAATCTTGAATCTCTTAATTTTTTGTAAAAACCCAATTCTTTTTGGGGTTTCTTAAAACTCTGACTCTTCTGTTTCTTCAATAATGGGGTACTTTAGAAGCAATGATTTGGTTGAAGTTTGCAATAGAGAAGATGGCATTCTTGCTTCCTATTATGCAACAGTTGTGATCTTAGAGAGATTCTACCTACAAAACAAGTCAGAACAAACCCACCTGAAATTTCGGCGAAGGGTTTCTCATTTCTTAATCAAGTTGATGCATTTGATAATGATGGTAGGTGGGTCAGAAATATTACTGGAATTACAGACTCTGGTTGTTATGTTTATCTTGATGCAATTAAGGAAGAAATCATGTACTCATTTTCTCAATTAAGGGTTCATCAGTTATGGATTGATGGAGAATGGATTTTTGCCAACAAAAAGAGAAATAGAGAGATGAGTTTATGGAAGCGGAGGGAGTCTTTCATAGATAGTCTCTGCTCGATTCTACAACCGAAGAGTTATAGATACATACAAGTAGTTATTCCATGATCATCATATAGATTAAAAGATGTGGACAGTTTATGATGCAAAACTAGTGCCTCTAGGTTATGGATTATAGTATTCATTATTTTAATAAAAAATCTTTTTTTTTCTTGGATGAATTGTAATGTAACGGTTGAGTTGCTCATTTGGTGTTCTTGAGATTATGGATTCAAGATGTGGAAATGGCCTTTTTACAAAAACGTAAGGAGAAAGTTACGTATATATATGTCAATTCCAAAACTAACTCTAATTATTGGGACTAAAACTCTGATTGTTGTTGTTGTTATATATTAAAATATATTTAAATAAAAATATATTAAATTTAGTCATGAATTTAGTTATGATATTTTTTTCGTTGCTAATTTGATCACAAATTCTTGACATTTCATCGCTCAATGTTTGCGATGCATATTTAGTGATAAAAAAAATTTTTGTTATTAAATCTGTGACTAAACAATTTAGTAATGATTTTTTTTTAAAATTTATGTTATTAAAACCATATCTTTTTTTTAGTGCAACGTGTATTTTGACTTTTTTTTTTTTTGACCCAGACAAATTAAATTCAATGACGGTGTCATAAATTAAATTCAATGACAATGGGGTCATGATGATCACGGGTTTTTTGCTCAAGTTTTCTTGTGTTGTGAGCTTTTATTGTATATAAGTGATCGACAAAAGCATGAAACTCAAAGCTATTTTTAGAACATTGTTCCAAATTTCAATCCTAAAGAGAGGAGATAGATAAAAATGAATAATGTAGAAAAATCTGTATAAATTAAATTTTTTTTTTTGATTTTAATATTTATCTCTCTTATAACCGATTTCAAATTTTAAGAGTATTCTTGTTTCAATTATAAGGAGAATTTTTTTCTGTTTAAAATATTTTTTAAAAAAAATTAATTTTATATCTCACACTAATAGGATTTTCAAGAAAAAATAAAAAAACATAGACCGAAAAAAAAAAAAAAAAAAAAAAAAAAAAAAGACCTGCCGAAGATAGACGCTAGAGAAAGCCATCAGAGACTGAACCTCACCTGGAAATTCAACAAATATCAGAACCCATAAAAATTAAAACACGAAAAAAAAGGACAGAAAAAAAAAAGAATCTAGTACCTGCTAACGATGGAGAATGTCGGAGACAAGAGATCTGCCAACGATGACTTCTAATTGAATGCCGGGGAATGATGGGAAAGAGAGATCTGCGAACACAGGGGAGAGAAAGTGAACACAAGAGGGTGAGAGACAGACGGATGGGATGACAGACGGAGAATGCGAATCTGCATTCTCCGACTTCACCACGAATGGGAGGACAGACGGATCTTGTGGATCTTGCATTCTTTAGCTTCACCAGGTGATAGTGAGAGAGAGCAGAGTAAGAGAATGAGGAGATCGCATCGAAGAGTGAGAGAATGAGCAAGAGACTCGATGGAGAATGAGAGGAGAGTGAAAGAGTCACAGCGGAGGACGAAAAGAGTGAGATCACGACAGAGAGTGGGAGCGGAGTGAGTGAGGAGACTGAAAGAAGAGGGTTAGGTCGTGGATTTTAATGCTCCTTTGGCGGCGGTTTTTTTCTTTGTTTACTTCTCTTCTCCTTACAAAATATTTTACCAAATAAATTCTCTTCGTCATAAAAATAACTTACTTTTATAAATAAGAATTTAAAAAATAATTTTTTAAGTAAAAACTCTTGAAATATTTTTTTTATTTTTTAAAATCTAAATTTTTAAAAATATATTTTTTTATTCTATTTATATGTTCACTTGAAAGATTTAAAATTTTAAATAGATTCATATCATAAATTTATTAACTCTCATATTCTCTCTTTTCTTTAATTTTCACTTTAATTTTTAATTTTTAACTTTTAATTTTATTTCAAAAATTATGAATTAAATTTCTCTTTAAAAATAAAATTACCAAATAATTTTTAATTTTATTTTAAAAACTATTAATTTTTATATCTCCTTATAAATCAAAAATAAATTCTACCAAACAGATACTTAATATCCTGAAAAACGTTATCCTTGATTGCGCTTTTGTAAAAGCATTATCCTAGCTTGTGCTTTCCTTTATTTTAATTTTTGAAATAAACTTAGAATTCAAAGAAAATAATGAAATCCGGAACGGGGATCGCGACTTCTCCAATTTTGAAAGAAGAAAAAAACAATGCTATTTCAATAAATTTAATTTAAAAACATTATTTTGGTTGGAAAAAAAACCAATTAATGTTAAAAGAACAAAGTCCGAGGCATCAACAGACTTAGGTCTACTATTCACTTGTGTCCAATAGAATAGTTTAATCATTACAATGCTCTCTCCAAACCGAGTGATCCAGGTATAAATCTCACGTAACCTAAACAAAAAAAAAAAAGTCTGCTGTGCACTTGAGTGACAATTAGAACAGTAGCGTAGAACCTTTCTTCGGCCCCGGGCTCCATAGGCCCACGTAACATTCTGAAAGTTTACAGCCTGAACCAGAGTGGAAAAGTGGCCTCCAAAGCTTCCGCTTGTAGCTTAAACCTCTAAATGGGCTGCCTATTTCAATTGATCCAAGTGTCCAGTCCCCCATTCAGCGGTGATATTATGGATCCCCAAGCCTAAGGCTTAAATTCTTTTGTCCGGACTCCATTTGAATGGGGATCCCCCGTTCCCGAGGGTTATCTCTCTCTCTCTCTCTCTCTCTCTCACACACACACAGATCTCTTTCTCTCTCACTCACACACACACACAACCGATTATTTACTATCAATTCATATTTAGATTTTATTTAATTAATCCGATTTAATACTATAAGATTTAATAAAAAGTTAACTATCTTAATGTTTATCTCTCCATTCTCAAAATTTAAATTTAAAATTTTAATTAAAATTTTAAATTCACACACACATTCTCTCGATCTTCATTTTGACCTTTACACTCACACTCTTAGTTCATTTGACTCGCTTCGACAAATATTCATTATATAACACAACTAGATAAATTTAATAATTACATATTGATAATTTTTATCGGAGTAAAAAATTTAAATCTTAATAGTGATTTTTAATTATTAATAATTATATAGAGAAAATTATTTGTAATTTTAAATTAATAAACTTCTTAATAAATAAAAGGTGAATCTAATTTATTTAATGATTGTTTGGAAAAGAATATATTTATTATATAATTTTAAAATCATACACTTCCTAATAAATAAAAAAATTATTATATAGTGTGAATTATGCTAATGTGACAAGCTTATATTTTGTCACATAAAATGCAAAGAAAAAATAATGCAAAATAAGAAATTAGGAATTAAAATAAACAAGATAAAAATTGAAGTAGACCAAAATCAAAACATGGACTCGACCAAAGTTATGATGGACCACAACACATGAAACTTCAAGGCACATCACTCATGCAATCATAACAAATTTCCAGAACTTGAAGCCGCTTTCTCTCTCTCTCTCTCTCTCTCACACACACACACATTCATTCATTCATCATAAGATACACCTTTTGTTTTTGGTAGCTGGCTTTGGTTGATCAGCTCCTCTCCTCTTTCCTTGATCTTTTTGACCATTAAACAATGAATCACACTTTGGAAGATTCTCGAGCTGACTAAGAAAAGCCTTTTTCTGCGCTTGCACTGCCGGGTTGCAATTCCTTTCTCTCTTTTGTTTGCTTTAGTGATCCTTTGTGGCCCCCTGATCTTTAATCCTCTTTTCCAAAGTATTCAAATGCCTCTGATGGCGGGGAAAAAAAAAGGCTTTCCTTCTTGTACAGGCTTCAATTTTCTAAACAAGAACTCAAGGCAAAATCAAAATTTTGGTTTTAAAGTTGGGGGCCAAAAGTATTTTCAATCAAAGTGTTTTAATGATCACGATCTTATGAGATCAGTATTATGTATTGTATACGAACATTATCTAACCAAAACTTTTGTTTTAATTTTTTTTTTCCCTTTAGGATGCTTTGAGAAATAAAAATAGAGATAGTAAGTCGAAAAAAAAAAACTTAATAAATACAATAACTTCTTTTGTCAAAATAATATTTGTAAATAACCTTCAAAATATTTTAAAAAATTTCTAAATGTTTTTCCCAAAATATATTTTAAAATAACTTGATAATTGATCTCAAATAAATATAATTTTCAAAAATAATATAATTTTTTGTAAGCCACATTTTGTTAAACAATTTTTAATTAATTTGAAATTACTTGTAAAAAGTTTTTTTTTGTCAAAAGTAATTCTAAATCATTTTCTAATTCTTACGATTTAATGATTTCCAAAATAATGTAGATAGTTTCCAATTATTTTCAAAATAATTTCCAAATTTCTTCTAAACACTTTTCAAAACTAATTTTCTCAAAATAATGGTAAAACCTTGTATTTAAAATGCAATTTCTAAAATATTTTCCCTTACATAATTTTTCTAAAACATATTTTCCAGGACATTTTCTCAAGAAAATCTCAAACATTTTATAAATCTTTATATATATATATATATATATATATATATATATATATATATATATATATATATATATTATGTTTTTAATCAAAATATATATTTTTATAAAATTTTGGAAAAATATATATATATATATATATATATATATATATATATATATATTCATACTTTGTAAAATATTTTTCAAGATTAAGGTTTTCAAAATAAGGTTATAGAAATGGCATTTTCACATTTAACCACATATCCTCTTTTTTTGACAACTATATCAACATTCTTTCTTTTTTTTTTATAAAAAAATATGACCAAACGGAATTAAATTAGAAAAGAAAGAATGAAAGTAGGGAGGATTTACCGTTTGAACTATCCTAAAGAGACAAATATATATCAACATTCTATCAATATTTCACATGTTCAAAGAAATTTGATGGTAATTTAGAACTTACCTCAATAGTCCGATGACTTGAAAGCCCTAATACTATGATTTTATCCCAAAAAATTTAAAGTTGGGAAAATTGTACTTAGTTATGATTTATTTTTATTAAAAGACAAATATATATATATATATATATATAATTTTTACATATTGGTTTTTTGATTTTGTTTTTTTTTTAATTTCTAGCTATGTCTATAAACTTTTCAAGAATTACAAATGCCCCCACTTCCGAAGCTTTTTGAGAAATTAGGAAGATATTGAAGGTTTTGGCTTGCATAAATCCAGGATAGATGTTCGAAAACACTGTAGAAAGGATCACATAGGGATTTTGAGAGATGTTCATCAGCCGGTCATCGGGATTCTTGAATTTTTGATGATGAACACAAGGCATCGAGTATGAATTTGAGCTGGCTATTCAAATTTTGGGGGCTCAGGAAAGAAACAATGATTACAATGGCCCTACACCCGCAAGAAACAATGTGCCAACACGAGTGTCATCAAATTCAGGAAAGAAAAACAAAGAATTCTATCATGTTGCTAGGTGTACAACTTTTACAATAATATATAGTTGATGCATAATGTAGTGTTGAAGAAGATGGATTTGACAATACTAAGAAAAATTAGAAAAATTTAAGAAATAAAATTTATCAAGGAATTCAAGCTGCGGTACTTAGAGGTGATACAAATGCAAATGATATTGGCACAAGAATAATTTTGCCTATGCTACATTATATTTTTTCTTTACTTGATTATCGATATCTAAAAAATCAATTAATCTAATTCAAACAGTTATGAATCCAATTTAAGGATTGAATCTCTTGACATCTGTTTTTCATTACCAAAACTCGAAATAGAGATTTTGATTAAGAAAATTTAATATTTTATTACTAAATGATTTTACTACATTATATGGCATGATTAAGATGCAATGACCATGTATAGAACATATGGTAATTTTGATTTATTCATAATACTAAATGATCAAAAATTGTAGAAGAACTTTAACCAAAAAAAAAAAAAAGAGTTAGACGATATGATGGAATACATGGAGAACCATTTGGAAAAGTTGCCGCAAGTTTGACCATAGCCCCTCCTATTTCTATGCATCTTTTTGTTATCTTTTCTAAAATGCTACTTAATTTTTTTTTTTTGAAACCCGAAAAAGAAAAATCCTATTTAAGATATGGTAAGAGTAAAATTTAAAAAAAGTGGCTTGCCACATGCTCATGTCGTGGTGTGTCTTCATATATCATTCCTTTTTGCAACACTAAAAAAAGAAAAAAACTAAACAACAGAAATTACTCTTCAAAATAGAAAAAAATAAAAACAAAAGACAAAACAAAACAAAACAAATAACAAAAAACAAAGAAAACCACACACACCCACACCCCATGCCCACACATAGGGACAAAGAAGAAAACAAAAAGTTTACAACCTTATACCACTGAAACAATAATATGTGTCGCCACATTATACCAAGCAAAAAAAAAAAAAAAAAACCCAATTCCTTAAAAAAATTTTGATCCCCTAAAGAAAAAGTCTTAAACTTGACTGATTAAGCAACTCCCTCCTAAAGAAAAAGTCCTAAACTTGACTGATTAAACCCTGTGTACTTCATCCCAAATAATCATTTTTTTAATAAAAAAATATAATCAAATAAAATCAAAATAAAAGAAAGTGATAGAAATAGAGAGACTCTATTACTTAAACCATTCTTAAAATACTCCACCACGAATAACCTTACTTACACTTATATTCTTTGACCCACAAAAAAATCACTACAACTTTAACACAATAGTAGCCATCTTAAATACTAATGATATTACTGAAAAATCTCGATTTTTAATTGATTTAATAATTGAATATTGATATTTTTTAAATAAGATTTTGAATTCGATTTTTGTGATGGAGAAATAGATGCAAGAGAGTTTTGCCCTAAATCTAACTTAATTAAACCAAATTTAATCAGATTCAAAATAATTATAATATATTATTAGTTTATCAGAAAAAAAAAATTGGCAAGTCTCCTTACATTTGAATCATACTCTTGAATCGTCTGTCTTTTCAACTCTTCCAACTTTAATGCTGAGGGCAAAATTGTCAATCCAAAATATGTGTAATACACTGTGCATATCAAATAATAATAATAATAATAATAAAAATGAGAAACAAAAAATTCGACCTGTCCTCACCCCAAACAAAATTAAAAAATAAATAAATAAACATCTTCGAAGTGTATGTTCAAATAACCCCAAAAAAATTGGAGTTTGGTTCTATTTTTTAGTAATCCAACTTTTCTAACCTTAGTTGTAAACTATGATTTTACCCGTGTCCTGCTGCAGGTTGCATTTATGGTTTGCTGTGTGATTTAATCGAATAATTATATATATATATATATATTTGAAAATTGTATATATTTAAATGAGAAATATGTTTAAATGTAATATTTTTTCTAAATTGGAAAATCCGAAATGTCGGAGGTCCGGGTTCGAGCTTGTATTTTTTCCTAAATTTTTGGCAAATGCCGAAAACTTGATCATCAGACCCCCTTTCCCCCCCCCCCCCCCCCCCCCCCTCTTTCTCTAACCCCTCCCCCCCCCCCCCCCCTCTGGACAAAAAAAAAAAAAAAAAATTGGAGAAGTGTGATTGATTGGCAGGATTCATGGGTTATTCATTCTACTTCTTACCCAAGCCCTCATAATCATTTTTTTTCGGGAATCATTTTTCAATTTTTTCCAAGATGAATAATTGACTAATTCATGAAATAATTTTTAAAAAGGAAAAGGAACCTTTGTTTTGTCTTGTTTTTCCTTTTTTTCAAAACAACTCCACGTTACTTTTACAACTTTAACAAAACAATCCCCATCTCTCTCTCTATCTCTCCACCACTTATACTTTTTATTGAAAAAAATATACTTTAAATAAAAATATTATAAATATAATATAAATTAAATCAAATCAAATGGAGATAAGTTTCACAAATAACTTTGGAAAAAGCTAGGAGTGAGGCGCTTGGAAAAGAGAATCATTTTGTGTGGGGACACAATGTCCTTGAATTTTCACCAAGTTATCGGCCATCTTTGCCATCCTTTAAGGAAGTCAACTTTTGGAAATTAATAATGGGAAGAGGCACTCAGGAATGACATTATTGAAGTCTTGATAAAATTGTGTCAATCACTCCCCATAATAATATATAATAATAAAAAGTTTCACTGTGGGTTGGCCCCTTTGATGGATATCGTGTGCTTTTGTCGAGCAGTGAATGTTAAAAAGTCTTCCCATGAGAACCAACCTTTTCTTGGATTCTTGTCGTTTGGTACATGGTTGTTTGTGTTTCCGCACGTATTGCCATAGCCAAAGTCAATTCAATAATCTTGGTTGAAGTTGGGTGACAAACACTCAGAGCAAGAATCTTCTTAACTTTGAACCTTGACATTTTTTTTTTAAATTTAAAATTACATAATAAAAAATATTTCTATATTACAAAAACTTTGAGACACACGTATATATGGTCTGGGTGTCTCTAAAGAGACATCCTAATAACCACAACTTCTCTCTTTCAATTCTATGATTCGACATTCAAATTTCATGTAATAAAAAAATTTTTTTTCATTAATTAAAAAAAAAAAAAAAAAAAAAAAAAAAAAAAAAAAAAAATTTTTTTTTTTTTAAAAAAATTTATTTTTTTTTTTTAAAAAAAAAAAAATAATAAAAAAAGGGTGGGGGGAAAAATTTTTTTTTTTTTTTTAGGAGGTTAAAAAAAAAAAAAAAAAAAAAAAAAAAAAAAAAGGGGAAAAAAAAAAAAAAAAATATTTTTTTAAAAAAAAAAAAAAAAAAAAAAAATTTAAAAAAAAAAAAAAAAAAAAAAAAAATATATTTTTTTTTAAAAAAAAAAAAAAAAAAAAAAAAAAAAAAAAAAAAAAATATAATGTTTATATAAATATTTTTTTAAAAAATAAAAAATTTTTATTTTTTTAAAATAAAATATTTTTTTTTTTTTTTTTTTGTAGGAAAAAATCAATAATAGCTAAATTTTTATAATATAACTTTTCTCTATTTGAAAATTTCCTTCTTATTTATCAAGTCACTGAGTATTTGACTCCAGAACCTTAAACAAAAAAATTAATTTCACAAGTAGGAAACATTCATTATCAAATTACACCACAGTACGATGATAATTGAATTCATGTAATCCGAGCAAAGTGTTCTTAAACTATTAATTTTTTTTAGAGAATATTAATTAGTTCAGTAGAATAAAATTGAGTTAATTTTGACTGAAATCTTATAGAATAAATTTGAATTTTAAAATAATTTTAGAGTCTTATTAAATAAGAATTTTATTTTTATTCTAAAAATTGATTGTTACATAAAGAGCCATATATATGTTACCCGTGTTGAAAAGAACTTTTAGTTCTTTGTTAATATTATCTTAATCTTTATTAATCACGGGTTTGAGTTATAAAAATAAAAAAATAAGATTCAGAAGAATCAACCTCTTAATAGATTTTATAGTATTTAAATCAGATTAGTTAAATAAAATTTAGATATCGATCGATGAAAACTAAAATATATATATAATCTTAATCATCCCTTTTGCGTTGTGGCGAATGAAGAAACAATATGTCTATGTTTTTTTTTTATTAAAAAAAAAAAGGGCTCTGACACTCATTCTCAAAACAAGAATAATTAAAATCATTTTAGTACCAATGAGGAAAATTAAACAATAATCGCAATTATCCTCCGCTACATTGCCAAACGTGAAGACAAATTAAGAATGGCTGTAGTTGCCTTGTGAGTTGTGATTTCCCCCACCCACGTGACTTAGTGTAGTACCTCAAATGAGCAATTATAGCCTCAATTACGACCAAAGGTCGATTATCAACATGATTAGGCGCCTTAAGCATGATTACTAATACATAATTCAAACTTTGGTTGCTCTGCTTTTTGGGTGCATACAAGAACGTGCCCCTTCTTTAATTTACCTCTTTTTCTTCTTGTACGATATGAGGTCATAAATAAAGACATGGCAGATAAATGCGAGTTTAATTCTTGGGAAATTCATTAAATCATTAAATTATAATATTTACTTTCTTTATTTGTTATGATTTTTACTTCATCCTTCCAAAATAATTTTATGCTTTGCCCCTAATTGCACATATTACAAAAATTACATTCTGTATAAGAATATCCAAGAATTTTAATTAATTAGTTTACTATGTATCAACTTTTATTGTTCTCTTCTTCCTACAACATTTTGAGTTTGTGCATCTCCTATGTATAAAAAAATTAATTAATTTATTACATAAAAATAGTCATGTGTATGAAAGAGACCATATTCTCTTGAGAGAGATGGTTACCAAAAAAAGAATTCAGCAATTGATTGCACCATAAATGAAGAATTGAGAAACGATGCCCATTTCCAATTTCCGGAATGGGATTTGGAAAACTTTGATTTTCACCTCAAGAAAATCCTCAGCCAGTCGAGACGTACAAAAAGGATATGGTGAGAGAGGAAGACCCAAATTTAGGCATGCATGAGAACTTCCGATTCCCAATCAATTGATTGAGAAGCCCATTTAATTCCCGGCAAATCCTGCTAACAGTTGATCACATCATCATCATTCATGGCCCTCCCTAGACTACAACCCCTAGAGCCATATCATGCACACAATAACTTTATCTTAAAAAAATTGCCCCAGCATTCCCTACACACCAGTTTCCTCTTGGATTTATATTGTATTGCCACCAAAACCCAACAAATCCCTTATAAAATTGTCCCAAAAAAAAAAGTATTACTAAGATCGGTAAATTTAGAATTATATAGTAAGAAATAATATTTTTTTAATAATTACAATTTTAGATCTCTTCATTAAAAAAAAAAATTGGATACATAACTCTGTTCCATTTTGGGCCTTGCCCATTTGGGGCTAGACCTTCATTAGCTTTCTAAATCTGATTTTCAGACGATGACTTTCTTTTTAACTATTGTTTACAAGAAAAACATGAGAATGGATAGTTGCCAATTTTTATATTTCCTGTCTACCTGTTGCAAGCCAGCTGATCTGTTTTAGAGGTAAATTTTGAGTTGACTTACAAAATTTATCTAAAAGTTCTGTTGTCAGAAGAAGGCAAGCTGTTCCTGGTCAATGTTGACCGCAAATGCAAAAAACAAAATATTGAAGACATTACACTCTGTTGTCTGCTTTTTGTTTTTTAAAAAAAATTAAGGATCCACTTCATTAAAATAGAGTAAATTCGGATTTTAGTGATAATTTTAATTTATTTAATATTTATATATATTAAATAATTATTATATTAATCATAAAAACCTTTAATTAGAAATGGCACTTTATGGTGATTATGAGGATAATTTTTCGTAATTTACGCAATTAACGTAGAGGAAATCCTACGGTAGTGAGAGAAGATTGGGCAGGAACGTCAAATCCGCAAAAACTAAGATACGCCGGACAAGCGTACATAATCTGCTACGATCCTATACTTCGGCCGTTTTTCACTACCCAAACTTGGTTCTTCCTGATCAAACCCAAAGAACACATCTAACGGTTCACAATTACTCACTCCTGAACATAAGGATCAAACCATCTCTCTCTCCCTCTCCCCCCTCTCTAAACTCTCACCTGCTCCCTTCACTCCCAGCTCCGGCCACAAAGTTCACGCATTAACTCTCTCTCTCTCTCTCTCTCTCTCTCTCTCATCTTCAACACAGCCACTGCAACACTTAGTGACGTACGCATGAACAACAAACTCCTGCAATTGATCTACTGAAAATCTCAGCTCAACCAAAAGATACCAATCTCGCTCTCTCTCTAATTTCTACTTCTCTCTCTTTCTCATATTTGTACCTTTTCTCTCATGACCGGAGACCGGCGATAACGCGCCGGAAATTAGAAAACTGCCATGAAAGGAGCTTCGGATGAGGTCACAGCGACCTTTCGAGCTCTAGTAGAGAGCTCCGACCGGAAATTTGCAAGGGTTCGGGACATTCCGGTGTACGTAAGAAGCAGCAACCACTGCTTCCACAAGGTTTTCAAAGCCTATCTTCGTCTATGGAAGTTTCAGCAGGAGAATCGTGCGAAGCTAGTCGATTCCGGTCTTCAACGGTGGGAGATCGGCGAGATCGCTTCGCGAATTGGTCAGCTTTACTTCAACCAGTACATGAGGACCAGTGAGGTTCGGTTCTTGCTCGAATCGTATATTTTCTATGAAGCGATCTTGAATAGAGGTTATTTCGAAGGAACTAAGGGTTTGAAGAAGGATCTTGGCTTGCGCTTCAAGGAATTGAGGTTTTTCGCTAGGTTTCTTCTCGTTTCGTTGCTCTTGAATCGTTCGGATACTGTAAGAACTCTGATGGAGCGGTTTCGAGCTCTTGTTGATGATAGCAAAGCAAAATTTCCGGTAACTCTTCTTCTTTTTGGTATTAATTTTGTCATTATTGTTTCCATGTTTGGAGTGTTTCCTGAAATTGACAGCGCACAACCCTTGTTGAAGTTTCAATTATGTGAAACTTTGAGGTGGTTTTTTTTTTTTTTGGATCTGTTGTTGGATTATATGTGACTCTTGATTTGTTTATTTAGGTATTGCTTTGTCTTTGGTTCATGGGTGATGTTTATGAAAATAAATTTAATGATGTGATGCATCTTGTTTCTTTGTTCTCGTTTTTCTTCCACTTTTAAGTGAATTGCACACCGACTGGAAGCAAAAGGTCCCCAAAGAGAAGATACTGCGGTGATGATTGCTAAGGTTGTTTACTGGACATTTTGCCATCCGAATCAGAACTTCTACCAAGTTTTATCATGTGCGACTCAAGTCTGACCTTTTAAATTCATTATTTTACTAGACTTCAGGTTGACAAAGTGAATCTCTTTGCTCTAAAGATCAGAGGATATAACTTTGACCCAAGAGAACAGAAACTTTGACAAGATTGTTTATAAGCTCAACTGGAAATGAATTCTGAATTATAGGCGCCCTGTTAACATATTCGTTGTATTCTCAAAGTGGTTTGAAATTGGTCTAATGCATGAATAAGGATTCTATAGTTGCTTTAGTTAGTAGTGATATTAAATCCATGATAAGTAAATCCCTTCAGTTAGAATGCATGTTTTTATACTACTTTGTTTGTGTCCCATTAATCTGCAGCTTAAGAATCTTAGTCTTGTGTCTAGTTTTTTATGCAGTTCATCTGTTGGGTGCTTTGATTAAGGGGACATGGTTCCCAAGAGAAAAAAGCCTTGACTAAGTAGCTAGGATGCTGTTGTAATGGATCCATCAACTTCTGAACACATGTTGTGCTAGAGATTTCTTCTTTAGGACCTTTACATGATGCGCTGGCAAGTACTTGTATCACCATGTATAAGGAATATCTCAGAAAAGTGAGATGCAGTGGTTGTAATCAGAAAAGCGCAGACTGTCTATATACCTTGCTATTCTTCTTTGTGCCATCTTCTAGTAAATTTTCCTTTTCCATGTGGACGATTCTACAACATGCGAAATTGATTCCATAGGCTCTATCCTCATCTTCCGTTGCTTGCTATAAAGCGTAAGGATGCAAGCATGGGATGTTCTTAAATACAGGATGAGCTAAGGATTTTTTTATTTTTTTATTTTTATTTTTTATTTTTTTTAATAACATCAAGGTTTACTTGTTTTCCTAGAGTTGCTTGTAATGATATAACTTGTCTTCTTCAGATCATTTAGAGTCATTGTAGATTCCCAGCTTGAATTAATCAACCTAGTAAATAGATAAAACTAATCAAGGAAATTGATGGTTGCTGAAAGCTTTATGTATATCATATTTTTTGCCTTGCGCTGTCTTAAAATAATGATAGGAGTACACTCCAGTTTTGGGCTGCTTTTTCAGGAGGCTCTTTCTGTAACAAATTTTCCCTTAACAATGTTAAATCTTCTTCTAATCTTCTTTTATCAGAAAAGAGGAACAACCTCTGCCAGACCAAACAAAAATAATAGAAGGATACTTCCAAGTAACATTGACTTCCACTTTCAAATGTTACCAATCCTTCTAATAATTTTGATTTGTTAAGTTTGGTTTTTGGGAATTTAGAACACTACTGGCCGGCTTTGACAAACATGTCTCTCTTTGTCGTTGCCCTGTTTCACTCATCGCTTTTGAGTTTCCTTAGTTGATAGTAATGCTGTTGTTGTTGTTATTTAGTAATTATGATCATCATCATCTTACCAGTCTGTTACTTTGCTGAGTGATGATCTTGTTTTTCGAGTACTGAGTCCATTCCTTGCATAGACATTTGATTAACGATGGGAAACAATACTTGCATAAATTCTTTAGTTTTAACAACTTGATTTTTAGCTGCACGTGATAAAAAATCAGTGGTATTTGCAGTTAAATTAGGTGTATCTGTTCTTTGTAATTGTTGTGCTGCATAAATTCATTTGCAGCATTAGATCTTCAATGTTTTATGTTATATGAATCACATATTCTCAGAGGGTGTTCTTTCTTAAGCATTTCGTTCTTCCTTGTTCTTTATTATAACTTTTGAGATTTCGGTTGTTGACTGCATTTTAATTCAGTTTGTATCTCTTAACCTCCGCTAGAATTCTGTTTCAAAGCTATCATTTGGAGCAACAACAAATGTGTTCCTTGAATTTCTTTTTTCCTTTTAACTCAGAAAACTAATTTTAAAGAGTGGAAGCAAGTGGTGCAAGAAATTAGCCGCTTTGTTAAGGTTGACACGGCCTCCATCAACATTGGGAAGCCTTTACGATATTGTGCCATGTTTGACTCCCACCCAGATTCTGCTCAATGTGTAGCTCGTTTTCATGCAAAGAAGGTTTTAAAGCTGAAAGATGCACTTCTGACGAGCTATCATCGAAATGAGGTGAATAATCTGCTCCTTTTACCTGACCAGTGATATTTGGAAACTTTAGCCTGTTTAATGAGAAGTTTGCAAGAGATTGTACTTTACTTGCTTATTTTATTTATTTTTTTTTCCAGGTCAAATTTGCTGAACTTACTTTAGACACTTTCAGAATGCTCCAGTGCTTGGAATGGGAACCAAGTGGATCTTTCTACCAGAACCGTCCTGTTGAATCCCATGAGAATGGTGCTGTGACTGATTATTCTGGAACTTCTGGACTAATTGACATAAATTTGGCAGCAGATTTGACTGATCCAACACTGCCTCCAAATCCAAGGAAGGCTGTTCTTTATCGTCCCTCAGCAACACATTTGATAGCAGTGAGTGTTATCTAATTATCTCTTGTATTCACCACATTTCAGTTGTTATGTCTGTTTAGTTAGGCATTCTTGCTGTTTGTACTTGAAGCATTGAACAATACTGTTGTGCAGAGTGTAAAAATATGCAGCTCATGGGAAATGTATAACATAATATGTGCATCTCATTTGTCACTATTAAACATGTTGATATGGTCTTTTTTTTGGGGGGGGGACTACAAGGGAACTTTTATTAAACTCTAATAATTTTATCCTTACAAAAACTTATACTGTCAGCCACAACTATTCCCTACAACTTGGTAACATTTTCTCCCACACAATTTTCTGCATTATGTCTCGATCTAGAAAGAAGGTCTGCATAGTTTTCGTGCTTTTTTTATAGTACAACTACTACCTGTAAGCCTGATGTGACATGATATTGGATGTTTCTTTGACAGGTTCTTGCTACATTATGTGAGGAACTTCCTCCAGATAGTGTAATGCTAATTTATTTATCTGCCTCTGGTTAGTTTCCTTCTTGTATGTTTAATTGCTAGCTTATGTCTGTTTAGCTGAGGTTGTTGATCTGTGATTGACCGATCATACAGGGAAGGCTGGATATACTAATGGCTCTCAAGAGGAAAGTTTGGGAGGTTCAAAAAAACCTTCTAAATCTAAAGTTGCTTCTCAAAACTCTCATGAACAGAATCACTGTGTTTATGATGCTCATGTAAATCACAAAGGAAGCTCAATTGACCTCTATGAGAACTATTTATGGTTAGGTCCTAAAGGAAATGGAGGTCGGTATCTGTCTTATTTATTTGCTCCAGATCTACTTATGAATATTATTTTTACGCTTTTTAATTTGACAAAAGTGTCAGTCAATAAAGCTACGATTTCCCTGTGCATTGATTTGATGCAACACGTAGCAGTTACACATTCAATGCCCCTGCAATCCTTTTACAACCATTTTTCCCGCTCTTACTGTCATATGTTGGGTTTTTCAGGCTCAAATAACCTTTACCCTGGTGATATAATTCCGTTTACTAGAAGGCCTCTTTTCCTAGTGATTGATAGTGACAACAGCTATGCATTCAAGGCAGGTTTGTCAAAACTTGTGTGTGACTTCCATGGCTTTTTATATATTTCTATCATATATTTGTATTCTTGTATATAGTTTTGTTGCTTTGCAATTAATTCAAGATATAAGGGTAGTTTCACTGTGGTTGTTATACATTTAAAATCATTTCAATCATTCAAAGGATTTAAAGAGAAAACCAAGGCTGCTGAATTTACTCATGGACTGTGTTCCAATCAAATTTTCAGAAACTGCAATCTTGTGGATTTTACTCTTGAGTTTTTCACTTTGTGCAAAATCGCTTAATATTGGGCACATTTCAAATCTAAATCCCCAAGAGTGACTGGTACTGTGCATTTTTTTTTTTTTTTTTTTTTTTTTTTTTAAATTCTAAACATATATTTCTTGGAAGCATCTGCAAATTAAGCCAATTGTGTTCTGTTTAGATTAGAAGCCAAGCTCTAGCTGCATAGGTAGGACCTCTAAATGACACCTTTAGAAAGAAGTGGTTTAGTTTCAATCACTCTGTCAAAGAATATAACATCTATGAGAGTCAGTATAGCAAGTAGAATTAACTGAGAGTTTATATTCTCTTTTTTCCTTTTGGTGTTTGTGGTTTCAATTGAATGTCTTAGCCAATTTCTTTTGACTATTTTGTAACCCATGACATTGATTTATTGCTCATATTTGATAAATCTCGTTATACTTCTGGATGGATGCAACAAAAAACCACAATCTTTGGCCACTATTTCTCGTTTGGTGCTCTTAATTCTTCTTGTTGTCAAACCACTTACGTGCAAATTATTTTCAGGTTCTGCATGGGGCAGAAAGGGGAGAGACAGCTGCTTTACTTCTTTCCCCTTTGAGGTCAGCAGTGAAAAATTCATGTGATGTTGATGCAATGGACAATGGAAGTCAGTTTACCTTTTTCTTGACTGCTCCTCTGCAAGCATTTTGCCAATTGGTTGGTTTTGTCTTTACAGATTCCAACAAGGTTAGTTAATCACAAACTTAGTGAATTTTTTTTACTACAATCGTTATTGTCTTGATGGTTATCAAAATCCGGGGATTCACTTGTATCAGGATACCTACGATGATGCTGACAGCATAGTCTCCTCTGCTTTCGCGAAATGGGAAGTGATTCTCTGCTCATCTACTAGTGTGGATTTGGTCTGGTCTCAGGTTTTATCTGATCCATTTCTTCGGCGGCTCATCCTTAGGTATGTATTCTCATATTAGTTATGAAACTTTGACATAAAAATGTTGATTTATGTTGGCTCGTAAAAGGGGGGCAGCAGCAATTTCATAATTGCAGAATATCATAGAAACAATTTGGAGGTCTGCTGGCTTGTGTTACCCTTTGAAACTTTCCCTAGGAGTTATCTAATTTGTTACATGATCATGTTGTTATTTGCATCTCCATTAGGCTTCACATAAAAAATTATCATAAATCTAGAATGCGACCTGTTGGTTTGATCCCATTTCTTCTGGCATTAAAGAGATTCCTTTCTTTGACCAAGGTTCTGGATTCCTCTTTGTGGTGACTTTAGTATGTTGGGGAGTAAGGCAAGAATTTAAAGAATTGCTTTAAGGCTTGTGTGGAAAATGCTCTTTCTGTGGGGGATTTTCCCTCGCTATTAAAGGGATAAAATTATGCTTATCAGAGAAAGGAAAAATGGAAAACTGGTGAAATCATGAAAATAGGCTTAAAATATGTTTGCTACTTTGCATTACTTAGATGTTGGGAGCAAAAACCGAAGATGCTTATGTTAGCAACTTGAACCCAGTTCTATATAATGTGGGGTCCAAGGATGCATAGCATGGTGGAGGCTATTTTGATGTGCCCCAATACGTTTTACGACGTGTTTAAAGGGAGTTTTAAGGGTGAAAATTATAAGATCCATTAATATTTCTATCTTTCATGTGTTTGATTGCATTGGGAAAGAAAAAGGTAAGTTCTCCCCGTTAAATTTTAATCATGTTTTGGCGTATAAAGATAAAAATGAAATTCTCAAATTACTCTCAGCGTCTTTTTGTTCCAAAATTCCACTTTTTTCCCCTTTTTTAATGCTGGGGGCGTGAAATGTTTTATTTTCGTCACCGTCTATCCTTTTCTTATATGATGCTATCGTAAATCAGCTACACTCATTTTGAATTTTAATTGATAAACTAATTCTAAAGACGTGCATAAGAGGGAGTTTTCATTACTTAGGATCGGTTTCAGAGAGAGAGAAATATTGATGAAATGTTGCAGATAGGAATAAAGTGACGTGGATGAAACAGAGAAGTGCATCTAGAGTATTCTATGATGGTAAGATTCTGCCTAAATTAAAGACGAGCTTTATAGAACTACAATAACACCAATTTGTGCTACAGAATGTCAGGGTTAATATCAATCTATGTACATACAACATAAGTGTTGTGGAGATGAGAATGTTAAGGTGGATGAGTGGAGTTACAAGAAAAAGAATTAGAAATGAGCATGTTTGGTTCAACTAGGAGTAGCTTCAACCATAGATAAGATGAGGGTAAATAAATAGTGATTTGGTCATATTTAAAAAAGACCACCTAATGCTTTTGTTAGGAGTGATGGTATACATGTTGAAGATGCACCAAGACAACAAAAACCTCTAAGAAAACTCTAGGAGGTGATAAAATACTATTTGGTAGTGTGCTTGGTCCAACCATAGTGATGCAAACAAGATGCACATCAATCCATCCATAAGCCAACCTGCAACCATTCTTAACCCGTTAAAAATGGACCAAAACCGGATGAGGATTTGGGATCGTCTAGCAGTACTTTTTTCTTTGGACTATTTTGTGGTGCAACTTACATCAACACGGTACGGTCTATATATAGGCTACCGTTCAGCTGACATGTGGTTCCTCTCATTTCCCTGCAGATTCATATTCTGCCGAGCCGTGCTTTCTTTCTTTTGCCCTCCAGAAGAAAGTGATGAATACATTCCTGTTTGTCTACCTGATCTCCCAAATTCCGTGGCTCCAAATTCTGAAGCTGTGAAATCTAACATCATCCAACTCGTAGACCACCTGGGGGTTGTTGGCCTTTTTCACTTCAGCAACTCGTAACAGTATGCCAAGGTGTGTAATCAGATTGTACAATAAGATTTTGGCCTTAGGAGTTGGCAGTTTTGCTGCTAAAATGGTGCAAATACTTCCGTAACTCCATCACTGGGCACGCAAATGGAATTTCATTGAAAAATTTTTACCTATGCAAAAGCGGGAATAGGCTAGCAAATGTAGAGGATACTTAATATGCCGGGCTGTTTCTCTTTTTTCGTATGGTTGGTTTCAATTCAATGGGCTAATCCCTAATTTCTTGTGTCTATGAAATGTATTATTTTTGTTGTTTGGTTTAGGTGGCTGTTTCCGTTTGGAATTTGCAGGGTTTGTTTTCTTTAGCTCTCGCCTCATTCATGTAGATTGATTTTATTTTATTTTATTCGGGGTTTGCTAGAGTTGTTGCAAAGTAGTGTTAGATTTATTTATATACACTTGTACAAGAAAACCGGGTATGGAGATGAGAAAATTCAATAAATATTTTAATTTCCCTCTAGGTTGCGTTATTATTGAAAACATTCGGAAACAAATATGAGGCATTTACTCCATTTACGCCTTGATTGGATCAGCTAAGTTTGGCTTTGACGATCTGATAACAAATTTATTGAATCAGATTGGTGGGGTTAGTGTCAATCTAATTTGTTTATTTATGCTCTCAATTTAATTTTTTTTTTTTTTAAATTTAAGGCGATCGGATTGAAATTTATATAATTTGTATGAATTAATAGAATAGGAGTTGAGAGTTGGGAATAAAATTCTCAGGTTATAGAGTTTTAGAAATCTAAGTAAATACATCCGTTTTTTAAATTCATTTTCAAGATTTTCGATTTTAAATTCAATTTTGATTTCGAACCGATGTTTTTAATTTGATATTTTAATACAAAAGTTAAAATTCTTGTATGTCGAACAACACTTCAAGTTAATCACCTCCATTAAATTTTTCATTCATATTTTAAGTTCTCTCTCTAAAAAACTAAATTTAGTTTCTTTCAACATATTAGTTTTCTTTTTCTAGAAAAATTGAAATATATTAATTTTTTTTCTTCATTTGGTATTAAAATTTTGACTCAAAATAAATAAAAAGGAAATTTAATTTCTCTTTTTAAAACTATACACAATATTTTTCTCTCTTAAAAAAGTAAAATGTTTCAAATTTTGTTTTTTGAAACATGTGGTATTAAATTTTCTCTCCCAAAAAAATTAAATTAAGTTTTTTTCTTTATAAAAGTAAACACATTAGTTTTCTTTATCTACAAAATCAATTTAACCATATTATTCTCCTAAAAAATAAATAAATGAATTAATTGTCTCTCCTGATATTAAGTTTTTCTCTCTTTTAAATTAAATACAATAATTTTCTCCGGTAAAAAAAAATTAAATTATTTCAAAATTTGTCTCTCAAAATATATTGATATTAAATTCTCTCTCTGAAAAAATTAAATTAAATTTCTCTCTCTAATGCTAAACACATTATTTTTATTTATCCAGATATAAATTTATTTTATATTTTCTCTTTTTATATACTTTTATTTTGAATTTAGTTCACATTTATTTTGAATTTTATCTATCCAAGACATAAATTTAGTTTTTCTCCAAAAAATAAACATCTAAAAAAAATTTAATATTTCAAATTTTGTCTCTTTCTCTGTATATTGAATTTCAATTTTTGTATCTAAAAAACTAAATTTTAATTGATTAAATCATTTTGATTTTTTTTTCTAAATATACTGATTCTCTCTAGCATCTGAATTTGTAGTGGTCGACATAACTGATAAATAATATGATAATAAAATAAAAGAGTTTTAATTTTGTGTTAAAATACCATAAAATGAGCGAAAGTAAAATTGAAAAAATTGGGAGCTTGAAGAGACAAACTAGAATAGCAATAGCCTCAGGCACATCAAAATTGGTACAATGAAATAGAAAATAAACTAACATTTATTAAAGGCATTAGAATAAATTTTTTTATTTAGTTTTAGGACTCTTTTTAAAAAATAATTTTTTACCCAAAAGGAAAAAAAATTAGTGAAAGACTTGTAAAAATTAATTAAAAATCATAAAGGCAATGGAATAAATTCTCTATTTATTTTTAGGTTTTAAGCCTTGTTTTAATGTTTTCCAAAAGGAAAAATAATTAGGGAAAGAGTTAACAATAGCCTTTGTTGCAACCATCCTTATTTATAAAGTTCCTTAACTCATTTTGGGCATTCCTTCTAAAGCCTATGCAACCCCCTTCTTTTTTGTTTTGGTAAGAAGCATATGCTGGAGCCCTATGTCCCTTACTTTTTGGGCCTCTTCTCTCTTGGGTCTTTTGTGAATTTACCTAAATTAGGGAAATTACATATGAGAGAGGGGGTAATTTTTTTAAATAAATCATTTAATTAAATTTGATTACGAAAGAAGGATGTGAGGATTATGCTACCTTACCATTTCGCTTTTAACGGGCCTTTGCATAAGGCCCAATATGCTAACTGTCCGGCCCATTCAGTTTAAATAACCTATTCTGTGATCAATCCTAGCGTAATTATTCATTAACGAAGGGCAGTTTCGGAACTACGAGGCCATTGAAATGCCTAATCATTCTCGATCCCGCCCTGCGTGCGCATCCGGTCTCCCTCGATCCAAAACCAGTAACTTTAAACATTTCTTGACCAATAGGAAGCCAGGATTACCTCATTGGCGATCTGCGTCAACTTTTAAAATCAAATCGCAGCCGTCAATGCATGAGAGAAAACACAAGTTTGGCTAATCTTGCCCGTTGACAAAAGTACCAGAAAAGCACAATGATCATGAATCGTAACCGTCGGATTAGGTCGACACAACCGTATATACGCACTTACCCCTCTAAATTTTCGTTATTTTTGTCTGCTTTGAGGAGGGAGGAAGCGAGAGAGTGAGGGAGAGAGAGAGAGAGAGAGCGCGAGCGAGGGAGAGGGATTTTGAAGGAGAATAAGACGTTAAGGTTAGTCATCTGATCCTTTCTTCTCTTTCTTATGATCTTCTATTGTTTTTCTTTATATGTTTTTGTTTCGCGTGAGGTTCTGATTTGAATTAGGGTTTTTTTTTGGGTTGGTTTTTGTGTTTTTTTTTTTTGTTTTTTTTTTTTTTTTTTTTTTTTTTTTTTGTTTTTTTTTTTTTTTTTTTCTTTTTGTGAATCTTTAACTTTTTAAATTAATGTGATTTTTCTTTCATGCGGTTAGGGTTTCCGGGTTATCAAACCCTAATTTTCATTTTTAGGGTGTCCAGATTTCACAATTGTCCTTCGATTTGATTTCGAAGTTTTAGAATATTCTGTGTCTTCCGCCCTGAGATGTATGTTCTTTGATTTATGATTTATGCGGCGAATTGACTTTGCTTTTTTTGCGTGCTTGTAGAGATGGCTCGTACCAAGCAAACTGCTCGCAAGTCCACCGGAGGAAAGGCTCCAAGGAAGCAACTCGCTACCAAGGTTTCTTTCTTTCGGGAGTTCTTTTTGGGTCTCCTTCTCTTCCTCCCTCCCCCCTCAATCTAACTGTTTGATAATTTGTTTTGTGTTAATTAGGCTGCCCGTAAGTCAGCACCAACCACTGGTGGTGTCAAGAAGCCCCACAGATACCGCCCCGGAACTGTCGCTCTACGGTATGTTGCCAAAAATTTTTGTTCATTTTCTAGGAAGTTCTTTCTGTGGATGGTTTGTTCACGTGTCCACATTCTTATCATTACAGTGAAATTCGCAAGTATCAGAAGAGCACAGAGCTTCTCATAAGGAAGCTTCCTTTCCAGAGGCTTGTCCGTGAAATTGCCCAGGACTTCAAGGTATCTTCCGCCTGCCCCATAACTTCTTAATTTGGTCTTCGAAATAATTTGAGATTGTGAGCTTTCATTATTTGGTGTATTAATTTTTATTGATTTGGTGTATTAATTTTTATTCTTACTTCAATTCTGTCTGTTGGGGTCTTCTTACTTCGGTATCTGCAATATGATTCTACCTGATTCGAGACTGTTGGTGCTTATTATTTGATGTCTTATTATGACCTTGTGTGCCTAAATTGGTTAATTCTCAATGATGGGTTTTCTTACTTAGAATGTGATTGTGCCGCCCTGTTTGGGTTTGTGGTTTCCCATTGTTTGGTGTTTTAGTTGATATTCTTTTTGAATTGGTCGTTAGGTTTTCCACAGTTTGCTACCTAAATGCTGTAGAGTTTGTTTGACTTGGGATTCTGTATATTTTGGTTTGTCTAAATTTTATTTTTTGGTTATTGCAGACTGATCTACGTTTCCAGAGCCACGCGGTGCTTGCCCTTCAGGAGGCAGCTGAGGCATACCTTGTAGGTCTGTTCGAGGACACCAATCTCTGTGCCATTCACGCCAAGCGTGTGACCATTATGCCAAAAGATATTCAGTTGGCCAGGAGGATCCGTGGCGAGCGTGCTTAGGCGGGCTTCTGATTCCATGGACTGTTAGTGTATTGCCGGGGTTGCATTCTATACATTGGTGACGGTTCTTTGCTCTTTGTTCGGTTAAGTTCTGAGTCAATTTAGGGAGGTAGTGAATATGTACCGATGGGGTTTAGAGGGCTAATATGACAAGAAACTTCTGGGTTTTTATGGTAGCGTGCATTTATTTGTTGAAATTGCTGCGTTCTATATGTTTGCTGTGGACAAATTTGGTGTTGTCTAAAAAGAATTTGACTATCGGTGGTGTTTAACATTTTTCGTTGTTTGGATGTTCTAGATCATTCTAATTTTTTAATATTGTATTTTGTATATACCAAGAATCTTTGATTACCTGTTCCAAGGGTTTTTTTTTTTTTGGGGGGGGGGGGGTTACATTAGATTTTAATCTTGGATGATGGCATTGGGGATTGGGGAAGCGGAGTTGTGATTACTTTCCTGTTTTTGCTTCACTTTATGGTGCCACGTGCTTGTATTCGGTCTGTGTGTGTGTGTGTGTGTGTGTGTGTGTGTGTGTGTGTGACTCGAGCATACATTTATATCTGTAGCGATGAGACTGAAAATTTTAGAGGGATGCGTATGTGTTGATATCTTGGCACTGGTGATTAGTACTTCCGTGTTTAGTTTTTGACAAGTGGTTTAATTATTAGATAATTTTGATCAGCGGAAATGGCTTCAAATCTGATGCGGTGCTATTGGATCGTTGTCCTCCATGCTTATAGGGGCTTCTAAGTGTAATTAGTCCTTCAACGTTTGGAACTGATTCATGAACGGTTCCAATTAAATATGTCATTACATTTAATCGGCGATCATTTTTACCAAATGACGAATCTCGAAAGGCATTGCTGCACTAAACAATCCACATCCGTCTTCATGGCAGTTTCTTTACTTTTTCGAATTTCTCGCCTCACGGCCCTTTTCTTAAAGTGAGACTGTGACCAAGTTGGTTGCCCAATTAGAGCTCTAGGAGTGATCTAACAAGTTTCATTAACTGCTACTTTGTGGACATTTTTGGAATTTGACTCATTGCTCTTGTCGTGGTTATTCTTCTCTCACTTGATTTTGTACTTTTCGCCGAAGATTTCTAAGTGTCCATGTTTTCTGTTGTTTCACATGCATTCAGACCATTAAATTCACTAGTCTGCGTGCGAGAAGGAGAGATGAACTCTCAAACTTGGAGCGTGTTTGGGGGAATTTTGTTTCGGGGAGAAATAAAAATTAATTACTTAAAAAAAGAAATTATTTGAATTTTTTACTTAAATAAAATTAAAATTTAATATTTATTTTTTGTAATTTTTTTATTTTTAAAATAAAGTTAAAAATTAAATCATTTAAATAATGATGTTAATGGAATAAAAATAATTATTAACAATATAGATATAAGCGTAAATGATCTTTGTCACTTTGGATTCGTCATCCTCCATTTGGTCGGAAGGTGATTGACGATGATCAGTGGGTTGGATGGATAGTGAAATAACCTATCCTTTTCTTGTTTTATCTTTTACTGGGTTGGATGGATAGTGAAATAACCTATCCTTTTCTTGTTTTATCTTTTACTGTTCTTTCTTTCTGTTATTCTTATGGTTTGTTTTGTTGTGTTCTTTTTTTTTGTTTTTTTTTTTCATTTTGAGGTGTGATGATTTTTTTTTTCGCGTCGTTGATTTGAAGATTTGCGGTATGGCAAACTATACTGTTGATAATGGCAGTGCGTGTTGACCATACTTTTGTGTTCCCTTTGTCTCTCTTCTCTCTCTCTCTTATGAGCGTGTTTTTGCAAACTTTTTTGTACATTTGGTGGTTCGAAATTTTTCGAATTGAATGTCTTGTTCGTCTTCATCTTCAGTTTTATCCGATCATGTGTTTGCAAGGTTTTTCTCTCGTTGGTGTTTAGAAATCTTTTTCAACTTCGTTGTTTTATTCTTCCATTCATGTTCTATTCTTTCCTTATTTGTTTATTTATGGTTTGATATTTTTTGGACAGCAACTGTAGCTTGTGAAGTGTAAACGAGAAAATGTTTTAGCTGACTTGACTAACGGGTGATCAAATTCTTGTTGTGAGACGTAGGACGATGAGGGGTAACATTTTTCCTTCTTTTTCTTCTCAGTGTGCGATGATAATCTTTTGTATGCTTGATGAACAGTTTGTCTTCTCTGTAAACGTGGTGGATTTGCTTTTTCGAAATGCTGGAACAAAAAAAAAAAAAAAAAAACTTTTCGCTTTGACCAGAAATTTGATGAGAGGTGGGGATGGTAAGGAGTGTTGGAGTGCAAGGTTTTTCGCTCGTTGGTTTTTAGAGATCTTTTTCAACTTCGTTGTTTTATTCTTCCATTCATGTTCTATTCTTTCCTTATTTATTTATTTATGGTTTGATCTTTTTTGGACAACAACTTCAAGTTGTGAAGTGTAAATAAGAAAATGTCTTAGCTGACTTGGCTAATGGGGTGATGAAATTCTTGTTGCTGGCGTAGGCCGATGAGAGGTGAGATTTTTCCTTCTTTTTCTTCTCAGTGTGCGATGATAATCGTTTGTGTGCTTGATAAACAATTTGTTTTATTTGCAGATTTCTTTTATAAACGTTGTGGATTTGCTTCTTCGAAATGCTCAAAAAAAAAAAAAAAACTGAATGCTTTGACTAGAGATTTGAACGGTAATGAGTGTTGGAGTAAGGTCTTTCTCATGAACAACATCTTTCTCATGAGCCCTGTCGGTCATGCAAATATTTTGTTGGTGAGGTCGATGATGGTGGGTTGGATGGATGTTCTTTGGTTTTGATTTTTTTATATTTTAAAAGTTGTTTAGGTTATTGTTGTGCTTTCTTGTTCTAATTGGTTTTCTTTTTTGTGTTGTTTTTTTTTTTTTTTTGGTGGCAGTGCATGTTAACTATGCTTGTGTGCTCCCTTTGTATATCTCTCTCTCTGTTATAATCAAGATTTGCAAGGTTCTCTTGGGCGTTTGGTGGTAACGAATTTTTTCCGTGTTCGTTGTATTGTTCGTCTTTACTTTTTATTCTTTCTTTATGTGTTTCTCCGGATGAATTTTGGATCGTTTTCTTCCTCATGGGTTTATGGGATATCCTGATTGTTCTCAATTTGTAAATTGTGTGCATTGACACAAGATTGAAAAAAAAAGGATGAGGAAAATGGGAAAGCAGGCAATTAAAAGGAGAACAACGGTATTTGCATCCGAGTTGTTGAGATTTCATGTGTGTTAATTTGTTTTGAGCCGATTATGTTAGCTGAAGAGGTACAAAAGCAGGAGTTCTTATGCAGGCAATTGGGAGTGTACCGAGGAGTTTTTATCGGAGAGCTTTGCTAAGGAGCTTTCACATTCCGTTTTTTGTTTTTTTTTTGCCATGGACTTTTTTATGGGGAGTTTTCGGAGAACATGGCGAGAAAAGGAGGCTATGGATAATAATTTTTTAGATTATAATATAATTTTATTTGCCTACTAAAAATTATGCCTTCTTTGTTTCTTGATATTGTAAGCTTAAAAACATCTTGCATGTTGCATTTTTTTCTCTTCCTCATAATAAATTTCCCGCTTTTCCATGAGAGAGAGACAAAATAGAAATATTTTTTAAAAAAATGCTAAGATATGAAATAAAAAAAAATTGTGCCATACTTGTGCATGCAAGTAACCGTATTTGCCATTGTGTTAAGAATGTGATGGCGGGAAAAAAACATATCAATGCATAATGGTAATTGACAAATATGTGAACAAATCATGCAAATATGAAGTAACTGTGAATATTCTGATTCCACCATGCCTTGAGAAATAGGTGTGTATGATCGCCTTAGACCTAATAAGCGAATGTTTGATTAATTTTTGTCTATAAAATTGCATGCAGTGGCTTTACTCTCCTGTTGCTTATATAAGATTCATTCTATTTTTTTTAAAAAACATTGACATGTAGGTCGGATACACATTGATAAGTAATTCAAGAAAAATTAAAAGACTGCATACCGACAGCGACCTCTCCAAAAGGTTTGATGCCTGTTGCTAATGCAGTATGAGTTGTTTAACAAAGTGAAATAACAGTTCAATACAACAAGAGACTTTCATATGATGAGGAGGTTTTTCGACGGAGCTTTATATATGGAGCTTTCGCAGTTGTGATTTTTTTTAACGGGTACATTTTTATATCGGGATTCCGGATAGTCCGATTTGTGGTTTTTTTTAACGGGCGGGATAGGAACGTATTTTGTACGGAAAACCTGTTATGTACGGGGAGCTTAAATCTACCGGGAAGCTTCTCCCCAAGGAATTTTCAGATCCTTGTTTTTTTTTGCCGGGGAGCTTTTTAGTGGGCAACTTTAAAGGAAAGCGTTCTGAGTTTTCGTCTAACAGAGTTTTCCTATACCGTGGCAATTTCACATATTTACATTTTTTTGGAGAAAGTTTTTACAGTTATAGGAAAATTTTTTGCGTGTATCAAGTTGACTAAAAAAGTGTTTAGTAAAATAAGACAAATACCTTGGTCGACCAATTTTTAGTACACTGCAACATTTATTTTTAGTAGGCTAAAACATTCACATTTTTATGTAGATAAAAATTTTTTATGTTCATTACTGTTTGCTGGGGAGAGAGAAGGAGAGGACCTATATATATAAACTAATGGATGTATTGTTTATTCCCTAATGAAAATAAAGCAATGGAGTTTGCCAAAGCGTTTGAAAGCACATGTAGGAGGAGATCCAAATGCATAATTCTCAATAAAGACAAAGACATATAATGACTATCTCAATATTTGCCTTTATGCATGTCAAATTACCGATCTGCGCTCAGAATATATGGATTGCTCTTTAGAAAATTATAGATTCTGAAATCAGGGTTTTGGAAACAACCAATTTATGCACCGCTCTTCCACATTTCTTTCTTACCAGGATGGTGTGTTTCGAAATGCTAACAACTATCTTAACTATCTTAGCTTTCGTGTCTATTTATTTTTTAGGAATAAACGTACTTAATGTTAAATTTGCTATTATCATCATAATTTCAACACAAAGAGGATTTAATAGATTAGATTGCCTGTCACATTGTTTTGTAGTGATGTGCATACGGTTAATGGTACCCCTTTTTTATTTGGCACTATTATGCTTACGGTAATGACGCAACCATCACATAGAAATCACGTAGAAATCGTGCTTACGTTTCTCCATTTCGGTTTACCCATTTTCATCTTTATCATGAAAATCAAAAATATAATCCAGAAAGGTGTTCCTTATTGAAGTTAATGATAATAATAAAGACATGATAACTAATGTTCATATATATTTTTACCGTATTCGATAACGTGCACTTTTTCCCATTCGTTTCTTCCAAGCAAAAGAAAGAATGACAACGTATGGTGTTCCATTCCTCTCTTTAGAGCAAAAGAGAGAATGACAAGGTATGGTGTTGTATGGATCATTTGGTATGGCATCGTACAAATCAGCTGACAATGCTTTACTAAAATGATCATAATTGTCATGTATCATAATTTTGATGCGTGGAAACATTTACTATATTATCATCGTGATGTACTAAGTATACGGTAGATTTATATATATATCTGTTATTTTGGATGAAAATTTATAGTTGTAAAGATTTTCCTTTTTTGTATTTTCTCTTCTTGGATTTGCTTAAGATGGATTGAGATGAGATGATGCTGTCCAATTTTTCCCTCCTTTTTCAAATCTCTTTTTGAAAATTCATTTTTCTTTGTTTTGACATTGTTTCTTACTCTTATTTTTCCTTTAATATTTCAATTTTCTTTTCTTCTTGCAGTGACTCCGGTTCTTCTTGTATTTGCTTTGTACCCTTCTGGATGTCCTTCATGTTGGTTTTCTTTTTGCTCTTGGACAACATCTCGTGCTAATCGGTATATAAGTATGCGTGCTCTGCTGATTACTACATAATTGTAAATCAGGTACGTCGTTATAAATTCTTCTGTTTTTTTATTTTTACGTCTTGTTGATTTACATCTTTTTTGGTTTTCGTTTTATGTTATCTTTTTTGTGAACCTACATTTACATTTTTCTCCGTGTTTCATGTTCATGTTCTGTCGTATATATATTTTTTTCTTTTTACATTTTTTCTTTTTATGATCCGAAGTGTACGAATGGATCAAAATCTTCAGAGACAAAAATGATATGCAGAAATATTACCGGAAAAAAAGGGATCTGTTACAACGTTGCCGAGAAATGTACGCTGCAAGAAAAAATAGGATCGATATGATTGAAAACAAAAATACATTTGTTCAACAAAGAATCTGTGTTGGGAATTCCAATTCTATGATCATTAACGAGGATGAACATTTATCTACAAGTGTTCACACCAGTGTTTGTGAAGTTACCGCCGAAACATCTAATAATCCTTGCTACGTTGGCATGTTTGGAGTATCCCATCTGATGACTGAAATTGATAATCACTTGCTAACTTTCTCCGTTGGTGTTTCTCTTAATTTGACTCATGTTAGCGAACCGAGTCACATTATGAATACTTTCGTTCCTTCCTTCATTCCTTCAATAGCAGTAGTTTCGGATAAGTCATCATCTTTTGTTTATTCCTGCAATGCAACCTCTTCTGGTATGAATAGGAATCTCAAAAATCTTTTAGCTTTTTATTCTCTATTTTAATTCCTAAAAAAAATTTTACATACGAGTTCTCTTTTCGTATCAATCTCTTGGCATGCTTCCTTTTCAGATGTCATTTTCTCTTCCTATTATGATTGCACTATCCAAACTTTCTTTTCAAGTTTCCTTTTACCTTCTTTCTATGATTACATTATCTACGAAAAAGTAGTTTTTTGCTATGAATTCAAAACGCACTGGATTATTTAAAAAATGCACTGAGTTTTGTAATGGAATCTAGAATAATATCAGTGCTTATAATAAGTTTATAATAAATTGCAACACCTTCTGCAAGGAAGAAAAACATGTCTCTATTGGACAACATTCCAGAACAACCTCTCGTGCTTCCTGATGCTCCAGACTGTGAACACTGCAAAGCGAAGCGCTTTCATCTGGAACCTCCTTCTTTTTGCTACTGTGAAGGAGAAATATCTATAGTCGCACCTATGATGCCCTATGCTCTTAAATATTTACTAACTGGATGTGACAAGGAGTGCGAGCACTTTCGTAATAACATTTGTACTTATAATAATAATGTTGCTTTTACATCATATGCGGCAAAATATGACAAGGAGCTTACAAAGAACAAACAAGGAGTTTATACTTTTCGTGTACAAGGGCAAGTTTATCATCTCCTTGATAGTTTACTCTCCACTTCTGAGAAAAGATGTGGAATACAACTTTATTTTTATGATACCGATGACACAATAAAAAGGAAACTTGATGACTGCGACAAACTGAGAAAGACCACTTTGGAGTTTGTTCTTGATATATTACATGACAACCCCTATGCAAAATTCTTTAGGAATTTGAGGAGTATTCCCAATCTTGAAAATTGTAAAATTATTTTGAACTGTTATCCGTCACTAAATCAACGGATATATAACCTTCCCACAGCATCCCAAATTGCAGCTATTTGGACTGAAACAGAAGAAACTGTGAATTTTGTTCCTCACATTCAAGTTTACAACCATTCTTACACAAGTTATAAGGTTCAACTTTATTATGCATGCTATGATCCTTTACAATATCCTCTTTTGTTTCCTCGAGGTGAGTCTGGATGGCACCATGGAATTAGGCAAGTATATAAGAAAGGAAGAGCATCCAGCTATGTTCCTGATTTCGGAGTAGATTCCTTTTCGAATCTGTTGCGGATAGATAATCCAACAGATTTAATAAACTTGGAACAAAAAGACAAGTTATTTAGGTTAGTTTCTTTGTTCATACAATCCCAAAACTAAGATTTCTTCTCTTGATATGTGTTTTGGTATTTTTTTTTAGTGGCCGATAAAAATAGGAATGCAAAGTATGCTGTTTCAGCAAGAGAGTACTATTGCTATAGGCTTCAGATAAGGGATGATGATGAGTCAATGTTATTACATTCTCTTAGACTGTTGCAGCAATTTGTGGTGGGTACTTATATTAAGATTGAGACCTCTAGACTTGAATTTTATCGAAAGAAACAAAATGAAATTAGGACAGAAATTCTACGGGGAGTGTTAGACAGCGTAACAATGGGTCACACTGAAAGTCGTCAAGTTGGTCGTAGGACAATATTGCCAGCTTCTTTTGTTGGTGGTCCAAGAGATATGAGAAGAAGATATTTAGATGCTATGACTTTGGTTTAAAAGTATGGAAACCTGATATTTTTTTGACAATGACGTGTAATCCAATGTGGAAGGAAATTCAAGATAATTTGAAATACCAAGAAAGACCCCAGGATAGACCAGATTTATTAGTTCGTATTTTTAGGGCCAAATTTGAGATGCTAAAGCATTAATTCCTTAAAAAACAGATCTTTGGAGAGGTTGCGGCATGTGTTTATGTTATTGAGTTTCAAAAACGTGGTTTTCCTCATGCTCACCTGCTCTTAATTTTGAAGCCACAGTTTAAGTTGCTTAATCCAGAATCCTATGATAAAATTATATCTGCTGAGATACCTGATCCTGATGAAAATCGATATTTGTACTCTGTCGTTATTAAACACATGATTCATGGTCCTTGTGGAAATATGGATAGAAATTGTCATTGCATGAAAAATGGAGTCTGCAAGAATCGCTATCCTAAAAACTTTCTGGCCTACACCGTTCATGGAGAAGATACATATCCACATTATAAAAGAAAAGAAAATAGGATGGTTAAAGTTCGGGGATATAATTTAGATAATCGGTGGGTCGTTCCTTATAATCCCTATCGTCTTGGTCTTCTGAATTGTCACATAAATGTAGAGATATGTTCAACGTTGAAGCTTGTGAAATATCTTTATAAATATGTTTTTAAAGGGCATGATTTCGTAAGTTTTCAAATTGTTCATGAAAATTCTCTTAATGATATTGATGAAATAAAAGAATTTCAGCAAGGAAGATGGATTTCCCCTCCTGAAGCTTTTTGGCGAATTTATGAATTTCGACTAAATGAAATGAACCCATCAGTTTATACCCTCCAAGTTCATCTCTCTGATCAGCAAATTGTTTCGTACAATGGTGACACTAATTTGCTTTTTTTATTGAGAAATGTGGACTTTTCCAAGACAATGTTGACTGAATTTTTCAACATGAACAAAAATAATGAAAGGGCAAAACAGTTGTAATGTCTGTATAAAGAATTTCCTGAATACTTTGTTTGGAATGCTACAATGAAAGCATGGTCAAAAAGAAAAACAAAAGGTAATAGGAAGATTGGTTACCGTCACTCCAAAAGAAGGTGAACGATATTATCTGAGGCTTTTGCTTAACCATATTCATGGACCAACATCTTTTAACGATCTATTAACTGTTGATGGTGAGAAAGTTCATTCTTACAGAGAGGCTGCGTTAAGATTTGGGCTATTAAAATCAGATGAATATATTGAAGAAACTCTTGCAGAAGCTGTCGTTTTTCAGATGCCGTCTTCTCTTAGATTGCTATTTGCCATTATCCTCTGTTATTGTTCTCCTGTAAATCCTGCATTGTTATGGGAAAAATTTCAGTATGAATTATCGATGGACTATACCCATCGTGTGACATTAGGACATTTGAGCTCCTCTGAGGTGAGAAACAAAGTTTTCTTTGACTTAAATAACCTATTATCTCAAATGGGTAAGAACTTAACTGATTATCAAATAGTTGATGATAACCTTGAATTTCAACACCAAGCGATGATAACAAAAGAAGTGGAAACTGAATTAAATATTGCAGTTGACCCAGAAGATTTAGTTTTGTCTTTGAAGTTAAATCCTGAACAAAGATATGCATATGACATGATATTAGATTTTGTTTTTGCCAACAAGAGTGGATTTTTTTTTATTGATGGTCCTGGAGGTACTGGAAAGACTTTCCTGTATCGATCCTTACTTGCTGTCTTGAGGTCTAAAGGCTATATTGCTATTGCTGTGGCAACATCGGGAGTTGCTACATCCATTCTTCCTGGAGGAAGGACTGCACATTCAAGATTCAAAATCCCATTAGATTTCTCAAGAGTCAAAACTTGTCAGTTAAGCAAACAGAGTAGCATCCCCAGAGTCATTATTGAATCCAAACTAATATTGTGGGATGAGGCATCGATGGCAAAAAGACAATCTATTGAAGCATTGAATGACCTACTTAAAGATATAATGAACTGTGAAATGCCTTTTAGTGGTAAGGTTGTTGTCTTTCGTGGTGATTTTAGACAGACATTACCAGTCGTGGAGCAAGCTTCGAAACAGATTCTCATTGATTCAAACCTTTTGAGTTCTCCTTTGTGGAAAGATATGCAAATATTGACATTAAAGGAGAATATAAGAGCTATTTCAAATCCAGAATTTTGTGCTTTCTTACTAAGAATAGGTGAAGGAAAAGAACCTGTTGATGAAAATGGTGAAATCACTCTTCCTGTTAATCTGGTGATTCCATATACCGATAGAGATCAATCTCTAGACAGGTGACGCAATGAAACCTATACTATTCTCTGCTATTATTTCACTGACATATCATCAGACATGCTGACTTCTATTTTTAATTCACAACAGGTTGACTTCACTGATTTAGGCCTTTATTCAAATAATCCTTATCAAATGATAAACAGATGCATTCATTTTCCTAAAAATACATCTGTGCATGAGGTTAATGAACTTATAATCCAAAGATTTCTTGGCAATTTTTATACTTATGTAGCTTCAGATAAAACAGTTGATGAACGACATCAAGGAGACTATGAAGATTTTTTGAATAGCCAAAATCCAAGAGGCCTACCTCCCTACAAGTTATCTCTCAAGGAAAACTGTCCTATTATGTTGCTCAGAAATATAAACCCCGCTGAAGGTCTATGCAATGGTATGAGACTCATATGTAGACAGCTAGGCTGACATTCCATCTGTGTAGAAATCATTTACGGACAACATAAAGGAAAGAATGTATTCATTCCTAGAATTCCTTTACAGACTTCAGACAATGAAAAAAATGGAATTCCTTTCATAAGAACGCAGTTTCCCATAAGGTTATGTTTTTCTATGACAATCAACAAATCTCAAGGTCAAACATTGGATTACGTTGGAATTTATTTGCGTGAGCTTATCTTTTCTCATGGCCAGCTTCATGTTGCATTGTCTAGAGCTAGATCTCCTGATGCTAATCGTTCTTGGAACCTTTAATGATGTAAAATTTAATTGCAAAACAAGAAATGTTGTTTTCACTGAAGTGTTTGATTTGGTTAAAGCGTAGATATTTTCGATTAAGATATGCATTCATGAATCCATGCCTTCGTTTGGCTATTTCTTTCACTATCTGTTTTGTTATCAGTTTTCTTATTCGCTCTTTCTTTCCTGCCTCTTAATAGGATGCAGAATTATTCTTTTATAAAGGATATCGGTCCTGACACACAAAATTGGACTTGTAAGATAACTGTGCAAGAGAAACAACATGTGACGACATCAATTAACACTCCAACAGAGAAACAAAAATATATTTTCGTTGACTCAGAGGTAAATGATTTTATGTTACAGTTTGTTTAGCATAAAAATAACATACATCACTCACATTATAATCCAATTTGTCATTCCTCTTCAGATAAGGGCTAAACACAATTCCTTATTTTGTTATCATAGGGAACACAGGTCGAAGGAATAATGTTCAACGTTGACATCCCGAAAATGAGCCTTATGTTGCAGCTTTACAAAAAATATCTCATTTCAAATGCTGTTGTAAGACCTATTCCCCCAAAATTTCAAACTGGAGATCTAAAAACTTAATGTGTTATATCAGCTAGAACACTTGTCGAGGAATCAAATGATGCCGATGATAATGTGATGTTAAAAAATTTTAGCTATACCAAATTCACAGATCTAGTGAAGTATATGAATCGCAGAGACACCTCTGTAGGTGAATATCTTATCCATTAAACCACGAAGCTATGTTTCCATTATTTTTTTTTCTTAAAATTGTTTCTTTTGGGTAAGTTTTCCATGGATCAAACCAAAGAGTTATCTTTCAATTATTTTTTCCCTTAAAATTGTTTCATCTCTACTCTTTACTATTTATTTTCAAATTATTTTTATCCCTTACAGATATTCTAGCTGTGGTGATTTGTGCGCTTGAACCAAAAAACATCACCAAAGAAGGAAAGAGTTCTACGGTTCAAAAATTCGTTATTGTCAACGAAAGGTAACGGAATAAACCTTCTCATTTTTCTACTGTCAATAACAATAATAAATTGTGTTTCTCGTTCCCCTGAATTTCTACCGTCCTTTAAAAAAAAAAGTTTGCAGACTATTAAACTATCCATGTGGGATGATTTCGTCCGTGATGAAGGACAATAAATCTTGGAAAATATACGTTCCTATCTTGTTGTTGTTTGTAGAAGGATCAAAGTAAATTCTTATAATGGTAATAACAAGATGTTCCCTTCTTTGTTCGTTTCATCTGTCACTTACCATTAAAATTCTTGTTCAATAAATGAATCAATCCTTTTATATCTTTCTTGTGTTATCAAGGGGTCGCACTGTCTGCTTGGTTTGACTCAGTCGTTCTTATTGATCCACAAATCCAGGAAGCACGACAACTGAAGAACTAGTAATTGTAAATATATAAGAATTTTCGTTCCATAGAGTTTAACTTTCTATCTACGATCTTAATACAAATTTCTTTTTGGCATGTCATTCAATGGTTTATCCCAAGGGCACTTAGAAACGATGAATAAAAAATACAAGACATAGTTCTGAATAAAAAATACGATTACTACAATCCGGACATTTCTTTCAAAGCAAATAAGAAAATAACCAAAATCTGTAATCTGACAGCAGCGCAAAAGATAACCCATTCTCTATGTTCAAAACATCATACGAAAACACTATTATCTCCTTGGATTATTATATACATATTGTTCTACAAATTGATTTCAGACAGCATAGGTAAAAGCTGAGTTTTCCTTTGAGCACATTTTTAAAAAATATTGGTATATGGCTTGCAGCAATTGCTTTCACTCTACAGCAGCTGCACTTGATGTGAGTTTTCTGTGTAACTCATGCAGAGAAAGAGCAACAGCCAAACCAAAGTAAATATTTTTTCTTATTGTCTATCATATCAGTATGACAGAACTCTTGTTATGTTTTATATTTCCCTTGATCATATTTCTTATTCCAATCTTGTTAGTGTCAACATCTATACTATTATACTATTGCTCCATTCAATCTATATTCCTTTTCGCGTATAGATGTCGTTTTAATATCGATCTGGAAGATGACACCCGTAAAATCACAACCTTTGTTTTTGGAGAGTTAGCTGAAAAATTATTGACCTTTACAGGGGTTCAGGCAATGGAGTATTTTAACCAGGTTCTTCTTTACTCATAGAGTGAAGTGTGATTTCTTAAAAAATATTTTACCTTCAATCGAATTCTTTCCAATTTTATAATAGATGTATACAATCTATGTTCCACTGTTGTTTTGCCGGTCTGACATACTCAATGTGAAATCCTTTTGATGATTTTTTTTTTAAGAATATTGAACTCCCGCTTCAACCTATACACCAAACTTTGAGAGAGAAGATGTTTGTCACACATATAAGACCCGTTCAATCTAAGGCCACTGATGTGAAACAACACTTCACTATCATATACTATTGTGATGCCTTTGAATATCAAATCAATGAGAAGAGTTTTCTCTTTCGGAATCTGCCACTATTGCTTCACATCCTTCAGGTATGCATCAACTCGGTGTACCACGTCTTTGTTTTACTCTCTTGTAGTTTTTCTTGCATGAAAAAAATTCTAATGCCGTTGCTATGATATTTTCAGAAATGGCAACTTCTTCCTCCAAACGCAAGACTTCACTCATTGAAAGGTTCAATGATATTTTTGATAAGAAATAAGAAGAAAATTTGAGCACTGCAATAGCTCGGCAACTCACAGATCCGAATCTTCCCAAAAAAAAAAAGATTATTCCAAATGAAGATTGAACTGTTCCATTCTTTGCATAGAACATTTTTGTTTCCATCCCATGTGAAAACCAACATAGTCTTCTTTTTGAGTACCTATGTTTCTCTTTTGTCCCACAGTGAGGAAAATCGAACATGTATGTATCTATTGATGCTTACTTTTTCTTGTTGACCAATGTTCGTTGACCAATGTTCCTTTTAAAACTTGCTCAAAATTGCTATGCGTTTAGATAAAATTTCAATTCTTAAATATGTCCTTTAGATGTTAATGCTTTCTTTTTGCATACGTTTTGCAATGAACGTTATAATCAAAATGATCGATTTCCTTCATCAAACAACATTCCATTGCCAACTCAAAAAAAAAAAAAAAGAAAAAAAAAACTACACAAACAAGATAACCTTTTATATGAATATAACGTAAATTTTGAACTAAACTTCAGAAAAAAAAAGTACACTCACGGATTGCTGCAAACATTTTAAAAAATATATATATATTCTTTGCTTTGTTTTAAAGGATGTCCTTGTTTCTTATTTGTGTACTTCTTTCCTTTGTTTATTTAAACACTTTCTTCTTTCCAATCCTAACAAAACTTTTCAGTATTCTTTACTCATTATATAAAAAAAAATGAGTATCAATTCAGTAAATTTTCCCTCCCACGATGTTCCATCAAAATCTTCTTTCTTCTTTCTCTTTTGGAAAAACAAAGACTAGGTTTGGAATTTTTCTTATGTACTATCCCCCCTTTTTTTTTTCCCTTTTTCAATTTTATCTTCTTATTCCTTACAAAATACAGGTCTTACTTGTAAGCTTCCAAATGCTATTACAACAACACAATCGAACCAAAATTACATTGAGGCATGGAGCAGAGGAATGAATCTTTGCATTGAATGATAACCTGTATCAGGATGCATCAGAAGAATACCTTGAGGCAAACCTTATCAAAGAACATCACGCATTGCTACTTAGACACCTAGGAAATCTTATCTTTGATGTTATTTATTTTTGTGAATTGCAAAAACAAGTCTACCTCACATGGACGACTCCATTACCTGATATTTCCGAAGAATACGGTTTGATCGTTTCTTTCTGGTGGATCATGCTCTCTTATAAAATAGCATATAACCTGATTAAATCTTTCTTATTAACCTATAGGAAATTCCTCCAACACAACCATCACACAAATAGTTTTTTCATCCCTCAAGCCTGATTTCAACCAAGATCTCTGCAACTCCATCTCCTTTTATCAAACATTTTCTGCAGCAACTCCTCATAAATTAGTAATACCTAAGAGCCTTTCTTAAATGTTTACTTGCAAATGCATTGCTTTATTCATGATGTATCTTACAATACATTCTTTTATACAAAATAATTGTTATTTTTATTTTATATCTCCTTGGCAGAAAATTCCTCGTTTTGTACACCATTTTCTAAATAGTGAAAGAACTCCCACTGTAATTCTTAAGATGGGTGCACATTCTATTGAAGTTGGAATCCAACGAGGGCATTTCAAGAAGAAGTGGAAAGATTTTGTTACACTGCATAATCTTCAGCATAAGGATATACTTGTCTTCCTTCCCGAAGCGGAGACTATATTTTATGCTATTATTTTCGATACTAACAGAGCAGAGAAAATATTTCCTTGGTATCATGTATTTTCTTTATATTCAAATCATTGACATTCTTGCACTGATATTATTTTTCGATTTTACAGCTACATCACACATTAATCAAAATTAAATATATTTTATATAAATCTGTCTATTGCTACCTGGATCTTTTTCCATCTAAACTTGATCTTCCTCTTCTCAAACAAATTTAAAAATAAGACTTTGACCATAACAAAAGAAATCCCTATGTGGTCTTATACCTCAATCTTTACTTTATCCATCGAAATAAACGTAATATTAGTTATTTTTCTCAGTTGAAAAATTCAAACATTATCGTTCTGCCCAACGTTATTCATCAAGCATCAATAAATAACACATTTGGTTTATCTAAGTGTTTTTAATTCTAAGTGTTTTTAATTCTCTGTTACCGGGCTATTATTCGACATATACAAAACAAAAAAAACTATAAGCATCGCATAAAATAAAAAATTATAAACTTCCTTTGTTAAAAAAAATGTATAAACAAACCTGAAAAGGTTTCTCGGTAAACCAACAGCACATAAACAAAACTTTCCAGCACATAAAAAAACTACACCGCATGTGTAAAAAGCTTCCTGGTAAACAAGCGGAACAAACCTTCCCAGTAAACAAATAGGTTAATGCCTACTTTAAGTTGCACTATACTTCATGCACATTAAGAAACCATTTTTTTCCAGAGAAGTCTTACGTTTTTTATTATTCATTACCGTTCATACGCCATTAAGTAACCATCTTTTTAACATCTTATTCAGGTGAGTTACCTTCATCGCCCGCATGAGTGGTGCCTATAAGTGGTGCTGATGGTGGCTTTGGTCTTAAACTATCTTGCCACCGTGAATACTGATCTTCCGCATGTGACATCTGAGATACCTGCTTCAAGTTACAGTCTAGATTCTTGATGATTTTGATAAATGATATCCACATATTCGCAGGCTCTCTTTGTTTATATTGTGCTACTTCAAGTTACACTTTAGGTTTTTCTTCATTTGAATAAATAATATCCTCATCTTCGCAGGTTTTCTTTATTTTTATTATATTTTTTGTACTATTCTAATGTAGCCGTGTTCACAAACGGCTTAGGAAAAATGATACCAAAATATTTTTTGATATATATATATAAAACAAAAGAAACGAAATTATATTAGAAGAAAAATTTATATAATGCTTAGGGGAAAAAAAAGAACGAGGCATGCTATAAAGCAAAAAACATAATGTAAAGGTGTCAGACATGATGATCACTTCCATTTTGAATAATCCGTGCTTCATAGAGCACTTTAATTCAAATTTTAGACATTAGCATTACAAATGAAGGTTCTTTAATAATATTACACACAAAGCCAAGCACTTTGATAAAGGCCAGAGGCCAATACAAGTTAGTCAGGATTAATACACAAGAGCACTTGGATTCAAAGAAAGTGCCCCATTTGAGGTACCATAGTCCATGGCCATCAAAAATCAAAGCCACACCTTACAAAACAAAAATACTAGATAAGAACTTCATTTGTAGTTTCATGAATTACACAATGTTAGATTCTAGACATTTCAATATCAGGAAACACCAGCCTCGCCATTCCTAAAGGTTGCGAGTCCTTATGCAGACGCACCAACCCCAACATTGAAGATATAAATTGTTTCATAAATGGGAGAAAGAAGATCCACAATTAAATCTATTACATAAAGAAAAATCACTGTATCTCTAATTAGAAAGTATATTTTAAATAGAACAGCACCTCCTATAAATATCTTGAATAAAAAGCTGAACATCATGATAAAAAGTAAAACGGAACTACCTGCAATGCTACTCTTATACTAGAAATGTTCATTTCACTCCACAAGATTCTGCATACTCCATGCTCTCAACTTAGTTCAGTACAGAAATTTCATTTTCCATTTTCCTCATGAAACTTCATTCAATCTTATACAATTTTTGTGGATCATCAACTTCCGACAGTTCAGCAATTGAATCCTGGTCATAAATTATTAACTTATACTCTCACCAAGTGTCCCAATCTATTATTTTTGAGTTAGTATTTAGCTGAATACAAGTGGTTGTTATCACTTCGAGGCATATACTTGTTACCTTAGGAAGTGATGTCACTAAAAAGGAAACAACATCAGTATATGGAATCCCAGGACATATGTTGGAATATAAACTCTCTCACATAAGGGTAAACTTAGCTTTATTAATCGAAAAAACTAGTGATATCGCACCATAATAAGAAAATCGTGTCCCTACAACAACTATGATGATGGTAATAATAATCTTAGTTGATGTTACACATCAAAGTAACACTTTTTCTATGCCTTCCACCAAGAAAAGCAAAACAACTCATCTCATCAACAAAATATACCAACTCATCATCGATTCATATTTCACGGGTTGCTAAAGAAATGTTATCCATTGCACACAATTATCTAATCAATGCTTACTACATTCCAAACTACTAAACAACAACAACTACAAGAAAATAAATAAATAAATAAATAAATAAATAAACATTTTCATAGTGTTCACGTGAACACCTTATGTTATCACCAAATCCAAAAACATTCAAAAGAAGACAATCCTCTTCCTATCATGCTATCACTCCCCTAGGCCAAAATCACATTACCCTACAATTCCTACACAACCCGTGAACTCTTCTTTTGAAACCAAACAAAATTCTCTTTCCTCCTTTCAAATCCCTTTTCGCTCTAAACTCCCAATAAATCCAACAAGCACCCTTCCTCTTTTCATTCAACTATTCCACAAATTATTCATACACGAAGAGCTTCTCAACAATTTCTCACAACAAAAATGGCCCCTAAAACCAAATTTTTTAGAAGCAAAGGAAAGGAGATCACTGCATCACAACATTTACCATTCGACTATAATGAGTTTCCATCAGAACAAAAAAATAAGTTATTTGAAGAATCCTTTTCTAACAGAGGCATTAACCATGGTCGTTTAATAGATTGGGACTATTTGGATAGTATTGGATTTAGATACGGTGAGTACCTACACCGAATATGTCCCAAATGGATTATACGACCAAATAAGTGCATTCATGAGCATGCGGTTCGACTATTCTATAATAATATGGAAGAGATAGAACACTTGCATGAAGAAGATCGATTAACTCATTTTAATATTAATGGTGATCAAGTACCGTGTGCATTTGTTAGCTATCTTTATGGAAAATGCATTGAAATCAATCATAATATTATCTCCATGGAAAATAATTTACAATTCGTTCCCTATGAAAATTGTGAACCGTACTTGCCGTCTAAGTAGTTGGACAATGCAAAGATTGTTTTCCGTGATCAACAAATGACCACCATAAATACCAATGCTATAGATTTGGGATTTTATGAACGTATCCTTCATTTACTTATTACACATGTGATAAAACCGAGAGGTGGAAACCACGTGACAATCATGCCCGAAGACTTTTGGTTAATGTCATGTATTATGAGAGGATGCAATCTCGGCTTACATTTTCTAATTCCTTATTTTATGATTTGCACTCGCAAGTCACAAAGGAGACTGAATTTATCCTATGCTAACATGATAACCAATATTCTGCAAAGCCGTGGAATTTTTCTACCTAGGGAAACAAGGATCGAACTCAATAGTAAAAACAGCATCAACGCAGCTTGTATAAGAAGAGCCAATTGGATCTTTCAAGGAAACGAGCGGACACATGTTTATGACAGAGAAGACCATTCCAATGAAGACAATACCGCTACAGAAAATGTTCACGAGATCGATGAAGATCGACCGGACATCCCTGAACAAACTACTCCACAACCTTCTCCCCCATACCAACAATTCTTTGACTGCATGCAGGTGATGGAGACAAGGATCATAGATAGGTTAGATAGCCAATTTCATAGTTGGTGCATTGACTTTGATGCATGGAAAACAAATGTTGATGAAACCAATCATAGTTTTGATTCCAGGCTCAAAGAAATCGAAACAACAATGTGCAATGCCCCCTTCATGACATTTTCTCCTGCTCCTGGTCCTTTTGTATTTTCCATCAAAGAAAAGGGAAAACGAAAAGTAAGACCAAAAATGAGAAACTAATGATCCTGAAAACTTTACAATTTTTCTATACCCTCCTTTTTTTCTTTCTTTAGTGTGTTCTCTTATTCGATATCTTAGTTTTATTTTTATTCATGTATGAAAGTTACATTTTGTGTGTATTCAGTTTTTATTTTTATTACTATGTAAATCTTATATTTTCTTTCCTACAAGCAATGAAGCTTATTTAAGATTTATTTTTATTCATATTTAATTAAACTTAAATAAACCTTGCTCAATAAAAGTATTTACTTCAATTAAAAAAAAAGTCAAATAAAAAATAAACCTTGCTCGACTACATGTAACAAACAAAAAGAAGAGCACAAAAAAAATGCTTTGAACCCACTAAAATCACATGTTTTTTAAAAAAATTTTAGCCGACTATTAAAACATTGTGTCGATTAAACTTCTTTGGTCGACTAAAGAAATGTTTTAGTCGACCAAGCAACTTTAGTCGACTATGACTCATCTTCCCTTGATCAGCAGTCGACCGAAAATCCTTGTTCGATTAAAGAACCAATATTTAAAAAAAAATTATGAAAAAAAAATTCACTCTACTTTAAAAACATAATAACGTTTTTTTGAAATTATAAAAAATTGAATAAAATTAACTTTCTAACTGAGATATTACAAAATATCAAAAATAACTTATTTTTCTTAAGTGATCCTTTACTTATTCAATTTATTACTACTCTATACTTTTAATTTTTTCTTCTTTCCTTCCTTTGTTTTTTTTTCCCGCATAAGTTTTTTGCTTCCCTTAAATCTTCCTCAATCTTCCATTCTAACATTCCGCCACATTCAGCCACTGTGATTCTTGATAATTTAATTGTTTCTGCTCCCAATTACTACTATGTTTTCTACATGGCACCTTTATAAGTCAGTCGATATGTAATTTGTTCACGATGGTTCAGATTGGTTGAGTGAAGAAAATGATTCGGCTGTACCTACTATAATTCTTTTTACCTTGAAACAACTAGAATTCCTTTTACCTTAAAGCAAATAAAATTTCTTTTACCTTAAGAGAAATTTAGCAACGAATAAACTTAACAAAAATACAAAAATAGAGTATCGACTATATCTAAAACTTCTTCCTTTATCTAAACCAAAGATTTCTTTCTTATTTGCAACAAAGCACAATCCTTCACTTTTTCATAATGTCATTAAAAGAAAAATATTATGATAAAACAAACAAAACCTAAAAAAAATTTCCGTTCAGAATCTCATATTTACCTTGCTCCTCCTTCAATACAAACATCCTGACATCACATAAACAAAATAACAATAATACCAAAACGAGTCATACAATCTTCTTTGTCATCATTAAAAGCATCCAAAAATAATAATAAAACTAAGGAGAATGAGCACGTTTGTGTTGTAGACAACTCAAACCTTTTCAAATCCTACAATATTCTTTGTCATCACTATAAAACATCCAAAAACACCAATAAAACCAGTAAAACTTTCAAGCAGAATGAGCTTGTTTGTGTTGCAAACGACTCAAACCTTCCCGTAGTGTGACAACACAAGCACCGACATCAACAACTTCCTTATCAAGATTAGCAGAACAACAATGTAAAAATCTAGAATCGCTTTCAACATTGTCTCTGCCACCACCAGAACCACCAAAAAAAGATTCTCCTAGACCAGCCCCACAAATAAAATCTTCCGCATGTCTCAATTTTTCCATCAGTTCCTGACTTCGACGCTCATACTCTTCCTGTGCAATTTCAAAGCATCACCTCTCTCCTCCACCAACTTTTTCGCAGCATCTCGTTCAAACTCACTCTTCCTTAGTAACCCATCAAGCTTCTCACATTCTGTTATGGCTGAATCAGTAATCACATAAGATGAATCCAAATCTTCTTGCATTAAGTCCAAAAGCTTTTCCTTCTTCCCCAGAGCCTTTTCTAACCTTTTTACATCTGCTGCTCGTAACTGGATTTGCCTCTCCAACATTGCATTTGCATGAAACATCATTTTATCTTTTCGTAATATTTGAAATTCAGTAAGAGCAGCAGCCTATAAATACAATTCATTACATCATATCATATTTATATACTCTAATTTCATTACTCATTCTTGCTTATATTTAAATGCTCTATATTTATGTACTTTAATTTTTATACAGATTTCTCTCTATCATACTCATAATAACAACCTCTCATATCTTACACAAACCCAAAATACTACCATATTTACAAAAATCCAATTATATTTATCCCATGTAATTTACTTATTTTTGTCAATATTAATCTTTTAGTCAGCATGCCAAATTCTACGTTTCCCTTATTAAAATACCTGAAGTGCAAGACCTATCATAGCATCATCTGCCTGCTCCATGGAAAGCTGATTTAATGACATTTCAGCACCACGAAAATCAAGCCTATCAGCAAAATTTCTCGCTTCTGAGAAATCCACATAAGAGAACTCCTGATTCCCACAGCTTACTGCAGTAGTACCTCTTTTTCTCTGATCTTTCAACCTGTCAAAATGACGAACTAATACACACGGTAAAGACATATTCTTTTCCATAATAATTTCCTTTCCCTTTCCTTTTTCCTTCCCAGGAATTCCTTTTGCTTTATCTTCAACCTTACTAGCAGCTCCTTTCTCCTTACCTTTTGCGTTAGCATCACCCACACATTCACCAACATCGCTCACAGCTAATTTTTCCTTACCTTTTCCTTTAATAACACCTATCTCTTCACTCCTAAGGGACTTACTTTCGGGAACTATATCTCCTTTATCTCTAACTAAGTCCATCACCCTTACAGAAGATGCATTAGTGTAATCAACTCTGTTTTCCCCTTCGCAGTACACATCCCTTAGAGAAGCCACATTGGAACAATCAACCCGGTTTTCACCATCAAAATCGACATGCCTTGGAGAAGCTGTATCGGAATAATCCAAGCCAAGTTCATCATCAGTATTATCACTCCCACCCGCTCCACCTTCAACATCTCCATCTAATGAACTTTCTATCTCTATGGTTATCTGTCCAACTATACAAGCTATACCCATAACATCCATCTCCTCAATGTTTCCACCACTTTGAATCAGCTTTCGTTTCTTACTATTTCTGGTCAGATCAGAGATCAAACATTCATCCTCTAATTCTTTTTCTTCAACATCCTATGCAGTACCCTCTCTCATATTTACGCCTGCAGAAATTTCTTTGTTAATCTCGTCACTACCCTCACTATTAAGTGTCCAAACAAATCTTCTTCTCCTACTGGGAAAGGCATCCCCAAATATATCACTTGACTCACTCTTTTCGTCCTCAATGGTTCTCCTTTTTCTTGACAAAGACCTCATTTCCTTTAGTGTTGTAACTCTTTCAAGATCATCACCAAGGTCATCACATTTCGCATTGCTCAAAACATCTGCAACGCTCTGACCATCCTTCTATGCAATAAAAGGCCTTTCAATTTGTAAATTCTCATCTAACAAAAGACCGACAAGTTTTAACATTTCATTATCGATAAGACTTTCGACCCAAATCGCCTTCTTCCCTCCTTTACAATAACTACCAACAGATTTAATAAAACCAGAGTGTCGTGAAGGAATATAATCCATCACAGATAAAATAGGTTTTGACTCAGCATTAGGCAATACTGGCATCATATCTTTGTTTCTAAATTCCACAAAGAAATATTTATTTCTCCATGATCTGTCAACTGTCTCTCTGTAAAAAAATTTCCAATTCGATTTTTTTCGTGTCTGAACACAATACCAACCTTGACTTCTGCGACTTCCACCAGGACACTTTTTCAAACAAAATACAAAACCTAAAATATCAAAATCAAACTTCAAACGACAAAAACTTAATAAACTAACAACAACGACTATTAATCTCCATGCACTAGGTACCAACAAAGTTGGAAATATATTCCAACCCCTCAGAATAACACCCAAAGGTTCTAAATAAGGAACTCGAAGACCATACCTAACATACTCCTTATACATAGGAACACAAAATTCAGACGACTGATTTGCTCTTTCCTCCCTTCTCGGTAGTCTTAACGAAAAGCCATCTCCAAGCTTCAAATCCTTCCTTATAATTTGTAATTCTTTCTCATTCATTATGCTCTGAATCTCGCCAATACTCACATCTGCCTTCTGCATTATAACCTTACAAACTCACAGCTACCCACAATAACTCTCTTCTTCCAACAATAAATATCTCGTATTTACTCTCTTGCCAGTTTACTCTTTCTCTACAAGAAGCTTATGGAAGAAGATTTGCCAATACCGAGACAACACCTACCACATTTATTACCATTTATTGCTACATTTATTACTACGTTTCCCAAGCTTCGCCATTTCTTCCCACTTTACATCTGATATAAATATAGACTAAATCGTCACTGTTCCATTTCTATTGACTTCCAACCAAAATTGATTGCTAATAAAAAATTCCATCTAAAAATTTTGATACACAAAAATATTAATAAATACGCTTATTAAAATATATAAAAAAAATCAATAACAAGATATAATCATTATCGACGAATTCTCTTATACCTTCAAAATCAAGATGAACATAAATCTCTTTCAACCAATCTCACAAATCAACATGGATATCAAATATATGTTTTATTTTTCATGATTCCCGTCTTTTAATTTTCACATATTTATATTTTTTTAATTTGATTATTAAACTTTCATCTTTTCTTCTCTTGTACATAGACTTCTCACTCATATATAAACTCTTATCTACTATTTAATCTAAACAAATTTTCCTTTTTCTGATCCACATTCACTACACAGTTCTTAAAAAATATTACAATCCATATTTTATGGTACACATAAACAAATTTTTACCCGAAAGAACAGGATTTGAGTCAAAATTTTTTCAAATAAAAATAAATAAAATTCACTAAATATTAACAATATGGACATACGTCCAATGATTCCTTCTTCCTTCAATCTCTTATGATAATCTCACGGCCCAATTACACTCCTCCTTTGATAATCTCATGGCCCAATGACACACAAACGCAATTTCTCGTATACCTATCATTTCAACCCAAATTTATTTTCGTTACAATCCATACGATTTCAATCCCTAGTGATGACTAAAAATTCAGATTTTTCGGTAGGCAAATCACCACAACTTCTCACCCAAACATGCATCTCTACACCGCGCAACGCGCGGTGTTCTCCTCCTAGTATAACAATATAAATGAAATAAAAAATAAAAAAGTTGGAGCATTAGAAAAAAGAAAAACAAAAACTTCTCTCATGAGCTTTTTTTTTTTAAGTTTCTTTTTGAATATTTTTTATTAAAAAAAATGATTTTTTTAAAAGTTTCTAAAAAAATAATATTCAGTAGATTTTTTCTTATATAAGGAGAAGAGAATAATAATAAAAAAAAAAAAACTCTTGTCAAAGAGGCATATAACCTAAAGGAAAAAGTTATTTCCTTTGAAATATACATATTTCCTTTGAAATATGCATCAAAATATGCTACCCCATAAATTGATTTTAGGTGTGACCTAAGGAGTCAACGTGGTGAGAGTTTTATTATTATTAGATAGGGAAGTAGTCGGATTGAGAGATGTCTTTTTTGTCCCTTTCAGGTTAACTTGGTTGCATCGTCTTAGATCAAGTTTTGCCAATATTTGAGTTGATGTTTATGATTGATAATAATTAAAAATTCTAATGGTTTTACCATGGATATGAGACAAGCCTTTGGTGGAAAGATTTTAAGGTGAATCTTGTGCTTTTGGGAAAAAAAATAAATATTGAATGTTGATTTGTGTTTCTAAAAAATTATGACTCTTGTTAAAAAATATTTGGATGATTACTTGATATTTTATTGGAACAGAAATATATTTTGAAATTTTGTTTGACATTCTCACATTTACCACTTATTTTTTACACAACTATATCATTGTACTCTACTCACTGAATATTTGTATATTCATCTCTTCATTTTATTATTTTTTAGAGAAAGAGTAGAGATAAGAGTCACTTTACCGTTGGCTAGATTCAGTCGAGGAGAGAGCTATCTGGGACCAACTATTGGTAGTGGTCCTACTTTGTTGTGGATTTAGAGACATGTAGAAGAATCCATCGGAGAGCATTTTAAAATGGAAACTCTTCACATAATATATTTTATTTATGTGTTTTCATAAAATCAAAATTTATATTGTAGAAATTATATTTTGAAATGTTAAATATTTATGTGTACTTCACATGTTTTAGATTTGAATATTTTTGTATGTTGGATTTTAGAAACAGTATCAACATAACTTTGTGTTATCTGGGGGTGCGTGTTAGTGATTGCTCATACTTCTAAATCACACGATGATTGTCACATGTTCGGAGCCGAGAGTCGGGTCGTGACACTTATTATCATTAAACACTGAAATAATGGTGCCTATTTATAGGCTTACAACCAATAATTAACTACTAATGAGATTTTTGGTTCCAGTATAGGAATTATTTTTTTTTTGATACAAAAGAATATATATCAAAAAATGAAAAAATATATTGATATCAGAATATGTCTTGAGATACTCAAAGAATCAACAGGCCAATATTGCCAATCAATCAAATAATCTACGTCCTAGTCTCAGCTAAAGGTAGGACAATACTAGCAAAAGCCACAATGACTCACGGCGATAACTGACGCTTGTCTATCTTTGTCTTGTTCCTCTTCCTCCAGATATAGCAAACACACATGTTAAGAAGGCGTTAGAAGACCCTATTCCGCAAAAAGGGGTACCTTGCTAGGGAAAGGAGGATCCCTTGAATGCTAGACCAAGGGATAGGAAAGGTCCCGGAACATCGTCAATCATCATACTTCTCTCGAGAAAGGACAACGAAAGAATAAGTGGTCAAGAGTCATTGTCTGATTGGAACATAAATGAGAAGTCAAGGAAGTCGAAAGTCTAAACCTGAACAGGTGATCACTCATTTGCAACCTCTTCATGAAGATAAACCACAAAATGAAAGCAAATCGAGGAATTGCCCTGGGAACCAAACTAGATTAGTCTACGGGACATGGTCATACGAACATCTGAGATGCCTCCATGCTGAAAGTAAGAGAGAATTCTCCATTAGGCATGATCGTCCACACAATCTTGTCATGATTAGTGGAAGGAAGATTAGACTCCGAGATAAACTCTCGGATACTATCAAAGAAGATTCGCATCGATCTCGAAATCTACTGCCCCTGAACATACTCCAACCAATGGGTGCTATAAGAGACATCCTTTATAGTGCAATCAACAAGAAAACCTTACCTCTCCATAGCCAACTTTCCTAAGATCTCTATCAAAGATCCTGTAGGCAACCAAATGTCACACCAAAAAGAAATGCGACTACCATCACCCATCCTCCAATCCATAAACTCACGAACTAAGTGTCGAAGAGATAAGAGTTTCCTTCATATCCATGAGCACCTGTATGGAACTCGAACATACCAAAAGTTACAGCCTCGCAGAAGATATGTCCTAACCTTTTGGGTCCATACATTATCCTTAGGGTCTAAAAGAAGGTGTCAGATATGCTTGAGCTGGACTACTCTATTCCAATCCGTTACTCTCTTTAAACGTAACCCGCCTCTTTCTTGGTGCGACAAACAAGGACTAGGCTATGTTGACTTTATGGCGATCTAAAGGTGGACCAAACTATAAAATCAAGAGATGACTTGCTCGAACTCCTTGCAAACTATCTTGGAAGGAGAAATATTGAAAACCAATATATCTGAATCAAAAAGAGTACAGTACTAACCAACTATAACTGTTCTACATATGATAAACGATGACTCTTCCAATAATGAATTTGGACTATCACCCTCCGAATAAACTAAACACACTCTGCTGTTGAGATTCTAGTTGACAATAGAGGAACTCTTAAGTGTCTGATTAAAAGGTGACTCTGTCGGAACCCCAAAATCCTCAATATATCCTCTCTCAACCCTCTGCTCAACTACTCCAAAGAAGATCTCACTCTTTTGAGAGTTTATCCGTAACCTAGATAGAGACCCAAACTAAGCCAAAGCATCTAGAATACACTGCATAGAAACTAAACTACCCCGAGAGAATAGTATTAAATCATTTGAAATGTATAAGTGGGAAAGACCAACCTCTTGGTATCTCTAGTGATACTCAAATGTCAACTCCGTGGTGGCCCTACGCATCATGTCCAAAAAAATATCCATAACTATCACAAAAAGTATAGGAGACAAAGGATTCCCTTGCTGAAGTCCTCTTGAACTCCGAAAGAAATCCGTCAACTTCCTATTAATAGCTATCGCAAAATTCACTATGGACACACACACATCATGATCTTATCAACCAGCCAGATGGGAAAACCAATGCACTCCAGAATCAATCTAAGGAAATTTCACTCCACCGAATCGTATGCTTTTATGATGTCCACATTTATTGCGGATCTAAGGGAACCGCAATTCAGGTGATATCCATAATGAAACTCATGAGCTAATAATATGTTATCCCTAATCCTCATACCTCTCACAAAGGCAAACTATTTGTTACCAATGATACTCGACAAAACCTGGCTCACCCTCACTGCAATAACCCTAGAAATGCACTTATATATCGTATTATAGCAAGAAATCAGCCTAAAATCTGTCAACAAGGTAGAGTTATCCTTTTTCGGGATAAGTGAAATGATGGTACCATTCACCTCCTTCAAAAGGTATCCATGTGTAAAGAAATCCATGACTGATCTTGTAACAATAGGTCCGACGGTATCTCAGCTATCTCGAAAGAACTCTGCAATGTACTCATCTAGACTTGGACCCTTATGTCTACCCAAAGAGAACATGATCTCCCTCAACTCATCCGCCATTAGTAGGGCCTCCAATGTATGAATTTGAGCCTCTGAAAGAGTATCTCGAATCATGGAAACAATAAACCTAGGATCCAATTGACACGCCCTAGGCCTGCTCATAAACAGATCCCTAAAATAGCTGATTTCCTCCCATCTAATATCACCTGAATCAAATATCCATGTGTTGTCCTTGACCATAGAACAAATAGAGTTTTGGTTATGTCTTCGCTTGACCATGCCGATAAAGAATACAATATTTTGACCTCCCAACTAGAGCAATCGAACCCTGGCCTTCTGTCTGAACATACCTTCCTCCATACTCGCTAGCCTATAATAGTGAGAGGCAGCAATCCTCTCCTCATCACACAAATCACTCACAATCCCATTTGATAACAGATCCTGCTATATCCGCAAAAGTCTCTCTCGAGCCTCCTGAACTCAAACAGACAACTCACTATGCTCTTAATAGTTTAGTTATCTCAACTTTCGTTACAACTCCTTCAGTTTTTTGTATAGGTGATACATCGAGATTCCATAATACATGTCCTCCCAAGCCTTCGACATTATCTTGCGATTTCGGGGATGCTCCATCCATAACTCAAAGAACTTAAATGGCACCCTCCTATGCCGATCCCTACATTGAACTCTGACCACACATGGGGAATGATCTAAATCACCTGGAAGGAGAAAAACTGTCACAAAAAAAGGATAAGTTAGCCAAGCAGAATTAACCAACACCATATCCAACTTCCTCTAAATAGGATCAACAGCCTGCCTATTCCACTAAGTAAAAAAGATCCCAATATACCGTAAGTCCTCCAATTTTGACTATTGCATACAATCATCCAGGACACTGTCAACCATAGATCATGTAGTTATACCCCTACTCCTTTTGGACGGACATCTAACCACATTAAAGTCTTTAAGGACACACCACGAGATATCCATCCTCCTATCCAGAGATCTCAAGAATTGTTAGAGTGGACAACGATCTCTTGCTGTGTTAGATCCATATACTATAGTAATCTAACAATTGAAATCTATATGGATAAACTAAACCCTGCAATGAATCCACTGTATCTCACAGGCCAAAACATCCACCCTAATCTCCACTGGATCCCAACTCAACCAAATACGACCAGTAGAATTACGGTATAGGCAACAATAAATCTCTATTAAAACAAAAGGGTCTATTGAATACGTACTTTATTAGAAGATTTCACTTGAGTCTCTACAAAGTTAGCTAACTGTAATCAATTCTGCATCGTAAAATCCTTTACAACCCTGATATGAATAGGGTCATTTAGACCCTTTACGTTCTAGGATCTATTATTTAGAAACATTAAAACATGACCCACGTCAATGAGTCATAGTTCAACTGACACCATTTCCTTCATCTTTAGAGATCTGAATTTCATTCTCTCTTATATATATATAAAACAAAATATGGCCCATTAGAATTATTCTTCAACAATTGTGACAAAATTAGCGAATAACTTTCCAATACACATGTAAATCTTTGATGTGGAATGAACTCAATTAATCAAGTTAAAATTGATGATTCGCTGGTATGATATTATCCTTTTCAAAGAGCTTCAATTGTTTGTCCCAAGTCGATGATCTAGTTGAGCAAAGGATAGTTGATCAAAGCCAAGTAAAAAAATAAAAAAAAATAAAAGAAAATAAAAAGATGCTATACCAACGTTTATCAATGAAGTAGAAATAGGAAACACGGTTAATGAAATTAATCACAATTAATCCAATAAAGGAATATCTAGATCTTCAATAAAATTAAATTATCAACAAAATTAAGAACATGAACAAGAAAGGCATTGATCATTGATCAACTGTCCTTAGACCTTAAATCTATAATCATAGGAATAAAAAGTTGCCACAATTCCTTAGACATTAAATCTATAATCATAGAAATAAAAATCCTTTAAGGAAAATCAGAACCATGTCCCCTTCATAATATTGTAAGGATAAACTTAGAGACCTAGAAGGAAAAAAAAATTCAAATCTTTAATTAGATAAATGGAAACGTTGGAAAGAGAAATATTAATATCATTTTATGGGGAAACATACCTTACTATTGTCAAATGTTCCTAAAGATATCCTTAATATATCTTACGTAGAATTTACTTAGTTTACTAATCCTCAAAATTTTCACTAATGAACATGTCAACTTCTTTATTCAAAAAAAGAAAGAAAAAAAAAAGGGCAGGGTCAAGGAGCATGATATCGGGCAGGCCAAGAGGCCCCTCTTTGAACTTTGAATCAGTCTTCTTCAAGCCGGCGGAGGGCAACCATCCCAACTCCCAAAAGAAAGAAGACGAGGTCAAGATTCATGAAAAGTTAGATCTGTTTCTGTCTGACCCTTCTATTTATTTTTTAATTGGTTAGTAATAACTTGGAAACCATGCAGTCTGACACATGCAACTTCCTTATTCTAATTTGGTGAGTTATTAATATATTATGGTTTCCATACATCGCTTGTCCCCTTCATCTCTCTCTCTCCACCAGGGGCAAAAGTATTCAGAACTTTTGTACTCTTTCTCAAGCGGAGACCCGCCAACTTCGGAGCAGCTAACGATATCTTCTCTTCTCCTCTCTCTCTCTCTCTCTGTGTCTCTCTTTCTCGTGTCCGAAACATACTGTGTAGATTCCACCGTTCTCGTCTGGTTCTACATCTTTGCCAAATTTAGAGGACTACCCAACAACCCAAACATGCTCTATTCCAAATCTAGGTACTCTTGTTTTGCTTTCTCGTACGTTTGTTTATGTTTGACTAGTATTTTTGCTTGCATAGTTTTTCTGTTTGTGCTTTTGTTGCTTACAGCAGATTTTAGAATTGGTTGTTTATTTCATGAATTCTTGATGGGGATTGTAGATCTGCGTCTTCTGAATTTGCACAAAAAAAGTCTTCTTCAACTCTATTTTCGAGAACATTGTCCTGCAGAGGTTCTCGTATATTGTCCGACATCGATTTTAAGTCGATTAAATTAACCGAACGCAAACCTTCAAATGCTACAAAAGCACCCGAGGTACTTGATCTTTTTTTTTTAAGGTTCAAATTGAATTAATTTTTCCTTAATTTTGATTATCAAGTAATTTGATTCCTATAATCTGAATTTTCCCATGATTGCAATACGGATAGTCTGCTATTGGACAATTTTTTTTTTTTTTGGGCGATAGTTTTTTAAATTCTAAATTCTCCTATGATTGCAAAAAAAGAAAATATGCCATTGAACAAATTTCAGTCAGGATTTTGTATAGTCCGCATTGTCAGACAATTGAATAAATTTGGTTTTGTTCTTATGGCGTTTGTGATTTTTTTTTATTATTTTATTTTTATTTTTATTTTTTGGTTGTAGAAACCAATTGACAGGGTTTCAGAAATGCAGCAACAAATGGGACAGGTTTCAGAGGAGCTCCAGAGGGCAAAGGAGGCATTGGCTGCAATGGAGGAAGAGAGAGACCGCGTAAACCATGAATTGAGAGAGATGAAGAGAGCAACTCATGAAGCCAATATGAAGCTTGGTGAAGAATTGAGTAGGGAATTGCATGACAAGAAAAAAACAATTGAATGCTTGAAACTTGAGCTTGAGAAGGCTAAAGGGTTTCAATCAAAATTGATAGAGCAGGATGCCTTGATCAAAAAAATGAAGATGGAGTTGAGTAGTGCGAAGGATTCTGAGGGTAGTTTATTGAGATTGGTATCGGAAAGTACTTCCAGGATAAAGGAGTTGGAAGCTGAAGTTGAGAAAGAGAAAGATTCTGCAGCTAAAATAATGAATTCATTCATTATGCAAACAAAACAGCTAGAGGAAACCAAGATTTTGCTCGAGGAAGCCAAGAGTGAAACTGCGTCCCTGAATGAGACAGTAGAAACCAATTCAGCTGCAAAACGAGGACATTCCGGTGAATCTCAAAGTTGTGCTGATGGAAAAAATTCAACGAAGGAAGAAGGCGAGGATGTGCAATCGAAGAAGGTTAAAGACCTTATTGAGGAGATGAGAGTGCTTAAAAATGAAGTAAAAATGGCTACAGAAGGAGAGGAAAAGACAAGGAAAGCTATGGATGATCTTGCTTTAGCACTAAAAGAAGTTGCAACTGAAGCCAATCAAGCAAAGGAGAAACTTAATTCCACTCGAGTGGAATTAGAGGAAGCGAAAAAAGAGGTAGAGCGATTAAAGCTGCAGCTGAAAAGCACAGAAGATAAGTATAACGGAATGTTGAGTGAGGTAAAGAAAGAAGCCGAATTATTCAAGAACAACTCAGAAAGATTGAGAATAGAAGCTGAGGAATCACTGCTGGCTTGGAATGGGAAAGAAATAGGATTTGTGAATTGTATAAAGCAGGCTGAGGATGAAAAGTCTGCAGCTCTACATGAGAACAACAAGCTAAGGGAGTTGCTGAGTGTAGCTGAGGGCAAGCAAAGGCTAGCGAGGGAAGAGAATCATAAGTTGAGGGATATACTCAAACAGGCCCTGAATGAAGCTAATGCTGCAAAAGAAGCTTCAAGGATTGCCATAGACGAAAATTCTCAGCTCAAGGACTGCCTAAGCGAAAAGGATGATGCCTTGGACTTTCTTTCAAGGGAAAATGAACGCCTTACTGTTAGTGAAGCTGCAGCGCATGAGAACATCAAGGAATTGAAGAGGTTGCTCTGTGTGTCTTCTGCAAAGGACTTAAAGACGGAGGACAAGGATTTTGATGAGTTGTCAAGGATGATAAAACCGGTGGGAAAGGAGCAAAAGGAGAACAAAAGATTGGGAAAAGCTTTTAGTTTTGATCTAAAGGCGCTTGGAGTTTATGAAGGTCTTAAAGAGCTGAAATTGCCAAACAAAATGAAAGATGAAGAAGAGGATCCAGAAAAGGCTGAGGCACTTAAGGGCTCTATATTTGATATTGCCAATACACCTAAGGAAGAGTCTCACCATTGCAAAACCCCATCTCCCGCTTTTACTGATGACGGAGAGCAGATAAATTTAGAGGACTATGATCACCTCGATGGGAGCCATTTTGATGATTCAGAGAGTGACAGAAGCTCACATAGAAAGAAAAGAGCATTTCTGAGGAGATTTGGAGATATTTTAAAGCGAAGTCACAAAAAGGAATGAATTCTTCTATGTTAACTCATAGGTTAACGACTCCCCCCCCGGGGGGGGGGGGGGAGGATCTTAGGAACCCCTTTTAAATTCATGGGAAGGGGTGTTGTTTGAACCTCTTCTCTGGATAAAACTAGCATTAGGTGATATAGCAAACGTACTGATTGCAAACCAGATCAACTGTTTGGCAATTTTATGTTTCCTTTCTGTTACCATGTTTGCTAGCTTTCATGACTACCTTTAGACTCCCTTACAACTTAGACTAAATTCATGATATAACAGACAAACAGTTAAATGAGAAATATTATTCATAGTGAGGGGCAGACACATTGCCATAGAAGACAGCTTCTCTGCACAATTTTTTATGATCCCTTAGGCCATAAAAAATGTTATGGAACACTTCAATTTCTAAAAAATTGTTAGAAGCATTTCTTGTTTTGTCTTGTTAATACTTGTCTTGATGAAAATTCAACTTCACCGGTTGTTGAAACTCTAAACATGAGGTAATTCTTTTGGCACGAGTCTTTGACCTTTATTTTTCAAATCAAATTCCTAAGTCAGGAATATAAATATTACGATTCATGAATAAATCACTTAGCTCCAAGAATATATCCGGGGCCAATGTAAAGCTGATGCCCTAACATATGCTGGATGATCAAAATTTGAATTTATGGTTAATTTTTTTTTAAATAACAGTAAGAATTTCAATTTTAATAAATTTAGTGCATATACATAATAAATTACATATTATATACCAGACTATTCAGACTCATATAATTCGAGTTGCACAAATAAGGAAAAAAAAGGTTTTGATTCAATCTAAAACCAGAACCATAAATAATTCAATGGAAGTAAGCTGTCAATGGTAGGTCTAACAATAGAGATGCGATCTTTCAACCCGCACAAGAATAGGCCAATGCCACAAGAAATTAGGGAGAGAAAAGAGGAGCTTTGTTCAAATTGGTGCCCAGTGCATTTTCCATAGTGCAGTATTACATTCTTTTTTTTTTTTTTTTTTTTTAATTGACCAACTAGTATTCGGATTATCTGGTTAATTCGGTTTAAATATTATGAAACCCAATTTAAGGACTAATTCTTTCGGTGCTTGTTTTTCCACTCCAAGACTCAAACCGGCTCCTCCACCTCCACCATTCCCCTGAGGGCTACACCCCGCCTGTAACTACAGGTGAGAAAGACCTAGAAGGGCAGCAAGCTGTCGGAGCCAGCTACAACTCCTGTGGATCCCATTATCGAACTAGGTCCATCTAAACGAATGAAATTTTGATAGCCTCAAACCCTACTTAATACATCGAGAGTACCTTGATCAATGGAAAAGGCAACTGCGGGACAAGAATCCTTCGGCAATAGCCTTACCATGTTTGTTGGAGGTGGGTTTCGGCTCAATAGATTCCGATTCCTTTGACTCGAATGGTTGTTTCGGGAGATGGTTTGAAACCTGTAAAAGACCGCTAGAGGGTGCTCCGGCGGGGAGGTTCCGACGTTCAAATCAGAAAGAATGGTTTTCAATAAGGATAAAACAGATTGAGCACTAGAGAGAGAGAGAGAATCCTGTGACTTGTGTGTTAAGTGTTTGGTCTCAGAGAGCGTACTTGAGTTTCGATTGTTGAATGCTTATATATGCTCATACTTTAGGAGTCATGTGTTTTTGGAGCATTATAACTCTAGTTTCCTTATGAGGAGATCCGAAAATCTCAGGGTTCCATAGTCAAATATTTTCAAAAGATTTGTGATTTTCACCACTTAGGAAGTTTAATGATATGGGGAGATTTCTTCCCTTATCGATTAGATTCCAAAGGTTTTCATCCTTATTTAGGAGATGTGTTTCATGACTGGATATGAAACAAAAACTAATACAGGATTAGTCAAAAGCTACCCAATTGGAGCGAAATATCGATTCTTTGATAGACCATCAGTCATCGGTCGAGATTAGAGGGGTATCGGTTTGAGTGGATCGAATTAGTTTGGCTACCACCATCAGAAGTTAACCAAAGGGTTAGTTCGCATTACTCTTCGGGGAAATAAATCCCTTGTTGTGGCTAGAGTGTCAGTTTGGCTATGGGCCTTTAGGTCTTCGGATGCTGCCCCGATAAGCATTTGGGCCATATCCCATCATTTGCCTCCAACTCATGGTGTCGTTTTGTGAAAAAAGCGCCATGAGTGACATCTGTTCATCAGTCATTAGAAAGGTACGAAGTCTTCAATGCATTATGCGTCACTTCAGTATTCATGAAGATCTTTCCCCTGTGGCTATAAATAGGGGTTGTATGACTCTGTGTTGCTTCAAAGAAAACTTGTGTATTTTCACCTCTGCAAGTTTTATTTTGCTAAGAGTTAGTTTCTTTGTGAGTTTTTTTGATAGTGCACCTTAGGTTGCAAGGCTTAGTAGTTAGGTCATTTCTGCCGATGTGAGGTCTTGTTAAGAATGGGACCGATGACATGAGATCTCGTCATGTTATTTGATATTCAGATGCCAAGATGGGCTCTTTCAAGGCTCCCGTCGGGGTTCTAAACTTCAGATGGGAGTTTCAGATACGCTCCCACTTTGGGTTGAATTCATCGTCTAGTTCATGTTCTTTTGGGTCAGGCGACTAAAGGAGTCAGTTGAGTGTAGGGAGTTGTGTTCGGCAGAAAGTTTGAATCTTGATGTATTTTCACAGTCTCCCCGAGTCCTTTCGACAATCTTCTTGTCCAAGTTTGACTGCAGAAATTTTTGGAGTTCTTTCTTCCGTATTCTTTTTTTACTGTTTTTGTTTTCTCCAGTCAGGGCGCTGTGGCGTCTTTGTCCAGGAACAATGTTGTAACCTTTCGATGTATTTTTCTTGATGTAATCGGTTTGACTCAGAGACTTATAGATTGTAGCTATCCATGTAATCCATTATGTATTCGTCATACGAAAATAAAAGAAAGACTTTATTTTACTTACTTGTTTGTCTTGATTTCTTGTTGAGTTTTTACCAATGATAGTCATATGCCTGAGTGAATAATATGATTGATAGGATGACCGTTTGGTAAACTTGTTGAGTATTTTCCTACACGAAATGTTTCTCTCATTTCATTTGTTAGAGATCATCCTATAAGAAGGGTCATGCCTGCCTGTTTAGGAGTTACATCCCTTTCCATGTTCGATGGTAAAAGATAAGATGGGTCGTGCCTACCCATTTGGAAGTTAGGTCCTTTATTGATGGTACGCTACCTTCGATTGGAAACAACCAATAGGAATGAACTATACTTACCCGTCTGGGAGTCAGGTCCCTTATTGATAGCACACTATTTCGATAGGAAACAACCGATAGGAATGAGCCGTGTCTATCCGTCTAGGAGTCGATCCCTTATTGATGGCATGCTACATTTGATAGAAAACAACCGATAGGAATGAGTCATACTTACCCATCTGGGAGTCAGGTCCCTTATTGACGGCACACTACGTTCGATAGGAAACAATCGATAGGAATGAGCCGGTAGGAAATATTCGATAAGATAATCAGAAGGAAATAGCATAGGGGTTTTACTCGATTGGGAGACTCTTCCGACCATAAGAGATGATGAGATTCACTGGTAGTATATGCATAGGTTTTTTGAGTTCCAAATCCTGGACACAGTTGATCTGTTTAGGTTGTTGAGACGATAAGTCCCCGAGTGAACTATGGAGTATATCTGATAGGGATCTTCCCAATTGGGTGCTAACTTGTCCCCGGGTAGAGGTTTGTAGGTTGCTTCCACCTTGTTTAGAACCAGTTCGTCGGATTTGAACGTTCTGTTCCTAACTCTTCAGTTGTAATACTGGACCATCTGTTGTTGGTATGCGGTCATTCAAATAGATGCAGATTCTCACAACTCGGGAAGTAGATCCAACCATTCTCGTAAAGTAAATGCCACATCATATTGAGCCACTCGGAGCAAGTGGATTCCTATCTCCACAGGTATAACAGCTTCGCTCCAATATACCAGACTGAATGGTGTTTCGTCGATTGTCCTTCGAGGTGTAGTACAGTATGACCAGGTGATACTATAAGGTTCCTCTGCCTATCATCCCTTGGCCTCGTCCAATATTGTCTTTAAGCCTTATAGGATCATTCTGTTAGTTATTTCAGTGAGTCCATTGGTCTATAGATGAGCGACTAATGAGAATTAATAGTGAATTTCTAGCTTGTTATAAAATTCTTGGAAACTCTTGTTGTCAAACTGCTTCCCATTGTCAGTGATGAGGACACGGGGTATACCGAATCTGGTAATGATATGAGTCTATATGAATGATTGATTTTTGGCGGTCATTATCTAGGCTAGAAGTTCGGTCTACACCCGCTTGGTGAAGTAGTCAATGACCACTATGAGGAATTTTTGTTGCTCGATGGTTGTTAGGAACGGTCTAAGGAAATTTATTCCCTATTGGACAAACGGTTAGGGGCTTGCTATGGGACTAATCTCAATGGAGGGTAGTTGTGGCACTGAAGAGAAATGCTGACATTTATCACACCTCTTGATATAATTGTCAGAGTCGGTTTTCATGATCGGCTAGTAGTACCCTTGGCGTAGGGTTTTGTGAACTAGATTTCGGGCTCCTAAGTGGTTGTCGCATATCCTTTCGTGGATCTCTTGGAGGACATAGCCTCATTCTTCAAGGGTTAGGCATCTCAGGTACGGGTGAGTGAAGGATTTCCGATAAAGATTTCCGTCGATGATCGTGTAGTGGGCGGCTTTTTATTTTAGTTTCACCGCCTTCAACAGTAAATCTGACAGGTGATCATACTTCAAATAGGCCTCTATGGGGTCTTTCCAACTAGGAGATTGGTCTGCTGCAAGGATCCTTTCGGATTCATCGATGCTGGGGTGCAATAAGCTCTCGATGTAAACTGTTCGGCTAGAGGCAATTGAGTCTGAACTGGTTAGCTTAGAGAGTGTGTCAGCTCGCGCGTTCTTTGATTGAAAGATTTGTTGAATGTTGACTTTTCCAGCTTACTCATCGTTTCGCCCAGTTTGCTCAAATATTTGGCCATGATCGGGTTTTTAATCTTGTAAACCCCTCCGATCTATTTGACAACTAGCTGGCTATCGGTAAATATTCAAATACTTTGAGCCCCCATAGTTGTTGTGATCTGGAGTCCTGTCAACAAAGGCTCGTACTCCATTTGATTGTTTGTGGCTTTGAAGTCGAAACAAAAAGTGTACTCCGCCTTGAAATTATCTAGAACAATCAGTATGAGCCTGGCACCGCTTCTTGAGGAGCTCGATGACCCGTCAATGTGTAGTGTCCAATCAAGTAATGACTATTCTTTGTGGGCATCAGTAGGCTCATGTTCGGCTAGAACTAGGAAGGTGTATTCAAGAATGAAGTCTGCTAAGGATTGACCTTTAATCACGGGCCTCAGTTGGTATTGGATGTCAAACTTACCCAACTCCACACTCTATTTGATGAGACGACCAAAGGTATCTCTTTTCTGAAGGATCTGTTTCAGCAGCTGATCGATAAGCAACACGACGATATGGATCTGAAAGTACAATTGAAGGCGTCTAGCTGAGACGACTAGAGCGTAGGCTATTTTCTCGATCAGTCTGTAATTGACTTTAGATTCTTTGAGTATTCGGCTGATGTAATAGGCTGACTTCTGTATGGTTGATTCCTGTCTCATAAGTACAAAACAAAGTGCCTGGTTAGAGATAGAGAGGTATAAGCATAGTTTTTCACCAGGAATAGGACGAGAGAGTAACGGGGGCAACATGAGCTATTCTTTAAATCGCTTAAAGGCTCTCTGGAACTCAAGCATCCATGCGAATTTCTGGGATCTCTTCAGAGCGTCAAAGATGGGTTGTATTTCTCCCCACTTCTTGACATGAATCGGCTTAGGGTCAATAATATACTAGTGAGGCTTTGTACCTCCTTTAACATTTGGGGCGGTGACATGTCTAATACGGCTTATTTCTTTTCAAGGTTTGTCTCAATTCCCCAGTTGGTGATCATGAAATCCAAGAATTTACGAGATGTGATTTCGAAGGTACACTTTGCCGAATTTAACCGCATGTTATAATTTTTCAGTATCTGGAAGGTTTCTTTGAGATCGGTGACATGGGCCTCTATACTGATGCTCTTGACGAGCATGTCATCAACATATGCTTCTACATTCCTGTCGAGTTGGTCCTAAAATACTTTATTGACCAACCGTTAAAAGGTCACTCCAGTATTTTTCAAGCCGAACGGCATGACCCGAGAGCAGTACGTGTCGAACTCTGTGATGAAACTTGTTTTTTCCTCGTCTTTCGGTGCCATGCATATTTGATTGTAGCCAAAATAGGCGTCTATGAAACTTAAGAGCTAGTAGACCGGGGAGTTATCCACCAGCTTATTGATGTTAGGAAGCAGATAGCTACCTTTTGGGCATACCTTATTGAGATCAGTAAAATCCACTCACATCCTCCATTTACCATTGGTCTTTTTTACTACAACGACGTTGGCGAGCCATTCAGGTACTTGACGTCACAGATGAATCCGATCGTTAGCAGCTCTAAACTTCTTCTTGTATGACTATTTGGCGCTTGAGGGGAACACCCTCTTTTTCTGTTTAACTGACTTGTATCTAGGGTTGACTATTAGTTTATGGACTAGAACCGTAGGGTGAACGCCTGACATGTCCTCTGGGGACCAAGCAAAAACTTTTGAATGTCACTGTAGACAGTTGGTAATTACTTCTGGCAGGGGTATTGGCAGGTTAGCCCATATGCGAATGGTTCGACTAAGGTCACTAGTCAGGGGGACCTCAATCACTTCTTCCATGGGCCCAGACTTAGTTATTGGTGTGTTGATCGGAAAGTTCTCTTGTCCACCTTCGACTGTGAGAAGAGCATAGGGGTCGAGGTTGCTACGGAGGGTAACGATTCCTTTTGATCTTCTGAATTTGACCTTCATATGTTTCGTGCTGGGTAGTGCTTCCAGTTTATCCAGATTAGGGCGATCGAGGATAGCATTGTAAGGTGAAAATAACTTTACCACATGGAATATGACTTTCACGGTTGGATGGTTGGGAGGAGTTTTCAAGGTTACAGCGAGAGAAATAACACCTTCTGAATAGATGCATTCATCAAAAAGTCCTTTGAGGGACCTAGTAGATGGTTAAAGATGGGAGGAATTGAAACTCATTTGCTAAAAGGCATCCCAAGTGAAGAGGTCACAATCTGCCCCCTGATCAATGAGAACTCTCTTGGCAGTATAAGATTTTACGTTGATGATGATGACTAAAGGGTCATTGCGATCAGGATTGATTTCAACTAGATCGTCGTCGATAAAGCCAATGATTGGCCTATTTCTTTTGATGGCCACCATGTTCAAAGTAGACAACTAAAATTGATAATACATTTGTTTGGAAAATCAGCCAGTTTTTCCCATAGACGACGTCAATTTGTTAGAGGTGAGTTTTGGCTCCATAGATTCAGACTCTTTTGACTCGAACGGTTGTTTCGGGAGATGGTTTAAAACCTGTAAAAGACCACCAGAGGGTGTTCCAACGAGGAAGGCTCCAACGATCAAATCAGAAAAAGCGATTTTCGATAGGGATAAAACAGACTGAGCACTAGAGAGAGAGAGAGCAGGGAACCCTGTGGCTTGTGTGTCAAGTGTTTGGTCTCAGAGAATGTACCTGGATTTCGATATGCCAAATGATAATATATGCTCATAGCGTAGGAGGCGTGTGTTTTCGGGACGTTACAATTCTAGTTTTTTTATGAGAAGAACCGAAAATCTCGGGGTTGCATAGTCAAATATTCTCAAGAGATTTGTGATCTTTACCACTTAGGAAATTTAAAGATACGAGAAGATTTCTTTCCTTATCGATTAGATTTCAAAGGTTTCGGTTTTTATCTAGGAGATGTGTTTCGTGACTAGATAGGAAACAAAAATTGATACAGGATTAGTCAAAAGTTACCTGATGGGAGCGAAATGATCGGTCCTCTAATGGACCATCGGTTATTGGTCGATGTTAGAGGGATATCAGTTTGAGTGGCTCGAATTGGTTTGGCTACCACCGTTAGAAGTTAACCAAATGGTCAATCCATGTTACTCTTTAGGGAGATAAATCCCTTGTTGTGGCCAAAGTGTTAGTTTGGCTACGGGTCTTCAGGTTTTGGTTCTTTGGATGCTGCCCCGATAGGCATTTGGGGCATGTCCCATCAATGTTAATACCTCAGCTCGTAGGTGCCAAGTATTTTGATATCGTTCTATAATATAATTATAAATAGTGTGTAATCTTCAAGAAATTTCACGTAGTCATCCATTTTGTCAGTATTACATTCTTTTATGGGGCTTACTTCAACTAACTAGGAACTCTAACACTAGCAGTTGATGTGCAAGTACTACAATCAGCTAGCCAAATTTGGTAACCGCTATATTCTAATTAATTCATTGATTGGACACTGATAGTTCTTAAACAAGATCTTATGTTTAAATTTTGTATATAGTGGAAACAAACACAGAAAGTTTTAAAGTTTGAATTGAATTTAATAGAATATAACATTGATTTATAACAAGAGAGAGAGAGATAGAGAGCTCAAATGGGGAAAGCTATCTCCCCAAGTGGTTAAGTCTTTAACACTATAAGGGATCATTTGGTTCCTCTTTTTGTTAAAAAAAAATAATAAAACGAAAAGTAATTTTTTTGTCACATTACAAAAGATTTTCTACACAATTGTTTCTCCTTTTACACCCAAAAACCTTTTTTAAACAAACACAGAAGGGCCCAAACTACCGTTCAAAAAGAACTTGATTTAATTAGTTGTAGCAATTTACAGACTTGTATGAAGGAGTTGTAACTAATGTAAGAACTTGTAGGATTCTAACTAATAGCTTTCCTATTAAAATTGGATTTCATCAAGATTCGGCATTAATTCTTATTCTCTTTGTAATATCGATAGATGAAATCATAAAAAACATTCAAAATGAAATATCATGGTATATATTGTTTGCAGACGATATAGTATTGGTTGATAAAACTAGAGAGGGTTTCAGCGATAAATTAGAGTTATAGAGAGGTATATTGGAATCTAAAAAATTTAAATTGAATAGGTCAAAAACTGAGTATATGAGATGTGAGTTTAGTGGCAATCATCAAAATGGTGAAGAAATGATTAGGTTAGAAGGAAAAGAGATACTAAAAAGTAAACGTTTTAAATATCTGAGTTCCATTATTTAGAATGATAGTAATATAGATGTGAATGTGAATCACAAGATTCAAACAGATTGGATGAAATGGAGAATGATATATAGAATTCTTTGTGATCGCACGATACCATTGTATTTAAAGAGAAAATTCTATAGAACCGTAATAAAACCTATATTATTATATGACATCGAATGTAGAGCCGTTAAACAATAATAATAGTATAAAATGATTGTAATTGAAATGAAAATGTTTAGATGAATATATGACAAAATTAGAAAAGATAGAATTAAAAATAAAGAGATATATAATAAATTAAGAGTTAATTTAATTGTAGATAAATTGCCAAAATATCGTCTGAGATGATTTGGATATGTACAATAAAAACCAAAAAACGTACTAGTGAAGAGAATAAAAAACTTAAATACAAAAGACGTAGAGATAGGTTATTGAAAATTTGAATACAAATTATTTGTAAATACATGATAGTTAAGGGTTTAATTGAGAAGATGGTTTTCAATAAGAATGTGTGACGTTGGAAAATTCACACCAATTAAATCAACCATTTTTCCATTTTTTTTAATATCTTCTCGCTATTTATCTTTCATGACTAATCCCAAAATTTGATATTAAGATTCAAGTTGTTGTAACAATTTACAAACTTGATTGAATCAAATGTCATAGAATTAGCTGAACCAGATAATTCCATCAAGTTAAATCAAATTTCGAAATTGCATCTAAATCTTAGACTAGGCTTGAAAAAACTAGCTTTCCTGCATCAACCTGTTAGTCTAGGTCTTGGCACAAGAATTCTGAGGCCCAAGCCCAGCTTGATCGAGAGGGCACCATTTTATGGACCTCCCGGGTCAGCAGGCTCAATATTATAAAAGAAAACAGAAGCTCAGAATTTGGAATTTGTCCTATTCTCTCTGCACTGACGGGAAACAGAATTTTATATTAAACCATTTTGACGTAAAACTACTTCCCAGAGAAAAATATTTTGCTTTGAAAATTGTGGAGGCCGGCAACCTAAAATGAACTTCCCTATTCAGAAGGTCTTTAACATCAAAAGGCCAGTCAAAAGATTTCTTTAAGAGGCAGAAAAGGAGCATTTTGACCTTGCGACTTGCAACCATTATAAGAGGAGGGAAGGCGAAAGCAATCATTTGCTCATTCACGCAACAGTTGTGAATAAGAATTGCAATTCCTATCAAGAAGAAACCAACAAATTCTCGCCCCAACTCTATTCCATCCATATGCTGACAATGAAACCAATTGAGACCCAGACATAAACACCACCTATTCAGGCATAAGCACAGGCACACGCGCACACAAACACGGAAAGAATTTTACTTAACAATCATATCAAATATTGCGTGACGATGAAATAATCCCTCATAAAATTGAAGGGTATGAAGGGATCAAAAGCAATAGGGGAAAACAAATGCCAAAAGCTTGAGACATACATAGCCTTCAAATTCTCCAAGACCAAAGGTTTTAAGAAAATAAAAGAGGACACCCACAGACTATTAAAAAAGGAAAAAAAGAATAGTACTTGAAGGAGATTCTCAAGAAACCAGGGTAGGAAAACCTAACACTCTAAAGAGAAGGAACTGGTAAAAAGCACCTTCTTTGAGAAATATAACAAAAGCAACACCAAATCCCTTGTCCTAACACAAGTGTCTCTACTGTGCAGCAGGAGCATTAGCAGGCTCATCATGCTTGGGAGCCGCTTCTTTGATCTCATCAGCTCCATCATCCTAAGCCAAAACCACAAATATTCAAATATATGTACATATCAATTTGTAGAACAGTTGGGAAGAGTTAGAGAATACCAATCCAAATTTTAAGTACAAAATACAAAGAGAGGCAACAGAACAAACGAATACCTGCATATCTGAGGTCCACAATGTCAGGTTGTCCCTCAGCAATTGCATTATTAAGGTGCTATCCTTGTAAGACTCCTCGCCTAGGGTATCTAACTCAGCAATGGCCTCATCAAAAGCCTAAAGAAGGGAACAGTGAATGTTAGACAAACATTGCAATGCATACAAAGTACACAATCCAACATCCCTCTCCATAAAACTCAAAATCTATATTATAACTCTTGGAGAATGAAAATCCTACAATATAGAGCCAGCTTCTAGTTTATATCAACATTAACGCAATGACATTTTATCTTGTTATAAGTTTTTGAACTAGCATCTAGAAACTTGGTCATCATATGTTAAAAAGACAACAAACAGCTGGCTACCTGAATGGGCCAGGAAATGCAGATCAAAATATGAACAAAATAATAATAATAATAATAACACTACGGTTCCATGTGTGCTAATTTAGCACACACTAGTGCCCTGCACAGTTCAAAGACAGACGAGGGAGGCAAGAAGAAACACGAACCAGCAACATGTGCATGTATCTGAGGAAATATAAGGCTATTCAAATTGGGGGTCCGAGCTAGCTTGTTTCAAGTATACAATTGCAGATTGAGTTACTATGCAATCAAAGTTTAGATCATAAGATTACTCGGGTAGAGTTCGGATTTTAACAATCATGGATACAAAACTACAACGATCTGAGAAGCCATTAAAGCATCCACAGCTCCATTAAGAAACTTATATTGCCTAAATGTCAGTTTGTATCCCAAAACACAAGCACAAAGATTTAGACGAGAGTTTGCATTATTGGTACCAGTTTAACCCAAAAATAAAAAATAAAAAATCCAAGGTTACCTGCACATAGATGTTTTGGACAAGAGAATCCTTGGCGAATTAGGTTGATGATTACTACGTATCACATGGAGGCGCATAACTAGAACAGATAAAACAAGAAAAATATCTGATCAAGAAAGCAAAACATAAAAAATTCTCACCTGTTTAGCAAGATTACAAGCGCGATCAGGGGAATTCAAGATCTCATAGTAGAACACAGAGAAGTTAAGAGCCAATCCCAATCGGATCGGATGTGTTGGAGCCAATTCTGCGTTTGCTATATCCTGTACACATTATATTAATAATTTGTTTACTCTTCTCAATTTCCACTAATTAACAAAACTAAACAAAAACCAATTCAAAAGAGTGAAGCCCTTGCTCTATCATCTAATTAATTAGAAAAGTCAGCGAATTTACCATTTCGAAAGCCCCGATTGTGAGAGGATCAATTAAAACGCACATGAAACCCTAACTCTAACCCTAAGCCTAGTCTTTCGATGTGAAAATTCACAGACCTGAGCGGACTTGTAAGCGGAGAGAGTGCTCTCCGCAGCCTCCTTACGCTCAGCTCCACTCTTGAACTCCGCGAGATAACGATGATAATCTCCCTTCATTTTCAGATAGAACACCTTAGAATCACCAGAAGAGGCCAAAGGAACGAGCTTTGCGTCAAGAAGCTTCAAAATTCCATCGCAGATTTTCGAAAGCTCGGCCTCAATCTTCGATCTGTAGTCGCGAATCGTCGCAACATGATCTTCGTTACCGCGACTCTCCTCCTTCTGCTCGATCGAGGATATTATGCGCCACGAAGCTCTTCGCGCGCCGATCACGTTCTTGTAGGCGACGGAGAGGAGGTTCCGCTCTTCGACGGTGAGTTCTTCGCCTTCGCCTACCGATGCAGCGACTTTCTCCATGAACTCCACCATTTCCTCGTATCTCTCGGCTTGCTCCGCGAGTTTAGCCATGTAGACATTCTCCTCGCGCGGTGAGGATGCAGTTGCTGCCGCCATTGCTGGACTTGAAGATCTGATCTCAAAGACTGTGAAGAAGAAGAGAGAGGTTGAATTGAAAAGCCGTTTCTTTTTTTCTTTTTTATTTTAATTTCTTTTCCAAATTTGCTATGGTTCCTTTCTATATTCAATTCGGTTGAAGACAGCTGTCAAGAGTGTTTGGAGGGATGGCAAAGAGGTGGCGCATCTGACGGGGCTTACGACTTGTGAATGTACGGTCCAGCTTTTCGCTTTGTTGTGTTGTTTGTGAATCGTACAATCATATATTGGGCCTGGAATTGGATATGGATCAACATTTTTCCTTTTCCATTTTTAGTGTCGTTTTGCATTCCCACAATTGATGATATCATTTATAAAGTCACGAGTTTTGATAATAGTTTGTGAATCTGCACCTTCTATTTGCCCGTTAAACCATTAATATTTCAATAAAGTAACCCTTTTGGGGACGCCCAAAGGAACAAGGCATGAGGCATCTGGGCTAAATTGGAGAAGGGGCCCTAAAATGAGCCAAGAGAACAAAGCAACAGCTTGGAAGACAGGGGTCAACCTATTAGGCCGGGCTTTTTTTTCTTTTTTTTTTTTGAGTATAAAATCACCGATATCTGAATCTATATTTTTATTAATTAGATTCGAATTATTATTGGACCCTTTTTAAGAAAAGAGCTGATGCAACATTGTTTTTTCTATTTTTAAGATTCGAATCCAATTCTTTATTAAGAGATCTAGCTTTTTCCCACTAGATCAACTGTCTGTCAATAAATCTATTATGTTAGGCTAACAAAACTACATAGTTTCCTACCGTGAAGGGGGCCGGGGAGAAACACATATAAAAACATTAACAAAATCCCAAAAACCAAATAACGAGTGAGACCTAAAAGCAGAACATGGGCTACGTCCAATAAGGACACAACTGGGCTTTGCTCAAGAGGAATTGGAGGATTTAACCATTTTGTTGTCACAGAGCTTCTCGCAGAAGAGGGGCCTATGACCTGGCCTAAGCATTCCCTAAGAGGTCATGTCGTTCGGCCCGTTGCATTTGCTTTATCCAAACCCTATACCTTTCGATGTGGTCGTATAGAGAGATCATAGAGTCAATTTGGGTTCCTCAGTCTCTTAGCATGAACTTTTTTGGCATGAAGATATTGGTTCATGACAAATGCAATGATCTCGTCTTCCCTCTAGAGCATCCACATATCAGCATCAAAATGTCTAACCACAAGCATTAAAGCCGAGATTTCATGTAATCTAAACTTCTCTTTTTCTGGCAACAACTGTCGTCCCATAAAAGTTAAGGTGGCCAAAGGTGCATCGAGTTTCAAAAGAATATCTTTATTGCATAAGAGGAGAGACGCAAATGCTTGCTCAATTTTAACAAGTATGTGGGTTGAAGTTTGAAGTACATGATGAGCAAGAGTCTTATTCCCATGGGGATAAAATGAATAAAGTTGATATTTTGTTAATTAATTAATCAATTCATTTAAGTAAAAGATAAGTAACCTAAGTACATTAGAGCAAGGGAATTAAAAACAAATGCAATTGTGATGAGAAAGTTAAAAAGGTCCTAGGATTTGAACTTCTCCAACTAAGTGCCAATGGTTTACACCCAATAAATTGATTGATTTTCCTTACTTTCTTCTTGGCATAGATTTTCCTTTGTTATGAGATGTTCCCTTTCTTAGGGCGAATTTTGACGCAACGTTAAATTTGCTCTTTTGGTAATCTCGACGTCACGGGTTCGAGACGTGAAAATAGTCTCTTCGTAACAATGAAACAAGAAAGACTACATACATATACGCTCGCCCTCCCCCTACACCCGCACTAAGTCGGAGAGCATTTTGTGTATCGGGTGAACCCTTCATGAGATGTTCCCTTTCTAAATACAACATGTGTGCTCATGTTAAGCCTAGATTTACTTTTGTGGTCATTAACATCAACATAAACCCATTAAGTTTCATGATATCCAATTAAAATTCTCAAAGAGAATGTCTTTTTTGCACCAAAGAGCTAAACTTTAGGTCAAATATCTTAATGAACGAGTATCAATCTTCCACTTTCACTACTTTATCTAATACCTTAGATAAATTAATGGTGATCAAGCGTTTACTAGGATTAAACCTAAGATAAATGAACAATCTATCAAGAAATTTAACAATCAATGAATATCGAAGAGCAACCTTTGGTTAACTAGTGGCTACCTCCAAAAACCTTAGAACAAAAGACTAGTGATACATTGAACAAAGAAATCACATAGAAACTTTGATGAAATACCTTTAATAACATTAAAAACAAAGATACAAGTGTCTGAACTGTATTTTCCACAAAAGAAAGTGATAGAACAAAGAAATATCTAAAAAATATGAAAGACGTACACAAAATCCAGGTTTTGACTCGAAGTATGTTGATTTAGGTTTCAAATTTCCTAGGATTCTTCCCTTTCCATGATAGGTTTAAACTCCAAGCTCTTATTCTCACTCAAACCTAGAAGAAGAGAATGTGTTTTTGTTACGTGTTGGTGTATAGGATCTAGTCATGAGATAATTGATAATAGAATGGTGCTTATTCGTGTTTCATCCTTTAAAACCCATGATGGAAGAGTGATTAAGGGTTCAATAGAGAAAACCCTCTATCTCATGTAAGAAAAGAAAACAAAATAATATGTATTGATTGAAATTGCTTATTACGACTATTGGATTGGTACTATTAAAAGTAAATGCAGAAACGAAAGTAATAAGAAATCGTACCTCTAAATCGCTGTCAATTTCCACTCGAATTTTTCCTATTGTTGTTCCTCACAAACCTTTTCAAGTCGATCGTAGTATTGATTACGAGTAAGTCAAACCAATATTGTTCACACAACATCACACTCCAAACCCGAATGATTTTTAATGCCCAATATTTAGTACATTTTTTTCTATTAAATGTGTATGATAATTTTGAGAGATCTCACAATTTTATGTCTCACACTATTCTCACAATTATTTTTTCCCTACTTAGGAAAATAAGGAGAAGAAGGGAAGGGAAGGGGGGAATGGTTAACTCCTCTTAACCGTTTCCCCTTAATATTTTAAATTTAAATTTAAAATTCAAATGCCTTTTTGGGTATATTTATCTCACATCTCCCACTTACACATAACGGACATTTTACATCCAATATAAGATCACAACTCATGTGATCTTTGACATCACCCCTTAGGTTTTTTCATATGGAATCGAATATCATGGGACCAGCAAGTACATCTACAAGTAAAGACTTTTCGATGCAATGATTAAAGTGATTGAGAAACCAATGTTAGTATAAAAAACTTGTTGTACTGCAAACTCAATGCATTCCATCTATCGAGTTACTTTTCTCATTGAAACTAATCCCTAAAATAATTGCTCGATCATGTAGTCATTATTATGTTCACATCCCAATATGGACAAATATAATTGGTTAGTCGGTGAATACAATAACATAGATGTAATATCTATTGGTTTTCCTTTTCCCTACTAAAATCTCTTTGTCTCAATTTAGTTGTTTTCTTAGACCTATTCCACAAGCCTTACTTGTTTCTAAGACCATTGATAAATAGACTAAAGTAGCATATACCGAATCAAGACATTAAGCAACAGTCAAAAGTAATAAGGGTATACTTAAATCCACCTCATGAGCCTTGGGTCTCATACAGTGGAGTATAGGGATTAATAAGATACCCTTTTGTCTCATAATGATATTGTTCCCACTAGCCCTTGGTTGATTTATTATATGTGATATGAAACACATACCACTGTATTACTTCCCCATTTCTTAAAAGGGTCAATGTCAAATTTCTCTAATACCGTATAAGTATGGACTCAGTTTACATATAAAAATTATATGAGATCTCAGAGAGAGTACCTTAGAGACAACATTTCAAGATGGAAGTGATTTCTGAGATCTCAAACTTAGTTACTTACAGGTTACATGGATTGTGGATTTATTCATGTCAGTCATATTACATATGACCTTATCCTGAACATATATCAAGACGACTTATATTTTAAAAATAGTTACTCTCAAAACCGTTTACGCTTAGAAACCATCTCATCTCCACTCACTCAGAGCTAGAGGTGGCTCATGTGAGTGAGTCAACCTTACCTGTCTGGCATATCTTTTTATTAAATCACATCACAATATATGATCATATAGAATAAGTGTAATAAAAAATAAAATAGTTCAAAAATAACTGAATAATGCACATATCATTGATAATAAGCATCGAGTCATCGGTAAAGTATATATGAGAAATGTTTAAATTCTATGCAAATCCAACGACTCTACGTGTCTCACAAAAGAGTCTCTTACAATGGGTTTAGTAAAAGGGTCGACTATCATGCTATATATAGATATGTATTTTATCGTCAATTCTCTCTTGTTGATAATGTCTCTCACGTAATGATATCTGGTATCAATGTGTTTGGTCTTATAATGGTACTTAGGGTCTCTCGTGTAGGCAATAGTAGATTGATTATCATAGTACACATTCAATAGCTTCCCATTGTTTGCCATAGCCCCTAATTTATTTAGGAATCTCTTGAGCCAATCACCCACTTAAACTATTGCTGAGTATGCAACAAATTCAGCCTTCACATGAATAACGATATACAGATTTGTTTCTTACTATTCCATGATATAGCATCATTGTTGAGTAAGAAAGTAAAATCTAATATCGATTTGTGTTTTTTTAGATCACCTCTTCAATCAGAGTCTGAATATCCAACCAAATTGTCACGCCCAGATTCTTGATCTGAGGCCGTGAACAGCCGTCTGTTACTCCGTACACTGCCCATCACAGGACACACATATCGAGACAACGAAGGCTAAAACCAACACCTGTTTAAAACCGTTTAAAACCTGTTTTTCTTCAAAATATCGTTTCCCAAGTAAAAGTAGGTTAAATGCAAGACAATGTCTCAATACATAATTATACAACACTGGTGAGCGTTTCAATTACATTACATAATAAAATTTACAGTCATCCAAATATAAGTATATAGTGGTCATTGTATAGACCTCAAATATACATCATCATCAAACAAGCACTGCGGAAGAATGGTCGATGTCATACCCAAGTCCAAGGTCTCCAAATATAAATCAAGTGTGTCGAACTCTCTCGACACGTCTCCCTATCAGGTCTATAACTGTAATCAAGGAAAAGTGAGGGGTGAGTATTATTGAGAAATACTTAGTGAGTGATGGGATCGATAATATGTTCTCGTTAATAAGTGTGAGCATGGAGTGTCAAAGTATATTTCAAAACCATAATGATGTTAAAACCAAGCATGTCATTTCCAGAAATCAAATGATCACATATCACACATCATAGTATCAAAGTATGCATCCATTTACATTACAGAAATCATTTAGAGCTTGTCAAGAAAATAATCCCGATAAAGGTCTATCTCGACCAATGACGGGCACGTTAGGGGTTTTTCATATGCAAGTATGTAAAATTTAGCTCTCTATCCCAACGTTGGCCACGGATTTCACCAAGTGTTAGACAGTGGCTCACACATGTCCTCCCCTTTCGGTTCAACTTGACTAGCCCGTGTCTATGCGTATATAAATAATCAACCATGTATAGAATATCGTCCGGTGTTAGACAGTGGCGTCACACATGTTCTCCCCGATATGATTCAACCGGTCGTAACTATATAACACTGACATTTGCGGATACCTCCGGCTGAAGCGTATCCGGACACAATGGGTGCCTCTACAAATGCCCTTCGTAGCTACGGAAATCCATCAACGATACATCATATCATATCTCAATTGAGCATCCGACCCATATATATCATCAAAACATATCAAAACCATGTGTCAATATGTTTCATCAAATCGTTTCAAATCAGAATGCAAGGGTAGCATATAAAATATATCAAGTTCTCAAATAGTGGTACAATGTCATTTCAATACAACCATTGATGCATAATATTCAAATTAGTCATTTGGGACAATCCAATGATCACAAAAGAACATTTATAAAACATAATCCAAACCATATGTTTTCACACATGCCATGAAACATGTCATTTGAAAAAGTTGTAAAACATGAGTTTTGTTCAATCGAAAACGTAGCATCGAAATCTCACTGATAATATACGGGGGGGTACGTCACTCCCTAAAATGCTCCACAACAAGTCGAAAAGGCTCCCCTTGTTCGATCACCAAGCAAGACAGTACAATGATACATATAAACTATCCAAACTATCATCCTCACATTTCAACTTTTGCAAACACAAAACAGTCCGCATGCAAACATATCCATTCTTTATATCCCAAGCCACTTACCAAACTAACACACACTTATTACCTTTCTTAATACACCTATGCTAACTATAAAACAAAATTTCTTAACATTTTCAGCCTAAACTTACTTTAAATACACAAGAGCATGAAGATTCATTCTAAGTAATCTGGACTGTAATATTCCTAATCTGTGTAGTCATGAAAAATAGGTTGTAACTTTCACCACACATATCCAAATCACATGATTCTTATTTCAAATTAAAGATAAGACATAGATTTACAAATTTCATAACTAGGGCTCAGGTTGATTTAGACCAGAAGGCACCTCAAAATGAAAAACAAATCCACGGCCAAAACAGGACAGAACAGGGTATTTCTTTACTGAATATCTAACTTTGAAAAATCACTAAAAATCCAATTCTCTTCAAAATCAAACAAATCATATCTCATTTTTAAAGCTATGGAAGTCTAGTTTCATATGTAGGAGACCTCACTCAATTTGCATTTGTACAGAGAAAGGTATTATAGAAAGACTACAGCTTGGTCAGTTTGCCCTGTTCTGCAGAAATTTAAAGTTTCCATGTTTGAATCAAATCTTCCTTCCTCTTTCAAATTCAGACCACCAAATCTCATGTTCAACATGATTTCTATGATGATTAAGAGTTTAAAAACATGAGCTTAGAACATATTTTGGACTAGACTTAAGGAGTTCTTCAAAACAACAAACCAAATCACCACAAGTTCCTAACTAAACACAAGATCTATAGATTTCAACAAGTGCAGAATTTTTCCTTACCTCAAAACTTGATCTTTCAAGCCAAAACCTAACTTCTCTTCAAAGATCATTTTTCCTTACTTTCGACCTCTCTAGATCCAAGAAGAAATCCTTCTTACTTTGGCTCCAAAACAACATATGTTAGAGTAGAAACAAAGGGGAAACTTTCTTACCTAAAGAGGTTGCATGAAACTTGAAGAATCCTTGGATTTTCTTCACTTGAAGTCCACTGTTTCCTCCTTGAATCACCAAGCTAGACTTCTTCTTTGGTTCTAGTTTTTGGATATGTTATTCTTGGACTTGAGAATGTTAGATCTATGTAAAAATATTTATTATGTGAAGAAATCATCGTCTTCTTCAAGGTGGAGCTCAAGGTTTGAGAGAAGGAAAATAGAGAGTTTTCTTCCTTTGTTTTATCTCTCACGGTTTTGGAGAAGTATGGAGGCTAGGGTTGTTTTGGCTTGTTAAGTTTATTCACGTTTAATCCTAGTCATCCAATAATTAAAGATCAATCCTAGCCCTTGAATTAAAACAAGACTTATTTTATTTCTTTTTTTCTCATTAAAACAAGGCTTTCTCTCTCTCTTTCTCCCTTCCCACAGTTTTCTCTCTCTCTCCCTCTCTAGAACACTTGTTCAATGTTTGGTTTTAAGAAATCAAGTGTGACTTGCCTTTGTTTCTTGGCCCTTGATTTAATTTTTCAAAAATTTCTCACCATGGATCATTTTACTATTTTAATGTTTTATTTCAATTTACTATCTAATTTTTTCTACAAGGTTCTTTCACTCTCTACAACTCACACTCTCATTTAATATGTGGGCCCCACCATCAAGATCCTAGGGCTCTCATTGGTCCAACACTCCACAAGCACCTCACCACCTCTGGATTAAAATTCAAGGGTCAAAGTTTTCAACTCTCTTTTATTCATATTTATGTACACTTGTTCAACCATTTAGCCAATTACATTCCTCTCTCTCTCTACACTTGTCCAATTAGAGTTTTAGGAGAATAAAATTAGTAGATTAATTATAAATTATTATAAATTGCAAACAATCCCCTTAAACTTTGAAAATTCCATTTTGACCCCAAAATTTTTCATATTTGCTCACTAGACCCCTAACCTCATATTAGATCTAACTAAGTCTATTTTGCATCGAAATGTGGTCATTTAGTCTTTCCAGACGCTCTCTATCCCAAAATTAGGGTTTTCAGGCTATTTTTCAAAAATTAGCGAATTTAGCTCTACGTAACCTGATTCACCATAATTTGAGATTCTTATACATTTTAGAATCATTCTGATTAGTTTTGGGCCGTCAGTGATCATTTTGAAAATTTTTAGTTTCCGACGATTGGGACCGAAATCTTTTCTGCAACGGTTTTAGCGAAAAAATTTCTTAGCGAATTTTCTATATAGAACATTTGAGATCTAATATATGAAGTGAAAAGTAGTATAAGTATGAGTACACTGAGGTGTCGGTGTTACATTTTCTAATCCCCTAAAAATAAGTTTCGTTCTCGAAACTAAAAGAAAACTATACAGAGAATAACTGAGGGTATTGTCTCCTCATAACCTCCTCAGGCTCCCAGGTCTCCTCCTCGACTTGGTCACTCCTCCATAAGACTCGAACTAAAAGAACTTCCTTGCTTCGCAGCTTCTTAGTCTGCTGATCAAGGATAGCTACGGGCTGAACTGGTAGAATCAAATCCTCATGCAACTCAACTGGCGGAGGCTCTAGGACATGTGATGGATCGGGCAGGTACTTTCTAAGTACTGAGACATGAAAGACATCGTGAATACGTAACAGCTCATCCGGCAGCTCTAACATGTATGCCACATTTTTTACCCTCTCAAGGATACGGAAAGGTCCAATATATCTGTGGCTCAGCTTACCCCACTGCTTGAATTGAATCACCCCTTTCAAGGGCGATATCCGAAGGAAAACCATGTTGCCACCTCCTATCGGTATAAGCCTTCTGTCGGTCCTGGGCGGCTTTCATCCGCTCGCGGATGATTCTCACTTTCTCTTTAGTCTCCTCAACAATCTCACACTACTGAGTCGCCTCTCTCTCCTTCCTCATCCTAGCACAATGGATTATGGCATTTTCTCCCATACAATGCCTCATACGGAGGCATCGTAATGCTGGCCTGATAGTTGTTATTATATGTGAACTCTACCAGCAGAAGATGTCGATCCCAACTACCACGAAAATCCATAACACATGCTCTCAGCATGTCCTCTAGAGTCTCGATAGTCCTCTCCGATTAACCATCAGTTTGGGGGTGATATGCTATATTGAAACTCAGTCTAGTGCCTAATGCCTCCTATAATCTGGGCCAAAATCTAGAGATAAATCTGGGGTCTCTGTCTAACACTATCGACACAGGTACTCCGTGAAGTCTGACAATAGTGTCGAGATAGAGCCATGCCAACACCTCTAAGGAATAGTTACCTCAAATAGGAATGAAGTGTGCGGACTTGGTGACTCTATCGATGATCACCCATATAGAATCATGCCGTGCTGAAATCCGCGATAATCCCATCACAAAATTTATCATGATGTGTTCCCACTTCCATTCGGGAATGGGAAGAGGCTATAAAGTGCCAGCGGTCGCTGATGCTCGGCCTTCACCTACTGACAGACCAGGCATCGAGCAACAAACTTTGTGATTTCTCTCTTCATACTGAACCACCAATAACAATCTCGTATAGTCTGGTACATCTTTGTACCACCCGGATGCATAGCATAAGCGGAGGAATGAGCTTCCTCAAGAATAGCTCTTTGAAGATCGCTGTCAGCATGAATACAAACTCGCTCTCGACATACCTCTAGTCCGTTATCACGAACTCGGAAATATCTACCATCACCTTTGCAGATCCTATCAAGAATACCTCGGAGGTCTTCATCTGATCCCTAAAGTCCTTAATGTGGTCAAGCAACGTCGGCCTCACCTCAAATTGATTTAGCAGTGCTCCTCATCACTCCACGAGTAGACTAGAATGTCATCAATAAACACAATGACGAATCGATCCAGAAAATCGTGAAAAACCCGATTCATTAGGTCCATGAATGCGACTGGTGCATTGGTTAGCCCAAATGGCATGACCAAGAACTCGAAATGTCCGTATCGGGTGCGGAATGCGGTCTTGGGCACATCTTCGTCCCTAATCCGTAATTGGTGGTAACCCGATCGAAAATCTATCTTCAAGAAAAACCTTGGCACCCTGAAACTGATCAAACAAATCATCAATATTCGGCAACGGATATCGGTTCTTGATAGTGACTTTGTTTAATTGTCGATAATCCACATAAAGTCAGAGTGTACCATCTTTCTTCTTCACAAACAACACCGAAGCACCCCAAGGTGAAGTGTTTGGTCGAATAAATTCCTTGTCTAGCAATTCCTGTAGCTAAAACTTGAGCTCTCTCAGCTCGGCTGGTACCATTTTGTATGGCAAAATAGAGATAGGAGTAGTCCCCGGAGTTGAATCGTTCTCAAAATCAAACTCCCAAACTGGTGATAATCTAGGTAGCTCCTCGGGGAGTTACATCAGAAAACTCCTGTACTACCGGAACCTCTTCAAGCCTCGGACCCACTATGGTGGTATCTATCATGTGAGCCAGATATGTCATGCATCCTTGGCATATCATCCGTCTGACTTCCATCACTGATACTACACAACGGGGTAATACCCCGTCTCTCACTCGCAAACATCAGTAGTGGCTCTTCAGATCTCCGGAACTCTACTTCTTTGATAAAGTAGTCCACTAAAACCGTATGAGTACTCAACCAATCCATCCCTAGGATGGCATCAAAATCTGTCATGTCGAGTGGAATCAGGTCTGCTTCCAATACTGTCTCCCTGATCATGACATTGCTCCCTCTATATACAGAATTTCTGACCAACTGCTTACCAAGGGGAGTGATAGCCAATAGCTCCTCATCTAGTGGCGATAACTATCTATCCGACTATTGAGCGAAAGAAGCTCTCACATAAGAATAATTCGACCCAGTGTTAATAAGAACACGGTTATCGACACCATATATTTTCATGGTACATAGATGCAACAAATTGAAAAAGAATCAATTTAAGGTGAAAAAAAGATATATGTAGATATATATAAAATAGCTAAGCCTCTAAGGCTTTAACTAGTCATGACCATACATATCATCATGAAATACACGTTTTCAAAAAGAGGATCGAAACAATTAAGCTTCTAGAGCTTTAACTAGTCATAGTGGTACATAATTATCATGATCTACATGATTTCAAAAAGAAGGAAGGGTATATAAAACTCCTAAATAGAGGGATTTACGGGAGGATTACCCTTGATCACATCTGGGCTCGCTTAAGCGTAATCCTGCGTTATCACATACACGTGGGTTTGTGCCCTTGGCTACTGTCGTGAAGGGTTTAGTATAGTGTTGCTCCAGGATGCAATCCGTGGAAGAATGGGTACTGAATATGTAGGTGCTCCCTGCTGACCTGCCCATGGTCTACCCGTGTGTGCCTGCGTCGCCTGATCTCTTAAACCTAGGTCAGGGCAATAACTCCGAATGTGTCCTTGCTTTCCATATTGGAAGCATTTCATAGGAGCTGCGCAATTTCCATCATGACTTCGGCTGTAGTTGCGATAGGTAGAATACTGTTGTGCTGTGGGATAACTAGAAACACTAGGGGCCGATGCTCTAAACCCCTGGGGACGTGGTCCCTGTCCAATTTTGACTGGCCTAAAATCAAGGCGACCTTTGTGGGAATTGAAGCTCCTACTCCTCTTTGAGCTCTGCCCTAGGTGTGACCCAGTTCTCTTCTTCCTCTAATCTCTGCTCTCCCTTTGCCTACTCTCAGCGCCGGCAATCTCCAAATGCTCAAGTTGAGGCTGTCCTCAAACTTGAATCTCATCTGTCTAGGTGTGGCTAAGTCGGGGACGAAGGCAGCTAATCTCCTCAACTCCACCTCATACTCTGCAACAGATCTAGTCCCTTATCTCAAATATAGGAATTTCGTCCTCCTACGGTCTTGCTGGAATTATGTAAAATACCTGCGATCGATCTCCCTCAAGAAGTCCTCCCACCACAGTGGCTCGGTAGCATCATCACAGATAGCCTCCCACAAAGTGAGGGTATCCCCATCTAGTAACCTCTCTGCTACCTACAGCCTATACTCCTCGCTCAACCCTAGATCTGCCAAGATTTGATGGGTCCGGTTGATCCAGTGTTTAGCCGCTGTGGCATCACCGAGTCCGGGGAAGTTTGTGTAACCTAACTGATGAGCTTCCTTGACCAGCTAAGTTAGCTCATGGATGCACCTAAGTGTGGAGGAAGTGGTGTCACTCGGACCAGAAACCGAAGAAGAATCGGCCACCGGTGGAGGATCCGGTGCTGTAGGATTAGGCACTGCCGTAGGAATCGACACGACCATTTGTGTTGGTGGGGGTGGCATCTGAACCCCATGTGTGTTGTACCACTTATTCACCTGCCTAAATGCATCGAGTGGTGGTGGTGGAACCGCGGCTGTCCTGGCTGAGAAGGCACTGGAGTAGGCGGATGTGATGAGGATGTATCCTCGGGCACTCCAGGTGGTTCAGGGGGTGCAAATCTAGTGTCTCGTCTAGTAGTCATAGTTCTGCAAGGGAAAAATTTTAATTTGGCATGATTCAAGAGTCAATGTTAGTTATGAAGTAACTAACCCCCTAAAATGAATGAAGTTATCAGTTTGAGAACTGATGGAACTGGTATGCTAGGTTAGATATGAATCGTATCTAACCCCCTAAAAATAAAAGAGCTTATATGCCTAAGACCATGTATTGGGACTTCATGATTGTAATGAAACTCTCATATGCATTGAGGACTTTTAAAATGTATTTGAGAATATTTTCCAAACTCTTTTTATAAAATATAGCTCTTAACCTAGGGCTCTGATACCAGCCGAATTGTCACGCCCCGATCCTTGATCTAAGGCCGTGAACAGCCGCCCGTTACCCCATACGCTACTCCCCACAGGACACACAAACCGAGGTAACGAAAACTAAAACCAACACCTGTTTAAAACTGTTTAAAGCCTGTTTTTCTTCAAAATATTGTTTCCCAAGTAAAAGTAGGTTAAATGCAAGACAATACCTCAATACATAATTATACAACACTAGTATGAGTTTCAATTACATTACATAATGAAATTTACAGTTATCCCAATATAAGTATACAATGGTCATTCTATAGATCTCAAATGTACATTATCATCAAACACAACACTGTAGAAGAATGGTCGATACCATACCCAAGTCAAAGATTTCCAAATATAATTCAAGTGTGTCGAACTCTCTCGATACATCTTTCTACCAAGTCTATAACTGTAATCAAGGAAAAGTGAGGAGTGAGTATTATGGGAAAATACTCAGTAATTGAGGGGATCAACAATATGTTCTCGATAATAAGTGTGAGCATGGAGTGTCAAAGTACATTTCAAAACCATAATGATGTCAAAACCAAACATGTCATTTTCAGAAATCAAATGATCATATATCACACATCATAGTATCAAAGTATGCATCCATTTACATTTCAGAAATCATTTAGAGCTTGCCAAGAAAATAATCCCAGCAAAGGTCTACCTTGACCAATGAGTGGCCAACGTTGGGGTAGAGAGTTAAATTTTACATATTTGCATATGAAAAAACCCCAACGCGCCCGTTATTGGTCTAGGTAGACGTTTGCCGGGAATATTTTCTTGGCAAGCTCTAAATGATTTCTGAAATGTAAATGGATACATACTTTGATACTATGATGTGTGATATGTGATCATTTGATTTCTGGAAATTATATGCTTGGTTTTGATATCATTATGGTTTTGAAATGTATTTTAACACTCCATGCTCACACTTATTATCAAGAATATATTGTCGATCTCCTCACTCACTCACTGAGTATTTCCCCATAATACTCATCCCTCACTTTTCCTTTATTACAACTATAGACTTGGCAGGGAGATGCGTCGAGAGAGTTCGACACACTTGATTTATATTTGGAGACCTTGGACTTGGGTATGGCATCGATCATTCTTCCGCAGTGTTGTGTTTGATGATGATGTACATTTGAGGTCTATAGAATAACCATTGTATACTTATATTTGGATAACTGTAAATTTCATTATGTAATGTAATTGAAACTCTCACTAGTGTTGTATAATTATGTATTGAGATATTATCTTGTATTTAACCTACTTTTACTTGGGAAACGATATTTTGAAGAAAAACAGCTTTTAAATGGTTTTAAACATGTGTTGGTTTTAACTTTCGTTGCCTTGGTATGTGTGTCCTGTGGTGGGCAGCGTACGGGATAACGGGTGGCTGTTCACGACCTCAGATCGAGAATCGGGGGGTGACACAAATGCAAATCATTTCCTTTAAAACACAAGGATAAGTCCGCAATTCATTTTAGATACCTTAATGTCCTTTTCATTGCTCTCCAATGACCCATTTTAGGATTTGATTGGTACATACTCGCCAGACTGACTACATAACAAATATCTAGACCTGTACACTGTATTGCATATATGAGGCTACCCATTGTACTGGTATAAGGGACTCTTTTCATGTCCATTCTCTCTTTCTTAGTCTTAACATCTCAAGACTCAAGCTATCATCTCTAGTAACAGGAGCATGTATAGATTTACAATCGTTCATTTCGAAATGCTAAAAAATCTTTCTGATGTAAGTCTCTTGTGAAAGAACTAATATCTTTCTTGAGCGATCTCACTGGATTTTAATTTCGAGAATAAATTCAGCCTCACCTACATCTTTCATGTCAAAACTCGATGATAATCATGTTTTAATAGTTATCAGATACTCCTTATTATTCACAGCTAATAGTATGTAGTCCACATATAAAGACAAGATCACAAAAGGTTTATCAGAACATTTAACATGCATACAATAATCCACCTCAATCATTACGAGACCATAAAATATCACATCATCATGAAATCTTAAATATAACTGTCTGGATGACTGTTTGAGATCATATATTAATTTCCAAAGTCGACAAATCTTACTGTCCTTATCTATAAGAATAAAACTAGATGGTTGTTTCCTATAGATCTTCTCATCCAAATTTTTATTCAAAAAAGCAATCTTAATGTTCATCTGATATAATTCTAAATCCATATCCACAATAATAGATAGAAGTAAACGAATCGAGATAAATTTAATAATAAAGGAGAAGATCTCCTTTGTTTGTGTGTAACTCTTGGCTGCCAAACAGGTTTTATACCTCTCAAACGATCTGTCAAATTTTCTCTTGACTTTGAGAACCCACTTGCTCCCAGCAGCCTTTCTACTCTAAAAAAAAATCAAATAAGTCTCATATTTCGTTGATTTTCATTGAGTCCATTTTTTCTTCATAGCCTTTAACCATTTATCCTTTGTAGGACCTATCAAAGTTTCTTGGATTTTCTTAGATTCCTCATCATCCTCAAAAGTCACAATAAGAGTCTCACTCTCAATCGGAAAAGTGAAGTTTCGGTACGCTTTAACAACTACTCCTATAAAGAAAATTAGGTAAAATCTCTTTACCCCTTAATTGACTGCTCCCACTAAGATCAAGATCCCTAAATGGTCCTTGAATCCCCTTACTGGACTCAATTGAGCTACTAGACTCATCCATATCATAAAAGATAAAGTTCTTATTAATTTCATTTCTCTTAGGGAAATCTTTCTCCTATAATATGACATCACGAGATTTAATCTCTATAACAGTATTGTTTATATGCTCACCTATAAATATATATCTATTGGAGTGTTCTGAGTATTTAATAAAAATATATTTCTTTTCTCGTGGGTCTAATTTGTCATGTGGGTGCAAGAAATTGCAAACATATCCAGCACATCCCCAAGGCCTCATATAACTAAGGTTAGAGTTTCTCCCTATCTATAGTTCATATAAGGTACTTGTTACAGATTTCGATGGAATACAGTTAAGAATATAAATTATAGACAATAAAGTATCTCCCCAATAGGAGATAAGCAAATTCGTCTGCGTCATCATTGATCTAACCATCTCCAACAATGTCCTATTTCTTCTCTTGACTACTTCATTCTACTGAGGGGTTGCAAGAATAGTTAATAGTCTCGTGATACCCTTCTCGAAATAGAGCTCTTTAAACTATTCAGATAAATACTTGTGCCATCAATCGGTTCTAAGAGATTTAACTCTCATGTCAAATTGATTCTTTGCCTTGCTCATAAACCTCTTGAAACATTCTTATATTTCAGACTTCTACAAAATCAAATAGACATAAGCGAAACACATGTAATCATCAATGAACGTTATAAAATACACAGTTTCATTTTTAGCTCTCACACTTATTGGGTTACAGACGTCAGAATGAATTAATTGTAATAGAGTCTTAGCTCTCATAAGCTTATCAAATGGCTTTCTTGTGATTTGCCACCATGGCAAAACTCATATACGGACAAGTCAACCATCGTTAGCAGTCCTAAAAGACCCTTTCTTGCCCTATATGTCCCAGTCTAGAGTGCCACACATTTATATCATCTACACTATGATTAAATGCTAAGGTAAAAGATAAATCACAAGATGTATTATCACTAGAAAATATAAAATCCAATGTATACAAATTATCATGAACAAATTCATATCCTAACATAGAACTTTATAGCTAAAAGATACAAAAGAGTTCTTAAAAGATATAACATATCCCAAATGATATAAACAAAGTATAGAAATCAGGTTTTGTTAAATGTCCGGTGTGTAAAGTACATCATGTAAGTAAAGAGTCTGACCAATTTGCAACTCCAACTTGTAAGTACCTATACCCCTCACGATCACAAATTCTCTATTCCCCACGTATATCCTCCTCGGTGATGACTCAATTGACAGAGCTCCACAAATGTGCTCCTATCATGAGCTACATGGTTTGTGGTTTCTGAGTCTACAGTTCACAAAGAAAAATAATTAGTTAGCATCACTGTCTAAAAGACATATGTCAAACCATGAATAGAAAAAGCATGACATATATTTTGTTCGTTATACTCATGAGCGAAATGACCAAATTTGCTACATGTAACACTTCACCTTGGCTTTGTCCATCGGCTTCTTCTTACGTTTCCGTGCTTTATTGCTAGACTTCTCAAATGACTTTCCTTGCCTCTCTTTCAACTTTTCCTGTCATACCTCTTCCACTTGTGTTTAGTATTGCCCTTACTCATCTTCGTCACTAAAGCATGACCTAAAAATTACCTACTCGCCTCCTGATGTTTCCCCTCTAACTCACAACGATGACTAATGTTAGCAAAAGTGCGAATGTTCTCGTCATGAGTGAAGCATGTTTTCATGGTTTTCTATGAATCAGGTAAGAACTAAATCACTCCCAACTTGTAGCTCATTTGAAATTGATTTATCCGCAATTCTCAACAATACTATTATACTCGATATCTGTGTCAAATGTTATTTCATAGTATGATTTGACCATTTCTTATATGTTATGAACTTATAAATCGGCATCCTCAGTTTAGGAACTAAACAAGCGTCATATTACTCTTTCAAACCGAGCCAAATAGCCTTAACAGTGGGATACTACGTATACATGGGTATCAAATCATCGTGCATGCTACTAATAAGAATTGTCTTAGCTTAGTTATCATTTTTCTTCCATGTATAGTAAACCTCCTGAGCCCATCTACCCTGTGTCGTGGTAATATCCTCCCCGAGATCCACAATCTCATGCATCAAAACCTCTATAAGATATTATTCCTAGAGAATGAACTGAATCTTTTGATACCAAATATCATAATTCTCACTATTCAGCTTATCTCCCTTAACAAGATCAGCTATGACATTCTTTGATGCAACCATAATGTCTAATACGTAAAAGAGAGACATTAGTGATTAAATTGATATTTATTCTCCAATATATAAAATTTGTATATTCTCCAAATCAACAAACACAAGATGATTCGAATATAAATCTAAAATCAAACAAATGGATCAACGGACCCATTCATATCACCATCCGAACTCATGTCTCATAATTTTATATTTGGACTCAAACTGCAAATACCCACATAAAAGAAATGTGCTATTTTATATGGTTAGGAATCCCAGTTTAATCAACCAAACTCCTACTAGGGCCAAAGTCATGTATATATTTTCACCATAAGAGTTACGAATCATTATATGTATGAATAATAATAAAATTATAAATTTCAAAAAATATTTATATAAAATACGTGATGCAGCAAGCTGTAGCTTTGGGGTTAAGGGACTTTAAACACTCTTTATGCAGTCGCGGGGTTCAAGTCTATAAACCATAATTTTCTATCATTTTCAATGTCTAGCACGTGGCCTTATGTGCTGGCCTCAAACTGTCCCACGTGCCTACATGCGTGTGTATCTCATGCACCCGCATGTCTTCTACTGCCGACTCTGTGCGCAGATTGGGTTCACAACCCAATTTCAACCCATTCTGTGTCATGTTTTCTCATGGGTTTTCAGATTTAACTCCTATAGATCTTTTTGAGCTCAATTTCTTGATGAATTAAGCCTCAAAGTATGGTCAATTTCTAACCCAAGTTCTAGACTTTTCGTCGGAAAAAATATATGTTTTCTGGCGACAGAAAAAGGCATTGTAACAAGTGTTTCCTACGTTTTGACACAAGGTGAACTCATTTCCAAAGTCAATTTGTCGAAAATAGTTTGATTTGGGCATTGATTTAAAATATGTTCATCACGGTCACTGCGAAGATTTTTTTTTGAGAAATTCATGGTCCAAAAATGTCCAAAATACATACATGATCTACACACATGGGTGCTCTAATGGCATGTTCAATTCGACGAAAACATGTCTCCATGAAAATCAAAATTTCATATGTTTTTCATCCGTATGAAAATTCAAATAATAATAAAAAAATGTCAAAATTGTTTTGATAAACAATTTTAATAAACCAACTTGTACTGGATTTATATTATTAAGAATAAATGTGGAAGTGAAAGTAATAAAAAATCATTTCTCTAAACTGTAGTTGATTTTCACCCACATTTTTTCTATTGCTGCTCCTTACGAATTTTTGAAGCCGATCGTAGCGTTAATCACGAGCAAATTGAACCAATACTATTCTCATAACACTACGCTCTAAATTTGAGTGATTTTTTATACTCAATGTTCTATACATTTTTTCCCTCTTAAATGTGTATAATAATTTTGAACTATTCTCACAATTATTTTTTTCCTACTTGGAAAAATAAGAGAGGAAGAGAAGGGAAGGAAAGGGGGAACGATTAACTCCTCTTAACCGTTCTCTCTTAATATTTTAAATTTAAATTTAAAATTCAACTGCCCTCGTGGGCATATTTATCTCACAACATATGAGCAAACAAAGGTGGGTGAACATATTAGTATAGTCTAAACCCACATTTCTAAACCATAAAAAGGGCTCTTGGTTCTGGTAACTTGCACATGTTGCATGCTCAGTCATCAGAAGTTGAGACTTCTATGGCATTCCCTATTTTGCATTTTTTTTAATAAGTTTGAGAGTTTCAAACTTTTTATTAAATGACGACTTCAGCCACTCAAGACTTTCTCTAATATTTCAATTAATTCAACTGTCTTCTTTTACATACCTTACCAATAAAGGCATCTATGACATAACTTCACCAGAAGAACAAGTTTTGTCCCCATGTGGAAATGCATGTCGAAAATCTTCCAAAAGATCCCAAGAAGATTGTTTAGGCGGGAGGTCATCTCTATTTTCACATTACAGTGATTGCATGTAACGAAATTTCTGGTTTATCAGACTTTATTTCTTCCAACTTTTCTTCTGCCCCCGTCTCCTCCAATTCCAACTAAAACAACCTTTTGTACCCGTGTCCCAATGTATATGACTCATTGCAGTAGAAACATATCCCATTTGCATGTCGTTCGGCCATCATGGCTTGACTTAAATATTTAACCAATGGAGTCGCTAGTTGTTCGTGTCTTCTTGGGCTCAAATTTGTGCGTGTAACTGGTTTAGGTCTGCTGATCATGATGGTCATGGACAAGCTTGACGCTGTCTTAATGCCAAAATAGGCTTGGGCATGAGAGGTGCCCATAGCGAGCTTCTTCTGAAAAGCTTTGGCCAAGTTTATGGTTGTTCCCAAGTTCGGGGGTTCTAGCAATTCAACATCCACCGGAATGGCCTGCGATGATCCCTCCTGAATATATGTATCTGCTGATCCGGGCGAACCACATAGGCCCTTGCCAACAATGATTGGAATTGCCTATGATACTCTTGCATGATCCCGGTTTGATTTAATTTTATTAGTTCCCCCACCGGATAACTACGGAGTGGTGGTCTGTAACATAAATGATTTAATTTAGGCCTTGAAGTTGGGCCAGCTTCCTGCTGATCTGAAGCTGGGTGATAATGATGCATTAGCGAAGGACAGATATATGAAAGAGGACAAAATAGAAGGTGGAGATAAGTTTAGTGAAAAATCAAAAGATGCTGCCAATGGAAAGAAGAATGTGGACACCGAAATGACGGAACAGGTATTGTATTGGAAATTTCTTATGATGGTTGCTTCAAATTATTTTATTTCAGTTGTGGGTTTCTCTCTATGGTGCTGCTTACCTGCCATCTATTGATATACTATTTTGTATAGGTGCAGTTCTCTATTTGATCTCTTCATCATTTCCTTTTTAGGACTAAGAAAGTTCAGCTGAGGATTGAATCTCCTGAAGCCCTTGTTACTTGTGAATCAATGGCAGCCACTGATGTTTGAAATCTTATATATTTCTAGTACCTTGCAATCCCATAACACTTTTTTCAAGAGAAGCTTCTGGTTTGGAAGAAAAGGGTGCAAGCAGTGAGATTTGTTTGTGTAATTTTTGGGAGTTTCTGCAGGCAGCTTGGTGTTAAACTCCGTTAGCTGGTGCATTAAACTTAGCCTAACAAGTATATGTTCATCTATCCGCAAAAAGAGACAACAGACTTTCGAATCTACGGGTGCCAGAGCCAACTCTCTTGTTCGGCCGAGCGAATGATGGTTTCTATTCTGCTGTCAACTATAGCGGTAAGTTTTAGCATATGTGGTTAGATATTTGTAGGAATTGTTTTGAAGATTCCAAATCTGCGTTTCTGCTTTCACATATGGATAAAAGCAACCCAAATTTTTTAGCCGATTTTATATTTTGCTTTAGTTACTGAGAAAAGAAATGAGTTCCATCCTTGGCTCTTTTTTCTTGGCTATGATATGTTTTAATTTGGATTTGTTTTAGGGTCTAAGTCTGTTGGTTTACTTTGTTACTTGTGGCTATCCTTCTACCGCTCAAGTTTGCATGAATTAAAATAATAGTAAAGAATTTCTCTTTATACGTCGGTGAATAATATAATAAAAAATAATAATTTTATTATAAAATGTAAAAACAAATTGCAACCACAGGCTCAAATGCAAATATCTCACTTTTTTTTAAAGGAAATTTGAGTTTTTTATGGTAAACAAAACTTAAAAACCGACACAGTAAATTTTATGATACAATAACCTAACAATTTATTGTTTGATTCATAACAATTCTATATAAATGTTTGAAACCAAAATTCCGAACATATTTTTTTTTTTTCTTTACTAATAGTCTATCTAAAATGCTTGTAAGATTAGCATGTTAATGCTAGAGAGAATCGTAACAATCATGCACCCCACTAATCCAATTGTTATATGATTTACATTCCATTACTCAATATTAAGATGTTCATTAATAATTTACTCCATTATTCAAATATTAAAAGTGTTCATTAGTGATTAACATGTAACTTACAATATTAATGTCCATTAGTAATTTGCATGTAACCTATAACATTAGTGTTCATTAGTAATTTACATATAAATTTATAACACAGTTAATTTCATATATTTTTAATTATTTTTTATTGTGTTTAAAAAGAGGAAAAGAAAAAGAAAAAGTCTCCGAAACATTCACAAGAAATGAAAGAGACCAAACATTTGCCTAAATCCAGTGTTTCTATGCCGAATTTGATTAATTGAAGTGGTTTGCGAAAATGCATTTATGATACTTATGGAGTATGGTGACTGAGCTGTTTGTTCGGGTTAGACAAGAGCATGAGTCGGTTGGACCGGGTTTAACCCGGTCTCATAGGGGAAGTGAGGGAAAAATTTGGGCCTGGGCCCAACAGGAAGGTCGGGAGTAAATGGACCCTAAGGCAAAATCGGGCCGGGTCCGAGTTTTCTTGATCAAGAGCATGTTTAGCAGATTTTTTTTCACATTATTTCCTCCTTTTAAGGATAAAAAAAATTAATATTTTTTAAAATAAAATTAAAAGTTATTTAAAATAATCAGATGAAAGTTGGAGAGAAAATTACAAATTTGGATATATTTAAAATATTTTAAATTTCAAATTTCAAATTCGTAAAAATATACGTCTTCGTAAAGATTCAAACACTAAATTTAAAAAAAATTAAAATAAGAATTTTTTACCACACATTTCACTTAGCAAAGATTATGTTACCCAATTGATATTATATATTTTTTGTGTGTGTTTGTGTTGAGTAGTAGGCAGCGTCCTACTTTAACTTTAGTATATTAGTTACAATTATGGTAAGACATGAGATTTTTATTTTTATTTTTATTGAGATTTTAGAGAGTGGAGAGAAAAAATTATAATAAACTTTAGAAAAAAAAATGCTACCAAATTTTAGAGAAAAAGAGGAGAGAGAAAATTATACTCAGATTTTGGATACGGAAGGTGCTAGGGTAACATCAACGAAAGCTTGGCGTCCAAGATCAAAAAGTTATGACGAAGCAATGGTGTTAAAACTAACCAGAATTGGGAATGGGTTTTGCATTTTCCCTTTTAAGAGTTTAATATCACCCCTCCAAGTTTAATCTAAATCCAATCCCATGGAAAACAGGATAAAAATTTATTTAGATATTTTAAATTCTCTTTTATCTTATAATCAGTAGGTATATCAATACTGTTGGAGGTAGGTTAAACTCCGCAAATGATAGTTCTGCTAACTCGGATAGGTGACTTGACCATCTAATGATCTCAATCAATAGGACCTGCAAAAGGCCGCTGCAGGTGCTCCCGCGAAAAAGACTCTTACGTTTAAGTTAGAGAGTAGTTTTCAAAAAAATGAAATAAACTGATATCGAGAGAAAAAAACTCTGTATGGCTTGTGTGTGAGTGTAGGTCTAGAAGACTTAATTGGGCAGTATGCATCTTGGAGCTTATATTGCATTTGGACATGGGGTGACTAAACCATAATTTCCTCACAAAAGTGTCTTGAGATTTCGGAGAATCATGCTATAGGATAAAGATTGCAAAATCTATCTGGTTTGGAAAGTCTAGACTGTTGTGAAGATTCTTTTCCTTATAGATCAGATTGCAGGTCTCTCTTCCATTTGCATAAGATTCTCCCAGTGATTTGGGGAGAACAGATATTATGTTAGCAATTTTTGTGTTGACCATCGAGCATCGAGGAGGTCATGGGATCGATCAATTGAAATACCGAGCAGTTGGCTATCGAGAAAGAGATACAGAGGTGATCGGTGAATACCAAGAGTGCTTATTGATGGGCTAGGAATCTGGCTATCTTTGGGCCCAGCATGATTTGAGTCATATATCATCATTTACCCCCTTACTCATTATGTCACTTCAAAGGAGAGGTGTAAGGAGTAAGCCAAGGGTTGCTATTTGGAAGATCGTGAAGGCGTAATGTATTCAAGCATCGAATAAATGATCCCGAATTAAATGTTTCGTGAGAAGTTGAAGAGGTTGAGGCTCCTTATTCATTGTGCATGTTTCTCATTGGGTCGTTTCATCTACTCAAGTTTTGCGAAGATCGCATCCTTACAGCCATAAATAAGGATCACATGGCTCGACATTGCAACAAAGATGCGGAGTACTCCTAAGAGTGATTCTACAAATTCCTTCCGTTGAGAGTTAGTGTTTCCGAGAGGTTCTGCAAGTATAGGTGTTGAGCCACAAGACCCTATGGTTTAGAGAATTTTTGCTAATGCGAGGTTCCATCAAGGAGCGGGCTATTGATGCAAGGTTCCATTACATCGTGATGGACTCTGTCGGGGTTTGCGAGTTCTGGCTTTGGATAAAGAGAGACCTTCACCTTGAATGGAAGCTCTCTTCTCAAGGTCAGAATCATCATCTGACCAATTGGTATAGAAAAGGTTGTCAAAAAGACTTCTTCAGCATTTCATCGAGTTGGGCAATAAGGGAGGCTAAGAGATCAGAGAAGGTCGAACAGCGGAAGTGGTGTGATTAATACATCTTTTCTGTCTTATTTTGGCCATCTCCTACCTTTTACAAAATCCTTTCTAGCCTCTTTATTCTTTCTGTGGTCTTCTTGTCTCGAAACCTTTTACTATAGATTCCTCATGTCATTCTTTTGATGTAGCTCGATCCGCCTTCGAAACTTGTAAATTTTTCTTTGACCTTGTATCCAACTGTGTACTTTGATATGTACTTATCATATTAAAATAAAGGAAAAGTCTTTATTACTTACTTGTCAGTCTCGTCCGGGAATGGTTATCCCGTCTGCTAATAGTTTGTCAATGTATATGATGAGCGTTGAACTTCTGAGTATGTTTCATAGCTAGTTTTAGGTCCCTTAGTCGGTAGGCTTACTAGTCGTCAGGTGGAGAGCACCATGGCTTTTGTATCCATTGGATCACGTATGGATGAGAGAGTATGTCATGCTTACTCGAGTAGGGGTCTCCCTTATACCAATCGTTCATTCGTTCTGAGTTAATGGGCTTCATTGGCTCTTTTTGGTGAGACGAATCCCTTATGGACTCAGTTCGCGAGGACTAGGTGAGATTTGCCTGTTTGGGGAGATAGATCCCAACAATAGATTCCGTTCGGGAGGATGGGCCAGCACTCGCCCATTCATGGAGATAGATCTCAATGATAGACTCCGTTCGGGAGGAAAGGGTAATACTAGCCCGTTCAGTGAGATAAATCCCAACGACAGACTTTATTCGGGAGGACATGACGATTCAAGCCCTTTCGGAGAGATGTATCCCAATGATAGGCTCCATTTAGGAAAACAAGGCAACACTAGCCCGTTCAAGGAGATAAATCCCAACAATAGACTCCATTTGGGAGGACATGGCGATATTAACCCGTTTAAAGAGATAAATCCCAATAATAGACTCTGATCAGGAGGATGGGGTGATACTAGTCCACTCGGGAAGATAGATCCCTCATCGACGGCATACCCTGGGAAGCATAAGAGCAGATTGATTGGTTAGCATAGCAAGATAGAGGGCCGCAAGGGTTTTTACCTGATCGTTCGTTGTGCACGGAACGGGATGTGTTCCTTTGATAGAGTATTGATCCTTATTGATAGTATATACACAAATTCTCTGAGTTCTAGGTCCTAGGTATGGTCGAGCCATTTAGGTGATCAAGGGGATACGTGTCTAAGTAAACTTCTGAGTGTATTCTGTAAGGACATTCCCAATTAGGTACTAACTTGCCCCCAGACTGAGGTTAACCGGTGGCTTCCACTCTCTAGAGTACCAGATCACCTGGCTTAAACGTTCTAATCCTGACCCGTTGGTTGTAATACCTCACTATTTGCTATTGATAGACAACCATTCGGACAGATGTGGTTTCCCTTAACTCGGGAAGTAAGTCGAGGCATTCACGTAGTATAGATTCATTCCGCCCTCCTTCGTATTGATCCACCCTTAGTGAATGAATGCCAATTTCGACTGGTATCACTGCCTCACAACTGTATGTGAGATGGAATAGTGTCTCCCCTATTGCTCTTTGGGGCGTTGTTCGGTAAGCCCAAAGAATGCTGTAGAGCTCGTCTACACAGTGACCTTTGACTTCATCTAGTGCGGCCTTCAGTTCCTGTTGGATCGTTCGATTGGTTATCTCTGTGAGACTATTGGTCTGTGGATAGGCAACAAAGGTAAAGCAGTGTTGGATCTCCAACCTACTACAGAAGTCTCGGAAGCTTTTGTTGTTAAACTGCTTACCGTTGTCCATTATCAGGACGTGGGGTATATCAAACCTGGTGATTATGAATGTCCACATAAAATATTGCATCTTGTCGGTAGTAATCTTGACCAGTAGTTCAACTTCCACCCACTTGGTGAAATAGTTGATGGCCACAACTAAAAATTTACAGTGTCTGGTTGTTGGAGAGAACGGTCCTAAGATGTCCATTCTTTATTGAGCAAATGGTCATGGGTTGGCTATCGGGTTGAGCTTGGTGGAAGGCTGACGTGGTACCGATGAGAAGTGTTAGCACTTGTCATATCTTCTAACATAGTCATCCGCATCGACCTTCATGATAGACCAGTACCCTTGTTGTAGAGCCTTATTTGCCAGGTTTCGGGTACCTAGGTGATTATCGCATATCCCTTCATGAATTTCTCTGAGGACGTAATCCCCCTCTTCGGGTGTCAAGTACTTTAGGTAGGGTGAATATAGAACTTTTTGTAGAGGTTGTCATTGATGATAGCATAGTGGGCAGTCTTGCGCCTCAACTTGGTGGCTTCGGATGGTGAGCTCGGCAACTGCTTGTGCTTCAGATAGGCCTCGATGTGATCTTTCTAACTTGATAAGTTGTTTGTTAACAAGATTTGTTTGGGCTTTTCAATGTTGGAATACGACAGATTTTTAATATAGACAGTGTAGGTGGTAGCTACTGAGTCAAAGCTAGCTGGCTTTGAAAGCATGTCGACTCGTGTGTTCTCAGACCAGGGGATTTGTTGTATGTCCACCCTAGAGAATTTACCCATTGCCTGGTGTATCTTGGATAGGTACTTCACTGTCGTTGGCTCTTTGGTCTCATAGATTCCCTTAATCTACTTAACAACTAGTTGACTGTCAGTAAAGACCCACACACTGTAGGCTCATAATGACGATATTATCTGTAACTTGGTCAGAAGCGCTTCATATTCAACCTGGTTATTGGTCGCCTGGAAGTTAAACAGAGGGTGCATTTAGCCTTGAAGTTGTCTGGTCCTACTAGAATGAGTCCAACTCCGCTTCCTGAAGAATTAGATGACCTCGTCAAACTCGAGCAGTGAGTATTCTTCTCGGTTATCGGTAGGGGCTGTTCGATGGACGTTGGCAGTGTACACTCGAGGATAAAGTCTGCAAAGGCTTGGCCCTTGATAGTTAGTCTTGGATGATATTTAATATCGAACTCGTCTAGCTCAATACTTTACTTGATGAGCCGACCTGAAGTGTCCCTCTTTTGTAAGATCTATTTCAGAGGTTGGTTAGTCAGTACCACGATGGTGTGTGCTTAGAAGTAGGGTTAGAGGCATCAGGTAGTGATAACCAATGCGAAGGCTATTTTCTCGATGGGTCTGTAGTTGATCTCGGTCTCATGGAGTATTTGACTGACGTAGTTAACCGATTTCTGTGCAGTGGATTCCTGTCTCATAAGGACAGAGCAGAGTGCTTGGTTAGAAACTGAGAGATAGAGATAGAGTTTTTCACCTGGGACCAGTCGGGAGAGAAACAAGGATGACATGAGGTATTCCTTCAACTTTTCAAATGCGGCCTGACATTCAAGCGTCCATACAAACTTTTGGAACTTCTTAACAGTGTAGTAGAAAGAGTTGTACTTCTCCCCCGCTTTCGACATGAATCGATTGAGGGTTGCAATCCTGCCCGTGAGGCGTTGTATCTCTTTCATCATCCTAGGTGGGGCTATGTCGAGTATGGATTGGATTTTCTCTGGATTCATCTAGATTTCTTGTTTGGTAATCAAGATGCCTAAGAGTTTCCCACACGTAATTCCAAATGTACATTTCGTAGGGTTTAATCTCATCTTATACCATTTGAGTGTTTGGAACATCTCTTTCAAATTTGTGGTATGGCCATTGGTGTCAATACTTTTGACGAGTATGTTGTCAACATAGACCTCCACGTTTTTACCAAGTTGCTTATTGAAGACCTTATTGATCAGGTGTTGGAAGGTTGCCCCAACATTTTTTAGGCAGAACGGCATAACCCTATAGCAATATGTACCGAATTCTATAATGAAACGGTTTTCTCTTTGTCTTCAGGAGCCATACGTATTTGATTGTATCTGGAGTATACATCCATAAAACTCAAGAGTTGGTAGCTAGATGAATTATCAACTAACTTATTAATGTTGGGGAGTAGATAGCTGTCCTTAGGACAGGCCTTATTGAGGTCAGTGAAGTCTACGCACATTTTTCACTTTCCGTTTACTTCTTCACTATGACTATGTTGGCTAACCATTCGGGTTAATCTATTTTTCGAATAAACCCTGCTGCCAAGAGCTTTTAAGCCTCTTTTTGTATAGCACACTGGTGTTCTAGTGCAAACATCCTTTTCTTTTGCTTGGCGGATTTGTGACTAGTGTCCACAGTCAATTTGTGAACTATAACCAAAGAGTGAATACCTAGCATATCTTCGGGGGACCATGCGAAGACTTTAGAATGACGTCGCAGACAATCAACGATCGCCTTCTGAAAGGATATCAGTAGGTAGGCACCAATTTGAATGGTTTGACCAAACGTGTTAGTGATAGGTATTTCAATTACTTCCTCTCCAGGTTGAGGTTTTGACCGTTGCTCAGTATCTTCTCTAAGTTCCATAGTGTCAACTGTTAGGATTTCTCCTTCTTTTCCTGCTACAGGGTCGGTCGATGGATCAGGGTCACTACAAAGTGTTGGGATCCCCAAAAGTGTTTTGAATTAAATCTTCATGTACCTAGCGCTTGGTAGTGTCTCGAGGCCATCTAGGCTAGGACGGTCTAAGATGACGTTGTAGGGGGATCGGAGTTTCATCGAGTGAAAAGTGGTTCTACTGGCAGCATGGTGAGGGGGCGGTCTTAGTGACACGATGAATGAGATAGTGTCCTTTGGATGTACGCATTCACCATCGAGCCCTCTAATGGGTTGATTAAAAGATTGAAGGTGAGATAGGGTGAGACCCATATGTTGAAAGGTATCCCAAAGGAGGATGTTACGATCTGCTCCTTGATCTATGAAGGTCCTCTTGACGAGGTAAGAGCCAATTCTTGTTATGATGACCAGTGAATCGTTTTGGTTAGTGTCAGTTCTTATCAAATTATCATCGTCGAAATCGATTGTTGGCCTCTTTCTCTTGACTGAGGTCATGGCAAAGAAAGAAAGATAGTAACAAGAGCCGATTTGGTTAGGAAATTAGTTTATTCCCATGGACGACGCTAATTTGTTGGAGATAGGTCAAACTCCACAAACGATAGCCTTGCTAACTCAAACGGGGTAACTTGGTTGTCTAACGATCTTGATCAATATAACCTGCAAAAGACCGTCAGAAGGTACTCTAACGGAGGAGACTCCGACGCTCAATTTAGAAAGCAGTTTTCAAAAGAAATGAAACAGACTGATATCGACAGGAAAAAGCTCTGTATGAATTATGTGTGAGTGTAAATCTAGAGGACTTATTTTGGACGGTAGACATCTTGGAGCTTATATAGCTTTTGGACGTGAGAGCCGTGTGCAAATGAGGTGATTAAACCAAGTTTCCTCACGAGAGTATCCCAAGATTTTGGGAAATCGTGTCATAGGATTCTCAATGATTATAAAATTTATCCGGTTTGGAAAGTCCAAATCGTTACGCAGATTTTTTTCCTTATCAATCACGATTACAGGTATCTCTTCCATTTGCGTGAGATTCTCCCTGTGATTTGGGAAGAGCGGGTATTATGTTAGCAGTTTGTATGTTGACCATCGAGTACCGATGAAGTCTTGGAATTGACCAGTTGAAATACCAAGCAGTTGGCTATCGAGAAAGAGATACAAAGGTGCTCTGTGAGTATCAAGAGAACTTATTGATGGGTTGGGAATCTGGCAATCTTTGAGTCCGGCATGATTTGGATCATGTATCATCAAATACTAATATAATGTTCGTCTTTTAGTAGTAGTTGATTAGATCTAAATATGAGTTTAATTAAATTAAGTTTGATTAAGAGATATTTATAAAACATTAACATTAAAATTTGAATTTCGGTTTGGTTGTGCTAGGTTTTCTTTGTGAAGTGTGTAAAGTGGAATTAAAACCTAGTCTAACCAAAAATTCCAAGAAAAAAAAAAGGGGGCAAAATGCAAGCCCTAACCTAGCCTGATGCCATGCCAAGCTGGCTGGACTGGCGGGACGGAGAGGGATGCCCCGACCATAAGTCTATTGTTGACTTGCCATATAACCGCTCTGTTTAGAATTTTGGCAAAATGGCATTGGGTGCCTTTGTCAAATGCAATCCTGCAAACAAGTGGTATCCGACAGAATATATTATTTTGACCCAAATCTAAGATATTAGAGCCATATTTTTTTGCCTGAACTCAAATCTGAGTAAAGTACTTAAATTCGATCGAGTATCCAAACCCAAAAATTATTATTATTTTTTTAGTGAACATAAATTTTTTTTGCTAATAGAAGTCAAAAATTTTTTTTTTAAAGAATCTTGTACTTATTGTATTCAAAAAAAAATTGAAAAATTTAAATTTTTTTAAGAGAACTCTATATACAAATAAAAAAAAAAAGAAAATATAGTTTTTACAAAACTTTTTTTTACCCTAATTTTACTTGTATCATCGTGATTATATATATTCGGATCGATTCGGTTGGGTCGGGTTAATTCGAATTTTTTAATTATTGACCCGAATCTGACCTGGTATAATAAAAAAAATTCGAATTAACCTGATCCGAACACCTTGGGTTCAGACGAATCAGGGGTTTTGTTTGGATTGGATCCAACCCTACCTTTGATGGCCCGTTAATACTCTACATTATTATTAATACTTATGAAGTTAATAAAACATAAATTAACGTACAATCAATTTAATAAATAAAAATATTAAATTAATTTAAAATTTAAAAATAAAAAAAAAATTATATTAAGAGAGTTTCTCTTCAAACTAAATCTAATAACATTTAAATTAGATTAATCTGACTATGATTCTAAATATCAATTAATTCATAAAAAAAGCTAATCATCTATCTACAGTTTCAATAAATTATTTCCCATCGTTATTAGATGATTAAAAAAGGATTTGTTAATATTATAATGACAGTGTGATGCTAATTTGAGTGAAAACACGAAATTTGTGAGAATTTGAGAGAGAATATCAAAAATAGAATATTTCGGGTAAAAAAAAAATTATTATTGACGTGACAATTTGTCAAAGATGTAATTACAAAGAAATAAACTATCAATTATGATGGCCATATATAGACTTTAAGATGACTAATATGAAAATATCCTATTGTTGAGACATTGAAATGATATAAGGATTAAATATAGGAAATGCGATTTATTGGAATTGTCAAGATAATTCTGTATTTCTTGGGCACGAATTTTATGTTAGGCATTTGTGTTTAAATTTTGCTTTTATTCTTTTAGAAAATAAAAGGGCAGAGGAAACTTTAGTACTGAAATTCTAAATCAATTTTGTTATAAATTCTATTTATTTATTTGTAAAATTTGGAATAATTGAAATAAGCTGATTTTTCTCTACTCAGAACAAGGTAAAGTTGCATAACTAGTGATATAAATCATAAAACAAAATTTAAAATCGAGTAAACTTAAAAGGAAATATCATATTGGAAAGAATTTTTTTTCTTTTTTTTTTATCTATCATTCTACATTTGTAATTTTTATGTTTATTTTATTTTCATCGTAACAAAAAAATCCCAATGATATATTCTGCAAATAGAAATCCCAACTTAAAAGGAAACATTGTGTTTGAAATCAGAGATGGGATTGGGCCGATAGTAACGTTAAAATCCACTCAATCGACCCATTTTACCTGGGCCGATTACTGGCCCGGGTGAAGAGTATCCCAGAACTGGATTGGCCCGACTACTATAGCGGGTCAATCCGGCTTTTAGATTCTTTGAACCAGGAATCGTCCCGGGCCCGGAACCGGTTCAACCTGACTGGTTCCAACGATTATTTCTATTTTTTTTTTAATTTTATCACTTCCAACAGTTATAAAAATAGATAGTTTAAGAGATATTTTGGTCTATATTATTAAGAATTTTTCCTATAAATAGGTCACGCCTCATTTCTAAATCTCACATAAGAAAACCTCATACCCTCTCTCACAATCTTATTCTCTCCACTATACTCTCTTAAAATCACTACATAACTAAATTTCAATTTTCTACGACTCTCTCTCACATTAAACACATTTTCATCTCCGACTAATTACATTATTTCCAATCACACCACTATTTCCATTTTCAACTCATTTTCAATCTCCTACTAATCACACTACCTATAATATCCATCAAGATTTGGTCAGTATTTTAAAACCCGGACCGGACCGGCCGGTCTGATCGGTTCGATCGGGAACCGGACCTAGAGCTGACTCGGGTTTCTTAGAATAACCGGATTTAATAAAATCGGTCAACTTTGGTCAAATCCGGGTTGGACTGGGCGGTTGGATCGGAAACTGGTCCGGTCCAACCGGACTTTGTAAATTTGTGCAAAAATTCTATAGTTATGCAGAATCGAATTCAGGCACTGAGAATTAAAATGATTTGTTTGTGTTGTGAAAACCAATAGACTGACAAGCCATGATGTCAATTTTTTTCCTTTTTTTTTTCTATCTCATCTCATCTCTTCATTTCTCTTTTTTTTTTTTATTGTTTTTCACTTTGGATTTTTTTTTCCTTCTTTTCTTTCCTCATAGGTGTTTTCTTATTGTTTAAATTAGATTTTGATATGTCAATTAAATTTTAATATATTTGAATAATATTTCATATTAAATTATATGAAATATTTAGATGAATAAATTGTATATTATTAATATTATATATTTTGAACATAATTTGATAATATTTTATAATTAAATATATAGATTTTTTTAATTATTGATATATTATAATTTAAATTTATTTATGACATCATGATGTTGTCATTCGAGTTTTTCGTCTGGTCCGACTGATTTAACCCAATGACCCATTGACCCCTTGACGTGACTGGTTCGTACTCTGGTCCGGGTTTCAAAACATTGGATTTGGTAAGATTTCAAGAACGAAAACTAAAATTTTCAAGATTTGGTGATAAATAACCGTATTTTTCATCAAGTCGATAACAATTTATTTTTTATAACTTGCATATTTAATTCATTCGCATTAATTTTTTTACATATTTAAACTTACTTTAAAAAAAAAAAATGACCGAAACACATTATTCATAATTTTCCCAATAATCTCCTCTCCCCCATTTCATTTTTGCAAGAGAGTACTCCGGAATATATAGATATTAATATTGGTTTCGAAGAAAATGAACTTAATAAAACACAATTTAATACAACACAAACTAGAAAGGATAATTTTAATACATGAGATTTTTTGTTAAAAATTATAAGAAACAAAAGATAACTTGTAAAATTTGTCATCAAAAATGTAAAATTTTGAAAAGTTGGGGAGTGGACATACTTAAGAGACCCATAGTTAGAAATCATCCGGATAAATTATCTCAAATTAGACAAACACAAATCGCTAGCGGATGTCATAGATATATTTAGAAATAATGCGGAGGCCGAAAAAATAGGAAAAATATGGATAGCATGTAAAAGTTACCGTTTAATATAGTTGAATGTGAAATTTTTGAAAAATATAGTAAAAAATATTCACAACCAAATTATAAAAAAAAAGTAGTAAAAAATTCAAAAGGAGGTCACCAAATCAATTTCAAAACTTAAAAGATGGTTTAATTACAAATTCTATGAATACTAATTGAAAATTTTCATTAATTTAGGATATTTGAAAAAATAAATTTAAAAAAAAATTATTATAGTAATATATCGTTGAGTTAATGATTCTTGGGGTTTAGGAAAAAAATTTTAGTTTTTCAATGTTGTGAATACTCATATTCTGGTTCTCATATAGTTAGAGTAATTACGAATATTATTCATGAATATAACACTAGTGATAGAATTTTTTCTTTATCTTTCGAAAATGTATCGACTAATACTAGTATCGTTAAAAAGCATATCCAGTGTCGAAACTCCCATATTGTGGACTCTGGAGAAGGGAATACCTAGTTAATCTTCCTCTTGCTTTTTTTTGCAAAGAGGCTGATTCAAACTCTGGACCTCCAGAACACAATGAAGAGACTCCACCATTGCGCTAAATCCGCCTTTCTAATACTAGTATCGTTAATACTTTAAAAATAATATTAGATAAACATTTTTTCATAATGGATATGCATATCATATTTTAAATTTATGTGTTAAAAATAGTTTAGAAGCGGTGGAAGTAGTTTTATGATCTATTTATGATTTAATTTATAAAATTAGAAATTTTTTGATAAAAACATAAGAAATGAGACAATTATGTAATTTATATAATATAAAATTTAAAAAATTTAAACAAAAATGTGACATTAGGAGGAACTCAACTTATAATATGCTAAATGTGTAATACTTTTTAGAAATGTTTTAATTAATTTGCTAATTTTAATTATGAATATAATTTTATTGATAATATCGTTTTTGATTTTATAACCACTCTCCTTCAATTATTGAAAATTTTTTATATATATGTATAAATTTATTTTCTAGAGTTTTTTATCTAATAACTCATTTAATATTATCTAATTTTTATAAAATTTGTTTCGTATTTAATCAATTTGAAAATGAAGAAAGATTTAGTAATATTATTCAACTAACGAAAATAAAAATTTTAAAATATTATGAAAAAATTCATATTTTGTATTTAGTAGCAAGTGTTTTAAATTCATTGAAACTTTAATAAATTGTTTTGTTGATAATTTTCTAACAAAAATATATATTAACTGATAACATTTTAAAACATAAAACATGTCGGACTTTACAAATCATACGAAAAGAAACATAATACTATAAGTGGTAATAATGTAAGTTATAATAGTAATTCAACAATTCGTTTATTTTCAATTTCTTTTAATTATTTATATATATTAGGAAAAAACAAATAATTTTTTTATTGTTATTAAATGAATTAATTTTATATCAACAAATACATATGTTAGAATATTATGATGATAATAATTATTTTGATATATTAGGTTGGTAGAGAAATAATGTAGTTTATTATCTAATTTTAATCAAAATGATCAAAAATATACTAACCCCTTCGATATCTACAGTGTCATCGGAAAGTAAATTTAGTGTAGGTGATTGAGTTTTAATAAAAATGTATACAAATTTAACGGACAATATTTTAGAATTCTTGATTTGTATTAAAGATCAAAATAATATAAAAAAGAAAAAAAATGAGATATAATAACTTGAATATGGAAGATGAAGAAGTAAAAAAAAAGATCAGCCTTTTAAAATTAAAAAGAAAAGTAATTTTATTAAATTAGTAGATTTAAAAATTTAAATAAAGAAATTAATAGTAAAGAAACCGAATTCGATAGAATCATTATGAAAGCTTTTTGTATTTTTAATTTCTTTTTTATCTATTTAATAATTGATCTCTCTCTCTCTCTCTTTACTGAGAATCTGAACAAAGCTGCAATCATTGACGATCAAGTCAAACAGTGTGAAAAAGTTGTCTAAACCTGAAGGGAACTAATTACTATCAGAGCATTTGGGAGTAAAGAATTTCTGGGGTTTCTTGGATCTTTGGTCTGTTAGACTCGATTGCCCAAAATTACTCAAAATTGCCACTGGGTCTTCTCGAATTGCTGGTGAGTGAAACTGCTTTGCTTGTTGTTCAAATCTATCATCTACAGCTCCAATCAGGTGTGTGTCTCTCTCGCTCTCTCGCATTCTTACATTCTTGATCCAATTAGGTGCTCCAATCTGCATTCTCAAATTTCTACGTTCTTCGCTTGTTGCTCTGTTGTTCTTGCTTTTATTGCTTTGTGATTTTATTGATAGCCCAATACTTCTTGGTTTGTTATTGGTTTGCTCTATTGGTTTGTTCAATCTAGTGTATATTGGTCTGCTTGCTGTGCCCTTGGTTTGTGATTTTAGGGTCTTCTTGGTTTGTTCTTGCTCTGTTGGTTTATTGATTTTATTGCTTTGTTGGTTTTTCAATCTAGTGTATATTGGTTTGTTCTCGAATTGCTTGTTCTTGGTTTGTTCTTGCTTTCTTGTTTTGTTCAATGATAGTTTGTGTTTTGTTTTGTTCTTGGTTTGTCCTATTACTTGATATTTGTTAATAACAGTTGTTTGCTGCTTCATTGTTTGTTCTGCGCTTTTGTTTTTCATTGTTTGTTGCTTCAATGATAGTTCTTGGTTTGTCCTGTGCTTTATTAATAGTTTTCATTCTTTTAATCGCTTCAAGAATGTTTTGTTTTGTTCTTGTTTTTATTCTTTATTGATAGTATTTTTGCTTGATATCCTTTTCTTTCCTAACAACTTGGTTACGGTCGGTCTCAAATTCAGGTAAAGTAATAAGATTAGCAAGTGTAAAATATTTTTTCAAAGTTAATAGAGACAAATAATAATTATTTTATTTTTACAATTAATTTTAACATTATTGTTTTTGAAATTATTGTATTTTAATATTTATTTATTTTTTTAATTAAAAATTTTGGTATTATTGTTTTTGATATTACTATTTTTAATATTCTTTATTTTTTTTTAATTAAAATTTTGGTGGAATTTAGTTTATCACATTTGTTAGTCAATATAAGAATCCATTGTCAAAATACAAAAATAAGAGACAATGAAGATAGAATTTATCTAGATACTTAGAATATAGAATCATTAACCGATAAATTAGGGGAGATAGGATAAGTAATTATTAGTTTAAAATGCCCACGAGGGACATTTTAGACATTTGCAATAGGGTTAGTGGGGTAACTCCCACTAACCACTTCCCATGTTACTCTCCATGTTAGTAGCATCAAATTTTGAGTGCGTACAGGAGACAAAATCTCTCTTTACTCTCTTATGGAGTTTACCATTGATGACCTTGTTTTGAGAGCAACCATGAATGAAGATTGAGAGAGAAAAATATTCTCTAGAGAGAGAATATAGAGGGCATGAGAAAAATTCCGCGTAGGGAATTTTTCCCGTCACGTTGATCGCCGGACTGAGGGTTGCGGCGTTGTGACATTGCGGTGGTGGTTCGATTAACATCGTGATCACCATCCCGACCGCGAGATCCGATCGAGGGACGCACGACCGATTTTTGGTTCTGCATATTCGAGGTATTTATACCCTATACCCAACCAATATTTATTTTTTCCTGAAAATTATTTATGAATGCTTCCGCTGCATGTTGAGTCAATTAATTCCAACATTGGTATCAGAGCGATACGTTGGATTAAAAATAATTTTCGGGTTATTTTTTAGGTATAAAAAATATTGGGTTTAAAATTTGGGGTTCGGATCACGGATGAGTTTCGTGAATCCGAGAACACCACTGTGTTACCCATAATCCCTAGAACACGAAAATAATTTTTTTGTAATTTTCTGAGCACGTTTAGGCGAAGAAAACTCCGGTTGAAACTTTCGGCCGTGAATAGTGACCGACCACTTCAACCTTAGATTTGTCGAGTTTTAGGGCAAATCAACGCATGAAATTTATAGATCTGTAATCCTTGTTTCATGCTCTTCAATTTGATATATATATTGCATATAATTGTGGCCGGAAAATTGGGTTTCAAATTTGGCCGCGGAGGGTTAGATTTTTGGATCCAAAATACGCCGAGTTTAGGGCGCAATAATTCCAAAAATCGAGTCAAGGATGCTTGGAATAAATGGAATTAGAGATTCCATAAAAAATCCGGTCAAAATGGTACCGAAAATGGGGTTTTCCGGCAACAGGGTCGAAAGACCCGGTTACAGAAACCGTCGGGTGAAGAAGATGAGCTCCAGACCCGCGGGAGCGTAAGCTACACGCGCGAGGAAGGCGAATGAAGCAGCAGGGGCTGGAACGTGTCCTTCACGCGCGGAAATGGAGCGTGAGATGACGGGTCGTCGGGTCGGTTACGACCCGGACACGTCTCCCCGACCCGCGACACACGGATCCGGACGGGTTCGGGTTCCGACCCGCATCCGGATCCGGGACCGACCCCGCCCCGCGGGTCGCGCGCGTGAATGCACGTGACATGCGCGCCTGCGCGTCAGGCGTGTGAGCCGACGCGCAGAGCGCGCGTGTGGGCGCGTGCCAGACGCGCGCCGTGCGGCACGTGCGGGAACCGTTCCCCCGGCGCGTGGAGGCGCGTGGGAACGTGCCGCCGGTGCGTGGCGGCGCGTGGGACCTCCGGTGGCGCGTCAAGTCGTCCGAAATTGAAATTTTTTCAATTTTTGAGGGTCCCACATCCATAAAAGTGACTTTTTGTGGGTTTTTGTGCATCGAATCCTAGTCCAAACGGTGAGATGCTATCTCGGATTGTGGTGTATGGTGTCTGTTGATTCATACGCTCGTCTTGGGGTATGTATTCGAATTATTTGGGTCTTGTTGATTCGTAGGGTGCATAAAATGTGAGAATAAGCATCACAAGTCACAACTATCTCATTGACTGCTTCTAAAATTGTCGTATTTGATTTTTGCAAGGAGGATAAAATTGAATAGTGATAAATACGAGATTTTTCACTGGTAGATTCAATTTATCCTCGAGGAGCAAGATCTAATTAAAATTCTGAGGCATGGGATGGTGGACTCCAGGGAGGGTTCCACACCTCAGAGAGACGGGATTATGAGACATTACGTGCATGAAAGAGGAATGATAGCCGAGTCAGGGCAATCATCCTGAGTAGCATGCACGATTATGTGATCCCAGTCTATGAGCAATATCCTACGGTTTTATCGGTTTGGCTCACCCTATAAAGAGTATTGTGGTGCTCTTACAGATCCTGAAATGAGGATACTGACTTATAAGTGTAACAACTTATAAGAAAAGGGTTGATCATATGATGATGCAACATTTGATAAAAATGTCGAGTATGATCGCCGAGTTGGGGAATGTGACCGAGCCCATTTCGGATATATTTTCTTGTACTGGATGTGATCCAGTTCTTTACCTGATTCATGAGAAATCATGAAAGTCTATTTTACATACGATGAAAGTATTCGTACTTTTACTAATGTAAATAGGCATAGTGAGCTCGAGTAGGAGCATCTAGAGGCGAGTAGGCCATACTCGGGTCATGCTTATGCGATGGAGTCGAGCAAGGACTCCTGTGTGACTCGAGCCTCAGGTAAGAAGAAAACTATCCGAGAAAACCGATAATACTACGCAGCTCGAGATAGGAGCGCATTTATATAGTTCCGCCTAGTGAGTCCTCAAGTAGGAGGATTTACGTACTGAAACGGAGTGTTTTGTTGACATCAGAGGGAGTAGCACTTGCAAGTTAGAGTTGCAAAGTTGCTAGACTCTGTATGCTCTTTACGCTCCAAAAGTTCGACGGAACTTGATTTCAGTTTAGGATATGCTCTGCTAATTTGGAAATTTTATAATTTCCATTTATTACGACAATTCTATGATTGATTCTATTTTGGTCCATGATGGACTATATGCACTGGAAATAATTCTTTTCAATGGTATTTCTTGTTGTCCTCTTAGTGTGAGAGAGGATGAACTGGATAGCAGTGAGTGGTTTTGTAGGACCCGCTAACCAGTCTTGCCTAGACGGCAAACTTACAAGAAAACCATTCGACAATGCAATGAGGGCTGGGACTCCATTGCAGTCGGTTCACTCCAATATCTGTGGCCTTATGAACGTGATAACCTGAAATGGTGTTGGGTACTCTATTACGTTCATAGACAATTACACGTGTTTCGGTTACATCTATCTGATCTCGCGCAAGTCTGAGGCATTGAGATGCTTCAAGAGGTTACTAGCGAGGTTGAAAATCAGTTAGGCTTGAGAGTAGAGACTCTCAGAACCGAACGAGAGCGCGAGTATTTGTCTAAAGAGCTCTATTTCAAGAAAAGCATTACGAGAAACTGACTATTCCTTGCTACTCAGTGGAGTAGAGTAGCCGCGAGAGAGGAATAGGACTTTGTTTGAGACGGTGGGGCCGATGATGGCGCAAACCAATTTACTCGTTTCCCATTGGGAAGATGCGTTATTGGTTGCAGTCTATGTTCTCAATCGTATTCTATTGAAGTCCGCAGTCAGTACTCCATATGAGCTTTGGACAGGGAGACAGCCTGACCTTAGCCATTCAAGATTATGGGGTTATGCATCGTATGTTCACTATTTCTCGCATTTACACAGCGAGTTAGGCTTGCTAGAAAAGAGATGTATTTCTAATGAGCATACAGACGGCACTCTCACTGAGATTGAGTCTCATGATGCCGAGATTCTTGAAAGTGATTTCCCTATGAGAGATGAAATCAATTGGGACTTTACCTTTTATGAGATGGATGTGCCTAATGGTTGGCCAATCCCAGTGGCAGGATCCAAGAATCCATTACGGATCTGGGTTCTAGTGGGAGCGATCCATCTAGAGGTAAAAAGGTTTCCCATCCTCTTAAGAGTAGTCGAGGATGCGTACCTAACCGTCGCTTCCCGATTGAGGGAGAGGCTCTCAATATGACTCTTGAGGATTACGAGAAACCTTTAACTATCCTAGAGGCTCTTGAGGGTTCCATGGAGGACCATTGATTATAGGCCATGGGTGAGAGGAGTTGATGAGAATCAACAGGATCTGGGATCCAGTTGATTTACCTGAGGGAAGTAGGGCCGTTGAGAATATGTGAATTCTCAACATCAAGAAAAAGGCCGACGGATCGGTGTAGAGGTATAAGACTTATCTGATAACCAGGGGTTACTCAGACTGAGGGCAAGATTACCTCGATCCGTTTACTTTTAGCGATTGTCGTGGACATGATATGAATCTGGAGTGAGGCCAGATGAACGTTGAGACTGTTCTCCTGAGTGGGAGTTTGGATGAAGATCTATAAGGAATGGTCATCTGGCTTTATTCTTGTAGATCAGGATGACAAGGTCCATTGACTTCGGAAGTCGACATATGACCTTAATCATCAATCCAGGCAGTGACGTTTGAGATTTCACGAGAAGGTGATATCTTACGGTTTCGTGATGATCGAGGAGGATCATCGCGTATACCTTTTATGTTCTTTTGATCATGTCCTCATGTGAATGACATTCTGTTGACTGGGAACAACAGAGAGTATCTGATGACCACGATAACGTGGATATTGTCGAGTCTTGATGTGAAGAACATGGGTGAGACTCAGTTCTTCCTCAAAGTTAAGATCCGTAGGGATCGCTCGAGACAGGTGTTGATCCTTCCACAGGAGTCAAACATCAAGAGAGTTCTTGAGTACTTTGAGAAGATCGACTACGACCTTAAAGATACTCTTATCGCTAAAAGGTTAAAGCCTAATTCTTGACATATGCCCTAAGACTCAGAAAATGACAAGGGAAATGAGTAGAATCCCTTGTTCCAGTGCACTGAGTGATCTGATGTACGCAGTGTCGTGTACACGTTCAGACATTTGATTTGCAGTCACTATGGTAATTAGGTATCGATCGAATCCTAGAGGGGATCACTGGAGAGCGATGAAAGGATTCCGAGATATCTCGAGAGAATCCTGGACCTCCTCTAGTGTAACGGAGGAGGTGATTTGCATCTTATTGGGTATTCAGATACCAACTGGGTTGGTGATCTGAACGTATGCAAATCGATATTAGGTTTTACTATCTTGGAGTAGCAAGAAGTAAACCTGTATATCTCTATCTACGATAGAGACTGAGCTTATGAGATGCTCAGCGACAGTTCAGGAGAGTGTTTGGCTCCGGAGATTTCCGGATCACTTAGGGGTTGTGTCAGATAGTGGGAGGCCAGTGATGATTTATTGAGAAAATCAGGCCGCCTTTGACCACACTTGAGACCCTAAATATCAGTAAGTCCAAACACATTGATACCTAATACTATGTTATGAGAGACATCACCGAGAAGGGTGAAGTGACAAATTAAGTACATTACTATACAGCATGTTGGCTGATCCCTTCATTAAACCCATTGTGATAGATTCCTGTATGAGATATTGGAATCATTGGGTTTGGATACATATTGACATTTCTCATTTTGTACTGATGCTTATTATGTTATATATATGACATGTGTGCATGATTAGGTCACTTGTTTATTGCACTATTTTAATTGTCATATATTTTGTGATATGTTGTGATAAATGATATGTCAGGCAGGCGTGGTCGACTCTCTCACACGAGTGACCACCTCCAGCTCTGGGTAAGCGGAGATGAGACGGTTTCTAGTTGTAAGAGGCTTTGAGAGTGGCCCTACTAGAACATAAGTCGCCCTGATATGTGTTCAGGATGAGGTCATATGTGATATGACCGGCATGGACGTACCCACATCCATGTTGCCTGTAAGTAGCCAGGTTTGAGATCTCAGATATCACCTGCGACTAGTGATATTGTCTCTGAGATACTCTCTCTGAGATCTCTGGGTAAAGTCTTATGTGTAGACTGGGTCTCATACCTGCACAGTGTTAGAGAAATCTGACATATGCCCTTTGAGAGATGGGGGAATAACACTGTGGCACGCGTTTCATACCGCGTGTGATATGTCGACTAGGGATAGTGGGAGCATTATTTGAGACACTGATATGATTTTGATCCTCGTTCCCACTGTGTGAGACCCGAGATCCATTGGGTGGGATCTCATGTACCCTTATCACTTTCGGCTGTTTCTAGAAGTTTTGGCTCAGTGTTGCTACTTTAGTCTGTTTACCGATGGCCCGGAAGATAAATTGAGGTCTGAGGGACAGGTCTAGGAAAGCTGCTGAATTGAGGCTAATAGATTCGAGTTTGGGAAAAGGAAGACCAATTGACATTACATCATTGTGTTGTATTCACCGGCTAGCCTATTATGTATGTCCATGTTGGGATGTAAGCATAATAGTGGATACACAGTCGAGCATTTATTGGGGATTACTTTCGTTGAGGAAAGTAGCTCGATGGATGTAATTAGTCTTGGATCTGGGGTGCAGCGAGTTCTTTTGATACTAACGATGGCTTCTCGATCATCCTAACAGGTGCATCGAGAGGTCTTTGCTTGCAGGTGTACTCGCAGGTCGCACGACGCCCAATCCTGTATGAAAGTCCAGCAGGGTGATGTGATCGCATGAGTTGTGATCTTGTGACGAATATTAAAATGCCCTCGCGTGCAAGTGGGAGATATTAGTTTAAAATGCCCACGAGGGACATTTTAGACATTTGCAATAGGGTTAGTGGGGTAACTCCCACTAACCACTTCCCATGTTACTCTCCATGTTAGTAGCATCAAATTTTGAGTGCGTACAAGAGACAAAATCTCTCTTTACTCTCTTATGGAGTTTACCATTGATGACCTTGTTTTGAGAGCAACCATGGATGAAGATTGAGAGAGAAAAATATTCTCTAGAGAGAGAATATAGAGGGCATGAGAAAAATTCCGCGTAGGGAATTTTTCCCGTCACGTTGATCGCCGGACTGAGGGTTGCGGCGTTGTGACATTGCGGTGGTGGTTCGATTAACATCGTGATCACCATCCCGACCGCGAGATCCGATCGAGGGACGCACGACCGATTTTTGGTTCTGCATATTCGAGGTATTTATACCCTATACCCAACCAATATTTATTTTTTCCCGAAAATTATTTATGAATGCTTCCGCTGCATGTTGAGTCAATTAATTCCAACAGTAATGAATAGAAAAAAAAATTAAAATTATGTATCTACAAAAAACTAAGTAGGTAGGAGAGAAGACTAGAATAATTGAGACTTATGGGTATAAATTGTGGTACATAGGTAGGGACAGAACTAAAAATAGTGTAACAATAATTGTGCATAAAGACCTACATGAGAATATAATAGAGATAAAAAGAAAGGGAAATAGAATTTTACTTATCAAGATGGTTAATGGAAAAAACATAATTAACATAGTTAGCGTATATGCACGCCAAGTAGGTATAGATGCAATTAGTAAAAAATAATTTTGAAAAGATTTGGATGAATTTATGCAGACTATACCTAGTACAGAGAAAGTATTTATTGGTGGAGATCTTAATGGACATGTAGGAAAAATAACTAAAAATTTGAAATTGTACATGAAAACTTTGGTTTTGGTAGTAGGAATGAAGCAGGAGAAAACATTCTAGAGTTTACTACAGCATTTGATCTGATACTCATAAACACTTTTTTCAAAAAAAGAAAGTCACATGTAATTACATATAGAAGTTGGTTGAATACTAGTCAAATTAATTTATTTCTCATTAGAATGAGCGATAAAATGACTTATAAGAATTGTAAGGTTATATCGGGAGAGAGTGTAACAACTCAGCATAGATTTTTAGTTGTAGATATGCGTGTGCCTAAAGTGCAAAAGGAATATCGTTCGTTAGTAGAGTTAAGAATTAAGTGATAGAAATTGAAGAAAAAAAATAATAATCTTAAGAGAAAAATTAATACAGGAATCAATTTGATCGGCTAATGATGATTCAGAAATTATGTGGGTAAAAATGTCTAATAACATTAAAAATATAAGCATGGAGGTTATTTGTGTATCTAGAGGGCGGGCTCCAATAGGCAAGGAGTCATGGTGGTGGAATGAGGAATTCCAAACTGCTATAAGAACAAATCAAGAGTGTTATAGAAATCTTAAAAATAGGAAAAATAATGAGACATTTGAATTATACAAAAATGCGAAGAAAAAAGTGAAAAAAAAATTATTCAAGAATTAAAAAATAAGATGTATAATGAATTATATAAGAAGTTAGAAATCAAGGATAGAGAGAAATAAATTTATAAAATCGTCAAATTAATGGAGGGAAAGGGAAAAGAATTAAATAGTGTTAGTTGTATTAAGAGTAAAACTAATAGTATACTTATGACGGATAAGAATATAAGAAAGCGTTGGAGGATTTATTTTGATAATTTGTACAATGTGGAGAGTACAAAAAACATTGACAATATTACGATACCTGTAGAGGAGATCAATAGGGAGTTCAAACATAAAATTTATTCTTATGAAGTGGAGGAAGCTTTAAAGAGAATGAAGAGTAATAAAACCTTAGGACCCAATAATATACTTATTGAGGTGTGGAAATGATTGGGGAAGGTAGGGATAGTATTGTTAATATACATTTTTAATAAAATTTGGCAAACCAAGAAGATGCCCAAAATATGGAGGGATATATACTTGTACTATTATATAAGAATAATGGAGATATATAAAACTACTCTAATTATAGGGAAATTAACTTTATGAGTCATACTATGAAATTATGGAAAAAAGTGATTGAGTATAGATTGAGATTGGAGATAAGTGTGTCTCAAAATCAATTTGAATTTATGCTAAAAAAATACACTACCAAAACAATCCACTTACTAAGAAATCTGATGGAGACATTTAGAGTACAAAATAGAAATTTATATATGGTATTCATTGATCTAGAAAAAATGTATGATAGAATACCAAGAGATATATTGTGATGGGCGTTGATGAAAAATGAGATTTCCATCAAATACATCAATCTTATTAAAGATATGTATAATGGAATTGTCATCAATGTAAGAACTTGTAGGAGGTAAGTGATAGTTTTCCGATAAATATTGGACTCCACCAGAGATCAGTATTAAGTTCAATTTTATTTGTAATAGTGACAGATGAAATAACAAAGAGTATTCATAATAAAATACCATGATGTATACTATTTGCAGATGATTTAGTGTTGATAGATAAAATTAGATAGGGTATTAGTACTAAATTGGAATTATGGAGGGACACATTAGAGTTTAGAGGATTTGGATTGAACAGATCTAAAATATAATATATGAAATGCACATTCAGTGATAACCATCAGAACGATGAAAAAGCAATTAGGTTAGGAAGACATGATGTAACAAAAAGTGAACGTTTTAAATATCTTGGATCAATTATCCAAAATAACGGCAACATAGATGAGGATGTAAATCATAGGATTTAAACGGGTTGGATGAGATGGACAAGAGTATCTGGATTTCTTTGCGATTGTATAATACCACTCTCTCTGAAAAGAAAGTTTTATAGAATGAAAGTAAGACTTGCATTATTATGTGTTACCGAATATTGGACCATTAAACAAAAACAATAGCAGAAAATGACTGTAAGTGATATGAGAATGTTAAGATGGATTTGTGATAAAACTAAGAAAAATATAATTAGAAATGAAAAGATACGCTGTAAATTAGGAGTGTGATTAATTATGGATAAGATATAAGAGTATCACTTGATATGATTTAATCATGTGCAATAAAAACCCAAAAATATATCAGTTAGGAGAATTAAGAAGTTAAATGTAGGAAATTTAGTAAAACGACGAGATAGACCATTAAAAACTAAATACAATATATTCGTAAAAATATAACAGTTAAAAAGTTAACTAAAAAGATGATTTTGAATAGGAACTAATGACATAGGAAAATTATAGAAAATTAAATCATTATTTTTCATATTATATGTGTGTGTTATTTTTTTTAAATTATTTTATATTTATTTTTTAAATAATAAAATTAAAATTTAAGTTATTGTTGTATCAATTTAATAATTGATTTGAAAATATTAGCTAAAAAAACGGACAGAGTTAAAAAATAGAGTTAAAAAAATATAACAAAGTGAGTAAAAATATTAAAAGAAAAAAAAGAGATAAAAAATTCAAAGAGAGTATAAAAAGTTAAAAAAGTTAAAAAAATTAAGGAAAAAAAATCAAAAACCAGTGTGGTTAGGCCCGGCACGGCGATTTGATTGTTTAATTAAAATATTTCTTTCCCGCAAAATATTTTTTTATACTTTTTTTCCAATTAAAATTTTAATTGTTCCCTAAAACGGTTTTATTAAAAATAATAATAATCTTGTCATTCCCAGATACTTGACCCCACATCATCGAAAAATGGTAAAATTCAGAGGGTCAATACCCTGATGTCATCCCCTGCTAGGTTTTGGAAGATATCAAAATCTTCTCCTCGGCTCCAAATTAGGTTTCTGACAAAGGATGTTAGGACAATTGGCTTAACAGCACCTTGTCGTCTGCGGTGATTTGACTCGCCCGTTCCTCCAAGCAGAAACTTAATAAGTTTTTTAATAATATTAATTTAAATAAATTAAACATTATTTTAATAATATTAATTTTTTAATTTTTTGAATAAACTTAATTTATTATCATCTATCTCGGCTCCAGTTTTTCTACAATACCAATCACGAAATGCTTGATATAATCATATGGCAGACCATTGTCATCAAAACCAGCGTGTAGGGGTTGCTCCAAATAGTCATCAACATCAGGAGAAAGAAAAACAGGATTTAACTTAATCAGAATATTGAGAAAGAGAGATATTTCCCATCAAAATTTACAAATGTTCATGTAAGTCAATTCCCAAGAGGTCATTGACGTTAAAAAAACTAGGACAAGAACCAAACATGACATAGAAATCCTTTAAGAACAAAAAATCAAAACCAAATATGGTAATGGCTTCTGATATTTACCCAACGAGACACAATATGTAACACCCAAATCCAAGAATGAATGTCAGTGTCCTGTTAATCCAAAAATACTAACAATGAAACCAAGGTTAAAGACCAGCTCATCCCGAAGGTACAAAATATCATCATCGAGCAAATGAACACCACGTTTGTGAACAAACACCAAAATCATTAGACAAACGAAACCCAGAACTGTCGGAAAGCATGTTAGCACAGGTAAAACGAGTCAGAAAAAAACTGAAGAGAATAAGATGAAATAAGACAGCTAGATAGCTAAGAGTACTTTATATAGCATCAGCGTTCTTTTACGCTACCATATGATTCAGTTCACAAGGAGAAACCAAAAACTAAAAAAAAAGGGATTCTCACTAAGCCTCAAAATTCGAAAATCCCCACCCAAACCAGCAGTGCACGGGCAAGCAGAAAGTCACGAACTTCTTTTGCTATATCAGTTTCGGTACCGATGAACTTGATCTGTATCTCCAAGAGCCATCTGCCTTTCGAAGATCTCATTCCTTTTCTCGGAGACACTCTCTGAACTTTTCTCTTTATCAACTTTAACCAAATGACCCCAAATATGTTCTGACAATTCAAAAACAATCTTGTTCATGCGTTGTCTTTTGGAGGGATTAAAGAACTTGTCCTTGAGATGTCTCAGTTTATTCTTCACTTGATCTATTGACACAACGAAACTAACGAATTGCTTCACAAACTCACAGAACTCAGAAAGGTTAGCAGTAGGATTCTTACCTAGTTCAACAAAATGGCAGTAACCTTCTAACAGGCCAATCTCGTCCTTTTTTCGCCGCATTTCGACTTCCGGGTCATCTTCAGTTTCTTCGTAATATCAGATTTTTTAGAATGCATTCCAACAACTGGCCTCCTACTTTCCCCGCTAGAATCTTAGCAGATGATGTCGTTGAAGGAAGCTAAAGGAAGAGAAAGATATGACTAGTCGATTTATAAGAAAATTGATTTTTTTCGTCTTCCCCGTCACTCTTTTTGAGGTTTTTCCAAAGTTCAAACCCATACTTTTATTTTTATTTAATAAGCACAAATAACAAAAAATTAAATTTCTCTGTCTACTCCAACTTTTTTAAAAGCTAAATTTAACAAGTTAATTATATAAATTTTCAAAATTTATTTCTTAACACTCAAATCAAAGATACAGTCATGTCCTTCTTCAAAATTTCATCTCTCATTTAAAAACAAAATCAAAATCCAAATTTTAATTACAAATATATAATTATATGAAGTAATATAACTTAAATTCGATCTCATTCTCTCTCTCCTAATATGCAAAATAATTTAATATTCATAAATAATTTTTTTCTTAAAATTTTTAAAGTTTCATTTTACAATAATAAGTATCTCGTTATTTATGCAATGTAAGAACATAATCTGGTGTATATAGAATTTTTTTTTTAATCATAGACCTGTATATAAATTTTATTAAGAATGAGTTAGGAATGAATTACAACAAATGATATGCACTATTTTTTTCAAAAAAAATAATTGAAGGACAAAGTGGTAGAAATTATAAGTAAAATTGATCAAATTAGTAATTTTAAAACTACACTAATTTAATGTCAATAAAATTAAATGTCTTTATCCATATTTTTCATTGATGTACTCGTATATTAACAAAATAAGAAATGTCTATTTTCTATGATTATCAGGTGGCTGGCATAGAGGGCACAAAAAGAGAATACATTTATTGGAGCTGTACACTGATTAGCTAAGAAAATTATTAATATTTCATGAAATAGTTTTGAAAATACTATTGTTTGTATAAAACAACATTTACATCAATAAAGAAAGAGGTAGAAACATGGACATGATATTACAATTCATAGAAAACCAAAGCAAATAGAAATACGCACACATATAAAAATAGAAAAGTATTTGGCTACATCTTTATGGTATTTGGGTGCCATAGACTTATAACTATTAAAAAAAAATTATCTAATTATTAATATATGTATGATCAATGTGCATAATTCGTCTCAATGTTCTTGTATGAAATCTATTTTTCAACATTAGGTACTCTCGAGATTTGTTGATTTATGAAAGTGTCACTTCTAAAATTAGCCATAAAGAAAAAACAAAGCATTACTTGTGCATAGGCTTCAATTTGGAAATCATAATCAAGTTGTGATCACATTTTTCTAAGTTTCCATGTATGGCAACCAATAGGATATATGCTGTGTAATAAACCATCCATTCTAAAATTTTAGACTATTAATATTACCTATGCAATCAATCATCACTAATTTTTTTAAAAAAATATTTAATATTTCTTAACATAATATATAGCTCTTTTCAAATTTTATCAAATTTGACATTTTTGTCTTCACATGGTCCAGGAATTTTATTTGTGATGCCAATATGATAAATCATGTGCTTAATAGTTACATTACTTCACCACCTATGCCATGGTCACCCACGAGTTTTTCTTGTGAGTAAATTACTTTTCTAGTTTCTAAATTTTATCTCAATTTCATAAATTAGTTCTTAAATTTAAAATGTAATACTTGAGGACCTAAGTTTCAAAAAATGCAACACTTCAATCCCTCCATTAGTAACAGTGATATCGTGGTCGTTGGTTGCTAACTTGGAATATGATGTAGTTAGCCCTTGTCTGAGTTGGCTTCCATCGTGGAATTAAATATTGATGTGCTGTCTGACATATCAACAACTTACACTAACAACTTTGCCACGTTAGCTGAAATGTTGACGTGGCATGACACATCATCGACCGACCTTTTTGACACCATTATTCTCTCCACAATGTTGGCTAAAAAGGGGTTGTTTGTTAAAAAAAAAAAGGAACAGAAGGGAAAAAAAATGTAGAGAGAGAGAGAGAGATCACCCAAGGTGAAAAAGAGGTTAGAGAGAGAGAGAACAACTGAGTGCAAGAGGGTTAGGGTTATGTAGAGAGATTAGTGTTTGATAGAATGAGAAAGTGCATGCACATATTTGAGGCTTGTTTGGGCAACATCCAAAGGGTTAGGGTTTAGGTAGTCTCTCCGTCTCAACCGTAAAATGTCAGCATCAAGCACGGTTGAAGGGATGCTAAAGTGTAGATGTAATCTAGACGGTGTGCTGTGACTTCATGGTCAAAATGAAATTCATCACGAATATTCCACGGTTGCCCTAATTTTTAGGTATGTCCAATATTCTTTAATTTCCTTTCTAATGTTTGAAATTTTAATTTGTTAAATGGTAATGCTTTTCAAGAAGGTAATGTTTGTAACTTTTTTATATGGTATGATCCACCATTCTCCCCTCGAACCATTGAATTCATTAATGGACTGAAAAAAATTGATGAGCTAAAAGTTCTACGCAATTCTATAGTAGCTGATTGGAGTTTGAGAATGGAGGATACAAGAAACACCATCGAAAGGCTGAAGGAAGAGAACATTCATCTGATGTACCGAGTTCAAGAGCTTGAGGAAATGAACTTGACATTGAAGGAAGAGATGTTAAGCTTCCAGGAGATGAAGGAGAAGAAGTTTAAACCCTTTTGGAAAGATTTCATATGCGTAGGTCTCTTGTTGTCCATGAGAGTTTTCTTTTTTGCACTTTTGTATAAAGTTGGGTAGAGGTTTATTAAGAATGTATCAGACATATGTATATTGCCTATCGAATGGTACTTTCTGCTATTAGGAAATGAACATGACATTGTAGTGTTTGTTATTGCGAATCTTGTTTGTGTATATTGCCAATTTTGTAGTGTTTGCTGTTGATGTTTTATGTTAAATCAAACTTGATTGTTGTACCTCATTTCGGCCATTTTTATATTTAGATTGGGCTCTTTTTTATAGGACTTAAGAATTCTGCAATGTAGTACAAATAACATCCATTTTGAGCAACTGTGTTCAAATAAGCAATCAAGAACATCTGAGCAATCAAGAAGCCAGCCTTGTAATGGATCAAAAGCATCGTGCAACTGTGTTCAAATAAGCAATCAAGAAGAACATAGAAGCCAGTCTGAGCAAAATGAACAAAAAATAACATCCATTCTAAGCAAAAAATCTAAGAAAATTAGCAAAAAATAAGCAATCAAATAACATAATATCTTGACATTAGTTTTGAACATCAAATAAGCAATCAATTCTGAACATCAATTCTGCAATCGAAAATAAAATAAAAGATCAATTCTGAACCAAAAATTCTGAGCAACAAATATAAAATCTGAACATCAAACATTTGAACAATTATACCAAGTTTTACAACATCAGCACTTCATAGTTTTCAACAACAGAGGTTTGACCAATTCAACAACAGAGGTCTTACAACATCAAACAACAGTTCTTAACAAAATACAATTAGAACAGAGGTCTTACAACCATTGCACTTCATACTTTTCAAAACATCAACACTTCATTACAACATATGTTAGAATATCAAAATATCAGCAATTGAATAGAGGTCTAAGCATCAAACTTCATTATAATACAGGTTATCTAGATTTTCATTTCCCTTGGGACGCTTGTGATGTAGGTTGGCTCCTGAACTCTTGAGATGAAGGTGGTTGGGATGTTTGTGATGCATTTTTTGAACTACCACATGCTTGGTCCTGCAAGGAGTAATTGGATTAGTTATTGATCCAAAGAATGTTACAAGTATATGAATGATGCTTATGTAAATATTAATCTTATTGCATGATCTTTTGTTGTGTCCCACTTGTTTACAAATAGCGCATTTGATGAGGGTTCAAACTCTAGAAAGTGAATACGGATTTTTAGGTTGTACTTCAATGGGCTCCTTTCTCCTTTTTTTTCTTATGGTCATCTTACTTTTCTTTTATAGTTTGGAGGTAACAAGGTAGGGAGTTCACATTTATCCCATACATTTGGTCCATTATAAGGGTCGACAATAGGTGTATAGCATTTGGCATAGAGAGCTACACTATAACAACTAAATACATATTTCTCAGATTTATCTCTAGAAACAAATAAGCAACTAATTGCATGCATACAAGGAATGTCACATAATTCTCATACCCTATAAGTGTAGGTCCTATTGTCTAGATTAATAAAATATTTATTGAAAAACAAAGACATCTCATAATTCCCACCACCAGCTAAGATTAGAAACTAATATCTACTCAGTCTCTTCCGTTTTTCTACTTTCCTCTTAATGACGGGACAAATTTCACCACTAAAAGATGATATCTTTATCCTATTTTCAAAGAACTTTGCCATCAAGGCAGTCCTAATTGTCTTAATCAAACTGATCATAGGCTTGTCTCTTGCATCCACAATTCTAGAATTAAATGACTTATAAAAGTTGTTAACTAACAAGTCACACTTACTATATGCAATAAATGTAGACCGTGACCATGATTGGACATCCCTCTCTATTAACCATACGTAGGACCCAGAAACTGATTTCTCAATCTCTCTTATCGCTCGAATAAACTCAGCCACATAAGTTGCTATCGTAGCAGCATAAAACATGTTTTTCAACTCCAAGTCTTTGAACTTCTTGTATATATTATTGTATAGATATCGAGCACATATTCTATGTTTTGAATGTCGAGACAAGGTTAAAATTGTATTAATTAATCCATGTGCACAAAGTACTTTGACATGTAGATATAATTGCACTGATTACGTATGAGATACAGAGGCAAGAAGTGTCCCGTACTTGTTGCTGGTCTAACATGAATGTCCATTTTCTATCCTCTCCAATGTCACCAAGTAAATGCTCTAGAAATCACATCCAAGAATCTGTCTCTTCTAACTCTACAATTGTAAAAGCCAGTGGAAAGATTCTATCATTGGGGTCTTTACCAACTGCTACTAGCAATTGACCTTTATAAGTTTTTCAAAAACATCCATCCAATCCTATAATGACTTACAAGCTGCCAAAAAACCACTCTTACAAGTCTCAAGACAAATGTACAATATTTTGAAAATTGGAGTTGAAGGATATTGGATGGATAAGGGATTCTCATCATCTATGGGTAGAAACCCTCAATCTTACAAGTACTTCCTCTGTTTGTTCTCAAAATCTCTTTAAAATAGAGTCTTAACATGAATAATTGCTCTTTTTCCTTTCCCTCAACAAATTCTTTAACCTTATCTCTTCCCTTCCAAGCCTTTCATTCATACACAACTTTCATTGAATTTCTCCTTAACCTTGTTTTGAAGACTATGCAGTTTTATCTTAGGATCACTATTTACACTCTTCACTCATTTTTTTGCAAGCCACTTTACTGTTGCATGCTTATTATTCTAAATTCTTGCACGATTGTGTTCAACCTTATAAGTGACTACCATTGCTGTTTTCTCATGATCATGAAGTTTCATTGCATAAATCAACCATTCACACCCCTCAACACATCTAACTCTTACTCTATCCTTATCATTTTTAAAAAATCTGAGATTTTTTTTTTCACTGTATACATTGTAATCTTTTACAACTTCTTTAAAAGAATTTAGACTTTGAAAAATCTGCCCTTACTTGAATTTAATAAACTTGGGATTGTACTCTATTTTAAACTCATCATATCTACTTTTTTTCCTAACCTCAACCCCTTCATCATCACTTTTATCATCTCTCAAATTGCATTGTAACTCATCTTCATCATCAGCTTCATCCCAATCATGAAATTTCACATTTTTATTTTCCTCATCATTAAGTCTAAAATGCCCCTTAAATCACTTGCATTGGGCACTTGATCATTAAAAGAATTCTCCATGGACATTGAGTGCTCCTCCCTTTCTTCCCTTGGATTTTCAGTATTAGCATCAATCTCTTCAGAATCACTACTCAGCAAAATTTCAGAATTCCTCTCACTTTCCCCACTCTCCTCATTGCTGTCATGAAGGTAATCAAATTTCACTAATATACTAGTATCATCTATACCATATTCTATATTAAAATAAACATCCTCATTTTTTTTCCTTTGATCCAAATACCATAACAACGCATCATCAGTTAAAATTGGACTGAAACCATCTCTAAGCAAAAGTATCCAAGACCTTAAATAGTTTTTATAACCAACTCTACTATCATGTGTCTTAATTCAAATATTGACATTTTATTCCTATCACAATTATCAAAATATGTTATTTCTCTACCTTCATAATTTTCACTTTCTACAAAATTACCACCATATGAATTGCAGCTGTGATTTTACTAGAATCCATATATGGGAAAGATAAAATTTTAAAATTTTAAAGAATCTTCACACAGAAACAGTTAACCGAGGATAAGAAATGAACCCTAAGAAATGAAAATTGCAGAGAGAGATATTGTAAAATTAAATACAATAGTTAATGAACCCTCAGATTACAGAGATAATATATTAAGATCAATATCTGACAACAAGAAATGAAAATACAGAAAGATATTCTAAAATTGCATACAACAATTAATGAACCCTAAGATTACACAAAGATTGTAATAACATCAATATCTAATAACGAAAAAAAAAAAGAAAATACAGACACATATTGTAAAATTACAGAGAGATTGAAACCCTAAGATTAAATACAACAATTAATAAACCCTAAGATTTCAGAGAGATATTGTATTAACATCAATATTGAAACCCTAACTCTAATTACAGACCTTATAACAATTTAAATTCAATTTGCATATCTATTCACTTTTTAGTTAAAATCTTAAAAAAAGAAATTTAAATTTTTTCGAAACCCTAAATTTTAACCGAAGTTTAAAATTACAGAGAGATTGTGTTAACATTTACATTAATATCTGAGCACAATAAATAAAATTGCAGAGAGATACTGTAAAATTACATGTGTTAATTTTACAATATAGAAACAATTTCAAAAAAAATCTTAATTTTTTCGAAACCATAATTTTTTTCAAATCCTAATTACAGATCTTATAACAATTTAAGTTCAATTTGCAGATTTATTCACTTTTTAGTTAAATTTTTTTAAAATAAAATACCCAAATTTTTTCGAAACCCTAAATTTTAACCGAAACCTAAAAATTGAAATTATAGTAACAGTAACAAATGGTGGCATTTCATACCTTGTAAGGAACCCACCTTGACAAAATTACTTTAATCGATGAAGATCACAGTTACATACCACACCTTTGGGACCACAACCCTAATTTTTAAAATGAACATGAACCTTTGGCACTACAATCGCACATGAATCTATCGCTTTCCCTCAAATACAATAAAGTAATCACTCGAAAATGAATCACTGTGTATCTCCCATAAACAAAAAATGTGTTTTTTTTTTTCTCTTCTCTCTCTCAAACAAGAAAACCTCTGTATCCCTCCAACACGAATCTAACTTTTTGTTTTCCCTAATATTTAGTAACTAACTTTTGGTTCTCTCTCCGAATCAAAGGTCAACGGATGATGTGTCATGCCATATCAGCATTTCGACTGATATGACAAAGTCGTTAGTGTAAGTTGCTGACATATCATGACATGTCAGCATTTAATTCCATGTGAAAGCCAACTCAAAAAAGGGCTTGCCACATCATATTCCAAGTCAACAACTAATGGCCACGATGTCACCATTACTAACGAAAGAACCGAAGTGTTGCATTTTTTGAAACTTAGGTCCTCAAGCGTTGTATTTTGTAATTTAGGCACAAATTTGTGAAATTGAGATAAAGTTTAGGGACTAGATAAGTAATTTACTCTTTTTCTTATTGTCTGTCCTATGATTTTTCAAATTCCAAGAAAAACAATTATTGAGCTATTTCTACCTAGCAATGATGGTGGAACAACATGGGCACATTCATTTTGATTAGATTTAGACCGTCTCTTTGTAACCCTAAATGACATTTATTTGAATTTTGAATTTTGAATTTCGGATGAAATAGCTTCATTACATCAATTGTAATCATTTTTTTTTCTTCTGTTTTTTTTTTTTAAATGAAGGGTGAAAGCTTAGTCTCTAAACAAGTGTAATTCCCAAATATCTTTTAACAAATGGCAATAAACCTTACTAGGCGGAGAGACAAGCTGATGGATCCCAGGAGGGACGGTAGTACCTATCTTAGAGAGAGTGTCAGCACACATTTCCCCTCTCTAGGGATAAACAAAACTCCATGAGCAAGAGTTTTAAGCATCAAATTTAGACATTCAACTGTAATATTGTAATGAGAATTGGTTGATGCAACAGGTGAAGAGAGTGTTTGCACTAGATTCGCCGAGTTAATCTCCAAAATGACAGGGAAAAGTTTCATCGCAAGCAACGTGCAAAGCCCCTCCCGAACACCAAACAATTCCGCTGAAAAAGCATCCGTTATACCAATATTAGTGGTGAAATCACATACCCACATGCCATTTTCATCCTCCCCAACTCCAGCCCCTCGATTCTCAAGGCTCGAGGAGCCATCAGTGTTGAGTTTGAAGAAGCCTATCAAAGGGAGTTTCCATCAAACCCATAAACCAATCCTAATGGCCCTTCTAGCACTTGCAAAGGCTGTCATCCATCCCTCCCTACTATATACAAGAACTATTGAAGTTATTGCCTCCGAGAAAAATTCCACACCCTCAAAAACCTACCTTACTCTTGGTTTTCCATAGTATCCAAAGGATGCAGATAAACCATAATTATCAAGGTATTCCCATATGAATAGCATGCGTCTTGCAATTCCAACTGACCCAATTCGTTAATTGCCTTTAGTCCAACACTAGTCGGGAGATAGTAGAGCTACCTACGATTCCCACCCACACTGTCTGGGTCTTTCTACAATCTCAAAATAGATGCAATCCAGCCTCTACCTTATCATTACATAAGGGACATAGGGGATTTTGATTGAATCCCCTTCGGCAACGTGTGTTGTTTGTTACTAACGAGTGATGCATTATCATCCACACAAAGAATTTTGCCCGTTCATGACACTTGAGATGCCAAATCCAACCATAAGATGTCACTAAAGTCATGGAATTGTTCCATGCCAAGTGGTAAGCAAACCGATCAGAGAATGTACCAAATGAATTACCCGACTAACAAACTATATCAAGAGATTCTGAGTTTCGAGGAATCATGACAGCTCTAACCTCCTCCACAATCACCCTCGGGAGAAGCTCCTCTAGCTGAGGAATGTCCCATTGCTAGTCAAAAGTAATAAGTTGACTAACCTTCATATACAACGACTCTCCCAGTTGATCGATTTGTAACCGTTGGTTCAAAGGTTCCGCCCCTACCCATCTATCCGTTTAGAATCTGATATCTAAACCACTTCCCAGCTGCCATCTGATGCCCCTAGAAAGAGCCTCCCAAACTCATAAAAACCCCCTCCAAAAAGCCGAACAAACGTTGTTCCTAGGCAATACATAAAATCATCTCTCCAAAGTACTTGGCCCTTAAAACCTGGCACCAGAGGGCCAAATCCATCGAGACCATATGCCACCCTAACTTGGTCAGAAGAGCTATGTTAGTGTCATGAGATGTCTTGATGCCCAACTAGGGTGTTTTGACAGTCGAGTCGAGTCGGGTAGTATCGATACCCAAGGTCAGTTTGAGTGTTGGTTAGGTGAGCTCGAACTCGTCGAGCTTACATTTCTCGAGCTCGAGCTCGGTTCGAAATGTAATCAGGTAGTGTCATGAGTTCGATTAAATTACATTTTTCCTTAATTAATCGCTCTCAGGTAATATATTAAAAAGAGTATAATTATAAATATAATTTCATATATAAAATTATTTTAAAAAATATAATTAATCGATCTAGGGTAGCTCGACACAGTATAGGCTTGAGCTCGATGCCGAACAACCCGAGTTCGAGCTCGAGTCGAGATTTGATCGGATAATATCATAAATACCTGTGACACTACCCGAATCTCATAGCACCCCTATGCCCAACCCACCAAAATCCTTCAGTTGACAAACTGTCTCCTATCGGACTGCATGGATCCTTCGTGCTCCCTCCAACTCCCCCCACAAAAACTGTCGCTGAACTCTGTCCAATTGATTACACATGCTCGTAGGCAACCACTCCGATGTATAGTATAAGCCGAGATAGTAGAGATTACTGACTATATCAAAGTACTCTGCCCCGCTAGACTGAGCCACTTATGTGTCCATGTTCCCATCTTTTGTTGAACCGTTTCCACAAGGTATTGATAATCCTTATGTGTATCTCAGCCCTGAGTCAATGGAACACCCAAATACATCCTACGATTCCTAGGAATAGGGAAATGCCACTGATTAGCTAGGCAATGTTTGAGTGCCATAGGGGCTCATGGGAAAACAAACAACTTTGACTTTTGAGAGCTTCATGGAAAGCAACATTATGTGTACACACATTTTTAGTGATTTAATTTCTCCTTGAAAATGAATTTGTACATTGTTATTGATATAAGAGCTTTTTTTTTTATATATATATATGAGAAGATATAATTAAACGATATCGAATTGAGAAAGAGAGGATGGAAGTGGAGAGACTTTACCGTTTGAGATGTTCTCAAGGGACTATTGATACAAGAGCTTTTTTTTTTTTTTTTTTTTTACACTAGGATTTGAAACCGAAGGGTTGAGAGAGAAAATTGTGGCGACTTGAAACAAGAGCTTCATTCCATTAAATGCAGACATTCTTTTATCACTAGGGATTTGAGAGCAACCTAGAGGGAGAGTAGGACAGCTTGCCAAGTTCTTAGAAAGAGAGAGTCACACCTATTGCCTGCCTTGTTGGGATGAAAGGCTCCGCAAAAACCGGGCCTGAGCGAAATGCCAAGGTGGTGATATCGAGCTATGCCCTCTTAAGTAGTGAGATCGGGCTGGCCCAGCCCGGTCAGATCTGGCCCATTTTAACACAGGCCCAAAAGGTGCTGGTCTAGGATCGTCTGCGGCAGGCTAAATGGGCTAATATATATATATATATATATATATATATATATATTAAAATAAGAATTAATGAAAAATAATTCTAAATAAATCTACGATGCTAATTTCGACGTGAAATTTGCAAGAGAAAAAACAATAAACTTTTAGAATAAATGAAATTAAATTCAATATATAAATTGAACTTGGTTACAGGATTTTGATAAAACGTGTGCAATTCATACAATCATACCTACGGAACTCCCTTTCTCTCTCAGCATTTGGGGGGTAGTTGGGGATCAGATTTTTCCTTTGATGATGCATTTTTAATAATTGGCATAAGAAAAAAAAGTATTATGAATATAAAAAATAATAGTAATAAAAAAATAATACTCAAAAATAATAAATAACATGCAAATATATATAGCAAAAAATTACTGAGAATCATTAATCATTTTCGAGTGTAAAAGTTTAATATTTGTGTATTCATGTATAAATATTTGAACTCTAAAGTATTTAGTATAGAATAAAATATAAGATAAAAGAAATTATCATTTTCAACTTTTTTCGATTGGATCTGTTGTAATAAGAATGGAGTGTTTTTTTTTTCTTCTCACATGTAGAGTGTACATATTTAGGAGAAAATGATAATAGTAAACATAGTAACAATCAATTTTCAAAATTATAAGAAAATAGAGGTGATAGTGTTTTGTTTATTATATCGAAATTTGAATATATAATCACTCAATTGAGAGAGTGAGATTATAACCATTAAATTATCTTTGAAGATATACGCTATACTGACAGTGATAGTGATAATGATGGTAATAGTGTGTTACCAAATCAAGTTTGATTCAAATTTGTGCTTACCAAACGGTGGATGCCACTGCCAGGATTGGTAAGGGATGCTACTACTTTGGACTCTGAATCTACCAGCTTCCAACCATGCCATGGTGCCGATGGCTTCATAATTTAAGAATTTATAAGAAATTTTAAAATATAAAATACATTAAAATTAACTTATATGATGATGCAAGAGTAAACAAATCGATTCTATTCTTAGGATAAATAAATTGATGTTAAAGGCCTTAAAATGAGAATAAAAATTCTTACTTTAGCACGCCGTAATGACAGGGTGGATCTGTGGAAGCTGGGGGCGTGTTTACCGTCTACCACGCCGCAATGACGGTTGATGGATTTGTGGAAGCTGGGGGCGTGTCTGCTCATATTTATTAATTAAAAAATATTTTGATGAATTTTTAATTAGATATTTATTAATGTAATTAAAATATATTAATAAATTTATTTTAAAATATTAATATTAACATATAAAATTTAATTTATTATTTGTTTACTTATGTAATATTGTAAATTTAATGTGTCCAACGTGGGGAATAAAAATGGGATATATTCCCTATCAAATAAACCTAAATTCCGCCGAAACTTTTCCTTTCCGGGTCACGAAAGGTATTGGAATAAATATAAGAATAAAAAAAGTAAAGAAGAAAAAATAAAACAAAATTTGAGTCGGTACTTATCCTCTCTCTCTCTCTCTCTCTAATCTAATTGAAATTTGTTAGAGTGGAAAGCCGGTAAAGAAGCAATGTCCACGTTGGATTAAAAAAATAATACATTTCCAATCTCACCCAAGGTCCCGCATGGGCCCATGCCGCTATCATCAATCCAACGGCCTTAGATTGCTCTTGCAAAACGTGGATTACGTGGAATGTGTTCTTCATGTCGAAACTAGTAGCACCGCCGTTGCGTGCAACCATATCCTCGCACATACACATTCTTTTGCTCATATAAAAGACGCCGACACCGCACATTTGCCTCCAAAAGCGCAAACCCCAAAATTCCAATTCGAGTAGAGAGAGAGAGAGAGAAAGAATGTCTTCAGTAGTGGAGTTTGCAGCTGCTTCCGCTTCGCCAGATAATCACGAAGAAGGAAATGAACGGTTAGATTTGTTTGAATCAGCAGATCCCACGGCTATGAATCTGTCTCTCTCTCTTCCAGCAGATACTTTTCTTAGGGCGGCTATCTCGCTCAAGGACCAGGTGAGTAGGTTAACGTCGTGTCACCAACTTGGCGCACGCTGTCCTTTTTTTTTTTCTTTTTTGTCTCCCTGCCGAGTTACCCACTGTGCCAGCGTGAATCGTAGGTGGTGCAAGTCACGTGGAAAGCACGAGGTGGGTTCAGCGACGATCCAACCGTTTACAGAGGTCTCTTGGGGACTGCTTTCACATGCCTGCGGGCGTATGAAGCCACCGGTAGTCTTCAGGATTTGAGACTATGCTCGGAGATTGTTGATACGTGTGCCTCTCTCGGACATTCTTTGAGGTCTGTGAAAAAGAATCTTGTCCAATTTTGATTTTTCAGATTTTTTTCCCCTCTCCTGTGATATTTTGAAATAATAATTTGTATGTAAAGGGACTCCCCCCCCATGGTTGATTGATGACAGTTGATACGTTTAGTATATATTCTGCTAAACGAGAACAAGTTGAGTGTCTTAGGAAATAAATATCAAGGTGATCCATGACCACATGTTTCCTACTTTAACGTTAGGAATGAAACAAAAATGGGTCTGTGAAAATAAGAATTTTTAGTCCAAATTCTTTTTTTGTTTTTAATAGGAGGCGATGGGTGTAGGCTTGCACAATGCTCTAGTTTTCTTAGAGCGAGCAAGTTTGTGTTTTAATGGTAATTTTAGTTTCCTTAGTAGTTTTGGTAGCTATGGATAAATCAAGATCAAATAAATAAGTATTTGTATCTTAACCTAAAAAGTGTCCAATTGACCTAAATGCATTCAATTTTAATAAAGTTTCTTTAAGTAGAATTTGGGAAATGGAATTTTTATTATTATTATTTTTTAATATCATGTTGTCGGTGGTGAAAATGCTGGTGATAGTAATGGTGTCTGTTTGAATGGAAACAGACATGTGACATTTTTATGCGGGAAAGGAGGAGTTTACGCGCTGGGAGCTGTGGCTGCTAATTATAGTGGGGACGATCAATTGCGGGACCAATATTTATATCTCTTTCTTGAGGTATAATTTGATTAATTTCAATTATTGCATGAGATAGCTTGATTTTAAGCATAATTATAGCATTTTGCTACATTTGGTAAAGATAATGTCTCCTGTAATATCCTTCTTGGTACATATCCTTGAATGAACTCCGAATCTAATGGCATGTCAATGTTTTCATGGGCTCATGCATCTAGTATTGAGCAATTTATTTATTATATTAAGTGCTCGAAAAGTTGGGAAAAATCCTACTTTATAATGTCAAAAATATTAATATTCCTCTTTTTTGTGTCATTTGGTCGAAGAGCATAGGGGCTACAACGTCCCTGCTTCGTATTAGTTTCAAAAAATTTTTCCGTCGAGGGGTTAAACCGTCATCCGTGGCACTAATGCCCCCAGTCAAACCTTTTTGAGCGTTAGTAGTTTGGAGATGACCTCAACACCATTATTAGGATTTTGCCAAGAATTTGTTGCAAAATGATATATACATGATATCGAAGTGATAAAGAGTTCTTACTCAAATGTCTTTTTTAAATGTGGGCCAATATAGTTATCAGTCTCGAATAGAGAAAAAGATAAGATGGAACATTTAATCTAACTTTCAGAGATGCTCCTAATTGTTGGCTTTGAGTAGTTGCTCCTCACATTCCTCAATGGTCCCGTGGTTCGCTTGCATATCTTTCAAGCAAGTGGCTGTTCCTATTGTTGGTGTTGGTTTTTTTTTTTTTTTTTTTTTTTTTCCTCTTATTGTTGAATAATCTTTTCGATTAAGTAGGCCATGTTGCTTGGACTAGGCAATTATTTGGCTGAAGTGAAAATGAACAAGTCATAACTTAGGTAACAAGTCCTTCCAAGTCATATTCATATATATATTGGTACATGGAATTGACACCAAATTGTAAGAAGGTATATAACCAGAGAAAATTTTGGTTGCAATTAACTCCGGAATGGAGAGAAAGGTGAAAAAGAAAATTGTTCCTACCCCTATGCTTCATATACTTATGTATCTGGATTTGAAACTGACAGAAATTTGATATAAAGAAATGTTCTCTACACTTTCTGGCATGCTTACAGCCAGAAACAAAAGTATAAATCTTGGAGTGGAGCATTGTTACATGTTTATCTCTGGGCGTTGCCACGTCCACCATGGCTGAGGACTGACTGGCCTGTAATTATGCCTTAAAATGTTGTGGGACATCGGCATTCTTGTCTGGATGAGCATTTGGTTGCTTCAACCTCATTTCTTCTTGATATTGTGAACTGTTGCTAGTTGTTTTCATGATTCATAGCATCTCCATCTAGTTCCTTTCCTTTGGAAAGCAAAGGACTAATATGATTGATGATACGAAGCATGGTCTGAGCCAAACCGCTGCCCCTTTTTCTCTCTCATGATGCACATGCTTCATTTAGATCGAATAGGTAGCCTGCTGAATACTGAACATAGACATGGTGCTATTATTTTTTTCCCCTATATTTTCATATTTTGAGCTCATTTTTAAAACTTTAACTAAAGATGTAACCTGTTCACATTATAGGTTGCACAAGAAAGGGCCCTTCCAGTAGGACCAGAGGAGGGTGGTTTTGGAATGTCGTACGATCTATTTTGTGGACGAGCTGGATTTCTCTGGGCGGCTTTATTTATAAACAAGCATCTTGGGCCCCAAAAGTTGCCAAATGATCTTCTCATGGCTGTGGTTGAAGCTGTCTTGGCAGGTGGAAGAGCAGGTGCCTCTGACATGTCCTGCCCATTAATGTACAGATGTCATGGGACCAGGTACTGGGGTGCTGCACATGGGCTTGCTGGCATCTTGCAAGTGTTGCTTCACTTCCCTCTTTCTGAAGAGGATGCCAATGAGGTCAAAGGAACTTTGAGGTACATGATGAGTAACAGGTTTCCTCACAGTGGAAATTACCCCTCGAGTGAAGGAAACCCTAGAGACAAATTGGTGCAATGGTCCCATGGTGCAACAGGAATGGCCATCACTCTATGCAAGGCATCACAGGTTAGTAATTGTGGAAGATGGATACATGTGCGTTTAAAAAGTACCTAAGCTTTTCCTGAGTGTAATTTTTTATTTTTTGGTCATCAATAATTCCAGGAAAGGCATGCCATTCTTGTATTTACAATCATTCTCAAAACAGAGAAATGCTTGCTTGCTGTTCATGACTCAAATTCTAGAATTTTAGAATATAATGATTGCTCCTCTATGCCAACTTTATGATGAGCTAAATACCACCACAGTATGTATGTGGCTTACATGGAAGTTCCATAAAATTCAAGAGAACTCTATGCCTTGCATGGAGGTTCTGTGAAAATCAAGAGAATTTATTTTAAGTTGTAAGATTTCTTGGATATAATCCAAATTTTTGTATATTATGTTTTCTGTTTTGCACAAGCAATGTTAGTACGTCACTGGTCAGTTTTGATGATTCTAATGCTCTCTGTGCCCAACAAACAACATTATTTATGGAGAGTATTATTGGATGCAGGTGTTTTCAAGTGACAGGGACTTCCGTGATGCTGCTATAGAGGCGGGGGAAGTTGTATGGAAAAGTGGGCTGGTCAAAAAGGTGGGGCTCGATGATGGTGTCGCAGGAAACGCTTATTCGTTCCTTTCCTTGTACCGTCTCACAGGAGAGAGCATATACCAAGAACGAGCCAAGGCATTCGCGAGCTTCTTGTATCACAATGCTGGTAGGCTTGTGGCAACAGGTCATGCTCGCGGCAGTGACCATGCCTACTCACTATTCCAAGGACTTGCTGGTACGGCTTGCCTCTGGTTTAATCTCCTTGCACCAGAAAACTCCAGGTTTCCAGGTTATGAGCTATAATTATAGTTTACTCACCATATGAACTTCAAGTATTGTAGCTATTAATCCTCCCACATTTATAAAGTTGACTTCAAGAGATCGATAAAAATATGTACAAATACGAGTTGACATTCTCTCTAAAATGATGTGATTTCTAGTAAAGAGATGTTTGGAAGTTGATTCTTACTCTCTTTGATGCATCTTAATTAGGCTTCTGTGCTGGTAACCATTGAATGGAACATAGATGCAGATTTTTTTTTCTTTTAATTATTATTATTTTAAGCTGGATCAGAAGATGAAAACATATGGGTTCATAGGAATAAGACGTGAACTTTTACAAGAAAAAGAATGCGCATATTATTCAAATTAGGGTCACTATGTGGTGCAAGAGTAGCATTTATATTGTTCCATTGGTCCAAAACAAAGTTTTCTTCGGCCTTAATGTTGGAGTTACAGTAGTATTTTTAAAGGGATTTTAGATTGTTGGAAAAATATTTTTCATTATTGGGATCGAAAAATTTACGTTCTTTTATATCTATTGTTTTTATTTTTATAATAATAATGGTTTAAATAGTAAAAAGTGTTTTACTAAAATTCAATCACATTTATCCAAGTTAGTTTCACTTCTCCCATTTTCTTACTACTCCCTCATATTTTTCACAATATCTATTCACTATACGTTAGTGTCTTCTACTCTTCTGGAATGTGCTGGTGTGCCTACTTCTCGTGTTGCTTCTATGACCGAGTCCATTACGATGCCTACTCCTAAACCTGCTTCCATGTCCAAGCCTGCCCCCTTTTATGTAAGCTAAGCCTTTTCCATACATCTCTAAGATCGAGGCCTTTGGGGTCAAAACTACAAAGATGTCAAGAATGGAAATGCATGGCGTTGTTAATGCATTAACCGATCCAAAGCCGGACCCGAATGCCGATGCAAAACAAATGGAGTTTTGGACGCATGATGACAAGGTCTAATTCTTAGTAATTTATTTAACAAATTGTTTGATATGTATTATTCTTATAAGAAAAGTCAAATATGACAACAAAAGGTCTGATTACAAACCTAAGCAAAATAATAATCCCACTTTTAGAAAAAAAAATATATATATATACAGTGGATTTTCTACTGTATTAGAAGGATACAGTGATGCAAATTAGATCTCTGATTCAGAAGTCACAAAATCCACTAGTAGTTGTTCACCTTTGGTGGGATGTTGTAACTTGGAAATCAGCCAAACAAATAATTATTACGAGATCCATCTCTGAATCTAAATTTATAGCTTTGGAACTGACTGGTAATGAGGCTGAGTGTTTTGGTTTACATTCTTTTATATATATTGTTTTTATTTTTGTAAATAATAATGGTTTACATGATAAATAGTGTTTTGCTCAAATTCAATCACATTTTTCCAAATTAGTTTCATTTCTCTCACTTTTACTCCATGTTTTGTTACTGCCATCTGATATCCTCCACAATATCTGTTCACTATACGTTAGTGCCTCCTACTCTTTTGGGATTTTATTAAATGTTAATCCATTTTTAGAAAAGATAAACGTAATTATCTTCCATATAAATAACTGCTGGGTTTTACATTCAGAGATGATATGAAAACTTCTCCTTGCTATTCTTGTTATATACTTAGTATATAAACTCTGATGAATTCTGGGGGATTATATCTATACTGTGAAATAATCCTCAAGAACAGTGCAATATTTGCACGCCTCATGTTCCAATTTATTGCTATTTTCGAACTTATACCCAACTCTTAATTGGCTCCTCGAGAAGAGGCAAATTTTGTGCGCATTACATTGAATCTCAGTCGGGACATGGCTTTATTCTAGAATGGATGGTCCTATTGCCCCGAAAGAGAATATTTTTATTTACCTTAATCGGAAAAGTTATGGTTTTTTTTTTTTTTAATATAGTTTTTAATAAAAGTAGGAAGAGTGACTAGTCAAATAGTCGGGACATCACCATTTTATTCCTAGGTATCGTGGAGTATCAGATTTGAGGCATTATTATTGTTCAAGGACTGAACTTATCATCATAATGCCATAAAACGCTCTGGATTTCTTGATATAATCAGCTTAGGGGAAGTCCCTGGCAGCTATGAACCACTATAGTCGTGGACAACCAATCCTCAGGACTTGGACCAGCGTGAGTAAAATTGAGTTAGGCACATATCATGGGGGTCGACCATGTTGTTCTTGAACAATGGACCCGGCCAAGCAGAGTGTCTGACGGGCCTAAAGGCATGTTACTTGATGGACCAGCGTATTGGAGATGCAATGGTGGGGAAAATGATTCACATGGTGAGTTGGCTTTCATACAAGGAATGGCAAAAATGGAGTGATTTCTGTTGGAGGTGGATTATGACTCCACAAATACCGGTTCTTCGCTGACCTGAGCAGTTGCCGTCAAAGGAATGTGATACCTGCAAAAACCACCGAATAGTGCTCTTACGGGGAGACTTCAACGCTCAAATTAGAAATAACGGTTTTCGTATGAAAGGAAAACAGACTGAGAGATCGATAGAGTAATTTCCTGTGATTAGAGTGTCTAATGTGTAAGACTGAGAGAGTGTACTTGTCTTGGAGGATTTTGAGATGTTTTATACTTATGAGAGTCGTACGCCGCTGCAGTGTTTTAATCCTACCTTCTTTATCGAATCGCTCCGAAAATTTCGGCAATTCAATATTCCGAATCAATTGTATTCTCATCTTTTGGGAAACTTTTGTATTCTGGAGGGAACCTTTCCTTAACTGAAAGATCTTCAGGATGCTGTCCGCAGTGAGGGGCGAAAATTAATAGGGTATTTTAGTCTTCCTTTAGGATCGTTGGAATCGTTAGCTATCGATCGGTCGTTCGACCGATAAAGGGTCTTCAGGGCTCTTTCGGTTGGGGAGCCGACTATTGGATACCAAATCAGGGTGGTTACCGTCATTTGATGAATCATGTTCGGTTGGCGGGGCGACTAAGATCCTATCGTTCGAGAGATCTGGGCGACTGAGATCTTTCGGTAGATAATCGTACTTAAACCTAGATCGGTAGCTGTTCTTCGTAGACTTTTCATGTGAGCCTTTCCAAAGCTAACTCATCGAATCTGATCTCGGGATCTTATCCTATCATTTACCCCCGACTCATAGCCTTCTTAGTAAAGAGACACCATGAGTAATTATTGCTGAAAAAAGGTGCGAAATTTTTTAATGTGACTCTTATCGTTTCGATTTCCACGAATCATCTTCTGTATGCTTCATTAGGGTTTTTACAAACTACTATCTCAGTTTTTCTCCTCGTTTCTTTTCCAATCCCCCTTCTGAGACCCATAGGAGAAACCATTTTCGAAAATAATGCTGAAAACGTTCGCTTCTCAGACTTTTCCAAGTAGTAGTGATATTGTAAGTATTATGTCCCTGAAAGAGCTTCAAGAAGTGCAAACGGAAATGTTGTTGGGAGATGACTACGCCCTGGTGTCTGCAACAGAGGTTGATAGGGCTAATACGTCGCCAGAGGGTTGTGTGCCGATATACCTACAATCTGTTAAGTACAGACTAAAAGTTCCGTACACGAGTCCTTTTGCTAAGGTGTTATGCCGTTGGAATATATTTCTGACTCTTTTGATCCTGAGTACTTAGCGTCTGGTAGTTGTCGTGGCTTCCCTGTTAGGGTTTCGCTACTTTCGTTTCGACTTCAACATTCTATCATCCATCTTTATTTTGATGAGATGCAGATGCAGCGGCTCGATCAAGGGATGATATAAGTTATAGACTCGACCCAAGTCCAGCTGGAGGTTTTGCTACAAGGAGTCCATCGATAAGAACTGGATGTAGAAGTTCTTTTATGTTGAATTTCTGAATAAGGATCGTTTGCCCCTGCTGCCTGAAGCTGATAGGGTGCTTTCTTTAGGGCTGAAGCCTCCAGCTGTATCAAAGCATGGTCACTTCATTCGGTCGATCGGTGGTTATTGCAAGTCCACCAGTCGAAACATATAGGTCGAGTCACTACTGGATGATCAGATGTTGTCTTTGGATGACTTGTTGATTGGCAAGAAAAGGAAAATTGACAGGTCTTTCTGTTAGAGAGGGAGAGAATCGGGCTGGTTGATTCCTAAATTCTCTCGACGACGTTGTGTTAGAGAATATTATCATTGACAAGCTGGTTCTACTAGGTGTGAAGAGGTCCCTTCAGGAGGACATCGGGGCGGCTAAGGCCCTTCAAAGATCTTCTACCGGGGCATCTGAGCCCCTTCTAGAGTCACCACCTCCTTCATTGAGGAGGAGGGCGATTTCTTCTCCCTCATCTGCAATGATAATTCTGCCTGATTATTCAGTTCCAACCATAAACGCACCAAGGGAGACTGTTGTTTTAAACGAAGACATTTTGATGGGTGGAGTGAGTGTTGATGTGGACATATTAGGAGGATCGAGAGATGATTTTTCGGCTGGTGCCACGATGGGGGAGAACGTTCCCAAAGTAGCGAGAGTCAAGATGGCGGGACCCTCCTTTGCTGTTTTGGTCTAGCCTGTGTGTAAAGGAAAACGCAAAGTTTTGAAAGGAGTGGCGTCTCCATTTGTCATCCCCGTTCGGTCCTTTAATTGTAGGAAAGGCTCAAAGGAACGTGGAACCGTCGTCGTTTGCACTGGGGATATGCAATATAATTACATAGACCTGGCAGAGGCGGATCGCATCGCCAACCAGTTTGACTTCCATCGGTGCAAGCTCGACTTCCACAGGATGTTCTACGAGCAAGTCAGCGGGACTCTTAAGTCCTTAAGCTTAATGGTACTATCTTCTCTATACTTGTTCGGTTCTTTCTCGTTCTTGTCTCTGTTGACTCAATTCTTTCCTTTCAGACCATGACCCTTGCCGAATTTCAGTAACGGCAAGGGTAACAGGTGATACATCACTTGGAGGGGCGTCTGACTGAGCTAACTCGTCCGGTTCAGGTGCAAGAGAAGATTCCTGCTCGGGAGAAAGATGCTGTAGAGATTGAAAACAGTCTTGGTACAGTGCTTAATCAGAAGGAGGAAGAGCTAAAGAAACTCCGATCAGAGCTGGCCCAATAACAAGGACAATGTGAGCGGTTGAAAGCATGTCTTCAATCGATCGAAAAGCTAGCCCAACTTCGTGAGGAGTCTCTTCGAATGGCTGAACGTAGGATAGTTGTACTTGAGGAGTCTCATGCAAAGGATGCTACTATATTAAAAGACTCCCAATGCAAATTGTCCAAGAGATTACAATGCGCCGAAGAAATAATCAGTTGTATGGGTTTAAGTGAAGCTCTCCCCCCAATCGAGGAAGCGGCAGATGCTCGAAGTCCGGCTGTATAATTTTCATTTGAAACTTTGTGCTTAGTGACTTTTGCCTGCTCAATAAGAAGTCTTTGCTTTTTCGTCAATTGATGTCATCTCATTACTTTCAGTTATAACCCTTTTTACGCCAATCAGTAGAATTAAAGTAACTTAGGCTTTCCCTTCAGTAAAGGACTTTTGTTCGTTCGACACATATGAATAACAGGAGTTGGGCAACTTAAACCCTCTGAACGATAGGAAATCTTTAGGTAGATGGGCCATGTCTACCCGTCCGAGGAGTTTCATTCCCTATTGATGGCGCATACGAATGATAGGAGCTGAGCAATTTAGACCCTCCGATCAATAGGAAATTTTTAAGTAGTGGACTGTGTCCACCGGTCGGGGGAGTCACATCCCCTATTGACGACACGTACGAACGATAGAAATTGGGCGGCTGAAACCCTCCGAACGATAATAAATTTTTAAGTAGTGGGTCGCGTTCACTGTCCGGAGAGTTACATCTCCTATTGACGACGCATACAAATAATAGAGATTGGGTGGCTGAGACCCTCCGGACGATAGGAAATTTTTTAAGTCGTGGGTCGTGTCCACCCGTCCGGAGAGTTACATCCCCTATTGACGACGCATACAAACGATAGAAATTGGGCGGTTAAACCTCTCCGAACGATAGGAAATTTTTAAGTAGACTGGTCGCATCTACCTATATGGGGAGTTTCATCCCCTATTGGCGACGCGTACAAACGATAGAAGTTGGGCAGCTGAGACCCTCCGAATGATAAGAAATTTTTAAGTAATGAGCCGCGTCCACTTGTCCGGGGAGTTATATCCCCTATTGACGACGCGTACAAACGATAGAGACTGGGCGGCTGAGACCCTCCGAAAGGTAGGAAATTTTTTAAGTAGTGGGCCACGTCCACCTGTTCGGAGAGTTACATCTCATATTGACGACGTGTATGAACGATAGAAGTTGGGCGGCTGAGACTCTCCAAACGATAGGAAATTTTTAAGTAGTGGACCGCATCCACTCATCCGGGGAGTTACATCTCATATTGACGACGAGTACGAACGATAGAAACTGGGTGGTTGAAACCCTCCGAACAATAGGAAATTTTTAAATAGATGGGCCGCGTCCACCCATTCGGGGAGTTCCATTCCCTATTGGCGACACGTATGAACGATAGAAGATGGGCGGCTGAGGCCCTCCGAACGTCAGAGACTAGGCGTGGGCTTACAAAAAAAATTTATTAAGCTGATTGTTTCAATAATCCAAGAAATACCCCTACGATCTAGAAGGAAAACCACTAGCAGTAAAATCTGATGACTACTTCGGAGTAGAAGTCAAAGGCTCCTGATCGTATGACAATGCCCCAATTTCTGACGACGTTCTGAATTGGATCTTCATGTGCTTAGTGCTGGGCAAAGCTTCCAAGGCATTCAGACCCGATTTGCCCAGTATAACATTATAGAGCGAAAGAAGATCCACCACATTGAATACGAGGGAGACTGTTGCATGATTAAGAGGTGCTCCAAGGGTAACTGGAAAAGAAATAATACCCTCGGGATATATCCATTCGTCTGAGAGCCCTTTGACTAGGCCTGCGTGGAGTTGGAGATCGGCAGAAGTAAACCCCATTTGTCCGAAAGCGTCACGGTATAAGAGGTTGCAGCTGTCCCCTGATCGACGGAGATTCTTCTAACTTTGTATTGCCCAATCTTGGCGGTTATCACGAGGGAGTCGTGTCGGCTTGGATCTATCCCGAGTAAATCTTCATCCGTAAAACCGATGACGGACCTTTTTTCCCTTTGTCATTTATCAGCGCTTGTCGCTAGGGCCTCCTATGGCGCAGAAAGAAGTGTCTTCAGGCAGTAGAAGATCAGTGTGATCAGGCGCCCCTCCTCATTCACTAATGGATTATCTTGGATTTGGAGAATTACTCCATCTCTCCTATGGGTCTGGGGCTCGATGGCCTGCCATTCCTCCGCCCGGTCGCGTTGTGGCGGTTCGTGCCTATAATCGGTGGGGGGATCTCTTTCCCATCTAATGATGAATTCTTATAATCTCTCATCGCGTACTAGGTCTTCCAATTCATCATTTAGCTTTTTGCAGTCGTCTATTGTATGACCGTAATCCCGATGGAAGTGACAGTATTTTGCTCTATCCTTGTTGGAGTCGTCCTCAGTCGACCGTGGGGGCCATCGAATGTACAGCTTATTTTTTATTAAAGCTAAAACCTGACCAGGGGTCTCGTTCAGTGGAGTATAGTTATTATACCTCCGTGGAGGAGGATAACTCGTTCGGCTCTTTCTTGGTGGAGACCTTCTGGGCGATCGATTATGCTCTCTTCTAACGGATTGATCTCCCTTGTGGTCGAACACCTTGGTCTCTTCAACGGCGATATATTTTTCAACTCGGGTGTAATATTCCTGAATAGTAGCAGGGGATTTCTTCGTGATTGACACTTTCATGCCTAAAGGTCGTAGCCCTATTAATAGCACAACCAATGTGATCGAATGGTTCAAGGATGGAACTCTCATCATCTATGCTTTGAATCTTTTCGGAAAATCCCTTAGGGATTCTTTTTCCTTTTGGTGTAGTGATAATAGGGCGGTGGACTTCCTTTTGACCCCTTTGCTTATTACAAAGTGTGACTTGAATTGTGTGCGTAATTGGGAGAAAGTCTTTATACTCGATGACGGGAGAGAATTAAACCAAATAAGTGCATTTCTTAAAAGAGTGATGCGAAAGTGTTTACACATGGCCACGTCGGACATGTCTCTGAAGATCATCACAGTTACGAAATGGGTCACATGATCCCAGGGATCCGCTGTCCCATTGTATCTCTCCATAGAGGGCAGGAACACATTGCGGGGTATAGGCTCTGAAGAGATCTTGGGATCAAAAGGTGAAGCATGAGAGTAAGAAGGGATTTGGTTTCCCTGGGGATTGATTCGCCCAAGTTCATCGGCAACAAATTGCTTAACCTGTTTTCAGAGATCATTGGGGACTGGTTGGGAGTTTCCAGATGCTTCGCGGCGTGGGGGCGACGGTCATAGCTGGGGACGCCTAGATCCCCCTATAGAGGATTGGCTTTTGGGCTTGAGAGCGCGGTTAAGACCATCCAATTGCTTGCTCATGTCCTGGAGTTTGGACTCTAACCTCTTCATCTGGGGACGGTTGACTCGTTCCGAAACAGGGGTCGTAATCGGTTGGTCGGGGATTGTAGGCTGTAGGGCCTATTCCTAATGAGGTGGGCAAAGGGAGGCCGTCTGATCGTGAGCAAAGTGATCGGGTGCTACAGGAGGAGCGGCCTCAGAAAGTGTGACAGTGCACCCTTCTACAATAGAGGCGGCTTTTGAGGATGCTCTAGTTCTCGAAGCCATGGTTATCAGTAGAAGTTGCTCTAATCTGTTGCCACAGACGACGCCAATCTGTTGGAGGTGGATTATGACTCTACAGATACCTGCTCTTCGCTGACCCGAGCAGTTGCCGTCAAAGGATTGTGATACCTGCAAAAACCGTCGGAGGTGCTCCGACAGGGAGACTTCAACGCTCAAGTCAGAAAGAGCGGTTTTCGTATGAAAGGAAAACAGACTAAGAGCTCGAGGGAATATTTCCCTGTGATTAGAGTATCTAATGTGTAAGACCGAGAGAACGTATCTGTCTTGGAGCATTTTGAGATGTTTTATATATATGAGAGTCGTACGCCGCTGCAGTATTTCAACCCTACCTTCTTTATCGAATCAATTCAGAAATTTCGGGGATTCAATATTTCAAATTAACTGTAATCCTCATCTTTTGGGAAATTTTCGTATTCTGGAGGGAACTTTTTCTTAATTAAAAGATCTTCAGGATGCTGTCTACAGTGAGGGGCAGAAGGGGTATTTTGGTCTTCCTTTAGGATCATTAGAATCGTTAGTCGATCGATCATTCGACCAATGAAGGGTTTTTAGGGCTCTTTCGGTTGGGGAGCCGACCATTGGATACCCAATCAGGATGGTTACCTTCACTTGATGAATCATGTTCTGTCGACGGGACGACTAAGACCTTATTGTTCAGGAGATTTGGACGACTGAGACCCTTCGGTAGATAATCGTACTTGAACCTAGATTGGTAGCTATTCTTCGTAGGCTTTTCATGTAGGCTTTTTCAAGGCTGACTCATCGGATCTGATCTTGGAGTCTTGTCCCATCAATTCTGATTTTGAATGATGAGAATGATGAAATGAGATTTGGAATGGATAATACTTCACAATATTTAAATTAGCTTAATTGAGTGAGGTTGCTCGGATGGAAAGAAGATCCGCTTTCCAAAAAACAAGATAGTGGAACATTCTCTCTTTCAACGACAGTCTCTAAGTTCATCTCTATCATTTCTACAATTGACTTGGAAATTTCAAAGTCATGGGCCTAAATTAGGACTGGGACCTACGGAAAATGGACGCTTTCATTATACTTCTTGCAATAATGAGAGATCACATACCCTTTCTCAAAGGGAACGCCATAGATGAACGCCATTTTTCTCTCCACGAGCCTATAGAAGCCCCCGAAAGGGATGCTAGGACAGGACTTGTATCTAAAACACTTCATTTTTATAACGAAAAAGAACTTCTTTAACACTTGAAAGCAAGTGCGGTGTGGATATGTGTCTGCATCGACACTATCATTCCCTTTCACAAGTCATCAGTTACCTAATAAAAAAAGGATGTTTGGGGGAGTTCAAATCTCTCCTTCCAAAAGGCAAAAGGCAAAACACCGAACTTGGATTTCACCCACAAGGACAAGGTGCTTTAAATTTGAGCAAAAAGCAAACCCGAACCCGCGCCCGCGCCCGTCACCGCCCCCGCCACTTATGCATTAACCTGTCGTTTTCCATTTTTCATTTTTCATTTTTGAGTTTGGACACATCACACGATACGACAACCAAATGTTGTCTCCATCCGATCCTTCCACTCCAACATCGACTTTCGGGTCCCACCACCACCCCTCCTTTGTTTTTTGGGGTAAATTTGGTAAGAGGAAGGGGCAGGAAAGTTTTATTTTATTTAATAGAATTAAAAGTAATTTTTTTTTTTGTACATTTGATTGGAGTAAAAAGTGAATGGAAATAATATTTAATTTACTATATTATTCTTATAAAATAATATTTTTAATATTATTTTATTATATAATTTTTTTAATTTTTTAATTTAAAATATATTTTTTAAAATATAATTTTTTTTTAAATAGTTATTTAATATATTTTTTATTTTTTATAAATTATTTTTATTGTTATTTTATATTAAATAAATTTAAAATATTAATGTAAAAAATAAAAAGAGTAAAAAAAAGTAAAATTAGAAATAATAATTGTTTTATAAAATCAATGAAAGAAAATAAATTTTATTATTTTATATTAAATAAAATTATAATAATAAAAAATAATAGATAATTTTATAAATATTAAAAAGAAATAAGGATAAAATCATTCAAAAATTTTATTTCCTTCAATTTTCATTCACTTTAAAACGAAAATAATTTTTAAAAAAAATAATAATAATTACACCCTATTTTTATTATTTTTATTTTTCCTCTACTTTTACCTCCTTACTAAATAAATAAAACCTCCCATTTCTTTTCACTTTTACTTTTACTCCATTTTCTTACTATTTCTCGCCCTAACCAAACAAACCCTTACATTCTTCCCATTCTTAGCCGTCCACGTCACCTCCGCGCCTTTTCTTACGCATTTCATCAGCCCACCAATTCTATTTAGTAGACTTAAAGACATAATTGCTGAAATTGTGTTTCGGATATTTCATGACTCTATGACTTCTTTGGTATGAATTTCACAAAAATAATTACTCAAATTGCAAAATATATTAGAAATTTTAAAATATGAAAAATTTTGTTGGTGAGATTATAACAATAAATTTTCTGTTAAAATTAATAATTAAAATTAAAATCATATAATAATGTTTAAATTGATGTATAATAATAACTTAGGTATATATATCTTAATTATGGCTTAAAATAAATATTTTTAATGTTTATTTAGAAATCTTAAGTTGCCCTAATTTATTTTTTTTTCTTATGTTGTTTACTCTATTAATATATTTTTATTAAAATAGAAAATTAGAATTCTATAAGTAAAATTAATTTTTATAAAAATAATTAATGTTATTATATAAATATTTTGTATATTCAAAACGGTCAATCATAGAAAAAGAACTCCAGATCATAAAGATCAATAAGGTGACGTATTTTTTAAAAATATATATCATCATAATTTTGAAATTATTTGTAAACTGTTTTCTATTAAGAGAGTTAGGCATGGCCAATTGAACATTCTTAACCTAGAATAGCCTGAAAATTACTCTAAAATAAAAATTAATTAAATTTAATTCTAGAATTGAGATTTTGATTTCATATTATGAAAAAAAAAAAAAAATGTTCACGGATATGATAAATTATTTAATGAAACGGGGTTATATAATTTTTATTTCTAATAAAAAATTAAATAACTTATAATATAAATAAAATTATAAAATACGTAAAAAAAAAGTTTTTAAAAAAAATGACATAAGACTAATCCTACTTAGTATTAGGAGACTCGTCGCATGCTACTCGCCGGATACGGTCGAAAATAATCCTCGTACGCCAAATTGTGCTCTCGTTTGCCACTTGGGTGCCTCTCATTGGAGGTAGGAGGGTTTTTTCAGTACACCGTGTGGTGAGCATGTGAAGTTGTCCAGCCCACAACTTGCTGAGTCTTGCTCGAATTTCTAACCTCTAACGTTAGGCCACCTGTACTGTCTCTCTCTCTCTTTCTCTCTCCCCGTCCCTTTCTCTCTCCTCTTCTGCCGCAAGAATCGAAATGCCATTGCTCATAAGGACCTTGACGGTCCAATACAGAATTGATCCCACCACAGCTTTTCCATTTGTTTCTTGCAAGTCGCAGCTTTCTTATGGTAATCGCCAAGTACAGAGAGAGAGAGAGAGAGAGGGGGGATATTGTGTTTGATGAGTGAGTGAGTGACTAATCTTTCTTGAACTACTGGTTCTAAATGGAGCGTTACGAGGTATTGAAAGATATTGGGTCTGGAAATTTTGGTGTTGCAAAGCTTGTTAAAGATCGATGGACCGGTGAACTCTATGCTGTCAAGTACATTGAGAGAGGCCAAAAGGTCTGTTTTTTCACCTAGTTGATTCATGTCATATTCTATGTATGATCATGTGAGATTTTAACTGGGTCTTCTTTACTCCTCCATATTTTCATCTGGGAATTTGTTAAATCCTAGATTTTTATGATTTTGGTATTGTGATGGATGCAGATTGATGAGCATGTGCAAAGAGAGATAATGAATCATAGGTCTTTGAAGCATCCTAACATAGTCAGGTTCAAAGAGGTTAATTCCTAATATTTTGTATTTTTGTTTTTGTTTTTAATTGTTTATAGCTTTTCTGATGATCCAATGACAATGATCTTGGTTGTTGGCAGACATATTCTGCCGCAGTTGAGCTTTGCATCTTCTATATCTATCAAGAACAAAAGCAAAACCCTTTTACGGATGACTAATAGTTCATGTTCTTTAACTATTTACTTAGAATTTTTGGATTCTTATTCATGAAATTTCGCATAGAAAGGTTATAACCTTGGTGATTTGTAGGGTCGTTTATTGGATTGATACCATGGTAGCTTCATCATTCACTTACTATGGATCTATGTTGAAGGAAGAAACAGAGGACTCTGTTTTGTGAGCTATACTTGAGCAGGTCTTAAGGAGAGTAACAATCATTTGGGATTTTGCTTTTTGCATTGCAGGTTTTCCTAACACCGACTCATCTAGCAATAGTCATGGAATATGCATCTGGAGGAGAGCTTTTTGAGAGAATATGCAATGCCGGGAGATTCAGTGAAGATGAGGTAAATTTCGACTAGTCGACTAGAAATTGTGCTGCAATAGATGAAATATATCGCTAAAAAAATTCATCTATTAAACTTAGCTATTTGCAATATATGCTATCTTTAGTTATTCGCAAAATTGATGTTACATGCGCACACAAAGTTAGAGACCAAATATTTCAAATTCAATGTGACAAATTTATTGGCTCAAAAATTTAACCATGTGATTTTCAAGAGTACTAATCATCATCGATAAATAAATGGCTGAAAGTAAAGCTGTAAAGCAAGATAAATGATGGGAATTCTTCTCAAAAGTACTGTGGTCTTTCTTGGATAATACTTCTATTTCGCAATTTCGCCGATGGATGATTTAATATGTTGTTAAAGGTTCATTGATGGTGGTGCTGTTTCTGTCATTCATTCCAGGCTAGGTTTTTCTTTCAACAACTTATTTCAGGAGTTAGTTACTGCCATTCAATGGTATAAGCCACTTATCCTATCTCATTATTGTTGCTTGCCAAATTATAGACATAGAGTTGTTTTTCAGTGCAAATAAAATTGCCCTTTGTTTGCATTGCAGCAAATTTGCCACCGTGATCTTAAACTCGAAAACACACTCTTGGATGGGAGCTCAGCACCACGTCTCAAAATATGTGATTTTGGCTATTCTAAGGCATTGAACTATGTCTACCACCTAGTTTTTTTCACATGAAGTTTGGTGACATTTTATCATCTAAATGTTCTGCATCATTTCATAGTCCTCGGTGTTGCATTCTCAACCAAAATCTACAGTGGGTACGCCAGCTTACATTGCTCCTGAGGTCTTATCAAGAAAAGAGTATGATGGGAAGGTACATCTTCTTCTATTTCGATTTCTCAATCATTTTCTCTAAAAACTATGTATTTGTACCTGAATGATCCTTGTTACCTATGTAATCTATAGATTGCAGATGTTTGGTCTTGTGGGGTAACCTTGTATGTTATGTTAGTTGGGGCTTATCCCTTTGAAGACCCTGACGATCCAAGAAATTTCCGGAAAACAATTGCAGTGAGTTTCAATATCATTCAGACTACCACATAATTTTTGCCTTGCAATACTCATAGACACTAAATAGATCATGTTATTGCTTGTCTCAGAGAATACTAAGCGTCCATTACTCAATTCCAAATTATGTCAGAATCTCTGTGGAATGTAGACATCTTCTTTCGCGGATATTTGTAGCTAATCCTGAGAAGGTAATGTGCTTTTCTTCTTTAAATTTTAACATTTCCAACTTTTTTATTTTAAATTACCAAAATGGAAATTCAAATTAAATTTTCAAAGTATAAGGACCAAAAATTTGATGTCTGCAATGTAATAAATTTGTTGACAGTATAGAACTCAATATGATAAGAACTATATGTAAATAAGTATAAAAATACGAGGGTGGAGATTTGGGGTACAATGTGTATCTATCTAGTTATCTTCTTTAGTAGTCTCTGAGTTGATCTGTAATAAAAATTTTCGATTTCAGATAAACCTAATCTTCTAGCACTCTAGATTTACTTCGATGTCTGATACATGTTTCAAAGCATCCTGCACCAACACATTTACCAATGAACACATCTGTATTCAATAGTTTGTTATAATATTGTTCATTTTTTAGATACTTTTCTGTATCATCAGATGTGTCGTACTATATATTTTGTGTCCTGTATCACCAAATTACAATATATGTTTTTGACACTGTTTCTATTGGTGTATTTTGTAGAGAATAACAATTGCAGAGATCAAAAGCCATCCTTGGTTCGTAAAGAACTTGCCAATAGAGTTCATGGAAGGAGAAGGAAGCTTGCAGAGCGACGATGTGAAGGATCCTCAACAAAGCATGGAAGAAATCTTGCTCATACTACAGGAAGCTCGAAAACCCGGTGAGGGGCCAAAAGTTGGCGGGCAATTTGTTGGAGGAAGCTGCATGGACCTCGATGATATGGATGCAGATGCTGACATAGATGACATAGAGACCAGTGGTGATTTTGTATGTGCCATGTGAGTGCAGGTCTTTATCATGCTTGTGAAGCTTTGAGGATAAGGTATTTATTCTTTTCCTTTTCTTTTCACGGCTGTGTGGGAGAGACATCATCAACAAATAAGGTTTTCAAATGGGTCGATCGTCTTGTTTTTAGACTTTTTTCTTTTGCTTTTATGCTGTTAGTCTTTCTTGCTTTGATAGCTTTGTGATTGTAAATTATGAATGTTTTTGGCTCTTGTTTAATAAAGCTTTGTCAAAGGTTTCAGATTGTGTCAACTTCTAAACCTCTAGTTCTATATTGCAAAATGTTATCCAACAAAACCCCACCTCGATTTAGTGATGTGATGTGAAATTTATTATAACAGCATGAACTAGTTCATATTACCGCTTAAATTAAATATAATGTTATGTGCCTTCAAATGCCAGCTTAGCTGCCTTGCCATCAGATGAACCTCTGTCCATTTAAAGTGTTCAGTTCTTGATAGTTGTACTTGATGAATTTTGGGCTCACATAAAAAGTTCCCCCCCCCCCGTCTATTTATATTTTAATTAGTTAAAGAGGTTTTTGAATTTAAAGTTACACAATGGAATGAATTTTTCTATATATTTATTAAATAAAATAAAGCCAACTACTATGATTCGAAGTTTTTTTTTTCCTAAAAAAAAGAAATTATCTAATGGACCAACTGTTAAAATAAAATATACATATTCATATTGCCACATATAAATAAATAAATATATATATATTGTACTAAGGTTTCGTTGATCTAGTTGGTCTAGTGGGAAGGATATTAAAACCTTACACTAAGCATTTGAGTTTGAGTCTTGATAATAACAAAAACAATGTTGGGAGAGTTTCCTTCGAATGAGGACCGATCAAAATTAGTTAGAGTCGGGAGAGTCCCTTTCGAATGAGTATCTGATAGTGGTTTGAATTAAATTAATCGAAACGAAATTCTGAATGATATATATATATATATATTGTACATAGTTTGAGTTATTGTATTTATTAAACGCGTTTATCAATATATATATATATATTCAAAGAGTATTTTGGTGTGTTTGAAGTCATCATGTAATTGGAAAGGGGAAAAAAAAAATCCGTTGGAGTCGGATGTCTATATGATAAGTTATTCATGTCCAATAACAAGCCTATTATATTAGTTGGAGTCTGAAATGGGATAAGCACCGAGAATGAGATTTTTATATGGAAATCAGAAGTGTCTGCTTACTTCTATTCTCTCCATAAATATTTGTTTAATTGTATAGAGTGATGAATCATCACTTGGTGCGTGGGTTCTTACCTCATGAGTTTGGCTGCTATAGAAGTATTAATTAGAGTATGAGTTCCAAGTCATTTGGAATTTTGTAGTGGGTGGGGATACTTTTAAGGATGTTTTTTCTCCTTTTTTTAACCTAAGCATTTTTTTACATTTTTTGTTAATCGTTATTTGAAATTATGATTTAAATAATTTAATTTAAATTACTGTTAGATCTTCTTTAAAAAAATTATTTTAAAGTATTTCTTTCAATTTCTTAGATTCAAATTTTAATCTTTATTAAAAGAGTTATCGTCTTTCTCACTAGATTAATTTTTCTTTACTAAAACATGTTTTGGCAAAACAAGGTTCTTATCTTGGAAAGGGGTCACCTCTTTTTTTTCTTTTTGGTGTCCTGGATTTAGTCTGCTATCTGATTTCTGGAGTTTCACTCCGATTATTCTGGGTCGACTAGTTGAAGTCCCTCTGGGGGTAAAGCTCTCCCCAATATAATTTGCTCCATCCGAGACTCAAATTTGAGTTCTTTAGATGAAATCTAGTGATTTACCTATTAAACCAATACATGTCGAGTGAAAGGGGTCACCACTATCTCTTGATTTTGGTTTAAACCGCAAAAGGGTTTACTTTATTCTCATTTTTGACACTAGGGATGATTATAAAAGACGCTTTGTGGTTTGATAAGGATTTCGAATCGGCCTTTAGTTAATTTACTCCAGAGGTTAACACGTTTAGTAAAAACAAAAACAAAAACAAAAAATAATCATCAATGGCTGAGTCGGTCCAATTCCGTCGCTTCATCACATTTGCCTTATCTTTCAACCTTATCTCCAGCATTGGTGGAGGCTCAGAACAATCTTAATTGCCTTCTCCGGATCCTTATCTTCCAACTAATTAAAAAAATAAAAACCCATTAAGATTAAGCATGAAAAGAAACACAAATCCGATCAACAATTTGTGGATTCAGAACGCATTCTCGAGACTCCGAGAGGGCTTTGCCGGTGAAGATGGAGCAGATTTGACTGGCCTGAAGCATGGTGCTGCATTCCACATATCCCCTGCAACAACTTTTAGTCTTTCCATCATTTTTTTTTTTTTTTTGGATTTCCCCCAAAACTCTTATTATCTCTCAATTTGCTGTCTCTAGCTACTTCAACCCATCCATCATCCATTTTCAATTTCATTGAATTACTCATTGCCGGCACCGGTTCATCAGAACTTACCATTGCTGCCTGCATTGTTCACACTCTCTCTCTCTAGATTCTGCTTCTCTCTTCTCCTTTTGTGTGTCTACTTGAAAGCAGTCAAATTGAAATGAGAGAGACGGCAGCCATCGTGGAGCATTAAGGTTAAGAGATACAAGAAGAACATAAAAGAAGAAAAAAAGAGCAAAGAAGCTCAAAATCACATTTAAATTTAAAATTTTTTTAAACCCTTATATTAGTTTGATATGCCCTCAAGAGACATTTTGGTAAGTGCGAGGACCCATAACTACCATAATTGATTCTCCCTTAATACTTTCCATCTTGAACGTATCACAATAATGGAGGACTCCTCTCTCTCTAATCTTGCTCCAGAAGAGTCACATGGCTGTCATGAGAGAATTCTCAAGAGAGTAAGAGAAAAAGATTATTCTCTAGAGAGAGAATAATATGAGGGCTTGAGAAAAATTCCACGTAGGGAATTTTTTCTCGTCACGATGATCGTCGGACTGAGGGTTGAGGCGTCATGGTATTGCGGTGATGGTTCGATTTGTGATTACCATCCCGACCACGAGATCCGTTTGAGGGACGTACGATTGGATCCATATTGGCGTTCTACATTCGAGGTATTTAATCCTATACCCGATCTATTTTATTTTTTTAAAAATTGTTCGAATATTTCCGCTGCATGTAAATCGAGTAAAATAATCCAACACCCTAATTTATTTTTTAATCGATTTATGAATTCAGAAATGAAATCAAATTATAAATCTCATAGCTCATAGAATAACATTTTAGGTAAAAATCTTAATTAAATTTAAAAATCTAATTAATCCCTAATTTGATTTGAACATAAATCCAGAATACAGAAATTCAAAAATTCAGAAGTTCAAAATAAAAATTCAATTGAACAGAGTCCCTAATTTGTCTCTTTTAAAATCTTAATTCAGTTCAGTCCACAGAAAAGCGCATGGGGACGGACATCCCATGGAAACACATATTAAAAATAGGAAAACAGAAATTAAAATCCACGGTTCCAATCCGAGGTTACGTTTTAAACTTCGAATGTCGAATCATCAAATTGACAGCGACAGCACACAGGAGGTAGATAGAACCCAAGTGGGAAGGAAGACCAAATTCAAAAAATTTTGGTGCCATTCGATTGGTTGCCGACCCACCAATCCTATATCACCATAAACCTTACCCACCGCACCCCACCAGGTCAACCAAACTATTTATCTGGCTCTTTTGCGCACGCGTCGGAGCCATAAAATATCTGTTATGTTGAATTATTTTACTCGATTCACGTACAGCAGAAGCATTCAAATAATTTTAAAAAAAATAAAATAGATCGGGTATAGAATTAAATACCTCGAATATAGAACTCCAATATGGATCCAATCGTACGTTCCTCTAACGGATCTCGTGGTCAGGATGGTGATCACAAATCGAACCACCACCGCAATACCACGACGCCTTAATCCTCAGTCCGACGATCATCGTGACGGGAAAAAAATTCCCTACGTGAAATTTTTCTCAAACCCTCGTATTATTCTTTCTCTAGAGAATAATCTTTTTCTCTTACTCTCTTGAGAATTCTCTCATGACAGCCATGTGATTCTCATGGAGCAAGATTAGAGAGAGAGGAGTCCTCCGTTATAGTGATACGTTCAATATAGAGAGCATTAAGAAAGAATCAATTATGATAATTATGGGTTAATAGGGGTTATCCTACTAACCCCTCACATTTACTAAAATGCCCATTGAGTGCACATCAAACTAATATATTAGAAGGACAGAATACATTTGTATTGTATGACGAATATCACGAGTACCTGAGAGAACTTTCCTCTTTAAAAGACTTCTATAATGGGTTACACACAATTTGTGTTTGAAACTATAGTGAATCAATGCATGGTCTTAATTCACCATTTTGATTTATTATGTGAATATCACCGTAACTGTCCCCAAAAAATAAAAAAAAAAAAGTTAAATAGCAATATCAATTACGGTTGTGAAATTCTAAAAGCTTGGTCACTAATGATCGTTGATGGAGAAACAGAGTTTGAATTGGAGTTGGAGTGACCATTTAAGGCTTCTGGTTACTTTTGAGTGGATCTTTTAGTTGTATTTATTATTTAGACAAAGTCCTACAAATGAAACAATATTACAGTAGAACATAATTACATAATAATTAAAAAAAAAATTGAAAGACAGATTATGAAAAATCAGATTTTAACTATTGAATTGTAATTCACCGGTTTTTATGAATGTTATATAATAAAGCGATCGATAATTATTAAATTACAATTTTATAATTATAAATTTCATAATTACAATTATTTAAAAATGTTGGATAATTTTTGAGTGAGGCAGAAGGTGAAATAAGAGGGTAAGAAGAGTAAAAATTTATCTTTAACTATCTCAAGTGTTTTAAACTTTGGGATTATTTTTATTCTCATTGCCATCTGTTGCGGCACAGGGAAGTTTGAGTCAAGATGTTCTTATTTTATTTTATTTTATTTTATTGATATTTTGGATTTGATTTATTATTCGATTTTTTAAGTTTTATTCTGATTATTCTAGATGAGTCGTAAAAATTCTTTTGAGGGATAAAGTTCTTTTTAATATGATTTGTTCTATCTAAAACTCAAACTTATGTATGGTCCCTTCATTGTTATTGCCTCTACATCATGCAATGCAAAATGAGGCGTTCAAATCAAAACTTGTGTAACAGAAATGCAGTGTATCACATGCTGTTTTCCTCTTAACAAAGAATCAATGTTTGTTTATCTGTGCTCAAAATTTGCCAACCTTGAGGTGAGTAAAGCCAACCAACCTGACGGTAACCGATTAAGGAGTTTTTAATTCTTTTATAATTATTCGATAAAAAAAGAAATTTTCTTGACAAAACTTTTTTTATTTTTATAAAATTTTAATTCATTTTAAACTCTTGATAAAGAAAAAAATATTCTTAAAATCTTAAATCTTCCTAAACCCAAAAAAATTTAAATCTTTTAAAAATCTTTTACCACAACCACTTGTCATTTCGAAAGATTTCAAATAAAAAGAAAACCAGAGTTTTTTACATCCTTAAAAAGACTATAAATATAAAGTATAGATAACTCTCAGAAAGGACTCAGTTTTTACACAAGAGAGAGAGACAATTCTATATGTCATTTAGAGAAATTTCTATACCCAATTCTATAGGGTTATTTACGTAAATATTGTGAAAAAAAATAAAAAATCTGATAAATACCGTATTTTTTTTATTCCCAAATTAATGAAATCGATATCTTGAACATCGACTTCAACCGTGCCCAAAAAACTGCCCATGAAGGATTTTTTTTTTTTTAAAGAACGAAGTCGATATCCAGGATATCGACTTCAATGGTTCCCAAACACCACCCATATGGTATTTGTCACGCCCCAAACCGGGATCGTGAACAGCAACCCGTTGCCCTGGATGCCGACTGTATTTTTTTTTACAGAAAATCGAGCAGAATCTCCCCATAAATTGGAGGTTTCCCATGTACAATTAAACATGTTTAAACCTGTATAATTCAAAATCATCCTGAAAATAAAACAAATGGCCATCCCGGCATCTCCAAAACCAACAACTCCCATAGCCGACATCCAGACCAACGCATGGTTATAAAAAATCTATCAACAAACCTAACCACAGACCTCTACTATCATGTCCAACTAGAGCATGAGCAGCCGCTACACCGAACGGGCCTAAGTTTTTATACAATTTACAATAATTTTCTCAAATATTATTAAATTACGTACAATTGCCTCAATGCAAATGAAATATAAGAGTTTCGCAAATAAACATACATAAATTATACAGTCATCCCAAAATAAGTACACGGTCAACTACGGATCTCAACAAAACCTCGCAGGGTCGAAAATAAAATACGAAATTCATCTTTCAAATTTAACTTAAGATCTCACCGTGAATCACCCAAATCCACCAAAATCTTCAAAATCTGAAGCGTCGCTCCGTCACAACAATAATCCTGTCTGGGGAGGGAGAGAAGAGGGGTGAGTATTCGGGGAATAATACTCAGTGAGTGAGGGGATTAATCTCAAGTACTAATAGTGTAGGGGAACATTGGAGTGTCAAATAATATCATTTATAACCAATAATTCAAAATTTTCAACAAATCATGATATGTTCGCTAAAATGAACTCATTTAATCATTCACACGATATCATACATATATGCATTCATTTAAAAATCAAGTATATCATAGAGCAAGCCGAAAGAATTCTGGCAAGGATTAACCATGACCAAGGACAGGCGCATCGGGGGTTTTATTATGCATAAATATTTAAAAGTTGTTCTCTGCCCCGACGTTGGCACGTACAAGCAACTCCCAGTGCTAGACCGCCTATTTTGACGGACCTCCCCTTTCGGTTCAACTGGGCCCATACGGAACATTACAATCATATACAAGCAACTCCCGGTACTAGACCGTTTATTCTGACGGACCTCCCCTTTCGGTTCAACCGGGCCCATACATATCGCAATCACGACGTTTGCGGATACCTCTAGCCAAAGCGTATCCGGGCAACCCGTGCCTCTACAAACGCTCTTCGTAGCTAAGTCATATCATATTATCACAAGTGGGCATCCCAGTACCCTCATAGATCTTAAAACATTTCAAATCCGTGTGCCAATACATTCATCAAATCATTTCAAATCAGTATACCAATGCAACGGTAGAAAAGAAAACTTATCCAATTTTTAAGTAATGGCACAATTTTGTTTTATTTCAAACATGGATGCATAGTCATGAAAAACATAAGTTTAAGACACTCCAATAATCACAAAACAGATTTGAGATTTAATATCACACGTCGAATCAATGCATATCAAAGCATGTTTTGTTTAAAAATACGGTAAAATCAGATTTTCACTATTTCATGCAAGATATTATGGTCTCACTCACTTTCTAGGGAGGGTAGTCACTCTCTATTTCTAAAATCAAACCAAATTGGCTCCTCGAATCTCCAAGAAAGTCAACCTAATCAAATCATCATGGTTTTCATCAAATTTCTGACTATTTTCAGGTTTTAACATTTTCCTTAAGTTCGTACAAATTCTAAATTCTTCAATTTATAAACATACTCCAATATCATCAATTTCATTCCATTTATAAGTAGATAACAAAATCAAATCAGTCTTAATTCAAATCTAAAACCATTTAAAATCGAAAACAACTCTAAAATAAATAAATTCTCGCAAAATAGAAAATCTTTGAAAAATCATACACTTTTCAATTTTCATCCGATTTCTTCAAACCATATGTCGTTTTCAAGGTATTGAAGTTTATTTTCATAATATAGGAGTTGTATTTTGCTTTACCTATATGCAAGATGACTTATAATATAAAATACTACGACAGTTCTCAAACTATAATCACAACTTTTAATCTATTCTTCATATACATACCATTATGCAAATTTAACAACTTAATATAATCTAAGAAGACATGAAATGTACAATATCCTTCATTTTACGGTTCATTTCATTCCAACCCCAAAACCCTAATACTTTCATGCATATTCCAAATTAAATCTAAAGGAAACCATTCAAATCAACTCAACTCGATCCCATTATCCTTTAAGATGCTTCATTCGTATTAGACAATCTAATTTCTGTAACATTCTATACTTAACCTTCATAATCACATATAAACATTTCAGAAATCGTATTCTATTTGCATTCCACTTACATTCTAAACACATACAGAACTTTTCACCTTAAATTCAACCCTAGATTCATTCAATTTATCGAATAGAACAGAAATCTCCTCACCTAGGGTTTTCGCAGTTCACAACCCTAACTTCCGAATACACTTCGTTCAGTCCGAGACCTGCAAAGCTTCCAATTTGAAACAAACTCCATCAGTTAGTTTAAATTACCGAAAGAAATCAAACCCTAGAGCTACTGTTCAAGGGATGGCTCTTACCTGCGCAGTGGATGAAGTGTTGTCACAGCCTAGGGTTTCGAATGTCTGCACTACAGGCTTGGGCTCTGCGATGATCGAAACAGGCTCCCAACAGTGAGCGGTGCACGGTTGGGAGAACAGGGGAAAGACCGTGGGCCATCGCGCGCGTGCAAGGGCAGTCTCGCACGGGGTCACGCGCGCGTAGGGGCTGTCTCGCGAGCACTGGGGCAGGCTATCGCGCGAGCAGTCGCGCGCTGTTGCGCGTAGTCGCACGAGCGCAAGGAGCTATCGTGCGCTGCAACTGAGGGAGACTGAGAGACAGTGAGTGAGAGAGGGAGATAGTGTCGATGTGTGGTGGCTATGGGTGGCAGTTGGTGATGGTGGTGGGCTCAGCGGCGGAGGAGAATCCACGAGAGGGAGAGAGAGAGACTCGCGGGTGAGAGAGAGAAGCCGAGAGAGAGAAGGAGAGAGATAGAGAGAGAACCGAAGGGAGAGTGAGAGGGAATAGGCGGCGGCTCACGGTGGCGGTGGGCGGTTGCGATGGCGGTGAAGGCCGGAGGCGGCGGCGGTGGGTTTCGGTGAGGGAGAGGAGAAGACGGAGAGAGAAAGAGGGAGAGAGAGAGAAGAGAGAATTAGGGCTTTTGAGCCCTAATTCGATTTTATTTATTTATTTATTATTATTATTATTATTATTATTTTCATTATTATTATTCTTATAATATATATATATATTTGGATAGATTTGGAAATAAATAAATGAGGAAATAAATAATTTAATAAATGAAAAGAAAAATATATTTATATATATTTATATATACTTTATTATTCTATTTTAATAATTGAATATACCAAAGGTTTGAATTAAAACCCCAAAAATCAAAAATCAATGAAATTTTTTTTAAAAAAATTTATATATATAAACGGAGGAATATTTTATATATATTCCAGGAACAGTATACTTGTACGAATACCGCAGTATCGGTGTTACAGTATTATTTAAAAAAAAATATAGGGAACCATTGAAATCGACATCCATGATATCAACTTTAAAGTCGATATCCTGAATGTCGACTTCTATTTTTAAAAAAAAAAAAAAAATTATTTCACGGGCAGTTTTTTGGGCACGATTGAAGTCGACGTTCAAGATATCGACTTTAAAGTCGATATCTTGGATATCAACTTCACTAGTTTAGGAATAAAAAAAAGTGCGGAATTTCTCAGATTTTTTGTTTTTTTCACAATATTTATGTAAATACCCCCAATTCTATATATCATTCAGATGGATGTTTTATATCTAATCATATACATTGATGAAGGTATGGTTTCATGCCCAATCTTATACAGTCAGAGGTATAGCTCTATAACCGATTATATACGATCAGAGATACGGTTTCATATTCTATTCTATGCACGAACGGAGGTATGATTTATATCATATAGATTACATCATGTGATATTACGTATACAATATACACAATGTTTTCATACATAACTCTCACCATACAATGCTCATGCATGCTACATGGACGCATGGGGGCTTCGATATCCACTCGTATGATGCATAACACGCACCGAGGCCACCAAGGCAATATCTACGGCTATTTTCAATTTTTTCCTTTGTTACTACTTTTTCTGATTTGAGTGTCGTAACCCCTCGTTGGATCAGACTCGATGGGAATTTTATAGGTTTCTCATCCGATACGGTGAACACTTTCAGCACAACCTCCTTGTTCGAGTCAGAAAAGTAAGTACCTGTGGAGGCCGAAATCGACTCCAATAAATTGGCGTCGTCTGTGAGAACGACTAACTGACCAGTCATAGAAATTTCAAGTTTTGCTTCGCTTCTTCTTGACAGCCTGAGTTCATTCGACTATGTAACAATCGGGACGAGGTAATTAGGGTTACCTCTCGTTTGGTAATTCTCTCGCCCTCATTCTCTCAGCCACGTGTGGATAATTTGTCGACTATCGTCTCATGGTACATTATCGAATAAATGGACCCATGTTGTCCCAATCTACCGATGAGATCTATCTCTCCAAACGGATCCATGTCGTCTCGATCTACTGATGAGATCTATCTTTCAGAATGGATCCATATCGTCTCGATCTACCGATGGGATCTATCTTTCCAAATGAATCTATGTCACCCCAATCTATTGATAATATCTATCTTCCCGAACGGGTCCATGTCGTCCCGATCTACCGATGGAATCTATTTACTCGAATTGGCCCATGTCACCCCGATCTACCAATGGGATCTATCTCCCCGAACGGGTCCATGTTGTCCCGATCTATTGATGAGATCTATCTTCCCGAATGGGCATATGCCGCCCCGCTCTACCGATGAAATTTATCTCCTTGAATGGGCCTATGCCGCCCTCGAGGGTTCAACCTGTCAGTCTCTCTTCCGATCGGCCTGACGGCCTCTCATTCTCTTGTTGGTCTCTCATTCATTCGCCATGTCGGCCTCTTTTCTGTTCGACCTGTCAGCCTCTCAATCTCTTGTCAATCTCTCCTCCGTTCGACCAGTCGGCCTCTCTTCCGTGCAGCCTATTGGTCTCTTAATCTCTTGTTGGTTATTCCTCCGTTCGGCCTGTCAGCCTCTCTTTCGTTTGGTCTGACGGTCTCTCAATCTCTTATTGGTCTTTCATGTGTTCGGCCTGTCAGCCTCTCTTCCATTTGGTCTATCGGCCTTTCAATTTCTTATCAGTCTCTCCTTCGTTCGGGCTGTCAGTCTCTCTTCCGTTCAGCCTGTCAGTCTTTCAATCTCTTGTTGGTCTCTCTTCCGTTTGACTTATCAGTCTCTCCTTCATTCAGCCTATCGGTCTCTCTTCCATTCGGCCTGTCGGCCTTTCAATCTCTTGTTGGTCTCTTATCCGTTCAGCCTATTGGCCTTTCTTTTGTTTTGCCTATTGGTCTCTCAATGTCTTGTTAGTCTCTTATTCGCTCAATCTGTCGGTCCTTCAATCTCTTGTTGGTTTCTCCTCTGTTCGACCTCTCGGCCTCTCTTCCATTCGACCTGTTGGCCTCTTAATCTCTTGTTAGTATTTCTTTTGATCGACTTGTCGGTTTCTCTTCCATTCAGCCTTTCGGCCTCTCATCCGTTCGGCTCGTCGGTCTCTCATCCGTTCGACCTATCACTCTCTCAATCTCTTGTCAGTCTCTCAACCTCTGAATCATTCGATTATTTGACCTGTCGCTCTCTTCATCGTTCGGTCTGTCGGCCTTTCAATTTTTTATTGGTCTCTCCATTGTTCGGCCTGTCTCCTCTTAATCTCTTATCGAGCTTTCAACTATTCGCCCTATTAACCTCTCAATCTCTTGTCAGTCTCTTGACTTCCGGATCATTCGATCATTCGACCTATCGATCTCTCCACCGTTCGGTCAGTCGGCCTTTCAATCTCTTGTCGGTCTCTCCACCGTTCGGCCTGTCAGCCTCTCAATTTCTTGTCAATCTCTCAACTGTTCAGCATATCGGCCTTTCAATCTCTTACCAGTCTCTCGACCTCTGGATCAATTGATTATTCGACCTGTTGGTCTCTCCACCGTTCAGTCTGTTGGCCTCTCAATCTCTTATCGGTGTCTCAACCGTTCGGCTTGTCGGCCTCTCAATCTCTTGTCGGCCTCTCAACCATTTGGTCTGTCGGCCTCTCAATCTCTTGTCAGTTTCTCAACCTTCGGATCATTCGACTTGTCAATCTCTTCACCATTCGGCCTACCGGTCTCTCAATCTCTTATCAGTCTCTTTACCACCCCTCGATCATTCGACCTATCAGTTTCTCTATCATTCGACCTATCGGTCTTTCCATCTCTTGTCACTCTCTCGACCTCTAGATCATTCAAATCATTCGACCAGTTGGTCTCTCTATCATTCGACCTGTTGGTCTCTCAATCTCTTATTGGTTTTTTGTCCTCTCTATTATTCAACCTATCGGTTTTCCGAACTCTTAGTCTTTCGGCCTCTTGGTAAGAAATCAAAATTTTCTCAAACGATTCTAACAGTTTGTCACCAATATTTTGATTTTTTAAATCGCTATACTCCTAATACCATTTTTGCAAAATGCCATTAGGAGTCTGGGGCAAATGATGGTATACAATTTAAACAGCTTCTAATTCTCTTGTAATCATTCAATAAGGAATAAGATTTTCTTAACACAAAAAACTTTTCTTGTTCCTGTTGGTCTTTAATTCTCTTAAACTCTTGATAAGGAAGAAAATCTTTCTAAAATCCTAAACCTTCCTAAATTCCAAGAAAGTTTAAAGATTTTAAAAATCTTTTATCACAAGCACCTGCCATTTCGAAAGATTTCAAACAAATAGGAAATTAGAGTTTTCTACACTCTTGGGAAGAGTATAAATATAGAGCATAAGTAACCCTCAGAAAGAACTCAGTTTTTACATATGAGAGAGAGACAATTCTATATGTCATTCAGAGGAGGGTTCCATACCCAATTCTATATGTTATTCAGAGGGAAATTTCATACCTAATTATATACATCAACGAAGGTATGGCTTCATGCCCAATCTTATACAGTCAGAGGTATGGCTCTATAGCCGATTTTATACGATCAGAGATGCGATTTTATACTCTATTTTATGCACGATCGGAGGTATGATATACATCACAAAGATTACATTATATGATATTATATATACAATTTACGGTATGTCTTCATACATAGCCCCACCGTACAATGGTCATGCATGCTACACGCACGCATGTGGGATTCAATATCCACTCGAATGATGCATTACACATACCGAGGCTACCAAGGTCACATATACAGTTATTTTCAGTTTTTCCTTTATTATTACTCTTTTTTATTTGAGCGTCAGAATCCCCCCTCCCCCTGTCGGGTCAACCCGATAGAGTTTTTATAGGTTTTTCATCCGATACGATGAACACTCTCAGCACAACCTCCTTGTTCGAGTTAGAAATGCAAGTATCTATGGAGGCCAAAATTGACTCCAAGACAATCAAGCACGCCAAGTACATGTCCAAGGGCTTACTCCCCTGAACCATAGTACAGTGAGTCTAAGAGCTGAAGCAATGTTATTACATGCAGCCCATTAGCCCAGAGAGAGGTTTTTTTTTTGTGCATACACTGAGATTCAAAACTGAGTCTATTACAAGAGGGAATGAGGAGGTGTCACTTGAGCCAAGAGGGAGGCTTGTAAGCCAATAAGTGGTCCAACTAGTTTAGCATGGGCAATTTTCTTATTAAAGGCAGCTTCTCCCTCTCATACGAGAAGAGAGGAAATCAATTGAAGAAGAAATTCAGGTAGACAATAAAGACAAAAAAAGCATGGTTGGTGTTTTAATTGTAGTAAAACCAAAATCAATACTTAGTATCGGAGCTATTAAGAAAGCAAATTGGGCCCAAACAACCTCTAGAAGTTTAGATCTTGGCGCCTGTGGGCAATTTGTGAAGTTCATACCCCTCTTGGGCTCCTTTCACTTTCCCCTTTTGGGCTAGGTAACCGATGTTTCGTAGCCCATCCTAGGCCACTGTAACATTAATCGTACGAAACTTTGCTCCTATTGTTTTATCCCATGTTTTTTTTTTTAATATATATCACGAATTGAATTCAAAATCACTGAATGAGATGAATTATGATCATTAAACTATCTTTTTGAAAATATTTTATCCCATGTCATTAATAACGTTGAACTTTACTTGGATAGAATTACGAGTAATATTGTTGTTGATGCTTTTAAAATAAAGAAAAACTATACCCTTTTGATTTATTGTATAAAGAAATTTTTAAATATTACACCACACCTTAAGGTAATGAAATAAGCGTATATCGGTTCAATTAGTTCATATAAATATGTTAACATAATTGATAATATTTAATAATTATAAAAATAATTCATCTTGGTTATCCCTCATAACCAATTTTATATTCACGATATAGAAGAAAAGACAAATAATGGTTTAAATATTTGAAATAGAAATGAGTAGTAAATTATTTTATAAATAAAAAGTGGAATGAAGAGATTAGAAAGTAAAAAAATTAATAATAATAATAATAAATAAAGGGATATGCAACTAAAAGTTAATTAATACCAAAAGTGATTTTCATTATTATTATTATTATTATTATTTCCTTAAATTAAAAAGTTAAAATTAAAAACTAAATCAAAAATTAGTCGAACTTAATTTGATCTATTCTGATATGATATTTAATTTTTATTGAATTGCATAATCTTTTTTTATGTTTTATCAAATTTGACATTTTATGTCTACCACGGTTTCAACTTTTTCTCATGTTCGGTCTGTTCAGCTGCGCGGAAGGGCATTCTATCCGTATAAAATGGATCTGTTCACTGTTTTGGGTCGACCTGGAACCGGTTCCGGGCCGGTTCAGGCCCTCGAACAGATCTTTAATTGGTCTAATCCGTCTCATCTCAGCTCAAGTCGGTAAATTACCATCAGAAAATCCACGTGTACGGTGATCATCTGCGCAGATCCTGTGATCGAGTCTCATTCGTTCCTCTACGCTTCCTCCCAGAGTATAAAAGAGTCCGCTGCACACCCAAAACCCTAGTTTTTCTTAGAAAAGAGAGAACCCTAAACTGCTCATCTCTCAAGTCCCTCTCTCGCCCTGCGCCGTGTGTGACGGCGGCCAATATTCACTGATCGAATATGAAGGTGAGCACATTAGATTCTTACAACTTTAATCTCAATCGCCATAGATCTGTAAAACTCTAGTTTCTTTAATTTTAACCCATTATTGTCTGCCTTTCTTTCTCTTTTGCGGTTTTTGGGAGCAGTTCAACATCGCAAATCCGACTACCGGATGCCAGAAGAAGCTGGAAATTGACGATGACCAAAAGCTGTAAGATATTGATTTCGTTTATTCTCTTCTCATTTTCAGATTTACCTTCTATGATTTTTGTTTTTCTGTATCTTTGCTACGTAAAATGCATTTTGGGATGCTTTTTTGATCTTTGTTCATGAATCTGTCCCTTACTTTGTTATTAAGTCGACTTTTGCAGAAATTTATGACTCTATAGGGGGTAGGTTATCATTTTCTGTGATTGTGGTGGTTTTCTCTACATGCTGTCGAGGGAAATAAGAGGACATTTTAACGTTAATGAGAATTTTATGGGTGCCAAATAGACTTACTGTTGAGGGTAATAAGAGGAGAATTTAACGTCAATGGGCTCTATATATGTTGATTTATCTAGTACCACAGACAACCTGCATTGATTTAGGGAAGGGAAAATTTTGGGAGTTGCTTGCTTTTGTAGAATGTTCAAATTTTGATCCTAATACACATCTGAAGGGTTCAAACTGTTCATGATGGCACCTTTGTTTTGGTCCGACGCATATTTAAATATTTTGGTATTCAATCCCTGGATCATTTTCCCACTAATTTGTTGTATTCAAAGAAAATAAACCGCTTCAGATATACGCTCTGTGTCCAGGTGATCATGAATGTCTTGTCTTACATTCTGACTTTAAAATCCCAGAGATATGAATGGTAGTCAAGGACGGTTGAGAGGGCTAAGATGATTATTGGCTTTTGCAATTAGATCCTGCTGGGTCGTGGATAGACACATGATGCCCGTGAAAATGTCATGTTGGCTCAATTTTGTGTATCTAAAATTGGATGCTATTATTAGAAAAACGGCAATGATCATCTCTTAGAGAGGTTAGATACAAGCTATCAATATGACCTAAAACAAGATAAATCTTGTTCAACAAATTGTACATTGCTGTCCTCGTTTTTCTTGTGTCTTGTTTCTCTAAAATCCATAGTCAGAAGTGTTAATGTTTTATGATAAAGAAGTTTGTAGCTTGAAAAAAATTTTATGTTGCAATGCATTATACGAAGTAATTGTAGGCATGCATTCACTAAAATTCTTTTCTTCTGATTTTGAAATTGCAGGCGTGCTTTCTTTGACAAGAGGATCTCACAGGAGGTCAGTGGAGATTCTCTTGGCGAGGTATGTTCTGATCATCTTCTAGTTATTTCCTTACTCTTTGGGACTGGACCAATATTAATTAATGCTGGTTAACAGGAGTTTAAGGGCTATGTCTTCAAGATTATGGGAGGCTGTGACAAGCAAGGGTTTCCCATGAAGCAGGGAGTACTCACTTCTGGCCGTGTTCGTCTTTTGCTTCACAGAGGTTGGTGGCTAAACTGTTTCAAATAATTAAGCTATTCCTTTTGTGGGTTGGCTGCTTGAATAATATGCATATTTTAAACTTCTATACTAGTGTAATTCAATATTTAGTAACACTTTAGGTACCCCTTGCTTCCGTGGATATGGAAGGAGAAAGGGGGAGAGGAGAAGAAAGTCTGTTCGAGGATGCATTGTGAGTCCTGACCTCTCTGTTTTGAACTTGGTCATTGTGAAGAAGGGTGAGAATGATCTTCCTGGTCTCACTGATACTGAGAAACCTAGGATGAGGGGTCCCAAGAGGGCGTCAAAGATCAGGAAGCTGTTTAACCTCTCTAAGGAAGATGATGTCAGGAAGTATGTGAATACATATCGCCGAACATTCACCACCAAATCTGGTACGTCGGCTCTCTGGCTCTTGGCTGTAAATTTCTTATTGTATGTGGGGCGTAGGCATTGATACCGTGTAGTGAATGTGTGACACTAAAGTGTTGTCTGTTGCTTGCAGGTAAGAAGTGCAGCAAGGCTCCCAAGATACAGAGGTTGGTGACTCCATTGACTTTGCAAAGGAAGCGTTCCAGAATCGCTGAGAAGAAGAAGAGAATTGCAAAGGCCAAGGCTGATGCAGCTGAGTATCAGAAGCTCCTTGCAACTAGGTTGAAGGAGCAGCGTGAACGCCGAAGTGAGAGCTTGGCAAAGAGGCGATCCAGACTTTCTGCTGCATCCAAGCCTTCTGTTGCAGCTTAAGTTATTAGACTTGGGTTTGGACCCTTTCGGTTTTGATCTAGGATCTGTTGGAATTCTGCTGGATGTAATCCTCTTTTTAGTTTCGTGACCTCATTTATGTTACTGCATTTTAAGAATCCACCTTTTCCTTAAATTTTTTCTTTAAATTTGTTGAATGCAATGTGGCCTTGTCTCATCATTTTTGGCTGCATTATCCATGTTGGATTGTACTCCCTGAATTTTTATAATTTGAGCCTCGAACTGGTAACTTAGAAATTCTTTCTATTATATTGTGCAAAATAGATGCTGTTGCTATTGCTGAACTTCTATCAGAGGTGTTGGAGCATGCATGTGCATCTTCAGTTCAGTATTTTGACCTCTCTGCATCAGCATTCCTTTTGTCCTCTGCTTGTAACAGTTCCATCATGATTTTCATTAAGCTTTCAGAGGACATGGTTCGTTCGGCGACGGTAGATTTGGGGTTTTTAATTTTGTTCTCATCGATTGTGTTAATCGGAATGATTGCCAGTGCCTTGTACTTGATCACGGTAGCGAATACAGTTAAATGAGTTTCGTGATAGAACCTTTATACCATTGCAAAGTTTGATAATGTTCATCATCTCTCTCCATGAAGAACAGCGTGAGAAAGTGGTGCCGGGACACATTCTCGGATTTGAATTTTCTTTTTCCTTGCAAAGGTAAACTATATATTTAAAATCTAGTTGAGATTTAGATGCAATAAAAGCCTTCGCTCCTGTGCATATCACTTCACGTATTTCGTGTGAAAGGAAAGAGTAATTTATGTTGTGACTTTTACTTGCCTTGTGCCGATCAGAGTCGAATAAAATATTAATCGCACTCGTCATTAACCAGACTAAATAATAACAATAACACAGAGAATAAGTTAAAATTTTGAAGATGATCCAATCACAAAGGAAGAATCATGAACATGATTCTACCATCCCTCGACAATGCACATGTTTGAGTTATAACTCAACTGACACTGTTCCCTTTCCTTATAAAGCTTTTGATTCGAGTCTTTCTATATGTCCCAAAAAAAAAAAAAAAACAATGTAGGGGCTTACAAGATGGCCGTATTGTGGCGTGATATGAGGCATCAACTTTTGGAGATGCACAGGTAGTCACTGATGTATTGAGAGATACTGTTGCAGCATAACACAACATTACAAATAAATCGAGTCATTCATGATCAACTCATTCATTCATTTAACTAAATAAGCCAAATTTGAATATATGATCTGAATTCATTTATCGATCGTTTGATCTAAACTTTAGTGTGATTCGTTCAACTAAAATGCTTTATAAACTCGTGTTTAGTCTAATTTTTTTTTAGAAATAAATGAAATTGAATGGTATGAGATTTGGATTTCACTTGTTATGCAAGGCCTTTATTTTCTTATATCTTTTGATTAAATTTAATAATGTCTCAATTCTTTATGTCATCATCTAATGGAATAGAACGTTGGAAGCAGCTTTAGAGTTAAGAATTTTTTTTTCAATTTTTTAAGAGAGATTTGAATTTGAGATCTACAATAGAAAGTAGATAGTGTCAGTTGAGGTAAAACTCATTCATAGAGTTAAGTATTTCTACATAATCATTCCATAATAAAGATTAATTGAATTTCAATACATTAATAATATTAATTACTGAATTTTAAGTAGGATGAGAAATTATATGTTAGGTCAAAAAAATTTGGGTGGGTGTATTAAACAAAAAGAGTTCAACGAGGGCTTTTTGCCTATGTCTGGATTCTTTTCATTCAAAAGAACTTGCATACTTAGAAAGGTAATCTTATTATTTCTCAACTCTCCATATTTATAATATTCTAATTTATATTAAATTAATAATTAAATATTAATTAAGATATGAATAGATGAATTCAAATTCAATGTGTTAATTTATTTTCAGAAAAGTGAATATTTTGGTTTTCCTTTTTAATGAGTAAAAAAGCTTAGTTTAGTATTTTTTAATGCAAGAGAGCCAATATATTTTATTTATTTATTATTTTGATAAATTTGGGTGTTGTTTTTGTTGGTCCAACAACTCAATTGAGTGTTATATATTTTATAAATTTAGTAATTTAATTATTTTTCAAAATGCGTTGGTGGTTCAATGGACATGTCTTCGATACTAGGGGAGATTGCAAATAAAGGATTGGAAGGTCTTTGTTTCTACTTTTTGGACAAGTGGTTTGCTTGTATTGTTGTAATCTTCAAGGATATCCCGCCACATTGGAATGAAGGATTTTTTTTTTAAATTTTTTTGGCTTACATCGACCATTAAAAAAATATACTTGACTATTGATTAGGTATATGTATAGCTCTTGAACTTTGAGTTAATGACAAATTTTTAATTGATAAGTCATGACTGTTGAAAAGATATGATGGGGTGAGTTTTGACTTTTCAGATACCAACTCCTGGTTGATTCGAACGATTGTTGTCAATGGTGGATATACCTGCAAAAATCGTCGGAAGGTGGTATGACGGAGAGGCTCCGACGTTTAAGTTAGTAAAGAGCGGTTTTCGTTTGAGTAAAACAGACTGAGAGTAGAAGGAGAGTGGTTCTATGTGATCAATGTGTCCTCTGTGTTAGGCTTAGAGGGCGTACCTGATGTCGAGGGTTTTGAGACCTCTTATACCTGTGAGAGTCGTGCGTCGTTGAATGACTTTTACCCTGCTTTCCTTATTCAACTGATCCGGAAATCTCGGAGATTAATATTACGAATTGATTACGATTCTTATATACCAGGAAACCTTCCTCTTCGGGAGGGACGCGTTCCTTATCTGGGAGATCCGCGATTTACCATTGTGAAATAGGAAACCGAAGTTAAGGAGATCTTGACCTTCCTTTAGAATTGTTTGGAGTGCTGCGTACCGATCGGTTGCTTCGACTGATAAGGGACCTTCGGGACTGGTTCGATCGGGAGACTGACGTTTGCTTACTCGGTCGGGGTGACTGTCCTTACTCGATGGGTCATGATCGGTTATCAGGGCGATTGAGACCTTATCGTTCGGTAGACCCGAGCGACTAAGGCCTTTCAGTAGAATGATCGGGGCGACTATGACCTTTCGGTAGATTGATCGATGAGCACCCTTTATGGGGTTTTTTGGGAATTGACTCTCTTGGCTCGGGCTATTGGGTCACGTCCCATCATTTGCCCCCGACTTATGGCTTTCTTGGAAAAGAAAAGTCATAAGTGAAGCGTGTTTCATACGTTATGAATGCATAGGGACATTTGATCCATTCTGATTCGCCCGCTTTATACGTTAGGAATGCGAGCTTGTCTCTTCACATACGATTTTCTTCATAAGGAACTGAAGGTAATTCACTCTCGGCATTTATGACTCGCTTTCGTGCTGATCCGTTTCATCTTTTTCGAATTAATTGGGGTTTTTGTTTCTTACGGCTATAAGTAGCCAAGACGCGCGTTCACTTTCTTTCGCAGAGAACTAACGTTCTTCCTTCTTAGCTGCTTAGTGGAGAATGATTCTTCCTGAGGGTCCGCTTTCGAGGTGTCGTAGCATGCAATGTTTATTGGTTGGGATGACTCCTGCTGGAATGAGATCTCATTAAAGAAGAGGACTACTGGAATGAGATCTCATTATGTTGGCCGCTCACTGGTCAACGTAATCTGATTCGTTGCCACCGAGGGAGTGTATCTTGTATCGCCTTGCATGATCTTCCCTGGTCAGTCCTCACCCTCTGAACGCGGTGGAAGGTGTTTCTCACACCGTCTTTGGATAGGTAAGTCGAGTCCGGGCTACGTTGGGGGTGGTAAAACCTGGACTCGTCTTCTCTTATCCCTAGCGCTACATTTTTGTACTCTCCCATGTAGGGATTGTGTTCTTCCTCTTCAGGTGAATCGGCAGCCTGATGAGGTGGACCTTTATGTATATTCCCCTTGGTGTAATCAGTCGGATCTAGCGGCTTGTTCATGTATCTCGATGTATTTTTTCACACGAAAATAAATAAGAGAATTACTTTTCACTTACCTGAATTGTATTTTTGCTTCTTTTTGATTTTCTGCGTTGCAAGGCAATTTCCTTCAGTCTTTGTCAAAGTGGATCGGTAGATGCTGAGCGACTGAGGCCCTTCGATAGGAAAATTTTAAGTTGTGGGCCGCGTCCACCTGTCCGGAGAGTTACATCCCCTATTGACGACGCGTATGATCGGTAAAGACTGGGCGACTGAGACCCTCCTAGCAATGGAAAATTTTAAGTTGTGGGTCGCGTCCACCCATCCGGGGAGTTACATCCCCATTGACGACGCGTGCGATCGGTAAAGACTGGGTGACTGAGGCCCTCCTAGCAATGGAAAATTTTAAGTTGTGGGTCGCATCCACCCGTCCGGAGAGTTACATCCCTTATTGACGACGCGTACGATCGGTAAAGATTGAACAACTAAGGCCCTCCTAGCAATTGAAAATTTTAAGTTGTGGGCTGCATCCACCCGTCCGGGGAGTTACAAATCCTATTGACGACGCGTACGATCGGTAAAGATTGAGTGACTGAGGCCCTTCGGTTGGAGATCTTGAGCCGTGTTTAAGAAAGACTTCCCAACTATCAGATAGCGCTGAGGCTCATTGATAGTATATGCGCAGATTCTTCGAGTTCCAAGTCCTGGGTATCGCCGATCCGTCTAGATTGTCAAGTCGATACGTTCCTGGTCGGACTACGGAACGTACTCGGTACGGACCTTCCCAATTGGGGGCAAGCTTACCCCCGAGCTGCTGTTGGCCGGTTGCTTCCACTTTCCGTAGCACCAATTCTCTGGGTTTAAACGCTCTGCTTCTAACCCTTCGGTTGTGATACTGGGTCATTTGTTGTTGATAGGCCGCCACTCGAGTTGATGCAGATTCCCGTAATTCTGGAGGTATGTCAAACCTTTCTCATAGGGTGCGTTCATTTTGCTCGGCATCGTAGTGAGCTACTCGGAGTGAGTGAATGCCTATTTCCACGGGTATGACTACTTCGCTTCCGTAAGTCAGACTGAAGGGTGTTTCTCTTGTTGCCCTTCGAGGGGTAGTACGATACGACCAGAGAATGCCATAAAGTTCTTCAACCCATTGTCCCTTGGCGTCGTCCAGCGTTGTTTTTAGTCCCTGTAGAATCGTTCGGTTGGTTACTTTGGCCAATTCGTTGGTTTGCGGGAGAGCGACTGATGAGAACCTATGTTGGATCTCCAACTTCTTGCAAAACACCTGAAAACGCTGGTTGTCGAATTGTTTCCCGTTATCCGTGATAAGGACGTGTGGTATACCGAACCGGGTGATAATGTGAGTCCATACGAAGGATTGGACTTTAGCGGCCGTGATCTGGGCTAAAGGTTCGGTTTCCACCCACTTGGTAAAGTGGTCGATCGCCATAATCAAGAATTTTCGCTGTCCCGTGGCTGGAAGAAATGGTCCGAGAATGTCTATGCCCCACTGAGCAAATGGCCAAGGGCTGGATATTGGATTAAGCTCGGTGGAGGGTAACCATGAACCGATGAGAAACGTTGACATCTGTCGCACCTTTTGACGTAGTCATCGGAATCGATTCTCATGGTTGGCCAGTAATATCCCTGTCGGAGGGCTTTATAGACTAGGTTCCGGGCACCCAGATGATTGTCGCAGACTCCTTCGTGAATCTCCCGAAGGACGTAATTCCCTTCTTCGGGGATCAGACATCGCAGATATATGTGAGTGAATGACTTTCGGTAGAGAACTCCATCGATTATGGTGTAGTGCGCGGCCTTTCGTTTCAGTTTTATTGCTTCCTCTGGGGATGCCGGCAGACGATCATGTCTCAGACAGTCTTCTATAGGGTCCTTCCAACTAGGAGGCTGATCGACTGGGAGGATCTCCTTAGGCTCATCAATGCTGGGATACGGTAGGCTTTCAATATACACTGTTCGGCTAGAAGCGACTGAATCAGAACTAGTTAGCTTCGATAAGGTATCCGCTCTCACATTCTCCGAAAGAGGGATCTGTTGAATGTCTACTTTGCTTAACTGATCTATCGTCCCGCGCAACTTACTTAGGTATTTTGTCAGGACCGGGTCTCTAGTCTCATAAACCCCTTTGATTTGTTTTACGACCAACTGGCTATCCGTAAACACCATAACATTTCCTGCTCCCATACTGGTGGCGATCTGGAGGCCTGTTAACAGAGCTTCATACTCGGCTTGATTGTTTGTGGCTTGAAAATCAAAACGGAGGGCGTACTCTGCCTTGAAATTGTTTGGTCCTATCAATATGAGTCTAGCGCCGCTTCCTGAAGAGTTTGACGATCCATCCACGTGGATAGTCCATTCGGGGTCTGTCCATTCTTCCCGATGGCTAGGGAGTTGATCTTCAGACATTGTGGGGAGAGTACATTCAAGGATAAAATTCTCCAGTGCTTGGCCCTTTATAGCGGGTCGTGGTCGGTATTGGATATCAAATTCGCCTAGCTCTACACTCCACTTGATGAGTCGTCCTGACGTATCCCTCTTATGGAGGATTTACTTCAGCGGCTGATTGGTGAGTACCACAATGGCATGGGCATGAAAATATGGTCGAAGGCGCCTTGCTGAGACAACCAAAGCATAAGCTATCTTCTCGATCGGCCGGTAATTGATTTCAGAATCTTTCAGTATCCTGCTGACGCAGTAGACTGGTTTCTGGGCGACGAACTCCTACCTTACCATTACGGAGTAGAGTGCTCGTTTGGAAACGACCAAATATAGGTAAAGCTCATCCCCGAGAACGGGTCGTGAGAGCAGCGGGGGTTGCATCAGATATTCTTTCAGTCATTCAAAAGCTGCTTGACATTCGAGCTTCCATTTGAACTGTCGAGACCTCTTTAGCGTGTCAAATATGAGTTTATACTTTTCGCCAACTTTGGACATGAATCGGCTTAAGGCCGCTATTCGACCGGTCATGCGTTGCACTTCCTTGAGTATCTGGCGGGGAGTTATATCTAATATTGCTTGTATCTTTTCGGGATTGGCCTCTATCCCCAATCGGTAATCATGAAACCCAGAAACTTCCCGAAAGCGATCCCGAACGTGTATTTTTCTGGGTTTAGCCGTATGTTGTACCGTTTTAAAGTCTGGAAGGTCTCTTTAAGATCTGCAACGTAAGCTTCTGCTGTAATACTCTTTACGAGCATGTCATCGATATAAACTTCGACGTTCCTGCCTAATTGGTCTTTGAAGACAGCATTGATCAGTCGTTGGAAAGTTACTTCGGCGTTCTTCAAGCCGAAAGGCATGAGTAGATAGCAATACGTACCGAACTCGGTGATGAAGCTAGTTTTCTCTTCATCTTCTGGTGCCATTCTGATATAGTTATAGCCGGAGTAGGCGTCCATAAAACTCAAAAATTAGTGTCCCGAGGAATTGTCTACAAGTTTGTTAATGTTGGAGAGCGGATAGCTATCCTTCGGACATGCTTTATTGAGGTCGGTGAAGTCTACATACATCCTTCACTTGGCATTAGCGTTTTTCACTAAGACTACGTTAGCCAGCCACTCGGGATACTTGACTTCACGGATGAATCTTGATGTCAACAACTTTTGGACCTCTTCTTGGATGGCGCGTTGGTGTTCGAGGGCGAATACCCTCTTCTTCTGCTTGATTGGTCTAAAGTCGGGGTTAACGGTCAGCTTATGGGCTATGACTGACGGGTCTATGCCAGGCATGTCTTTCAGAGTCCATGCGAAGACCTTTGAGTGTCGTTGTAGACAGGCGACTAAGGCATTTCGTAAAGTAGGTGATAGGTTAGCTCCTATCTTGACCGTTTGACTGGGGTCGTTTGTTGGAAGGACTTCGGTCATTTTTTCACCTGGTTTATGCTTAGCGCTTGGCTCAGTGTCGTCTCTGGGTTCCAAGGCATCAACCGGGAAAACTTCTTGAGCACATTGTGTTGCAAAGAGGATATAGGGGTCAGAGTCACTTCTGATGGTCACCACCCTTAGTGGTGTTCTGAATTTCACTTTCATGTGTCTCGTGCTAGGTAGCGCCTCTAGATCATCTAGGCTGGGTCTACCGAGTATAACATTGTAGGGGGAGTAGAGCTTCACCACATGAAAAAGGACGGGAGCGGTTGTGTGATTAGGGGGTCTCCCTAGGGTCATAGGAAGATAAATGATGCATTCGGGATGAGTGGGCTCGTCCGAAAGCCCTTAGAGGGATCCGATATATGGCAAAAGTCGAGACGGATTGAAACCCATCCTACAGAAGGCGTCCCAGGTTAGGAGATCGCAGTCAGCCCCCTGATCGACGAAGACCCTTTTCACAGTATAGGAATCAATTTTGAGGGTGATGACTATAAGGTAATCCCGGAGAAGATTTGTTCCGGCGGGAAGGTCGTCATCATCAAAGCCTATGACTGACCTTCTTTTGGAGGTTGCTGTGTCGGAGATGACCGTTACGAGCATTGCCATAAGATCTCAGAGAATCAGTCTGTTTCCCATGGACGACGCTAATCTGATGGGGGTGGGTTTTGGCTCCTCAGATACCAGCTCCTGGTTGACTCGAACGATTACCGTCAATTGTGGATATACCTACAAAAACCGCCGGAAGGTGTTTTGGCGGGAAGGCTCCGACGCTCAAGTCAGTAAAGAGCGATTTTCATTTGAGTGAAACAGACTGAGAGTAGAGGGATAGTGGTTCCCTGTGATCAATGTGCCTCATGTGTTAGGCTTAGAGGACATATCTGGTGTTGAGGGTTTTGAGACCTTTTATACTTGTAAGAGTCGTGTATCGTTGAAAAACTTTTACTCTACCTTCCTTATCGAACTGATTCGGGAATCTCAGAGGTTAATATTACGAATTGATTACGATCCTTATATATTGAAAAACCTTCCTCTTCGGGAGGGACGCCTTCTTTATTTGGGAGATCTGCGATTTACCATTGTGAAATAGGAAACCGAAGTTAAGGAGATCTTGACCTTCTTTTAGAATTGTTTAGAGTGCTGCGTACCGATCGGTTACTTCGACTAATAAGGGACCTTCGGGACTGGTTCGATCGGGAGACTGACGTTTGCTTATTCGGTTAAGGTGACTGTCCTTACTCGATGGGTTATGATCGGTTATCAGGGCGACTGAGTCCCTATCGTTCGGTAGACCCGGGTGACTAAGACCTTTCAGTAGAATGATCGGGGCGACTATGGCCCTTCGGTAGATTGATCGATGAGCACCATTTGCGAGGTTTTTTGGGAATCGACTCTCTTGGCTCGGGTTATTGGGCCACGTCCCTTCAAGTTATAACTATTAAAAAAATCATGACCGTTAAAGAGTTTATGTCAGATTTTCTACACGTTCCAATTTTCTAAACCTATTTCAAATAAATCAATCCAAAATCTTACGTGAAAAACATGAAATTTAATATCTATACATATTAATTTTATGTATAATTGTTTGAAAATTTTAAGATAAATTTATTATTTGAGTTTAATTGTTTAACACTTAAATAAAATTACTATTTCCATATTTATTGCTTACGGAGAAGGGCCATCAGCTGCAAGTGTTCTCCCACCCGGGAGAGGTAGTCATAGCGGAAAACGCCGCACGACCCACAACCGTGGCCACTGTTGAATGGCAGAGGCTTGCCCCTCGCGAACTTTCGTTGATAGACGAGAGACACTGTTCGATATGTGGGGGAAAAAATGGAAAAGGGAAAAGAAAAATCCGTGAGCCGATTCTTAAAGATATATTGAGTTTCGAGTGTTAAAGGTCAGCTACATCATGATTTTTGGGATTTCTTGAACTATATAAAACTAGGGTGTGAGTTTTGGTTTTGTTGTGGTCCCTTTGTCTGAAAATTCTCGTTTTAACTTAAAAATAAATAAAATAAAATAAAATAAAATTTATTTCATCGAACATCCATTTATCAAATATCGAAACTCTCACATTGTGGGATCGAGAAAATGAAATACCTAGACAGCCTTCCCCTTGTATTTTTTTTTTTGCAAGGAGACTAATTCAAATACTGGACTTTCAGAACACAATGGAGAGACTCCACCATTGCGTCAGATCTGTCCTTTACCGAACATCCATCTAATTCCACAAATTACAATCAAATACTTATTTAAACATTCTGAATACGTTTTACCTTTTCACTTGTTATAACTTTAATAGAAGATATGTGTTAAGACCGATATAATAAGAAGTTATCCAGATGACTTTTTGACAACCCAATAGACAAATAACAAACAAAATAAAATATAAGGTAGAATTTAAATTGACAGATAAATTAAATGACCGAATTTAAATTAAAAAAAAAGATAAAATTTACGTGGTTCAATCAAATAGACCTACATCACGGGTAAAGGAAGAGCAAAATTTCACTAAAGAAGAAAATTATAAATGGTTTAAGAAAGTATTCCTAGATTTCAAATAATCACCATACAAAAAAGATAGCAAAATGAGATCTTAAAAGATCGCAACACATTTTACTAATTCAGTGGAATTGATGATACCTAAACCATAACCCAAAGGCATCTATTTATACATGAACTTGGGGTGGATTCCTTGAGTTGCTAACCAATGTGGGATTTGGATCCTTGAGCAATGAGAGAGAGAGTTTCCTCACTTGCAAACCAATGTGGGACTATGAGAGAGAGACCCTTCTTCTAAGTGATGTGGGACAAGAGGGATGAGTCACATTAGCAAATCTCCACCTTGATGAATCCCAATATCAACAAATCTTAAATATCAAATCTGCTCCACCTTCTCTACAAAAGACCTAATGGCTTAATCAGCAGTAACGGATACCAATCAAATTCAAGCACTGCTTGAACTTGTAAGCAGAAAGAGCTTTTGTAAAAATGTCAGCAGGATTGTCCTTGATACTGATTTTTTGAATAAGAATCTTTTATTTAGCAATGATATCTCGAATAAAATAAAATTTTACATCAATATGTTTCGTCCTTTCATGATACATCTGGTCCTTAGTCAAATGTAAGGCACTTTGACTATCATGGTGAATGGAAATAACACCTTGATATTGACTAAGCTCACCATACAATCCTTTCAACCATAAAGCTTCTTTTATTGCCTCAGTCACTACCATGTACTCTGCTTTCATAGTAGATAGTGCCACAATAGATTATAAAGTAGCTTTCCAATTAACTGCACAACCACTAATGCAAAAAACATAGCCTGAAAGTGATCTTCTTCTATCAAGATCTTCAGCATAGTCAGAATCTACAAAACCATTCAAAGGGTTACTGTTATTGCCAAATTCTAAACAAGCATTTGAGTACCTCGCAAATATCTAAGAATCCATTTTAAGCCTGCCAATGTACCTTTCCCGGATTATACATATATCTACTAACAACACTGATTGCTTGTGAAATGTCTGGACAAGTACAAACCATTGCATACATAATACTGCCAACCGCACTGGAATATGGAACTTGTGTCATATAATCCTTCTCTTTAGCTGTCTGAGGTGTTTGAGCTGCAGATAGCCTGAAATAACTAGCAAAAGGAGTACTTACAGATTTTGCATTTTTCATGCCAATTCTTTCCAAAATTTTCTCAACATAATTCTGTGTTAAGAATAAGTTTTCAATTTCTCGATTTCTTTTAATCTCCATGCCAAGAATTTTCTTAGCTGCTGCCATATCTTTCATATCAAATTCGTTGTTTGACTGTAATTTCAAGGTAAGTATTTCTGATAAATTCTTGGCAACAATAAGCATATCATCAATATAAAGCAACAAATAGATAAAAGATTCATCATTTAACTTTTGGAAATAAATACAACTATCGTACATGCTCCTTGAATAACCATGACATAACATAAAAGAATCAAACCTCTTGTACCACTGTCTTGGAGACTGTTTCAATCCATACAAAGATTTCTTTAACAATCAAACATGGTCTTCCTTCCCTTCAATTTCAAAACCCTGAGGTTGCTTCATATAAATTTTCTCTTCAAGCTCACTGTGTAAGAAAGCTGTCTTAACATCGAGCTGTTCCAACTCCAAGTCACACATGACAACTAAAGCAAGCAAAACACGAATAAAGCAATACTTAACAACATGTGAAAATACATCATTAAAATCAACACCTTGTACCTGACTGTAACCCTTGGCAACCAAACGTGCTTTGTACCTTGTATCTTCAATTTCTGTAATTCCTTCTTTTTTCTTGAAGACCCATTTGCAATTCACAATTTTCTTATTCAAATGTGGCTTTACAAGAATCCAGGTTTCATTTTGATGAAGAGATTCAATTTTCTCATTCATCGCAATTAACCATTTAGCAGAATCATCACAAGAAATGGCTTCTGAATAAGTAGAAGGCTCACCTACCTTATCAGTTTCTTCTGCGATTGATAAAGCATATGCAACTAAATTTGAATACCTTTGTGGCGGTCAAATAGCCCTTCTGGGTCTATCTCTGGCAATGGAATATTGCTCATCCTCTGAAGTATCTTCATCCGTAGATTCTGGTGCATCTATTGATACTGACTGAATTGAAGAACTTGACTAAGGATCAGAACTGTTAATTTCAAGCTCCACCTGTTTCTGTTGGTAATGTTATTGGTAAGGGAACAGTTTGAATAGAAGATAACATAGATAATTCATAAAAAATAACATACCTGCTAATTACAAAATTTGGGGATTTAAGATCAAGACACCATAATCTATATCCTTTTACCCCTAAAACATACCCAAGAAAAATACACTTCTTAGCACGAGCCTTTAATTTACCATAATTCACATGCATGTATGCTTGACACCTAAAAATTCCTAAATAAGAGTAATCAGCAGGAGTGCCTGACCAGACTTCCTCAGGTGTTTTAAAATTAAGAGATGCAGATGGAGCACGATTAACAATATAACAAGCCATATTAATTGCTTCTGCCCAAAATTCCTTTGCCAATCTGCATTAGAGATCATACATCTTGCTTTCTCCAAAAGTGTTCTATTCATTCGTTCGGCCACACCATTTTGCTGAGGGATCATTCTAACAGTATGGTGACGAACAATTCCTTCATTTTTACAAAATTCAATGAATTTGCCTTCACAAAATTCCATACCATTATCTGTTTTGAGTTGTTTAATCTGTTTACCTGTCTGCTTTTCAATCAAAACTTTCTATTGTTTGAAAGTTAGATAAACATCGTTCTTATTTTTAAGAAAATAAACCCAGACTTTTCTTGAATAGTCATCAATGAAAGTTAACATATATTTGGCACCCCCCTTAGATTGAACATGAGCTAGTCCCCACAAATCTGAATGAATGTAATCAAGAGTCCCTTTTGTTTTATGAATCACTGGTGTTTTGAAGCTAACCCTTTTTTGCTTTCCAAAAATGCAATGTTCACAAAATTCCAATGGCCCAGTACTCTGTCCACATAGAAGACCCCTTTTGCTTAATATACTCAAACCTTTCTCATTCATGTGCCCCAAGCACATATGCCATAGTTTTGTGATATCAGAATCAGACATTGATGATGAGATTGCAACTGAATCAGTAACAGTAGATCCCTACAAAAGAAATAATCTACCAGATCTGCAAACTTTCAAAATAACAAGAGTACCACTAAATATTTTCATAACTCCACCTTTAGCTGTGTATTTACATCCAAGAGTCCCTAGGATGCCTAAAGAGATGAGATTTTTCTTTAAATCAGGAACATGTTTAACATCAATAAGTGTTCTTACAATGCCATCATGCAATTTTTATTCGAACTGTTCCCTTATCAATAATATTACAAACAGTATCATTTCCCGTCAAATAAATTCCACAATTAACTGATTCATAAGTGGAAAACAAATCTCTGTTGGGACAAATGTGAAAAAAGCAAGCCGAATCTAAAATCCATTCATTTTTAAATCTTGTACTGTCATCAGTTATACAGAAAATATTTCCATTATTCTCATCTGCTGCAACACTAGTTTTGGCAGTCTTAGTGGTTTTCTCAACAAATTTTTCTTTATTTTTTAACTTAAAACAATTGGCTTTAATATGCCCCAATTTGTGACAATAATTGCATTTCAAATTTCTATGTTTGGATTTAGATCTGGATTTAGATCTATTATTGTCAAATTCTCTTTTCTCAGCTTTGCCTCTAACAACAAAACTTTCAGCTTGACCATTATTAATTTTCCCTGTGATATTTATATCAATCTGCTCTTTAGATTTTAAAGCAGATTTTATTTTCTGATACAAAATAGTTTCTTTACCATAAATCACAGTATCATGAAAATACTTAAATGATTGGGGAAGAGAACATAATAACAAAAGAGTCCGATCCTCATCATCAATTTTTGAATATATATTCTCCAAATCCATAATAATAGAATCAAATTTAACAAGACGAGAGAATATAGATGTACCTTCCGCCATACGAAGCATATACAGACTTTGTTACAGATAAAGTCTGTTCTCAACTATCTTCTTCATATATAAAGATTTGAACTTATCTCACATACCTTTAGCCGTGATTTCCATAGCAACCTCCCGCAAAACCTCATTAGAGAGATTTAAAATAATCCTAGATCTTGCCTTCTTATCTATCGCAAAAAATTCTGCATCTGTCATATCAGCTGGTTTAGTTTCTGTTTCCTATAATGTTAAATCAATTTCGTCCTAAACCAAAATGACCTCCATCTTGAGTTGTCACATACCGAAATTGATATTTCTGTCGAATTTCTCTACTACAATTTTTGTTATTGTCATATTGTCAAAAAATAAATATCCAAAAAATTTTCTTAAAAGAGCTCTGATACCAGTTTGTTAAGACCGACATAATAAAAAGTTATCCAGATGGCTTTTTGACAACCCAATAGATAAATAACAAACAAAATAAAATATAAGGCAGAATTTAAATTGACAGAGAAATTAAATGATAGAATTTAAATTAAAAAAAAGAGATAAAATTTACGTGATTTGATCAAATAAACCTACATCCACGAACAAAGGAAGAACAGAATTTTACTAAAGAAGAAAATTATAAATGTCTTAGAAAAGTATTCCTAAATTTTAAATCATCACCGTACAAAAGAGATAGCAAAATAAGATTTTAAAAAATCGTAACATATTTTACTAAGTCAGTTAAACTGATGATACCTAAATCATAATCCAAAGGCATCTATTTATATATGAACTTGGGGTGGATTCCTTGAGTTGCTAACCAATGTGGCATTTGGATACTTGAGCAATGAGAGAGAGTTTCCTCACTTGCAAACCAATATGGGACGATATGAGAGAGAGAGAGACCCATCTTCTAAGTGATGTGGGACAAGAGGGATGAGCCACATTAACAATATGGACAAAAATTATAATTTATTTCTTAAAGATTCTAATCCCTAATTTTTATATTCACAAATAAAATGATGTTTGATACTTTAATTCATGTTTTTTTTAAGTTAAATTTTCTTAATTTCTTAATATTTTGATATTTTACTTTTACAAAATTAATTTAAGTATTTTTGAATATTTATTGTAAGAATTATTTTGTTCATATCTATTGAATTAGTTTTAAATTACATATCACATATTAAACTATAATACGCGTGTATGTATGTATATATATATCAAGTTAATTGTTTCTCGTTCAAGTGGTAAAGTATCTTTATTTTTTATTTTCTTTTTCTTAATTTAATCTTATTTAATTATATTTTTTTATTAAAAAAAATTAAATTAATTTATGAATCAAATAAGCTAAATATCCTTTAACTCTGTTTTGACTCATTGTTTTATGAGACCTAAAATCTCTGACTCCTCTGTTGCTCATTTAGTTCGTTAGGTTAACTCATTAAATAAATTACTGAAAAAGGCCAGCATAGCTTGAAAAGCATGAAGGGACCTTCAAATAAGACAACACCGATGGCCTTCAAGGACCAAAATAGGCGATGGCTTATTTAAGTCTACCTAATTTGGGTGAACACGATTCGGTTTGAATCGTGAGCTAAATTAGAATCGATGGTTCAAAAATTGAATTAGAATTATTTTTTGATTTCGGTTCAAAAATTATTTTTTGATTTCGGTTCAAAAATCAAAATCGTAATCAAAGACATATGATTTAGTTTTAATTTTAAATTTTAAGAACTGAAACTGAAATCGAAATCGGAATCAGAACTGAAACTAATTTTTTTTTTGTTGAAACTGAATTTTTAAAAATGATTGGTTTTTACTTTTGAATAACTACGAAACTCATTCAAAATTTAAATTTTTATTATTGTGTCATAATTATAACAATAAATATACACAAATACCAAATTCATTTAAAATTCAAAATTTTCATTATTATGTCATAATATTTAACATGCATAAAAATCAAAATCATTTAAAATTTAAATTTCGACGTAAATCAAATCCTTACGTACAAAACTTGATTTTAAATATAATTTAAATACAAGATAATTTAAATTAAAATAAGTCGATCGAATTAATTAATTGAAAAACAATATAGTTAAGTCATCTATTAAAGAGATTGGAGATTTAAAATTAAATAATTTAAATTTCGGTTTTAAACGGTTCGAACCGTAAAGAATCGAAACCGTCGGTAAACGGTTCGATTCCGGTTCTAGTAGATGATGAATTTAAACCGCTAGTTCTGGAATCGAAACTAAATCGTGAAGAATCGGAACCGAAATCATTAGTGAACGGTTCGATTTTGATTTCATTGGATGATGAACCAGAACCGAAGGTTCCGGAACCGTGGTCATCTCTATACATAATTTATAATAACATAAATTTACGTAAATATAATGGTAAAATTTTTATATATAACAATAAAATTTTATAATATAGATATTCCACGATTTATATAAAATGTAACTTTTTATTATAAAAAATTTAAATTCGTAAGGCCAAGCCTAAAGTATATAAATAGACTTTTTTAAAGGCTTTGGCTTGAGTTGTATATATGAAAGGCTAGGCTGTAGACCCCCTAGTACACCACCTCCCTTGCATCCCATTCACGGGCCAACTCATTTTCTATTCGAGGGTTGTCTATTTATCTATATCCTGTCCTGACTCAAAATGGGAGCAAGTTATGAAAAAAAAAAAGAACCTTGCTATTGGCCCCAAAGATGCACCATAGCATTACCTTATTGGTTCTATCCCCCCGCCCAAAGATTAGCATCTTCCAAATGAAATTTTTGGACCTAGTGTGCAATCTTATGGTCCACCAACCATTTATGGCCTACTTGATTTTAACCTATTTGTCCTTCAACACTCAAAAAAGAGCCCCTATAAAGCCTACTTCCTTTTTTCTTGGTTTAGGAGGTGGGCCATGTAGTATTCTGGTATTCTGTGAATCTCAATGATGGCAGTAAGCAAACTGAAAAAAGAAAACAAAAGATAATTCGCTAAAGGGCTCAATATATTCATCATTCTCAAGCCAAAGATTGTTTCATTTTTAAAGCATTTAGGAGCACCAATCACACTGCTTGAAACCAAGACAACTTCTCATATATCTATCTCATTCCCTTATAAATAATTCTCCAAAAGTCCCACACCTTTCTCTCTCCCTCGGGTGGGCTATTGACCACTCTACAGTTCCTCCGAATCTCCCCGGGCCGACCCGATTGTAAATCGCCCATTTTAATCATGCCCTCCACAAAGTCCTTAAAGAACCTGTCTTGATTCTCACTGTAAAGTTGCACAAAGATTTTAGTCACAGAATTAGTAAACAGAGTCTCATCAGAATTCAAGAATCCTCTGCCAGCAACCAAGTCCTTGAAATATTGATTGTCAAATAATTGTGGGGTTGCATCTAGGTCCCCTGTCACGTTTTGGTCTCCACCCAGTGGGCAGAGCCGTTCCAACTTTTCCCTGTACCAGCGCTCCATGGCCGGGTCGGGTCGGCCCGTGCCAGATTGGTTGTACAGCCTGAAGACTATGGAGAAGCACCGGGCTTGGCCAATTGAGTGGGACCCTGAAAGGGCCACAAGGTCTTGGACTGATAGACCGAATTTGTCAAAAAGGTTTATAAGAAAACTTGCATTCGATCTTGGACTTGGCATGATGTTGTTTGAATCTTCTTGGCTTGCTGTCAGGCTGTCTTTTCTTCCTAATCTCACGTCCCAGTAGGGTCCTCCACTCTGTCATTCAAAGTAAAAGAATTTACTAAAAATTACTATAAACATCAAGCCTAAATTAAAAAATTATCATTCACACTTAACTAAAGAAATAAACATTCTTTTATAATAATATTAATATAATATGATCTTGATAAATTAATAATCTTAATTAAATACTCTTTTTGACTCATCATGACTTGTAAAAATATGAATCAAATGTCCTTTTTATAAAAATTCTTGTTTGACTTCATGTTCATGAAGCACATTAATTTAATACATACATCAAATGTAATCAAGTTTGTTGCAAAAAGGACAGCATCACGTCTTTTTATTTGATAAGACTAATTAAATTCATGAATTTATTTTGATTAAACAAATATGATATAATCACAATATACAATTTATACATTTAATAAGTCCAATATTTTGAGAAAAAATAAGAATGTCTCAATAAATTGATAATTTATGTAAATAAAAATATATAAATTAATTAATAAACTTCTATGGTTTCAAAGATATTATCTGATCGAAATACACCCATATTATCAAAACACGTAAATTCTTAAAAAAAAATTTGCATGATAAAAACATTTAAGTTGATTTCAAAAAAATTTGATACTAAATTATGTTTGTAATAAAGTTTTGGGCTAATAAAAAAAGGGTTTTGAAGATTTTTATTTTTCATAAATCACTTGTATGCGATAATTACATTGAATCCAACTAACTTTGATTCGAGTCAGATTAAGGAGATTCAATCACCATTGAAAAGGGTGGCGTAGAATTTTATGTTTAAACCTGTTGGAGTGGAGTATACTAAAACTGAAAGAATGCAAAAGTGAAGGATCGCAATGCTTCTTTTAAGTATGATAATATATGCATTCTTGAAAAGTTATATTCAAATTGATATCATAAATTCTTGTATCTTTTTCCCTTTTTTTACCAAACTCGGGTGCCAACTTTCAACGGAACGCCAAGTTTTCTACACTTTGGTACTAAAAATTTAAAAATACATAATAATCAAAAGCACAAGTACCAAAAATTTGTCATTTTTGTTTCCATATATCCTATCCCATTCCATCCCAAACCTCTTGAATTCTATTCATTATTCAAGGAGCTCAAAATTCTCCCAAACCCCAGAAAAGAGGGCTCCCCAAATGTTCTTGAAAATCCACTTTGATGTGTTTGTTCATTACCTTTTACAATACAAACTTAAGGTTAAAAGCCAAAATATATTGGATTAAAAACAAAAGCAATAGATGCCAGCACCTATGGCGAATAATATAGAAAAAGATGGAGAATATTTCTATAATTTTTGAAAAGAAAATTTGGAATATAACTTATACCTTTAGAAATTATACTCTGCAGCATTTCCACTCTATTTGTATGCTAATTTGTTCTGCTTTTAGCACCCCCCCCAAAAAAAAAGAAAAAAGAAAAAGGGAAAGGTAAAAAGGCTATAGAGATGGCAAAGGATTTGTCCGCGATGTCTTGTTAGGAATAGGATACTCCATCAGCCAAGTTTTAACTTGTAGTGAAACTTCGGATAAAGAAACCAACACACAAGAAACAAGAATAGGTTCTTACCAAAGCAACAGCATCTCTAGAAGCCATGACTATGATATCAGCGCAAGAAACAATTCCAGGGCAAATCCTCTCCAATTCCTCTTTTGCTTCATCAATTACTTCATAATCCCTCAAAGAGTTTATGTTTGATAAGGCAAGTTTCTCTCCCAGCATAGTTGGCGTATCATCCAACAACAAAGAACCATCACATCCCTGCAAAAATCAAAACCCACTTCTCAATTGCAAAATTGTTAACAATTTTGATTGAATTGTGAAAATCAAATAATTGGGTATTCATTTTTTTGGCGGGAAATTGAAGGAATTTACATTGACAAAACAATCATGGAATTGTAGGCGCATGACAGAGGCAGCACTTCTGATTTCTCTAGACATGGCCTTCTTCATCACTTGTCTGACTGTGATTTCTGCTTTAGGACATGTTCGGGAGTAAAATCCGGGTTGGAGTGGTGTGTTTGCGGCCATGGATGAGTGAAAGAGGAAGAGAAGAGCTAGGAGGAGAGGGATGGACATTTCTTTTGGGCACTTGTAAAATGGTCCACACAGTCTTAGGTTTTGGGGTTTTATAAACTCTAAATTGTGGAGTTATTTTACTCTTCTGTATCGATACCTAAAGATTAATTACCGTTCGATGGAGAAGGATCTAATTTTAGCCGTTGAAAATATTTTAACTTTAAAAAATTTTGAATGTCTATGATTTAATTCTCATTTATTTCAACGAATACCAATATGGAAAAATCTCATGAGTGGTCGTGCGTCTGTGTGTGCTTGATGGTGACGTGGCGGATGAGATTCTTTTGGCGCGGTGTCAACAATTTACAGAGTTTGGTTATGACTTTGGGAAGCAATCGAAGCTAATTGGCCGGCCGGGTTAGGGAGGGGATGGGGTGAGAGAGAGAGAGAGAGAGAGAGGAGAGAGTTGTAAGGAATGGGATCAAGACGAGTTTGTTTTGGTGGGGTTAGGTTGGGGACATTGGGATTTGATTCAGTGCCCACAGCCGCTGGTGCTCCCAGTCTTTTCTGCCTGATCCAAAAGGTGAAAATGTCATCTTTTTCTCTTTTTTTCCGAAGAAAAGGAGAAAAATTTTACATTATGTGTTCATGTATTTATATATAATACCCTTTTAAATATAAATATAGAATTAAGCAAATTTAATTAAAGATATTTAAAAGAAAAAATAACTGATCACTAAGCTGTTAATGAGATTGGGTACTGCAAAGGCGAAAATTTAATGAATTTTAAGTCAAAGTTTGGTATTAATTTGTGTATCGCATCATTTTTAATTACATATAGGGTTGGATGTAGGTAAAAACTAATTTTATAGTTTTTTTGAATTCACATATTGTGCATATTTGATAATTCTTGGTTTATTTGATTCGAATATTTTCAAATCGTATTAATACACAAAAATACATACCATATTACAAATTTCAATCAGAAATAATCCATATCTAATTGCTAAATCACAGGAAAAATTAATTTATAACCCCACTTTAGATGTTGCTTTCGGTTAATCTTTTTTTTTTTTTTTCTTTTTCCAACCTTTTTTAATATGAAATCTCATCCATTACTTTTTAAAAAACAGTATCATTAAATATATTCATATTTTATACACTCCAACCGCACGTTCGAATGCAACTTTTCCCATGGACCTTTTCAAGAAATTCAATCTCTCAGTTCAAGACCTTGTGGCCGATGTCAGGCTCACACAATTGGCAAAGCAAGGTGCTTCTCAGTAGCCCCCACAGCTTATACTTTGGGTCGAAGGTCGGGTCGGACGGGTCCGGAATGCCCGTATAATTGTGGAGCCTAGCCAAATTTTCTCTACTGCCACTTTTGCCTCATCAATCACTTCAAAAGACCTCAGTGAGCCTTTATTCTCCAAAGATTGTTTTTCTCCGAGCATCGTTGGCGTGTCATCCAACAACAAAGAAGCATCACACCCCTACAAATACATCTTTCAAAATAAAACGACAAAGAGAAAAATATTTTTGTTGTTGTAGATTTCGACTCCACTGGTATATTGACCCTCTCACACAAGCGGGAACCCTATGCCAATATGTACATTGAATCTTCATGGAAGGACCTATAAAATACTTATTAGAGGTGTTCTGACAGAAAATCTCCGAGGATTAAATCAAAAAAATAAATAAAATAGAGAATAGACTGAGAGAGTCTTAGATTAGTATTGTGTAGTTTCTGTATCATATGTATATATAATATCAAAAGAACATACCTAGTGGATCACCTTTATTCAGTGTCTATAGTATGCGTATGCATGATTAGTCTATTGTTTAGGGGTGTAAAAACTTTAGTGTTTATATGAAGAGATCATTGAAAATCTTCCGAAATTATAGGAACTGTAGTTAAAGATTTTTAGGAGATTTAGAATCCTATCAATTAAGAGAGGTTCAGATTGTCACAGAAGTTTCCTATCTTATTGAAAGATATTATGAATATTTCTTTTCTTATTGGGAGAGATTATTCCTGAGATCAGGGGATGTTTAAATTTTGAGTGATCATGATCATAATTTGCCAAGTGGCAGTGTTATTCACTGGAAGGCTATTTGGTGATAGTCGGAAGAGTTCAATGAAGAGGTGAGCGAGAGACTTAACCAAGAGGGTTTAGTCAAGAAAGCATATGACCAAGAGTTTGTTCAGTCATTTTGAGTGTTTACCGAAAGAGCCCTTTAATTGTCTATGGACTTTATGACTATGGCCCCACTGGAATTGGTAGTCTTTGGACTTTATGGTAATAGGCTGTTGAATCATGTACCATCATTTACCCCAATTCTTAATGGCATTTTGGAAAATTTGTATTTAGAGTAGAGTTAATTGGATAATTGGAAGAGGTGCAAGAGTGGAGCATTAAATGCGAGAGGCACCGATTAGACTTTTTGTGGTTCTTTTAAAAAAAGTGTTCGATTGAGTGAATCGTACTCAATACACTTTTTGCTACTTGTTTGTTTGTTTGTCTGTTGAGAGAGATTTTGTGCAGTGAGCATGGAATTTAGGTTTTAGGGTTTGAGGGATTTGCAAAGAATAGAGATGGCTAAGAGTTCAAATCACAAAGTCGTCATGATATTGGGAGATTAGGAGTGTAATGGCGGAAAAGGAATTAGAAGAAATGGTAAAGGAGAAGGAACTAGGCGATGATTTTCGATTGAGATTGCTGATTGAGTATGAAAGGTGGGAGTGTATTTGTTCCTTACTTTGGAGTGTTCTTGGTAAGGTGGTGACATTTCCACTCTTATCCATAAATCTATGGATTGTATGATTTGCAAGAAAAAGTCTTGTACTTGCAAGGAAGCTGATAGTCTTGTTCTGAGGATCTGTAGGCGTTTTAGTGGCAGTGATGACAGTTAGTGTAGTTCATTTTGGAATGAGACCGAGAAGACATGTAATCTCATACAGATGATGATGGATTCTAGTCGTGGATTTGTTATCATAAATGGTGGTGAGATTCTTAGCTATATGACCCTTGATGCAAAGCATTTGAAGGCTCAAGGACAAAGAAATAGAGGATCTGAAAACTGAATTAGAATCTATATTTTGTCAGTGTGACATAGCTCTCAGAGAGTGTGAGAGGCTGGAAACCGGGGTGAGAGAGAATGAGGCGAGGTTGCAAGCTGCCGAAATGATAGTGTAGGAGCGAGAAAGTGAGACCCACTTTTTAGTTGGATTTTCTTCTTCCGCTGATGTACTCAGTGTATCCTACCCCCAAGACTTTGTATGAATCTTGCTCCTGTTGTATTCCTTTTGCACAATGTGTAAGAATTTATATGAATGAAAGAAATGTTTCCCTATCACCTTTTCATTTTCGTTCCTATATGTATCGGAATAAAGTGACTTGAGTGCTGAGTTGTCCTCGAGGCATTATAACCGAGAGAAGGTTTTAGATCTTTTATCAGGCATTAGAGTCGAGAGAATACCTGCATAAGGCATGAAGCCAAGAGAATACCAATATAAGGCGTAGCGTCGAGAGAATACAGGCCAAGACAATACCAATATAAGATGTAAAGTCAAGAGAATATCAATATAAGACATATAATCAAGAGAATACCAATATAAGACATAGCGCTAAGAAAATACCAATATAAGGCGTAGAGCCAAGAAAATACCGATATAAGATGTAGAGCTAAGAGAATACTAATATAAGGCGTAGAGCCAATTGAATACCGATATAAAGCATAAAGCCAAAAAAGAGTGTGCATCACCTTTTTGAGGCGTAGAGACTAGAGAGTGGGTCGTATCTATCTGGTCAAATGCTACCCGTATTATGATACATTTGAGGCATGGAACTGAGAGAGAGGGTGTAGAACCCTTTTAAGGTGTAAAACTAAGAGAGTGGGTCGCGTCTACCCGATCGGATATTAGGACCCGTATTGATGACACATTTGAGGTGTTGAGTTTAGAGAGAGGGTGAAGAACCCTTTTAAGATGTAGAGGCGAGAGAGTGGGCCATAACCTTTTATCGCGTAGAGGCGTTGCCCAGTAAATTGACGATGCATTTGAGGCATTGAGACAAAAGAGAGGGTGCAAAACCCTTTTGAGGCATAAAGTCGATAGAGTGGGCTGTGTCTACACGGTTAGGTGTTAGGACTCATATTGACAATGAGTTTGAGGTGTTGAGGAGAGAGAGAGAGAGAGTGTGTGCGTGTGCGTGTGCGGAACCCTTATGTAGCGTGGAGCTGAGAAAGTGGATGCGGAACCCATATGTGAAATGGAACCAAGAGAGTTGCTCAATAAAGAGGTACGTCTAACTGTATTATCACCAGCCAAAAGTTGTTTTTGATTGCAGCATGGTCGACACAATCAAAATGCAACAAAAAAATGTTAGAGCATGTATAATAGAGATATTATTGTCAAAATAAGTATAAGACAAAATTCCATGCCAAAATGATTAATTAAAAATATTAAAACTCTGTCAAAGTAATAGTAGACTATAGATAGAAATTATTAAATCAAGACATTCGATGGATTCAGATCACAGGTTGAACATTCCAATGCTGAAAAGCATCCTGAACCTGACTTTCATATGTTTGGTGCTTGATAATGTTCCCAGGCCATCCAAATTAGGTCAACCCAAGATGGAGTTGTAAAGGGATGGTAGTTTGACCATATTGAGAGGGGTTGTGGTGGTAGCATGGTTGAGTGGTGTTCCGAGGTTATTGGAAGTAAAATAGTGCTGTCAGGGTATTGCCGTTCACAAAAAGTCCCCTCAAAGGTTCAGCATGGCGATAGAAAAGATAGAGCAAAATAGGGCGTAGAGTTTATTCGGCTAAATAGTCAGCTGTTCCAATTTGTTGTTATCAATTTTGACTCTGTAGGTAAATTGACTCTCTGACTTGAGTGAGAACCCGATGTTGATGTGTATGTTGGATCTTTATCGATAGAAAGATCTGCAAAATACTCGCTGGAAGTGGTCGGTAAGGAAACTTTGATGTATAAGTCAGAAATAGAGAATAGATTGAGAGAGCCTTAGATTAGTCATCTGTAGCCTCTATATAATCTGTGTATGTAATGCCAAAAGAATGTACCTGGTGGGCCATCTTTGTTCGGCATATATAGCATGCGTATACATTGTTAGTCTATTACTTAGAAGTGTAAAAATCCCAATTTTCTTATTGAGAGATCGTTAGAGATCTTATGAGATTATAAAGACTATAGTAAAAGATTTTTAGGAGATTTAAAATCCTATTTAATTAGGGAAGTTTAAGTTATTATGGCGATTCTCTACGTTATTAAGAGAGATTATTGAGATTTCTTTCTTTATTGAGAGAGATTACTTTTAGAATTAGAGGAGATTCAAATCTTGAGTGATCATGATCTTGATTTGCTAAGTGGGAGTGCTATTCGCTGAGAGGCTATTTGGTAATAGTCAGAAGAGTTAGAGAGGTGAGCAAGAGGCTTAGCTGAGAGGATTTATCCAAGAGAGCATATGACCGAGAGCATGTTCGGTCGTTTTGAGTGTTCGTCGAGAGAGTCCCTTGGTGGTCTATAGACTTTATGACTGAGGCCTCAATGGGTTTGGTAGTCTCAAGGATTTATGGTAATAGACCGTTGGAGTATCTACAATCAATTATCAATACCTATATTTTTCTTCAATGAAAAATAGTAATTATATTAAAATTTACGATCTTTTTCGTTGAGAGAGAGAGAGAGAGAGACTTCTCAGTACGTCACAATAAAAGTACAAAATTTGATCATTAATTTTTAATATATGAAAAAAAAATTGTGTTATTGTTATGGAAAAAGTAAGTAAGATAAAACACCAATACATAAACAGCGCTTATAAACTCACAAATTTTAGACAATGGTGAGATTAGAGGCACCATTAACCCGAGAGAGAGAGAGAGAGACACGGGTTTATCTCTCTGTACATTACAATAAAAGTGTGAAATTCGATAGTTGGTTTTTGGCACACCAAGGAGGGGAAACAATTATGTATTTTACTGATGATAGTTGATTCAGTTGAAAGAGAGTTGAATTCTTTTAGTTATAATCGTTAGTTTGATTTTTTATTGGTATAAAAAGAATCACATTGAGAGGTTTGCCTTGAAAAAAGTCTGACAGTAGATCAATCTGGATTAATCGAAACGAAATTTTAGATATCGGGTGGGAAACAAAAAAAAAAAAAAAAAAAGCCAATCATGCAGTTTCTAAATAAGAGAAAATACCAACACATAAATGGAACTTCTTTAGTTACAAATTTTAGACATTGACCCAAGACAGCTATCTAAGTTCAATGTCACTTCTACTTCAAGAACACCTTAAGTTGAACCTCCAAATGAAGCCTAAGACTTGAGCTTTGGATGCCTATTAGTTGACCTGATATTTGGGTGTAGAACAATTGCCTAATTAATTACTGAGCCAAACACTTTGAAGAAATTTCTAGTTTTGAAAAAGCATTTATAACCCGATGAGCAATAAAATCAAAATGGCCCTCAAACTTACAAAGCCTAGTTCATTTCTTTCCATATTCTCTATCAATAATTCAAAGAGAGGACTTGTTTTTGCCCCCACACCCACAGTAGCAAGAGTCCCCGTCCCCATCATGTTGCCTCTCCCGGTTGGCCCCATGTTAACCATTTTCAAAAGCATTGTTAAGAAAATACTCCCTGAAATACCAATAAAAAAAATTATAAAAATATCATAAAATGTTAGTGAACTGAAATACTCAAAAATATCATCAAAACTCTTTGAATGGTATCTATTTATTCCCCAAAAGTCAAGACATTTACTTCTTCAACCTCCTCTTTACAGTTTATACTTCCATCATTAAAGATAAATTTCTACTTTCATGGTCTGTACCACCCTCATTTATGGCAATGGTCCTTATAGTGGTTTCCTATGCTCTGCTTTTTTCTCCATTCTATTAAGTGCCAAATTTTAAATATTAAAAGAAAATTATAAAGTAAAAGTCACGAAGAGTGTAGCGATTCTGATTGATTAAAATTTGAACCAGTACATATAAGATGGTGTAGAATGACACTAATATGCATAAACCAAGTCATTAAAACAAAGTTACCTCTTGTCCTTAGTGTCCAACAGCGCAACGGATTCGATCAAGGATTGAATCACAAGCTCCTGGTCGGATGTGAAATCAAGACGGAAAACACGTACTATCCACATCCCAAATCCTTCGTTGATGATTTCCTATGCAGGACTGTCTAAGAGGATGGGAAACAGAGTCAAAATGCTCTGTTTTTCTCTCTCCCTATCCTCTATTTTTTGAATCTCACTTGTCTGTGCTTTCTCTCCTTCCCAGCCACATATTTATAGGCATGCTTAGGACATGGCGGTGCAGAGACGTGAGCCTTTTTAAACCCTTCTCTACATGGCGGTGGCGGAGACAAAATCAATCTGAAAGCTTCTTACTCTAGTCGGTGGGGAAGGAAGTGGGTCCGGATCCGGGTCGACCCATCTTGGGTGCTGGCAAAGCTTCCAACAGATGGAATAGGCGTCCAATGATAACCAAGCACAAATTGATCAACAAAAAGTAAAAAAAAATAAATATAGGACTCAAAAAGCAAGTAAATAGTAAATAGATAATAACCTAGCATCATTTAAAATCATCATGTCGCAAATACTATGTTGTGTCGAGTGGATTTTAGAAATTACATGTAAAGCTCCTAAATTCTGATTATAAATTTCAATTAATCTTTAAACTTTATTGTACTATGATCAAGTTTTTAAATTTTAAAATACATAAACATTGGTTTATTAGGTTAATGTTATTGATAATAAGGATGTTATCAACTTACAGCATGCATGCTTCGATGCATAGCATGGCATGTCAAAGAAACATTCAACATTAGCACTGTATCATGAGCCACGTCATCACAATCGCTCAATTGTTATGTATTTTAAAGTTAAATTCAATCATAACAAAATAAAATTTAAAAACTTTATTAAAATTTGGCATCAAAGTTCGAGGATATTACGTATAATATGAAGGATCTTGATTGCCTGCTATTGTTATCTATGATAGAATAATCGATTGATTGATTGATTGATTGATTGATTGGTTGAATATTTGACTTCTATATTTAGTCTTGAATTTAGCTTATTAACCAATAATGCATCTACCTATTATTGTGTATATATACACCCTTGTATATAATGAAATGTAATTGTTCAGACAAACCGTTCTTTCAATAAATCCTCTTCTTTTATGGTATCATGACTAAATTAGAAAATCTAACCTCTTTCTCTTTGTTATCCATCGTCAAGAAATCTTTATGATTCAATTATGCTTTACACTTATCTCTTGTAAGAATCCTATACATCAGAACGAATTTAGTTAATTTCTTGAACATAAAAAAAACCCGAGTCTACTTCTTGCAAAGTTCTGCACTTGATTGCACCTCTTAAATCCTTAATTGCACCCGAGTTCATTCGCTTCTTGATTGCACCATTTTGATTCATTTTAATTTTTTTCGGTGCTCCTCCAAACAGCTTGCAAATCTCACCATTTTTTTTTTAAATATTGGCAGCATCTGATTTTGTGGCTTGACCTTTCCTGCTTATAGATGACACCTTGATTGCAATTTTGTGACAACATCTAATTCTGCATTTATTTATTTATTTATTTTATATTTTGGTGCTCCTTGATTGCACCATTTAATTTTTATTTTGGCTTGACCTTCTTTCCTGCTTACACCATTTTTATTTTTCGGTGCTCCTTGATTGCACCATCTAATTTTTATTTTGGCTTGATCTTCTTTCCTGCTTACACCATTTTTATTTTTCGGTGCTCCTCCTTGTTTGCGTTTGAATTTCTCATTTGAGACAGCATTATCAACAAAAAAAAAAAGAGTAAAAAGAGAGAGAGAGAGAGGTACACAAAAAAAAAAAAAGAAGAAAGAAGATACAAAAAAAAAAAAAATTAGTTGACACCACCCAGCCTTAAAGCCTTCTACCTTATGACACCAAACACTGATACACCCACTTCTTTTTTTACTCACCAAGCATACGTGTCACGTCTCGACTTTCAGATCGAGTACATGACAACTGTCGCGTTAGCCCGACATACGGGTAAAACCTACTCATAAATCGGGACACCGTAAGGCATTTAACCTTTTTATTCTAATTCAAAAATAATTCAACAACATTCAAATGACTCTCCTGGGTCATCAATTATCAAAGGCATGCAAGGTCACACAAATAAAGGATCCACCGGATCTATCCCTATACATGCATGCATGCAATTTGGCCAACCCGGCCTTCCAGACAGTTTCAAACACCATCTCATCCATATACAACTAAAAATTCAAAATAAAAGTCCAAATATCCCATTAGAAATAATAAGTTTTGCAAAAGGAGAATTTGAATGAAAATAACTAAGTTTCACAATGAGCAAGCGTAGATGACTCTCGGATCAAATACGCGACAACCGTTGCGTTATCCCGGTATATGGGCAAAACCTTCCCATAAATCGGGACACTGCAAGACATTCAACCTGTTTATCTTAATTCAAAAACAATTCAACAATATTCAAATGACCCTCCTAGGTTATCAATTATTAGAGGCATGCAAAGTCACACAAACAAAGGATCCACAGGATCCATTTCTGTACATGCACGCATGCAATTTGGCCAACTCAGCCTTCCAAATAATTTCTAACACCATCTCATCCATATACAATTAAAAATTCAAAATAAAAGTCTAAATGTTCCATTTGAAATAATAAGTTTTGCAAAAGGAGAATTTAAATGAAAATAACCAAATTTCACAATGAGCAAGCGTTGATTCTATCAATACTTGCCCCTGTCATCGGACAAATATCGATTAAATCCAAACCAAAAGATTAATACAAAGTTTTCCCTTTCATAGATTACACATCATCCCAAAATAAACCCTACATCATTAAATACCTATGTAAATCAGTAAAAATAATTCTTCCACAACTTCCAAGTGAAGTCTCTCTGCTAAATATTCTCTGAAAAGTATAAAGAGATTGGTGAGTATTGGGAACACTCAGTGAGTGGAGTGCAATGATATTGTAACAAATGATTTCAATAAACAACATTATATATATAATGATTTCAATAAATCAGGATAATTCAACAAATATGCATCCATTTAATTCATATGTTCTGAAAATCATAAGGCCCTTCTATGAAAACACTCCCATACCAGATTTGCCTGAACCGGACGAAAACTCACCAAGGGTTTTCATTCCATATATCTCAAAATACCAAAACCTCATTCCTTGGTGTTGAATCGTATTTCACTAGGGTGCGTCAAGATATAGCTCGACATACAGTAAATGGAGTCATGTCTGTCTCCCCCGCAAATCTAATCCAACCCTCAACCACGTCACCCCGTCGGATCGCTCCGTGGGGGAATGACTATAGTCATTTTCACTGCACCATCTCTCTGTTTTTTTTCACAATCATTCAATTTCTCAATTAATATGCTAAAATTTCAATAATCAGTTGCCAAACCGTAATTTAGCATTCATAAATCAAATATCCAATAATCATATAACACAATTTCAATTATAAATATAATAGATGCATATCGAGTTCAAATTCACATTTTAAACACCCCACGATCACAAAACAATTCATATCAATCGTATAAAAATATTTCCAAATCATTTACAAAGAATTTTAAATAATTTTACTTATTTAAAGTCACAATGAACTATCCACTCACCTTTTGGGAGGGTAATCACTCCCAATTTCCAAATCGAACAAAATTCAACCCTTCCTCTAATTTTGAATGTATTAATCTAAGACATTGGTCACAATTTAATCATTAAATTGTATACCGACACTAGAGTAAATTGGTTCTTCTCAATATATCACAAATTCCTAACTTCCCAATAATTTTTTGGCACAATATGTTATAGAAAAATGACCGTATCTTGATCTATATTTCTCAGATCATGGAAATTCTAATTTTTTCTAAAATATTAGACATAAAACTACAACTTTTATGTTTATGTCCCAAACCCATTCAAATCATATAAAAGTATCTAAATTTAAGTCCAAAATTCATGATTCATGCTTGCGCGATCATAGAAAATTGTCATAACTTTCACTACACATATCGGATTTATATGGTTCAAGTCTCAAATTAAAGTTAAAACATAGATCTACAAATTTCATGTTCATAACCTAGACTAATGCAACCTAGAAGGCCTATCAAAATTGAAGCAAAAGACTCAGCCAGAACAGGGCAGAACAGGGTACTTTTGTAGAACTGGTCTTTTTGAAAAATCATAGAAAATTCAATTCTTATCGAAATGTCTATTGTAATATATCATTTTAAAGCTCTACAAGTCTAGTTTTATGAAAAGAAAACCTCACTTAATTTTCCTGCACATAGATGAAGTTATAATGGAAAGACCATAACATGTATGAACTGTCCAACTTGTAGGAAATTTTAGGGTTTTCATTTTATTCCAACATTTTCAATATTCAAGCAACATTCAGATCGTTGAATATGTTATTCCCATAAATCAAAACCCTAAACCCAATATTTTACAACCATAGGTTCAATTTCCCAATTCAATTCGTTCAAACCCTAAGCACAAGATTCAATTTTAGAATGAAAAGCTCAAATACAAGTTTAGGGAGAAGAATTTACCTCTATTCAGTGATTGATTTGAGCCATGGTTGTCAGATTGAAGAATTCTCCAAAACTCCCATTTTTCTCCCTTTTTGAGTCAAGCCCTAAATTTCAAATCTATCTTTGTCTAAGGATTTGATTGAGGTTTTGGAGCTTCATTAAATGGATTAGTTAATTTTAAAGGAGATTGAGAGAGGGAGGGGGTTGTGAGAGTGAGAAAGAGATGGGAAAGAGAGAATTGGGAGAAGCCGAGAGAGGGAGAGGTGTAGAGAGCGAATGAGAAAGTGTGGGGGTATGTTTGGGGTGAGTGGAAAAAGAATAAAGTTGGGTTCTCTCCTTTTTTATTTTTATTTTTATTTCTTTTACTTTTCTTACCCTTTTTTTTTTCCTTTTAGACTTTTTAGGCATTACAATACGGAATTAGCAATATTAAGGCTCATGTCCCACCATTCTTGACTTCAATAATCCCAAATACAATAATTGGGCTGCATTACACATATCAAATGCCAAAAGCGTTGATGTCATGGGTTATCTTGACGACACAATACAACCTAAAGATGCCCATAATACTAAGTGGACACAGCTTGATGCACTTGTCTTATCCTGGATCTATTAGACCATTACTGATGATGTCCTTAGCATGATCATAGAACCAAATAGGACTATTATTGCCCATGAACTTTAAATTCGCATCAAATCCTTATTTAAAAACAATATTAGTACTAGAGTCTTGCAGTTAATTGAATAATTTAGAACCATCCGTATGGGAACGTTTACCATTGCATAATATTGCCAACGAATCAAATTTCTTGTTGATTCTTTAGCAGACATTGATAGTCCAATATCAAAAAACACCCTTGTCTTTCAACTCTTACATGGCATCAATGAACAATTAGGCACCCTTGCCAATATCATCAAGTAACAAGAACTATTACCATCGTTCTTAAAGCTTGCTCATTGCTTCTCATTGAAGAATCCTGTCTTTCCACCACTACCGATCCTTCTCCTCATACTTCTTCCACCGTTCTCCACACTCTTGCACCATCACATAATTCTTCCTTCCCTAATGCTCATATTGGGGGACGTCAAAACTACTACCATCATCCCAATAGATTCCATGATTGTGGTCGAGGTCGTAATGATAACAGGCGTGGACGAGGTTATGTTCGAGCACAAGGATGGCACAATATGCAACATTAGTATGGTCTAACATTCGGCAACTTTGGATACTGGTCTAGGCCACCTACAGCCCCTTTTTGGTCTACTTAGACTCCTGTTTGGCCCATTGGAAACTAGCCTATTAACACTGTTGGACCTAGTCTCCTCAACAGTGCACCATGAGTTTTGGGTCATGGGTCAGCTCAACTTGTGGAATCTACTCCACAGAATCCCCAAGGTCCACAGGCCTTTTGGGCTAATATGCAACATTCAGGGCCTTCCTATTAGCCAACAGATATAACCCAACATCTTAACTCTCTATGTCTCCAGTAGCCCGATGATAATCAATGGTATCTTGATATTGATGCTACCTCTCACTTGACGTATAATTCAGGTAATCTCAATACCATTTTTAATAAGAATAATATCTCGCATATTTTTATTGGTGATGGAACCCCTTCCCATTTCTTGTGCCGAAAATACTTCTCTAAACACATCTCCATCTCCTCTCTATCTTAAAAATGTCTTAGTTACACACCTCATATCATTAAAAATCTCATCTTTGTATGCCAATTTACAAAAGATAATTCTTACTCTATAGAATTTGACCCGTTGGTTTCTCTGTGAAGGATCTTCGGACGAAACAAATCAAACTCAGGTGCAATAGTTCGAGTGATCTCTATCCCGTAACTCACTCTCCTTCTCCTTTTACCACTTTAGTTGTGTCTTCCTACACTACTTGGCATAGGCGTCTTGGTCATTTAGGCGCACATATTTTTCATTACTTGTCATCACATACTTTAATTCCATGTAATCAAACCACTTCTTCTACTTTTTGTCAAGCATGTCAATTAGGGAAGCATACTAGACTTTCATTTTCTACTTCAGAGTCACTCAACATTGCTCTCGGGTAAGTTTGGTTCGCAGGAGGGGAGCAGGAGAGGGAGGGGAAGTGGGTGATTTACTTCACCTGATGGAAATAAATGCATTTCTTTCATTTTTGTTTTGTAGGGATAGAAAATGAGAAAATAAGTGGTTTTTTTTTATTTGGTTAGAGTGAAAAGTGGAAGGAAATAACACTTAATTTACTATTCTACTCTTGTAAAATAATATTTTTAATATTTATTACTATATGATTTTTTTTTATTTTTTAATTTAAAATATTTTTCTAAAAATATAATATTTTTCTAAAAAATAGTTATTTAATATATTTTTCTTTTTTATAAATTATTTTTATTATTATTTTATATTAAATAAAATTAGAATATTAATATAAAAAATAAAAAGAGTAAAAAAAGTAAAATTAGAAAAAACATTATGTCCAATAAAATTGATGAAAGAAATTAAATTTTATTACTCTATCTTAAATAAAATTATAACAATAAAAATAATAGACAATTTTGTAAACATTAAAAAGAAATAAGGGTAAAATCATTCAAAAATTTCATTTTCTTTAATTTCTGTCCACTTTAGGATGGAAATGATTTTTTAAGAGAAAAGAAAATGGATTACACCATACTTTTACTTCACCTCCACTTTTACCTCTTTACCAAATAAGTGAAATCTCTAATTTTCTTCCACTTTTACTTCTCCTCCCCATTTTCTTCCACTTTTCACCTCAACCAAACTACCTCTTATGGACTTTACCTGTTTCTAGTGAAAGTGGTTTTCAATACTATTTGCTTTTCTTGATGATTGCTCACATTTTGTTTGGGTGTATCATCTACGAGCTAAATCTCATGTTTTTGAAAAATTCCTACATTTTCGTGCTTTTGTTCACACACAATTCAATACCGAAATTAAGATGCTTCAATGTGACATTGACACAGAATTTAACAACTCCTTTTTCGTCTCCTTCTTTGCTAATCATGGTATCTCTTACCATTTTTCTTGTCCATGCACTTCATAACAAAATGGCAAAGCTGAACGTATGTTACACACCATCAATGATGTTGTACATATACTCCTTTTTCAAGCCCATATGCCACCATCATATAGGGTAGAGGCATTACACATGGTCGTGCATCTACTTAATATTTGACCCACAAAAACACTTCATAATCAACACCATTTAAAACTCTTTTTCACAAACTACCGCTATATATTCACTTTCGCATTTTTAGATATCTATGTTTTCCAAACCTATCTCACTTTATGCCACACAAATTAGCTCCTCGCTCTACGCCATGTGTATTCCTCGGCTATCCACCACATCATCATGGCTATAGATGTTTTGACATTACTACTAAAAGGGTAATCATTTCTCGTCATGTTACATTTGTTGAGCAGGAATTTCCTTTCGTATCACAACATACACCCTCTACCACATCATACAATTTTCTCGATCCCACCAATGACACGCCATCTCCTTTGTTTTGCCAGATCCTTCCCTTTCCATCTTCCTCTACCGTCTCAACAACCTCTCCACTTTCCTTTCCTACCTCACCCCCACACCAACACCATCTTCCTTATCTAGACCTTTCACTCCACCACCTCCTCCTCCCCCTCGTCATCACATGGTTATACGTAGTCAACATGGCATATTCAAACCAAAGCAACCATTTTCCCTTCATATTCATACTAGCTCATCCATTCCTCATGGTTACAAACAAACTCTTCAAAATCTAGACTGGCAACAAGTCATGTTTAAAGAATATAATGCTCTTATAAAAAATGATGCTTGGGATCTTATTTCCTGGCCTTTCAGGGTTAATATTGTTAATTCTTAGTGGATTTTCAGAGATAAATTTGACTCAGATGGCAATCTCATACGCCATAAGGCTTGTTTGGTCACTGTTGGCACTTCTCAACAAGTTAGTCTAGACTATGATGAAACTTTTAGCCTTGTTGTCAAACCAGCTATTATTCGTATAGTTTTGAGTCTCGCAGTCTCTAGATCTTGGCCCATCCACCAATTAGACGTCCAAAATGCCTTCTTACATGGTCATCTTCAGTAGCCAGTATACATGTGCCAACCACCTGATTTTGTCAATTGTAGTCACCCCGATTATGTTTGTCATCTCAAAAAGTCTCTTTATGGACTCAAACAAGCTCCACGGGTATGGTATCAAAGATTTGCTACGTTTATTACCTCTATCGGCTTTATAAGCTGTCGATCTGATACATCCCGAGACAAGGAAATAACAATTCTTCTTCTATATGTTGACGATATTATATTGACTGCATCATCCACTGCTTTCCTACACTCTATTATAACCTCTTTAAGAAAAGAGTTTACCATGACTGATATGGGGCCGCTACATTATTTTTTGGGTATCTCTGTGTCCCGCACCAAGAATAGATTATTTCTTTCCCAATGCAAATATGCTGTCGAAATCCTAGAATGTGCTAACATGAGCTCTTGCAATGCCTCTACCACTCCTGCCGATACAAAAGTCAAGTTATCTAGTTACAATGGGCCTCCGATCTCTGATCCATCTCTTTATCGCAGTCTTGCCGGAGCTCTTCAGTATCTCACTTTTACTGGACCGCTTATGCAGTTTAATAGGTGTGCCTTTTTATGCATAATCCGCGAGAACCTCACTTTCGAGCACTCAAACGCATTTTACGATACATTTATTGTCACGCCCCGAACCGGGAATCGTGAACAGTCGCCCGTTGTCCTGGATGTCGGCTGTATTTCTACAAAAATCGGACAGAACCTCCCCATAAATCGGAGGTCTCCCAATGTACAATTAACCTGTATAAACCTGTATAATTTAAAATCATTCTAAAAATAAATCAAATGGCCATCCCGGCCTAAAAACAATCCACCAATCACCCAACCGACATCCAGACAACGCAAGGCTAACACATCACCAACAGTCCTAACCACAGACCTCTACTGTCATGCCCAACTAGAGCATGAACAGCCGCCACACCGAGCGGACCTAAATTTATACAATTATTTTACAAATTCCCAAGTCAACACTTTAAATGTTTACAAATGGTTACAAATGCCTCAATGCAAGCGAAATATGAGAGTTTCGCAAACAAAAGTCTAAAAATTATACAGTCATCCCATAATATGTACACGGTCAACTACGGACCTCAACAAGACCACGCAGGGTCGACAATAAAATATGAAATTCATATTTTCAATTAGAACTTAAATCTCACCGTCGATAATCACCCAAATCCACCATCAAGCTATCATACCTTCCAGAGCCAAATGCGTCGCTCTAGCACCATAATCCTGTCTGGGGAGGGAAAAAGGAGGGGTGAGTATTCAGGGAAGAATACTCAGTGAGTGAGTGGGTCAATGTAATCGTGTAATATGGGGTGTGAAACTGGAGTGTCAAAGTATAAGTATACAATTCATATTTCAAATCATCATGCTTTTCATTTCAACCATATATCATTTACACGCATCAACAAACCAAATATGCATCCAAAATACTTTCATCAAAATCATAGAGCCGCACAGTAAAACTCCCGGCAGAGGTCTACCACGACCTATGACAGGCGCACCGGGGGGTGTTATATGCGATTTTTATTTAAAGTGCTCTCTACCCCGGCGTTGGCGACGGACCTCGTCCAGGTGCTAGACTTGGATAGCATCCAAATCCTCCCCCTTTCGGGTTCAACCTGCCTAGTACCGTGTAGTAAATATAATCTCGACAACTCGTGGGATACCCCAGGCCTAGGCATATCCGGACGCCACCCAAGCGCCTCTCACGGTGTCCTTCGTAGCTACGGAACAATGCATATCACAGCCCTCAAGGCCAATATCAATATCACAGTTCAAATCACAGCCCTCAAGGCCAATATCAATATCATATCAAAACATGTGCCATAAATCAGGTTCACAAACCAAATGCAACATATTTCATAAAATGGCACATTTTACATTTCAATCCCATGGATGCATATTTCATAATTCAACCACATTTTCAGACACTCCATCGGTTCACAAAATCATTTTCAAAGCCAGTCAAAACATTTTAAGCACGCGATAAATCATGCTCATTTATCAAACTGTTGTAAATCAGAGTTTACATATTAAACGAAAACATTGAAATAAAACCCACTCACAGTATATGGGAGGGTCAATCACTCCCTACAATGCACAAGTGTCGAAATCGTGCTCCCCACGATCGATCTCCAAACAAGTCACTACAATTATAACACATCATATATTTCTCACACCTCAACCGCAATTGTATCTATGTACATTTACAACATCACACTGTTCAGTCCATATACACTTGCATATACTTACAATTCAATCAAATAAAATCTTACTCGATCCTCGATTGACCTTCCTAATACAAAATCATAATTATGTCATCAATTTCCATTTTCTCTAATTTTTTGTACAAGTCTCAATTCTTCAATTCATGAATACACTCTAATGTCATCAATTTCATTTCATTTATAATTAAGTAACACATTCAAAACCAAGTCTAATTCAACTCCAAAACCACTCAAAGTCGGAAACATGCATAAATTAATAACTTGTCTACAAAATAGAAAAATCTTTGAAAAATCATATACTTTTCAATTCTCATCCGATTTCTTCAAATCTTATGTCATTTTAAAGGTATTGAAACCTATTTTCATAATATAGAGTGTATTTGACTTACCTATATGCAATACCAACTATAATGTAAAACATGCATCAATCCTTAGGCTCAAATCCCAAATTTCAACTAGTTTTCATACATTCGTCAAATTAAACTCTAAAAGCAATCATTCAAATCAAATCAACATGATTCTCTCCTCCGGAACATTCCAATTCATATAAAATTTCTATAATTGACCTGAATAATTACTTATAATGTCACACAAAGCATTAAAATCAAATCTAACATACTTCCAACACATATATAACACTTTTGATCCTAATTTACCCTAATTGCATCCAAATAATTCAAATGAGTTAGAAATCCCTCACCTAGGGTTCACTGCGATCCAAAACCCTAACGTCCATGCGACATTCGATTCATTCCAAAACCTGCAATGTCTCCAAATTGAAGCAAATTTTAGCAATTAAACTTAATCACTATGGAACTCAAACCCTAGAACTAAGATCTAACTCAACCCTTACCTATGCAGTGAAATGGTCGCAGTGGGCTCTCGAAGGAGCGCAGAAGCGTGCGGTGCGGCAAGGGCCGCGCGGCGCAGAGCTGTCGCACGCACGGGGCTAGCGTGCGCTGGAGCCATCGCGCTGCACAAAGTTGGAACCATCGCGCGCACGGTGCTAGCCGCGCGGAACGCGGGTCACTGTCGCGCGAGCAACACCGCGCGCAGTCGCGCGCGCGAGCGGGAGAGGGAGCAGAGCGAGGGAGACTGAGGGAGACAGTGAGTGAGAGAGCGAAACAGAGAGGGACAGAGCAAGAGAGACTGAAGGAGACTGAGGGATGGCGACCCGCGGCGGTCGCGGTGGCTGTGGGTGGCGGTGGTTGCGCCGAGTCGCGGCGGAGAACCGCGAGAGATAGAGAGGGAAAGAGAGCGACGGGGAGAGAGAGAGAGAGAGCTGCGGGAAAGAGAGAAACCGAGAGGGAAGCCGAAGAAAGAAGGAGAGAGAGTGGTGGTGACCCCGCGTTCGCGGCGGCGATGGGTGGCGAAAGCCAGAGGCGGCGGCGGTGGGTTGGCTGCGGGAAGGTGAAAAGTCGTGGGAAAGAGAGGAGAGGGGAATGGGGAAGAAGTAGCCCTAATTTCGACCCCCCCTTTTCTTTTCTTTTTTCTTTTTTTTTTTTTTTTTTTTTTTATATATATATATATATATTATTATTATTATATTTCTTTTTGTAAATAAATTTATAATTAATTAAATGAGTAATGTATAAATAATTAAATGAATAATAATAATAAAAAAAATCATCTATATATTTTTATACCCACTTTACTTTACAAATCGAAAATACGGATACTTTAAATATCCCAAAAATTTCAAATTACATACATCAAAATCGAAAATCAATATAATTAAAAATTTCTCTCTCTATATATAAACTACGAATTATTTTATTTAATTTCGTGAACAGGATACTTGTACGGACACCGCAGTGTCGGTGTTACATTTATGGTACCCTTGATCATGGCTTATAGCTCTACTCTTCCCCCTACTGATAGTTTAACTGACTACTCCAATACAGATTAGGGTAGTTGTCCTGACACTAGACGTTCCACATCTAACTACTATGTTTTTCTTAGTAGTAACTTAATTTCTTGGTCCTCCAAACGACAAGCCACTGTTTCCCGCTCCAATGCCCAAGCTGAATATTGCGGAGTTGCCAATGCAGTGGCTGAAACTTGCTGGCTATGAAATCTTCTCCTTGAACTTCATTGTTCGTTATCTAAAGCTACATTGGTTTACTGCGATAATGTAAGTGCTATTTACTTGTCTAATAATCCGGTTAAATGTCAGCGCACTAAACACATCAAATTAGATATACATTTAGTATGAGAAAAGGTAGCCTTGTGACAGGTTAAAGTATTTCATGTACCCTCTATTTATCAGTATGCTGACATCTTCACAAAGGGTTTACCTTCATCTCCCTTCCTTGATTTTCGGACCAGTTTGAACGTGCGGCCTTCTCCCATTTCGACTGCGGGGGTATGATAGAATAATTAATTAATTGATTGATTGTTTGATTGATTGGTTGAATATTTGACCCCTATATTTAGCTTATTAACTAATCATATATCTAGCCATTATTGTGTATATATATACTCTTGTAATTCTCTCTATATATAGTGAAATGTAATTGTCCAACTTAGGGTAAACCATTCTTTCAATAAGTCCTCTTCTTTTAATTTGAATTGTTAATATCCAATAAAAGATACTTAAATTGATAGTTCAGAGGGAAAAAGGAATCAACTTTTGGATTGGAGTGCCAATTTTGCTAGAGGTAGAGGTTAAAGCAATTACTTGAGCACTTTTGAATACAATCTCTCTCTCTCTCTCAATCTCTACATAATTTGCCCACAACAACTACGATCTCTCTCTTTTTGTTATGTATTTTAAATTTAAATTCAACCATAACAAAATAAAATTTAAAAACTTTATTAAAATTTGGCATCAAAGTCAAGGATATTACGTATAAACTGAAAATTTTTGATTGTCTGCTATTGTCATTTGAGTTGTTAATATCCAATAAAAGATACTTAAATTGATAGTTCAGAGGGAAAAGGAAATCAACTTTTGGATTGGAGTGCCAATTTTGCTAGAGGTAGAGGTTAAAGCAATTATTTGAGCCCTTTTGAATAATTTCTCTCTCTCTCTCTCTCTCTCTCTATATATATAATTTGCTCACAACAACAGCAATCTCTCTCTTTGTATCTCCTTCTCTCACCCTATCTTGGTCAGCAACTGTTAGCCTTGTTTCTCTATCTTTTACTTCTTCTATTTGGAATTTGGTTAAAAAAAAAAAAAAATCCCACATAAAATAATTCAAATGGGAAAAGAGAGCCATTAAGGCTATAAAAAGAGACTCTTCTCCTTGGTTTCAAAACATCCCAAAAATTGCCTCCTTTCATCTTAAGGCAATTTTTTTCTCCCACTCTTATAATATTTTATTGAAATTAGTAAAATATTATTTTAGCAGTGTTCAAAAACCTAGGCAAATTTGATCGAATGTTATTAAATTCTAACGTTATTTATTTATTTATTTAATAACTATTATCGGATATAGTTGTAATGATATATTATAATATTAAATTAATTGTGTTTGTAGTATTCTGTTTGAGGATGGTGATTTTTAAGTGGAACTGACCCCACCACTCTTTCTTAAGAAATTTTTAATTACAAATTTTCACACTCTATTTACTCTCTCCTATCTTTTGTTTGTCTCTTTATTCTTTTGCTCTTTGATAATTATTACACTAGTTATTAAAACATTTGTTAATAGTTAAGACTTTATATGTTATGAAATCAAAATTAAAAACTTTAATGTAGTATTTCAAAGTTAACCTTATTTGTTAAATAAAATATACTTCACTACAAAATTAAATCAATACGGAGACGGTCAGTTTTATTGTCGATGAATTTTAGTGACGATTTTTTATGATCTTTAGAGACGCTTTCGACAAAATCGTTAGGAAATGTATATATTTTCTGACGATATAAAATTATCAGTCAGAAAAAGTTTATCAACCGTTAGTAAAATAACAAAATCGTCTATAAAAAAATGATCAATTTTGACGACTATTAGTTGTGGTCCTTAAATATAACAGTGTATAGAGATAGTTTGAAAACAATCACTATGTAACTCTTCTTTTCTGTCTATTTAATAATACCGTTTGTATAATTTCTTCATCTATACTAACTGATATATTTTACCATTTGTAAATATTTTATTTTTTTTGAACCCAAAATAGTTATAAAAAAAAAAAAAAAAAAACAGGGGGCGGGCGCCCTTCGTGCCCGCCCTTTGTAATTTGCTTTGCAAAAAACATAGGGCGGGCGCCAGCAACCCCACTGGCGCCCTCCATGTTTTGTCATTTTTTTTTTTTTTTTAAATCTAATCTAATTCATCATTACTCAGTATATTTTTAAAGATAAAATAGTCAAATAAATAATTATATTTAAATACATAAATTAATTATTTTTAATTAACTAATAATTATTTATCTTTAATAATATATTATTTTGGATCTCTTTCTTTCTTTTTTTCTTTCTTTCTATGTCATGTTATTGTTTAATTTAGTTAAGATTTTAAAAATTAAGATTTTAAAATTAAAAACATGAAATAATAAAAAAAAAAAAAAAAGAGGCACGGGGGCCCCCCCCCCTCCATAAGCGGGCGCCACCATAAGGGGTCTGCGGGGGCCGCCCACACACATAATTTTTTTTTTTAAACTAATTTGTCTCTGTCTCACTCCAATTGGTTTAACACACACACTAACTCTAGCATATTCTCAAGAGTTGGGTATTCCTTTGGTAGGAATCTTCGATTTTTTTTTTTTTTTTTACACTTTATATTTAAAGTTTTATTTTCATCTTAAATATACTAAAAATTCTAATTAAATACTCCAAAATCAAAAATCAATAAAATTTAAAATTTTCCTTTATAGAATATTTCTTGACTATATATTAAAATTGTATGAAATATACTAATAGTATAGTAATAAATTGTATGAAATATAGTACTTGTATAGTAAGAAGTGGTAAAAGCGGTAAAGAGTAAAAGTATAAAAAATTTGAAAAAGTATGAAAAAGATGCGAAAGGAGAAAATATGACGGATTATAAAATTTTGTTTGTAAAAATGGCGGTCAAATGGTTGAACTGACATTCTCATTTCCTCATTCTCTCGAAAGCTTTCCTCCCTCAATATAATTTAATAATATTAAATATCATATAACTAATTATACTATCATAATTAATTATACCATTACATTCTCATTATTTACAATATTAAAAATTTACAATATTATTTTCTTTTGTTGAAAAAAATTATTTACAATAATATAATTAACATTCTTCTCTTTTGTTAAAAAATATATCAAAAATTTATTTTAATATTTTTGCTTTGTCTTTTTAATAATAATTGATTATTAATAATATTAAATTAAAATTAAAATAATTGATGATATAATTTTAAAATGTGACATATGGTGAATTTTTGAATAATCTAAAACTAAAACTAAAGGTAAATAGGCGGGTAAAAGTGTCCAAAAAATAGAGGGAGAAAATTTTTTTTAAAAAAAGGCGGGTTTTTAAATTTTTGTGAAAATAACACGGTGAATATCTTTAAAACCATGAAAACTCTTTCATTTCCTTTCATTCCCTTTAAAGCTCAATTAAAACTCTCTCATTTCCTTTCATTCCCTATAAAACTCTCATCTGCTCTCTCAAAATCCAGTGAAAAAACTATCACTCAACCAAACATTGTTCAACCAAAATTCTCACTCAATTAAAATCTATATTATATTTTCATTAAAACTTTGTAAAGTTTCGTCACTCTGTTCAAGTAAGCATTCAGTTGGGTCTAAAGAAGTCACTCTGTTGAGATGAGTATCCGGGTTGAGTCTAAAGAAGTCACTCTATTGAGATGAGCAATCAGTTTGGGTTTAAAAAGTCCAATCATCAACCATCCAAGAAGCAGATAGTTTGTTACCAGGTTTAAAAATAAAAATAAGGTAAAAGAGGTACTTTTAGGAAGAACAATTTTATTTGTTTATTATGATTTTTTTTTTAAAGTTGTTATTTTGTTGCTAATATATTTATATTTGTATGTATTTTTTTTATCATTAATATCATTAATATTTTACATTGTAACAATATTTATTTTTGGGTTGTTATTCTGAATTGTAATATAATATTTATAATGTAACGGTGGTAAACAAACGACAGAAAAGAAATATATATACGGAGACTAGGCACCCGTCCTAGTAGGCGGCCACCCGCGCAAGAGAGGGCGCCCGCCCCTGCGCGGGCGCCCGCAGGGTTCGGGTCCGGCGCCCGAGGGGGGGCCCTGGCGCCCTCCCCCATACGCGGGCGCCCGCCCCCACACAGATCAACAAATGTAACCAATGATAAAATAGTAACATCTAGTAACCGATGATAAAAAAATGATTTTTCCTAACACAATGTTAACCGACAATAAAGGTAGTAATATCTTGTAACACATGATAACCGATAATAATATTAGTGATATTTTCTAAATCAATGGTAACAGACGATAATAGTAACATATGATAATATATGATAATCGATGATAAGTCAATACATTTTCTAAAGGGTAACTGATGGTATGATGATAAAAGAATAACATTTTCTAACTCAATGTATCCGATGATAAAAATAGTAACATTTCGTAACATATGGTAACCGATAATAAAATGAGTAATTTTTCTTCACATTATAGTAACAGACGGTAAAAGTAGTAACATTTTGTAACATATAGTAATCGATAATAAAAATCTTATTATTTCCTAACAACATATTATCTGATGATAAAAAAACTACTTTTACTGATACTTTTTAAAAACGTCACAATACATCCGGCATGCTACAACGGTTACACAAACCATCAGAATACCCCTATCCCGACTGGTGTATACTCCAATGATATTTCATCCGTCGGAGAAAGTATTAGCGACACTTTTTGAGTCTTTTATCGATGGTTTTTGACTGTCAGTATAGTGCTCTTATTTTGTAGTGCTTTTAACACCGTGGTGAATAATTTGCACAAAAAATTATGTTAGAATTATTTATTTGTGATAAACATTTGTTTAAATTTTGATACAACTCTGTATTTGATGAAGTTTTAGCAAAAATCTTTTAAAAGTATATGAGTTGTATCTCTCTATATGTGACTCGACGTTGTCGGTGCAAATCTTTAAGTTATAATAATTAAAGACAGTTTTATATGAATGGCTCCTAGAAATTGTTTTTGGATTGGCTTTTAGTTGAAAAGAAATTAATTAATTTAGTCCCTTGGGAACTACTCAAGCAATAAAGTCTTCCTATTTTTATATTTTTTTTCCTGATTCGATTCTGTTTGATTGCATCTTTTGATACTAAAACAAAAAAAAGAAAAAGAAATTGATCAATTCACGAGCAACTAGAAACAATATGTCATGAGGCATGAAGTCACAAACCACTAGCAATCAAAGCAAATGCATCCTATATGCGGTGCACTATTATTGCATCAACCATAGAGAAAATGTTTATAGGCCATGTAGTGTTGATTGGGCTTATAACTTGTTTGGAGAGTTTATTTACATTAATTTATATTATTCTATTTATATTATTTTTAATTAAAATAAAATATCTTTTATAAAATCTCAATGATTAGAAATCAAATCTATCTAATTTTTAGAGAGCAACACCGTCTGTTGTTGAATTCTGGGATTTGACGATTAATTTAAAAAGGAGAACGAAAAATTAAAATTTGACTCAAATTTTAATTAATAATTAAACCCTATTCTAATTGAATTTAAACATACGCAACAATTGGATTTTTGGGCTAGTACAATGAATGATGTCGATATTATCTGTTGACATGAAATATTTTGTTGATCAGTAATGTGATGCATCCACACCCGATGTACCCGTTAGTTGCCGCAACCCGCCATTTTCTTTTTTTGGTTATATAAGAATTCGAATATGAGATCTCCAGATTAGGAGAAGGGGGTTGTGACTACTAAACTGTTTCATTGGTGACGCCGCAACTAGCTATGCCATTTCAGTAAATAACGTCCATGTTATTAATAATATCGCACAAAAATCTATTTGTTATATATTTTAAAATTTAAGAATTTAATTATGACAAAATAAAATTTAAATTTATAATTAAAATTTGGGGTCAAAGTTTAAAAATTTTATATTTAATTTTTCCCAAAAAGATAACTTTCTTTCAACAACCCATTTTTTGCTTAATCACCGAGGAAATTAAGAGAAAATTTTCGGGCCTGGACCCTGGCCAATCCAAATTAGGATAGGTATTCGGGTCGGTCTAATCCTCGGGCTGGGCGGGTCTAATAAGTGATTAAAAAAAATAATAAATTAGCTTGAGAACAAAAATGTCTTTGTTTTATTTAAACTTTCCTTAATAATGTGGAGAATCTGTAGAAATTTCATAAATTAGGGGGGGAAAAAAAAGAACAAGTTGATTTTACCATTCTCTCTCTCTCTCTTTTTTTTTTTTGGTGTCAGATCAATCGGTATCAAAATCTTATTCTTACTAATCCACTCTGGGACTTATAATTATCCATTTAGGAGGCTACTTTTCCAATATAGTTTGCTCTATATCCAAATCGTGAGTCAAATTTAAGATATTGGTTAAGAAATCTAATATCGCATCTCAGTAAATCAACTACCGTTAGTCACCATTGTCTTATTAGACCTCTTACCCTACAATCAGAGGACCTACTGCAAATCAATTTGCCTCACTTTCCCTTAAATTAAGGCCAAAATGGGCTCTCAAAATAAGAAATCGAAGACAAAAACAAGAAGTCCTATGGAGACAACTTAAGTGGTAGAGGTTTCTCACTCCCATTATTTCTTTTCTTATTCGATTCTGTTTAATTGTATAAAAAAAAAAAGAAAAAGAAAGACAAAAACAAAAAAAATTGAGGATAAATCTCCGAAGAGGAATGTCAACCACGACCTAAGAGAAACAAAGCCAAAAACCTACACCGCGATCGATGGCGATCCGTTGGTATTGTGATCACAGGGAAGGTGGGGTTAACACATAAAGCGGCCAGTGTCATTTACGCATTTTGAATGACTTGTTTCAAATTGTTTACTATTTTCTTGTTATAATCTTATTTGTAAAGAATATAAAAATACAATAATTTCTAAGTGACCATTTTCTTATCATGCGACCAATCTCGTATTATATAATCAAACAGTGAGCAGTGAGCAGTGATCTGGTTCTCTTTCATAGTTTGACCATTTTCTTAATACTTGGGCGTTTGGAGCACAATCAAACTGACTTCGCATTTATTTAGAATATCACATAGAGCCGTTTTCATTATCGTTAAAAGCACAGTCAAATCAAACTATCATGTAGGCATCTCACTCACTCCTCCAACATCTCAATGGGCATTTACTACCCTACAATTCTTTCGGATCTCTCCAGGTCGACCTGACTGCAAATCCCCCAACCTGATCATACCCTCAACAAAGTCCTTAAAGAACCTCTGTTGATCCTTACTATAGAGAAGCACATACTCTCTAGTCACAGGATTGGTGTTCAAGGTCTGATCAGAATGTAGGAACCCTTTGATATCAATTAAATCCTTGAAATACTGATTGTCGAATGATTGTGGGGTTGCATCAAGACCCAGTGTCACATTTTCGTCTCCATTAAGTGGGCAAATCTTCTCCAGCGTTTGCTTGTACTTCGGGTCAAATATAGGGTCGGGCTGGCCTGGAACGTCCGAGTAATTGTAGAGCCTAGGGGTTACCGAGAAGCATCTGGCTTTGCCAATTGAGTGAGACCCTGAAAGGGCCACAAGGTCTTGGACTGTGAGATTGAAATACTTGAAAATGTCAATGAGAAAAGATGCATTTGATTGTCCGCTTGGTACACCGTCGTCTGAGTCTTTTTGACATGCAGTAAGGCTATCCTTTCTCCCTAGCTTCACATCCCAAGTTGGTCCTCCACTCTGCATCATCCAAACCCCACAGTTAGAAAAACAAAATAGATCAAATGTTCTACTTATTTCATTGAAAAAAAAAACTATGTTTCAACTACAGAAACTTAATAAAATTGCCAAAAATAAAAAATAAAAAATACAATTGAGGAACAAGTAAACCTGATTATGTTTTGTTTCGTAGTTTCGGAAGAAACTAAAGAAGATATTATCAAATTAAAGTCTGTCTCAAAAAAAAAAAAAAAAAAAAAAAACTTTGGTCCGACTTCGGTACAAGGAGATTAGACCTAAGTTTCAAAGGAGGTAAAAGTCTAAATTTAAACTGTTAAGACAAACAAAGAGGATTGATTTTCATGGAGCCTAAAATATTTACCCAAACTCAGCCCTATACCAGCCCACGGCGGGAATGGGGATCAGGTGGGAGTATATTTTGTGGCTTCTCTTATTATGTTGATATCTAAAACTTTCAATAATTTTCATGGGTATCGGCATCTCCACAATGAAAAGCAAAAACAAGAGAAAAAAGACTTACCAACGCAACAGCATCTCTAGCTGCCATGATGATAATATCTGCACAAGAAACAACTCCCGGACAAATTTTCTCTACGGCTGCTTTTGCCTCATCAACCACTTCAAAAGACCTCAGTGAACCAATGTTTGGTAGAGAGTTTTTCTCTCCAAGCATTGTTGGAGTGTCATCCAACAACACAGAACCATCACACCCCTACAAATGTTTTAGTTTGGGAATCATAAGTAATAAGAAAAACAGAAAAATATTATTATCACCATTTTTCACACATTTTCTTCCGTGGGTACTTACGTTGACAAAACAATCATGGAATTGCAAGCGCATAACAGATGCACCATTTCTGGGGTCAGCTGTCATGGCCTTCTTCATCACTTCTCTGACAGTAATTTCAGCCTTGGGGCATGATTGAGAGTAATATCCAGGCTTGAGAGGTGTCTCCGCAGATGTGGATGAATACAAATTGAACAAGAAGAGAAGAACAAGCACATGAATACACATCTTTGTTTTTCCGTTTGGGCACCAGTAAAAAATGATGCAAGATTTAGCTTTTGGGCTTTTAAAAATTTGGAGGAAGTTATATATACACGCATGTATGCATTTAATATGGTACCTATTTTCGCTTCCTTATATATACTTTTGATACATTCATTATTAATAGGAAATAGAGGCACAAATTAAGAAAATGGGTGAAAACTCCTTATAGGTTATCTGTCGAAACTTGATCAGATTTTATTAATGCGACTTTTCAATCTCTTTTATACAACCATAAACTGATGAAACGACCGAATATTAATTCAACTTCAACAATTTCAATAATATTTTTACTTTACCCATACTATGATAGTTGATGTGACAAATTATGGGAGTAGATGGAGAGAAGGTTAGAAATGAATTATTGAAATAGGTTATATAGTTCAATAGACTAAATTCTATTGTCTCCATTATAAATTATAGACTTGATACGAAATTAAATTAAGGAAAAATCAAATAGAAATAATGAATCATAAATAGAGTTCAGATTCGAATTCCATATATGGGTGAGATTGTCTATAATGATAGAAAAAAAAAAGAAAAAAAGAAGACTTTCTCAAGATTCTTATTCATTATCCATCCATTTGATATTTTTAATATGAGTTGGTTGAACTTAAAAATTCACTCGTTGAATAAGTAAATCATAGATCGAACTGCCGAATCGAAAAAATTGGGTGCTATCATATAGCTTTGTATTGGCTAAGTTCACGAGTTGGAGATAAGCGGACTCAAATCGCTGACATCCGCCACAGGGTAAACCATCGCCTCTCAGGCCCCCCAACTGATTCTACCATAGAGGCCAACGATAGACAATAACTCCCCCCCGAACATAGCTTACAACTTTCATCGTACTGTGCTGAGAAGGTTAGAAATGAATTATTGAAATAGGTTATATAGTTCAATAGACTAAATTCTATTGTCTCCATTATAAATTATAGACTTGATTCTATACTTTGACCTAAATTATAAAATGGAGGACCATAGTGCAATACTATAGGACTCGGTTTATATGAATTGAGTGTTGTAATTTCTACTATAATATAGTAGAATTTAATATGTATTATGATTTATAGTTTAATATGATTATAGGATTCAACATGATATGATGGTCGAATTAACGGAATCCCATGATTAAAATTAGAAATTATATAACTGAGTTAATAGAGTTATGTGATTCAGTGTTATGATTTGTCATAAGTGAACTATATAACGAGTTGATTGAGTGAGATAATCAATTAAAAAATTTTAACTTATTTCATCACTAATTAAAAGATGAGAAATCTAAAATTATTATGCCATATGATTTTTTTTTTTTGTAATCTCCATTTTCATAACAATAATGGTAGTGATTAGCATAATTAACCTTCATTAAGTATCATTTTTCTTTTATGATATTGCCATATAATGGATTGATGCATAATACTTTTACAATATTAGATTCATTTCCATTTTGAGAAAGATTGTGAAAACCTCACACAGATCTTGCCCCCAAATAAGGTAAGTAAGACTATGGTTAGGAACCCTATCATTATAATGAGAAGATCTTGGATATCTTTAAGCATCCTAAGCATGACCATGTTAAGGAACCCGACCAAAACCTTCCATCCCAGAACCTTATTTTTTAATGGTATGTCCCATTGAAAAAAAAAAAGTGAATTTTATTTTCCAAAAAGTGTCTTACTTTCTTTGTTTTACATTGAAATAAATTCTTAAAATTAAATAGGAATATGAATTTACATTATGTAGTTGAATTTGAAAGAAAAGAAATATGAAATAAGAAAGATGGATTGAACTTAATTTTAAAATATTAGTTTAGAATGCCACGAGGGGCATTTTAGACATTTGTAATAGGGTTAGTGGGGCAACTCCTACTAACCACATATTAACTATTTCCCTATATTTTTTCTAAGTTTTTGAGTTTGAAAATGAGACTAACATCTCCTTCTCTCCTGGTGGAGTTTACTATGGATGACTTCTTTTGTGAGTACGAGAAAAGAGAGAAAATTATTCTCTAGAGAGAATATAGAGGGCATGAGAAAAATTTCGCATAGAGAATTTCTCCCATCACGATGATCGTCGAACTGAGAGTTGCGACGTTGTGACATTGCGGTGGTAGTTCGATTAACATCGTGATCACCATCCCGACCGTGAGATCCGATCGAGGGACGCACGGTCGATTTTTGGAGACTGCATATTCGAGGTATTTATTATTATACCCCAAACTATCTATTTATTTTTTCAAAAATTATTTATGAATGCTTCCGCTGCATGTAACTCGATTAATTCCAACATTGGTATCAGAGCGATACGTTGGATTAAAAATAATTTTCAGGTTAATTTTTGGGTATAAAAAATTTAGGGTTTAAAATTTGGGGTTTGGATCATGGATGAGTTTCGTGAATCCGAGAATACCACTACATTACCCATGATCCCTAGAATATGAAAATAATTTTTTCATAATTTTCTGAGTACGTTTAGGCGAAAAAAATTCCGGTTGAAAGTTTCATCCGTGAATAGTGACTGACCCATTCAATCTTAGATTTGTCGAGTTTTAGGGCAAATCAATGCATGAAATTTATAGATCTGTAATCCTCGTTTCATGCTCTTCAATTTGGTATATATATTGCATAATATTGTGGCTGAAAAATTTGGTTTCAAAATTGACCGCGGAGGGTCGGAATTTTGGATCAGAAATACGCCGAGTTTAGGGCGCAATTATTCCAAAAATCGAGTCAATGATACTTGGAATAAATGGAATTAGAGATTCTATAAAAAATCTAGTCAAAAATGTGCCGAAAATGGGGTTTTCCGGCAATCGGGTCAAAAGACCCATTTACAGGAAAATTTGGGTGAAGACGAAGAGGTCCAACCCGCGGGCGCGTGAGATACACGCGCGAGGCAGGCTGGGCGTGACGTTCACGCGCGAGAGAGGTACGTGAACCAGTCGGGTCGTCCGGGTCGATTACGACCCGGACACGTGTCCCCGACCCGTGACCCACGGATCCGGACCGGGTTCGGGTTCCAACCCGCTACCGAGTCCGGAAACAGACCCACGCATGCGGGTCCGCGTGTGAAGGCGCGTGACTCGCGCGCCTGCGCGTCAGGCGCGTGCGCCAACACGCAATGCGCGTGTGTAAGCACGTACCAGACGCGTTGCGCGTCTGGCAGGCGACAGTAACTGTCCCCGGCGCGTGGAGGCGCGTGGGGATGCATCGCCGGTGCGTGGCGGCGCGTGGGACCACCGGCAGCGCGTCAGGTTGTCCGGAATAGAAATTTTTTAATTTTTGTGGGTTCCACATTCATAAAAGTGATTTTGTGGGTTTTTGTATATCGAATCCTAATCCAAATGGTGAGATGCTATTCCGGATTGTTGTGTATGGTGTCTGTTAGTTCATACGCTCGTCTTGGGATAGGTATTCAAATTATTTGGGTCTTGTTGATTCGTAGGGTGCACAAAATGTGAGAATAAGCATCACAAGTCACGACTATCTCATTGACTGTTTCTAAAATTGTCGTATTAGATCTTTGTATGGGGGATAAAATTGAATGGTGATAAATACGTGATTTTTTACCGGTAGATTCAATTTATCTTCGGGGAGAAAAATCTAATTAAAATTCTGAGGTAAGAGATGGTGGACTTCGGGGAGGGTACCACACCTCAGATAGACGGGATTATGAGATATTACGTGCATGAAAGAGGAATGATAGCCGAGTTAGGGCAATCTTCCTGAGTAGCATGTACGATGATGTGATCCCAATCTATAAGCAATATCCTACGGTTTTATCGGTTTGACTCACCCTATAAAGAGTATTATAGTGCTCTTACAGATCCTGAGATGAGGATGTTATCTTATAAGTATAATAACTTATAAGAAAAGGGTTGATCATATGATGATGCGACATTTGATAAAAATGTCGAGTATGATCGCCGAGTTGGGGAATGTGACTGAGCCCATTTCAGATATGTTTTCTAGTGCTGGATGCGATCCAGCTCTTTACCTGATTCATGAGAAATCATGAAAGTCTATTTCACATACGACGAAAGTATTCGCACTTTCACTAATGTGAATAGGTACAGTGAGCTCGAGTAGGAGCATCTAGAGGCGAGTAGGCCATACTCGGGTCATGCTTATGCGATGAAGTCGAGCAAGGACTCATGTGGAACTCGAGATTCAGGTAAAAAGAAAACATCCGAAAAAACCGATAATAATAATGCGCAGCGAGAAGGAGTTGGATATGATCAAGGTGTAATGCTACACGTGTAGTAGACTTGGTCATTTCGCTCGTGAGTGCGACGAGTGAAAATTATCTCTTTCTTATTTATGTGGTTTGAGTTGTTTTCTGTTTTCTCTCCTTCGTGGATTGTAAACACAGAAGCAACCAACCACATAGCTCGAGATAGGAGCACGCTTATATAGTTCCGCCTAGTGAGTCCTCAAGTAGGAGGATTTACGTACTGAAACAGAGTGTTTTGTTGACATCAGAGGAAATAGCACTTGCAAGTTGGAGTTGCAAAGTTGCTGGACTCTGTATGCTCTTTACGCTCCAAAAAGTTCGACGGAACTTGATTTCAGTTTAGGATATGCTCTGTTAATTTAGAAATTTAAAATTTCTCTTTGTTACGACAATTCTATGATTGGTTCTATTTTGATCTATGAGGGACTATATGCACCGGAAATAATTCATTTCAATGATATTTCTTGTTATCCTCCTAGTGTGAGAGAGGATGAACCGGTTAGCAGTGAGTGGTTTTGTAGAACCCACTAACCAGTCTTACCTAGACGGCAAACTTACAAGAAAACCATTCGACAATGCAATGAGGGCTGAGACTCCATTGCAGTCGGTTCACTCCAACATCTATGGCCTTATGAACGTGAGAACCTAAATGGGTATTGGATACTCGATTACGTTCATAGACAAATACACATGTTTCGATTATTTCTATCTGATGTCGCACAAGTCTGAGGCATTGAGATGATTCAGGAGGTTATTAGATAGGTTGAGAATCAGTTAGATCTGAGAGTTGAGATACTCAGAACCGATTGAGAGCGCGAGTATTTGTCTAAAGAGCTCTATTTCAATAAGGGCATTACGAAAAACTGACTATTCCTCGCTACTCAGTGAAGTAGAGTAGCCGCAAGAGAGGAATAGGACTTTGTTTGAGACGGTGAGGCCGATGATGGCGCAAACCAATTTACTCGTTTTCCATTGGGGAGATGCGTTATTGGCTGCAGCCTATGTTCTCAATCGTATTCTATTGAATTCCACAATCAGTACTCCATATGAGCTTTGGATAGGAAGGCACCTGACCTTAGCCATTTGAGATTATGGGGTTATGCAACTTATGTTCACTATTTCTCGCATTTACACAGTGAGTTAGGCTTGCGAGAAAAGAGATGTATTTCTAATGAGCATACAGATGACACTCTCACTGAGATTGAGTCTCATGATGTCGAGATTCTTGAAAGTGATTTCCCTATGAGAGGTGAAATCAATTGGGACTTTACCTTCTATGAGATGGATGAGTCTAGTGGTTGGCTAATCCCAGTGGCAGGATCCAAGAATCCATTACGGATCTCGATCCTAGTGGGAGCAATTCATCTAGAGGTAAAAAGGTTTCCCCTCCTCTTAAGAGTAGTCGAGAACGCGTACCTAATCGTCGCTTCTCGATTGAGGGAGAGGCTCTCAGTGACTCTTGAGGATTACAAGAAACCTTTAACAGTCCTAGAGTTTTCTTGAGGGTTCTATAGAGGACCATTGATTATAGGCCATGGGTGAGAGGAGTTGATGAGAATCAACGGGATCTAGGATTTAGTTGATTTACCTGAGGGTAATAGAGCCGTTGGGAACATGTGAGTTCTCAACATCAAGAAAAAAGCTGACAGATCGATGTAGAGGTATAAGGCCCGTCTGATAATCAGGGGTTACTCAGACTGTGGGCGAGATTACTTCGATCCATTTACTTTTAGCGATTGTCATGGACATAATATGGATCTAGAGTGAGACCAGATGAACGTTGAGACTGTTCTCTGAGTGAGACTTTTGGATGAGAAGATCTACAAAGAACGGCCATCTGGCTTTATTATTGTACATCTAGATGATAAGGTTTGTCGACTTCATACGACCTTAATCATCAATCCAGGCAGTGACGTTTGAGATTTCACGAGAATGTGATATCTTACGATTTCGTGATGATCAATGAGGATCATCGCGTATACATTTTACGTTCTTTTGATTCTTTTATGATCATGTCCTCATGTGAATGACATTCTGTTGACTGGGAACAACAGAGAGTATCTAATGACCACGATGACGTGGACATTGTCGAGTCTAGATCTGAAGGATATGGGTGAGACTCAGTTCTTCCTCGAAATTAAGATCCAGAGGGATCACTCGAGACAGGTGTTGACTCTTTCACAAGAGTCAAACATCAAGGGAGTTCTCGAGTACTTCGAGAAGATCGACTACGATCTTAAAGATACTTTTGTTGCTAAAAGTTTAAAGCCTAATTCTTGACATATGCTCTAAGACTTAGAAAAGGACAAGGGAAATGAGTAGAATCCCTTATTCCAGTGCACTGAGTAGTATGATGTACGTAGTGTTACGTATATGATCAGATGCTCGCTTTGCAGTCAGTATGGTGATTAGGTATGGATCGAATCCTAGAATGGATCACTGGAGAGCAGTGAAAGGATTTCGAGATATCTCGAGGGAACTGCGGACCTCTTCTAGTGTTACAGAGGAGGTGATTTGTATTTTATTGGGTATTCAGATACCAACTGGATTGGTGATCCGAACTTATGCAAATCGATATCAGGTTTTGCTGTCTTGGAGTAGCAAGAAGCAAACCTGTATATCTCTATTTAAGATAGAGACTGAGCTTGTGAGATGCTCAGCAGCAGTTCAGGGGAGTGTTTAACTCCGGAGATTTCCGGATCACTTAGGGGTTATGGCGAACAGTGGGAGGCCAGTGAAAGATTTATTGAGAAAATCAGGCAGCCATTAACCACACTTGAGACCCTAAGTATCAATAAGTCCAAACACATTGATACCTAATACCATGTTATGAGAGATATCACCGAGAAGGGTGAAGTGACAAATTAAGTAAATTACTATACAGCATGTTGGTCGATCCCTTCAATAAACCCATTATGATAGGTTCCTGTATGAGATATTGGAATCATTGGGTTTGCATGTATATTGTCATTTCTCATTTTGTACTGATTCTTATTGTGTTATATATATGACATGTGTGCATGATTAGGTCACTTATTTATTGCACTATTTTAATTGTCATATATTTTGTGATATGTTGTGATAAATGATATTTCAGGCAAGCGTGGTCGACTTTCTCACACGAGTGACCATCTCCAGCTCTGAGTGAGCAGAGATGAGACGGTTTCTAATTGTAAGAGACTTTGAGAGTGGCCCTACTAGAACATAAGTCGTCCTGATATGTGTTCAGGATGAGGTCATATGCGATATGACCGGCATGGACGTACCCACATCCATGTTGCCTGTAAGTAGCCAGGTTTGAGATATCAGATATCACCTGCGACTAGTGATATTGTCTCTGAGATACTCTCTCTGAGATCTCTGGGTAAAGTCTTATGTGTAGACTGAGTCCCATACCTGCACAATGTTAGAGAAATCTGACATATGCCCTTTGAGAGATGGGGGAATAACACTGTGGCTTGCGTTTCATACCGCGTGTGATATGTCGACTAGGGATAGTGGGAGCATTATTTGAGATACTGATATATTTTTTGATCCCCATTCCCACTGTGTGAGACCTGAGGTCCATTGGGTGGGATCTCTTGTACCCTTATCACTTTCGGCTGTTTCTAGAAGTCTTGGCTCAGTGTTGCTACTTTAGTCTGTTTACCGATGGCCCAGAAGATAAATTGAGGTCTGAGGGACAGGTCTAGGAAAGCAGCTGAATTGAGACTAATAGATTCGAGTTTGGAAAAAAAAAGACCAATTGACATTACATCATTGTGTTGTATTCACCGACTAGCCTATTATGTCTGTCCATGTTGGGATGTAAGCATAATAGTGGATACACAGTTGAGCATTTATTGGGGATTACTTTCGTTAAGGAAAGTAACTTGATGGATGTAATTAGTTTTGGATCTGGGATGCAGCGAGTTCTTTTGATATTAACGATGACTTCTCGATCATCCTAACAGGTGTATCGAGAGGTCTTTGCTTGCAGGTGTACTCGCAGGTCGCACGACGCCCAATTCTGTATGAAAGTCCAGTAGGGTGATGTGTGAAAGGTCACATGAGTTGTGATCTTGTGACAGACGTGTAATGCCCTCATGTGCAAGTGAGAGATATTAGTTTAGAATGCCCACGATGGGCATTTTAGACATTTGTAATAGGGTTAGTGAGGTAACTCCCACTAACCACATATTAACTATTTCTCTATATTTTCTCTAAGTTTTTGAGTTTGAAAAGGAGACTAACATCTCCTTCTCTCCTGGTGGAGTTCACTATGGATGACTTCTTTTGAGAGTACGAAAAAAAAAAGAAAATTATTCTCTAGAGAGAGAATATAGAGGGCATGAGAAAAATTTCGCGTAGCGAATTTCTCCCGTCACGATGATCGCCGGACTAAGGGTTGCGGCGTTGTGACATTGCGGTGGTGGTTCGATTAACATCGTGATCACCATCCCGATCACGAGATCCGATCGAGGGACGCACGGTCGATTTTTGGAGACTGCATATTCGAGGTATTTATTATTATACCCGAAACTATCCATTTATTTTTTTGAAAATTATTTATGAATGCTTCCGCTGCATGTAACTCGATTAATTCCAACATAAAAAATTAAGGTGCCTATGTATTCTCTTACCTATAATCATCCAAGGATTGGGAATTGAAATACCTTTTACCTCTACCATGGCAAAATCAGGATATCTTTTCCATTGGCAGCTGCATCTTAACATTCTCTTCTCCATCCTCTCTTATATTTTCTCTTCTCCAAAGCTATGAAGCTATCATTCTTCTTCAATTCAGAAAAGAGCTTTCAAGATTGGGCATTTATGATCATTTAAAGAAGGGATTTGAGCTCTTGAATCGAGCATTGAACATCAAAGAAAACCCATTCACATTTTGGAGTATAGAGGTGAGAAATTCTTCTTGTTTCACTTTCAATCTTCAAGTGTTGCTTGAAATAATCCTGGTGGGGGGCTTGTGATCCTACATGCCTAAGGATTCTTTTCAACATGATTTGGAGCCTTGATTGTTCTTAAAAATCCTTTAGAACCATGATTATTTAAGGAGGGAGGATTTAGGGTTCTTGGAGGTTGGTCAAATTCCCTCTTGTTTTAACGATGAAAGTCGTGTAATTTGGTGACCATAAACACTATATATTGTATTCCTATTTTAACCCATCACAAAAATAAAAATTACCCCTTACATCACTACACATTAAAGAACCATACCCTATCAGAGTTCAAATTATCAGTAGATTTCTTTTAAATGGATTTAAATTTATATGATAATTTGTAAAACATAATTATTCACGTATAAATCCAACGTTAGATTAAAAATCCAACGCTACAAAACAAATACCATATAGGGACAGAAAAAACAATCCGTAAAGTCCAAAAAACTGGCGGCAACACCTTCTCTAGCGAATGGGATTTCGGTTGGCTACACACCAGTCGAGATAGGTCTATTCTGACAATTATGGTAATCGTTGGAGCATGTCTTGGGTATATACTGACAGTTAGAAAATCGTTGATAAAAATTACAGGTTTTTATTATCGGTTACACGAGTGTTAGGAAATGTTATGTCTTATATTGTTGGTTAATATATATTAGTGTAAATTACTTTCTTATATCGTCGGTTATCATAAGTTACTATAAATTACTGTCATGTATCGTCAATTACCAAATATATTACTATAAGTTATTCTCTTGCACTATCGGTTATCATATATATTACTATAAGTTATTGTCTTGTATTAATGGTTACCACATATGTTACTATAAGTTATTGTCTTATATTGTCTGTTACTACAAATGTTAGAAAAATGTAGTGTCTCTTATTGTCAGTTAGACCAGTATTAGAAAATATTGTCCTGTATCGTCGATTACACAAGTATTAAGAAAAATTACTTTTATTGTTGATTAGAAAAGTATTAGATAAAGTTACTATCTTATATCGTTGATTACCACATATCTGTTTTGTTTGTCTTGTATCGTTGATTACATAAGTTATTATAAGTTATTGTCTTGTATCATTGGTTACGACAAATGTTAGGAAAATGTAGTAACTTTTATTGTCAGCTATAGAAGTGTTAGGAAAATGTATGATAATATATACTTTTTATTCACTACAAAAAAGATGGTTTTTGCGACGGAATTTAGAGAAGAAAATAATTCGTCGTCAATTTACGACAAATTTAGCATCGAATAAAGCTTACGTCGCTAATTTATAACAAATTTTGTGACAAAAAATATTCATGGCTTAATTAGCAATGAATAAAATATTTATGACGAAATTCTTCGCTATTAGCCATACAAAAAAAATTCATCGCCAAAATCGTTACAAATTAGCGATGAAAATGAATTTCGTGACTAAATTTTACTACAAATCAAGTATTCATTACTAAATTTAGCGATGGATTTCGTTTCCGTTGTTAAATTTAGCGACTAAAAAAATTTCGTGACAATATTTCTCGCTAATTAGCCATGAAAGCATTTTCGTCAAAAAATTCATGACTAAATTTAGTTACGAAATATTCCATTGCTAAAGTCATCGCTAATTAGCAATGAATACTTTTTCATAACTAAATTTTGCCATGAATCTATTTTTCATCCCTAAATTTAGTTACGAATATATTTACTTCTCAAAATTCGTCACTAATTAGCCATGGATATATTTATTTGTGACTAAAATCGTCGCTATTTAGCGACAAAAAAATTATTTGTAACTAAATTTATCACTAATTTGTACCACTAATTAAAAAATCATGACTAATCTCATAGTTAAATTTCTTCTCTGCTCTATTATAAAATATTTTCAATCGTATTTCTTTTTTAAATCCTTTCTAAATAATGAAATCGAATTAAAAGATATAATGAACATTATAATTTTCACGAAATTGATAATTTTTGAACAATTAATAATTACTACAAAATTAAAACATTATCGATGACTTTTATTGTAGGTGAGCTTTACTAATAGTATTTTATGACCTATAGAGATTTTTTTAATGAAACCGTTAAAAAATATATATATTTTTCCATAGTATCAAATTATCCATCGGGAGAAGTTTATAAACCGTCAGCAAAGTTAGCAAAACCGTATATAAAAATCAATGTTCAAATTTGACGATTATCACTTGTGGTTAGTAAATATAGTAGTATTTAGAAACGATTTTAAAATAACCTCCATATAATTCTTTTTTATTGTCAACTTAACAATACTTTTTATATAAGTTATGTTAACATATATATTTTACCGTTTGTAAATGGCATCTACTATTTGAACGATTATCACTTGTTATCAATAGATATGACAACTTCAGTCATAATTTAGAAAGAGTCTTTGTTTGGATCCTCTTAACCATATCATATTTATAACCCTATATATATGTTAACATATATATTACACTATTTATAAAAGAGATATTTAATTAGAACGGTTATTAATTGTTGTAGTAAATGTGACATTATTACTATATGTTGTAATTTTATAATAAATTGTAATAAAATTATCATGTAAAATAAAATAGTGGTAACTAAAATAATGGTAAGTTCAGATTAATTAGTAGTAATATAGCGGTAATTTAAATTATGATGAAATTAGGATAATTAGTAATAATATAATAGTAGTGGTAAAAACATAAAATAATAAAAAAAAAAAGAAACAAAAAAAATACAAAAGAACAAAAAAATACAAAAAAAATTAAAAAAAACAAAAGAATTAAAAAAACAAAAAAACAAATCAACATAGGAAGGGCAGTTCACCGCATACATGCAAGCAGTGAAACCACTACTCCTATGTTGAACTTTTTTTTTTATTTTGTTTTTTTTTTTTTAATTTTTTAATTTTGTTTTTTTAATTTTTCTTTATTTTGTTCTCTTTACTCTTTTTATTCTTTTTTATTTTTTTTTATTCTTTTGTTTTTTTATTAGTTTGTTTTTTACATCTACTATATTGAGATTTTTTTTATTCTTTTGTTTTTAATTTTTGTTTTTTTTTTTTTTTTGTTCTTTTGATTTTTTTTGTTCTTTTGTTTCTTCCGCATAAATACGTAGTAGACCACGTCCTTTTGGTTTTTTTTTTTTCCGTTTGCTTTTTTTAATCGGAATTAAATTTAGTAATGGATTGTCTGGTTTATCGCTAAATTTAACCCATGTATTCTCATTTTCAATATCCACCCAAAATTTTCACTCTCCTATCTAAAATTTTTACTCTCCCGCCTCTCTCAATTCGCCAATCTCATTTTTTATAAATTGTGGTGAGTTTAAGATAATTAGTAATAATATAATGGTAGTGGTAAAAATACAAAATAAAAAAATAAAAAAACAAAAGAATAAAAACACAAAAAATTAAAAAAAAAACAAAAGAAAAAAAAAAGGAATCAACATTTCCACCGCCGGTGAGACCGCCCCTCCTTTGTTGAACTTCTTTTTATTTTGTTTTCTGTTTTCTGTTTTTTGTTTTTTGTTTTTTTTTTTTTTCTTTATTCTTTTTATTCTTTTTTTTTTATTAGTTTGTTTTTTGCGCCCACCAAGTTAAGTTTTTTTTTTCTTTTGTTTTGAACTTTTGTTCTTTTGTTTTTTTTTTCCTATTTTTGTTCTTTTGATTTTTTTTTGTTCTTTCGTTTCTCCCGCATAAATGCACGGCGGACCACGCCTTTTTGTTTTTTTTTTTTCCATTTTTTTTCAATCAGAATTAAATTTAGCAACAGATTATCTGGTTCGTTACTAAATTTAACCCATGTACTCTTATTTTCAAGATCCATCCAAAATGTTCACTCTCCCACCTAAAATTTTTACTCTCCCACTTCTTTTAATTCGTCTATCTTATTTTCGCTAAATTTAAATGGAGGTGAACTTTTCTTCCCACCTAATAAGGTTTCGAACTGCTGAACTTAACCCCAAATCTTTCACTCTCCCACCACCCATCTGCGATTGTTGAGGAACTTCCATATGCACAAGGTTTCGAACTACTTAACAACTCCAATCGACTGTTGAGCAATGTCGGTTATGTTGGGGGACAAAGGACTATGTCAGATTACCAAAGAGAACACCTGTTGACATTCAAACTGCTGTTTCGATTACGGATCTCATCGTCATCGGCAATCGGCATTGAAATGTCCATCGAGAAATTGCTTCAATTGCTGAAGGATTTGAGGTGAGAACAACAAGGAAGACAGTTTCGAGCAAAATCTAGCCTTCATCGGTTGCCATCAATGGCAAATTTTACCTTTAATTTTGCCTTTAGTTTGCATAAGGTTTTTAAGTGATCAGACAGTAAATCAGATATCCACATTCGGTGATCCATCTTCTCCGGCAAGTAGATTGAATAGTAGTTTCCGACGACGACATTAGTGAAACGGACGACTTTCTAGGATTCTAGAGTTTCAAATAAAATAAAAAAGAAAAAAATAAAATCATAAAATAACAAAAAAATAAAAATATAACATATAAAATGCTAATTTAAAAAATAAAGAGAACAAAAATTGATTAATTTTAGTGACAAATTAGTAAATCCGTCACTAATTTAGTGATAGATTATGATCCGTTACTAAATTTAGCGACAGATTCCACAATTCGTCGCTAAGTTTAGCGACAAGCTATAATTTTGTCTCTATATCTAGCGACAGATTTCAAAATTCGTCGCAAAATTTAACAATGAATATGGAATCCGTCGCTAAATCTAATTATGGATTCAAAATCCATCACTAAATTTAGCGACGGATTATGAAATCTGTTTCTACATTTAGCCACGAATTTCAAAATCCGTCGCTAAATTTAATCACGAATTTTTTTATCAGTCGCTAAATTTAACGATGAAATTATTATCCATTACTAAATTTAGCGATGAAATTATAGTTTGTCACTAATTTTGCAACAAATTTTTTATTTTTCGTCGCTAAATTTTTGCGACGTGTTATTAGTGACAGAAACTTTTTCGTGACTAAATCCGTTGCTAAACAAATTAGCGATAAATTTTTCTAAAATTTCTGTCGTTAAATTCGTCGTTAAAACTGTGTTTTTTTGTAGTGATTGTCGGTTACACAAATGTGTAATCTATGGTTATTTGTTTATTACAATACAAGTTCACCATCAACAACCATTCACCACCCTTACAAATGTTACATTATAACCTAAGATAAACATTATTACAATGCAAGATATTAATAATAATAATGATAAAGAAAAAAATATATACAAATATATTAGTAACATCTCGGATGGTTGGACTTCTTTAGATCCACCTGGATGCTCATCTCAATAGAATGATGAAACAGTGAGCTTAAACCTTATAAGAAAGTCTCAGTGACCTTGAGTAAGAGTTTTGGATAGGTATGGATGTTAAAAATTTAGTATAGATTTTGGTTGAGTGAGAGTTTTGATTGATTATGGATTATGGATTATGAGGAATGAGAAATAAGATTATATGTTTTGATGGAGTTTAAGTGCTTTGAGGGGGAGGAGAGGCAATGGATTTTGAGAGTTTTGAGGGGAGGAGAGGAGAGCTTTCGAGGAAATGAAGGAGTTTTGATGGTTTTAAGGAATGTTAACCGTCTTATTTTCACAACCAATTTCAAAACCCGTTATTTTTTAAAATTTTTTCTCCTGGCCTACACTTTTACTTTAAACTTCTAGTTACCCGCCTTCAGTTTTAGTTTTAGATTGTTAAAAATTCACCACAGGCCACGAAAGCAATCCAAAATTAGTTCATTTTCTTCTACGTTATCAATCCAAATTGGATAAACTATATTTGACGGTTGGGGTTAACTCTAAAATATAATGTCCAATTGATCCAACAGTTAATTCCAATTTATTTGTTTATATGTTTTAAGGAAGGAAAAATGAGAGTTAAAAGAAATAAAGAAAGTTAAAAAAAATGTAAGACATTGAGTAAGGAAGTATATAAGATGTATCAATGTTGAAAAAGAAATCAGAATTTGGATGATCTTGATCTTTATATATATATATATATCTCTCTCTCTCTCTCTCTCTCTCTCTCTCTCTTCCTTCAGTTTCATTACATACCCCACAGTTCCACTGTCTCTCCCACGATTCCACCGTCTTCTATTATCACTCATAAAATCATAATATAAATTTACTATTAGTTACCACTAGTTATTACACTATATTAGTACCACTATATTATATTTTACGGTTTCACCATCTTCTATTGTCATTCATAAAATCATAACACAAACTTACTACTAATTACCACTAATTACAGCCACTATATTATACCCGAAAATTTCACCATCTTTTCCACAATTCCACTGTCTCCCATTGTTATTCATAAAGTTATAATAGAAACTTACTACTAGTTACAATTAGTTACTACCATTATATTATACTTTACGATTCCACCGTCTCTCCCACGATTCCATCATCTCCCATTGTCACTCATAAAATCATAATACAAAATTACTATTAGTTACCACTAGTTATTACCATTATATTGCTACCACTATATTATACCCCATGATTTCACCATCTCCTATTATCACTTAGAAAGTCATAATATAAATTCACTATTAGTTACCACTAGTTACTGTCACTATATTACTACCATTATATTATACCACATGGTTCCATCGTTTCTCTCACGGTTTCACCGTCTCCTATTATCACTCATAAATTCATAACACAAACTTACTAATAGTTATCACTATATTACTATTAGTTACTATAACTATATTACTACCACTATATTACTGCCATTACTTACCACTATAATATTACTACTATATAATAAAATACCATCACTTTATAAAATTGGGAAATGTATTAAATGATGGGTTTAGATATTTTTTTTAAGAAAGCATTAAATGGCTTAGAACTCTAAGAATATGCGTTGCTTTTATATTTTTATTTTTATTTATTTTTTATTTTTAGGAAGTGGGGTTGCTTTTTCTATTTTTATTTTTTGAAAATGTATTAAATAATAGATTTAGACTTCACCTTTCAGAACTTACCATACTTGTTATAGTAACCCATACCATCTATCGAAATTATGTCCTCAACTTACCATAATTAATGGTACTATTATAGAGACTATTTTTAAATAGTCCATAAAAGTGTTACATTAAATGAATTTAGTCATTTGACCCGCCTAATTTTCACAAAAAATTTCAAAACCTGTTATTTTTTCAATATTTTATCTCCCTATAAATTTTCCCACCTTTTTTTCCATACTTTTATTCATTACCCATCTATTTTTTCATTATACACATTTTTTTCATACTTTTAGTCCTTACCCATCTTACTTTTAATTCCTCACATATTTATACTTTCTATATCATCACAATGATTGCTATTTTTATGTTTTCTTTTTATTTCAGTTGAATATAATATTGATAATTATATTATGTAATTATTAATTTTATGTAATTATTAATATTGGATATTATGAAATATTATTTAAATTATTAATATTGATAATTAATTAGCTTATGTAATATAATGACAATTGTACTATTAAATTACTAACATGTAAATAGTCATAATATCATAATATCATATTATATTAAAACACTAAATTATGTAATAATTGGTCATAATATCCAATTGATCAATAAATTATTATAATTTCATATTATAACACTACATTATATAATATAGTGTCATTACATTTAAAACAATTGTCATAATATTATGTTATAACACTACATTATGTAACAAATACTCTAATTGATGAATGAATTATTATAATATCATTTTATAACACTAAATTATGTAACAATTGTAATGTTGATAATTATTAATTTTATGTAATTATTAATATTAGATATCATATTATATTATTTAAATTACTAATATTGATAATTAATTATGTAATGTAATATTATTTAGATTACTTATATTGATAATTAATATTATGATAACTTGTGAGAAATTTGTGATAATGGTAATATTATTATTCATTGGAGTGAAATATAGTGTCAACTAGTAGTAATATAGTGATAATAGGTAAATCGCGACTTACAACCAGTTATCACTAGTTATCGTAATTTTACTATCGCTTACTATCTGTTATCATAATTTTACTATTAGTTATCACAAATTTCTTCGATTTAAGTTTTCACCATATTACTATTAGTTACCAATATATTACTACTAGTAACTACTATATTAATACTAGTTATAGTAAACTTACCACTATCACTATATTATTACTAATTATCCTAAACTCACTACAATTTAAATTACCACTATATTACTAGTTAACTTAAATTTATCACAATTTTAGTTACCACTATTTTACTTTACTACTAGTTATCATAATTTTACCACAATTTATCATAATTTTTTTTGGTACATTGTGGAGGTTCGAATTCGAGTCTTCTAGGAAGGGGGAGGGAGAAAGTGTCATCTGAGTTAAAGTTCGTTGGCACAAGTTATCATAAAATTATAACAAGTTATTGCTACATATTATATAGTAATAGTGTCACATTTAGTGATGACAACTAATAACCGTCCTAATTAAACATCTCTTTTACAAATTGTGCAATATATATGGTAGCATAGGTATAGACTTATACATATGGTATGGTTTACCTGTCAGTAAAGAAGACCTAAATAGAGATTCTTTCCAAGCCATGACTAAAGTGGTCATATTTATTGACGACAAGTGATAACCGTTTAAATGATAGATGGTATTTACAGATGGTAAACTATATCCGTTAGTATAAATGAAGAATTTATGCAAATGGTATTGTTAAATAGACAGTAAAAAAGAGTTATATAGAAATTGTTTCAAAACTGTTTCTAAATACTGCTATATTTACTAACCACAAATAATAACCGTCAAATTTAAATATTGATTTTTATAGACGGTTTCGCTATCTTTATTGACAGTTGATAAACTTATCACGACAGACAATTTTATATCATGGGAAAATATATACATTTTCCAACGGTTTCATTAAAAACGTCTCGATAGGTCATAAAATACCATCACTAAAATTCACTGATAATAAAAGTCACCGTTAGCATAGTGTTTTAATTTTATAATGTAACAACCAATTCACATTGTGGAGTATAGAGGTAAGAAATTCTTTATGTTTCACTTTTAATCTTCAAGTTTTGCTTGAAATCATTGAGGGGCTTGTGATTCTACATGCCTAAGGGTTCTTTTCAACATGATTTGCAGCCTCGATTGTTCTTGATAACCCTTTAGAACCATGATTGTTTAAGGAGGGTAGAGTTAGGGTTCTTGGAGGTAAGAGAAATCTTTTTTCTTGGTCAAATTTCCTTTTGTTTTAATGATAAAGGAAAGTTATTAAGACTCTACAAGATCCCTTATTGTATGTACCTAACTAAATAATTCATTTTTATTAAGAGTACTTCAAAGTTGTTCTATTGTTGTCTCTATAAGCACAATAAGCACTATATATTGTATTGGCAACTATAAGCACTATATATTGTAATCCGATTTTAACCCATCACAAAAATAAAAATTACCCCTGACATCACTGCACATTAAAGAACCATGCCATATCATAGTTCAAATTATCAATAGATCACTTTTAAATGGATTCAAATTTATATGATAATTTGTAACACATAATTATTCAAATATAAATCCAATGTTAGATTAAGAATCCAATAACCCATTCACATTTTGGAGTATAGAGGTAAGAAATTCTTCATGTTTCACTTTCAATCTTCAAGTTTTGCTTGAAATCATTGAGGGGCTTGTGATCCTACATGCCTACGGGTACTTTTCAACATGATTTGAGGCCTCGATTGTTCTTAAAAACCCTTCAGAACCATGATTGTTTAAGGGGGCAGAGTTAGGGTTCTTGGAGGAATCTTTTTTCTTGGTCAAATTTCCTTTTGTTTTAATGATGAAGGAATGTTATTAAGACTCTACAAGATCCCTTATTGTAAGTACCTAACTAAATAGCTCATTTTGATTAAGAGTACTTCAAAGTTGTTCTATTGTTGTCTTTGCCCTTTTTAACATAGTAGCATTGGAATTATGTTTCTTGGGAAGACAACCATCGACATTCTTCCAATAACTTGCTACCATGCATCACCACAACTATGAAAAATAAAAATTAGAATATCCATATCAAGACCAGTATTTTGAAACATGGATCAGACCGGTCAGTTCAATCAAGAACCGGATCAGCAGTCGATCCGAGTTTCTTAACATAATTGGATTTTGAAAAAACATGTCAAAACGCATGTTGGATCAGAAACCGGATTGAGTCGGCCAACCCAGGCTTTTTTTCCCCTTTTCTTTCTATCTCGCTCTCTCTTCACTTGATGTCTTCTCACTTCATCTCGCGCTCTTCCCTTGCCCTAACCGCCTCCTGGCTCTTGATATTGTTCGTTGGATCCAGATCTACATTTGCCTTCACTTCACATCTTTACTTCTGACTTGTCTTTACTGGTCTTCACTCTCACTTCCTACTACTGGTCTTCTCACCTGGGAGCCAGATCTTGTCTTGCGTTTGCTTTTATTGAGGAACTAGATCTGGTCTTCTCCTACTACTAGTCTTCTCACTCGGGAACCAAATCCTGCTACTGGTCATCCTCTCACTCTCTCACTAAACTCTCCCTCCCTCTCTCTCTCTCTCTCTCTCTCTCTCTCTCTCTCTTGGATTCATTTGCTTTCACATTTAATTAAGGTAATCTCTCTCTACAAGGTAATCACTCTTGCCTTCTCGGGTTTGATTCATTTTCTTGATGTTTTGTTTACTCCACTGTTTCTTAACCAAAAAAAAAAGCCCAAAAAAATAGCTAGGTGAGGGGAGGAGAGATAGAACGTTTGAAGGAGGATGCTGTAAGAATGGAGCCAAATCATTTTGTCAAATGAAGCAGTGATTTTTGTTGAATTAAATAGCAAATTTTCTTAGCATTCCAGTGAAAGAAATGAAATTATACATTATCCAGAAAGAAATGAAGTAGTGATTTTTGTTGAATTAAATAGCAAATTTTCTTAACAACCTAGATTTTTTAAATTATTAATATATTATAATTTAAATTTATCTATAATGTCATGATAACGTCATTCAAGGTTTTTGTCTGATTCAACCACTTTGACCCAATGATCCATTGACCCTTTCATACGACTGATTCATATTCTGATCCAGATTTCAAAACACTAATCAAGACAAGTGTCCCCAGCTACTTGGGAAATTAGGTTCTAGGAGTTTAGACTTCTTGTTTAGAAAAAAAAAAAGAAAAAAAATTATTTTTATAAGAATATTTATTATTATATTAATACTTTTTAATTGAAAATTTACTTAATCCATGCTATATGAGCTTTGAAAGTTTAACCGAAATTTGATAAAATTATTGAATTAAGCATGACACGCTTTTTCGGTTTTTGGTCTTCATTTCTCTTTTCCAAGAATTTTTTAAATAATAAGACTATAATAATTATAATTTGCGATACTTCACACACGTGGAATACCAATCGAAAAAAAAAAAAAAAAAATTGAGATCACGTTCTTATCTGCCATTCATCTGCTTTCACAAATATAAATTACTAACAATAATCTTAAATGAGGTAAATTAAGAGATTTTAGATTAGATTTTTTTTTATATAAAAAAATATAACTAAGTAAAATAAATAAATAAATAAATAAATAAAGATATTTCACCGTTTGAATTATCCTTGAAAAACAAATTCTAGATTAGATTCTTATAAAACGGAAAAAAATGACCACGTGGGATTTTATTTTTTATATGTGGGATTTTATTTTTTATATATAAGGAGAGTAAAAATCTTAGATATTCTTGCACAGATGAAGGTTCGAATATGCTCTTTACCATCACGTCCTTGAGTGACATGACAACGTTGGATCTGAGTTGCCGGAGATATTAATTAAAAAAATGTGGGCCTCGGCTCGGTCTGGCCGAAGACCTGATCCGAAGGTGGGGTCAAGGTGAGCAACCAGGCAAGGCGAGGCCAGGATTTTAAAACTAGGCCTAAAGCCCCAGCCCGCACTAAAAAAATTTGGGCCACCAGCCTGGCTAAAAATGTGGCAAATATATATATTTTTATTAAACGAAAATTTAAATCTAAAATTTTTAAATTAAAAAAAAAAATTATGATTATTATGTTGTTTTCTTAGACATTAAATATTCCTTTCCTAGAAAAGGAAAGCAACACCAACGAACAATCGATTCAGTAAAATAAAATATTAGATTTTTTAATTAAATCTTATATTCGAAATTTTAGAATAAAAAAGATTATATTGGAAGAGTTATCCCTGAATAGAGTCTTTGCACATATTCGAATTAATGAGAATATAACTCCGATTATTGGTGACGGGAAAAAGGGAAGCTACGATAATTTTACCAAATTAATTGCACTCTACAACGATACTTTTTAATTAAAGTTGACTGTTATTCTTTTATGCCTTTTCAAGGTTTTTTCTTTTGACATACAACATTCATTCAATTTCTTTTTGTTTCTTTTGAGCATTTAAGGTAAAAAGTCTCGAGTTCAGGCATCATTGATCAAAATAGAGTGATAAACTGAAATTTGTCAAAACAATCCGAATTGTTTCCATGCATAAGAAAAAAGAAAAATATTCTGACCACACTAAAGTTCTGAAGTTCTGAATAGAAGTTCGTGTATCCAGTTCTGCTTACTTGAAATATGTAGAAGTTCTTTTAATTCCTGTATTTCTTGATTATTTCGAAAATCATTGTATCAGAAATTATATATGAAATAACCTTAAAATTATGTTAGATATACCTTTCCCAGAAAACTTTTGGATTCCAAAAAAATCTACAATCTTCTTCTGTGAAAAGCTTATCACAAAAATTACATAAATTAATGAATAATTCATAATATAAAAAAAAAAATGATGATTAAATTCAAATAAAACATTAAAGAAAATACAAAAATTTTATTACTCATAACCCTACCTTTCACATGCTTGTGAAAAGAGCGGCTAGGGCAAAACTAAGGCCCAGTTGGAATCCTACAACCGGTCGGAGACACATTGTACAAGAGCTCGCCGCTGTTGCAACATTAGCAGTTTAAGCCACTATAATCATTTAGGGATAATCCACATTTCGATTAAAAAAAAATGACATTTTTAAAAATACCATTAAGAAGGATTTTAATGGCAATTTTTTTAAAGAATTTTACCTACAAATTTTACAACTTTAAAGGCAATTCTGCCATTTTTTGTGATTTTGAATGGCATTTCCAAAATGTTTTAAAAGTTTTCTTATTAAAATTCTTTTCCTCAAAATTTTAGGACCCTTAAACTCCATCCCTATCCTTGGGTAAGAATAGTCCTAACTAGGCACCCAAAGAAACAAATAGATGGAACTTACAAATAATAATAATAATAATAATAATAATAATAATAATAATTTGTACCTACGATATCTGATTCACACATTAGGGCACTTATTTGATTGAGATATTTTTCTTCTTTCATTTTTTTTTTTTGGTAAGATGAAAGAAATGAACAACAAACAGGCCCAAAGGACACCACACAAAAGACTCAAAGCACAAGCCTAGAGCTCAGGCTTCTCAGACTTCCAACTCCTTCAATGTCCTCAAGCAGCAACCTATTCAGGGCCTGAGAGGGAATATCCAGAATAGAGACACCTAGAGGGCCATTGCTTCTCAGGTTAGCAAGCCAGTCCGTGCATCGATTCATCTCTCTAAAAACATGGTACACCCGATCCACATGCAGCTCCCTTAAGAGGTCCCTGCAATCAGAAAGGATGAGGTATAAAGGATGGTCCACCTCCCCATTTTGCAAAAGATAAACCAGAGCAAGACAATGTACTTCCACTTGAAGGTTCCTTATCTGCATCTCTTTGGCCAAGCACAGACCTTCCTTAAGCCCCCAAAGCTCCACAGCCATCACGTCTTCTTTCTCAATATTTATGCTAAAACCACTAATCCACCTACCATCTTCTCCCCTATGGAGGCCCCTAACACTGGCTCTCTTGGAGGACAAGTCTACCGTTCCATCCGTATTCAATTTGACCCTCCTCTATCAGGGGGATGCCATTTCACAAGCATGTTGCATCTCTCTTTCTCCACCTACTCCCCAACTAAGGCCTCTTCCCATTCTTTTTTCATACACTTAATTTTCCTCACAGTTTCTTGGTTGGAATCTCTTTTGTTCTTCATAGCCACTTTACATCTCTTCTTCCACAACATCCAGATAGCGGTTGAAAAATCTTTAGCACTTTGGGTTTGCCCGGGTCCTAACTTTTTCCTAATCCAATTGCTAGTTTCACCCCCCCCAGAACTCCTTATCATCTTCAATCCCTGCCCAGAGGAGCTTCCACACATCCCTAGACTCTTTGCAATCCCTGATAACATGGGACAAAGTTTTCATCACCTCTCCACATTGGGGGCATTGATCATTCTCAATCATTTCTCGTCTCATCCTCTCTTCATTGGTTAAACACCTCCCATGATTTGCGGTTCACATAAAGAACTTAACCTTTTTCGGACACTTGGCTCTCCAAATACCTCCCTAAACTTCCTCTCTTTGGTTGTTATTGTTTTGCTCATCCTGCAAAAGACTATAGGCACTAGCTACTAAGAAACAACCATTTTCAGAGTTTCCCCAAATCAAGGAGTCCTGCACTCCTTTTCTTTGAGGAATCATGATCCCTAAAATTTCCTCTATCTTATCATCCCTTATCCATTCCCTGATCTCTTGGACCTTCCCCTCCCCTTCGTCATTTATGAACTTTGCCACCTTAAACTCAGGAAGAACTCTCGACTAAGGACGAAGGATAAAATTTGAGAGGGTAGTGTCCTCCACCCACCTATCCTTCCAAAAGTTAATGGCTCTCCCATTCCTAATCCTCCATTTCACCCCCTTAGCTAAGCAAGCTCTGTTGTTTAGGATACCTCTCCACACAATTGAACAGTCAGACCCTCTCTTGCAATCAAACAAGTTACCATCTTTAATGTATTTGGACCTCAGAACTTGGCACCATAGAGAACTCTCCTTCTTAAGCACCATCCAACCAAGTTTCGCAAGCAATGCAACATTGTTGTCCCTAGACCTATGCATTCCCAAACCTCCCATACTTTTTGGTTTGCACACTGAATCCCAATTCACCAGGTGAGTTCTCTTCACTCCTCCCCTGCTACCCCATAAGAAATCCCTATTGAGTTTGTCAAGCTTGTTGCAAGTGTCTTTCGATAACCATGCCGTCTGCATGGTATATATGGGGATGGCTGTATTTATCGCCTGAATGAGCATTCTTTTTCCCACAGCATTCAACAGGTTTGCTTTCCAGTCACTAAGTTTATTTTGGACCCTCTCTACTAAATGATTGTAGAACTCCTTTTTAACTCTCCTGTGAATAGTAGGCAGACCCAAATACTTTCCTAAATCCTCTAAAGGAGTAAACTTGCTAACTGCCGTTAAGGAGCTTTTCACCGTCCAGGGAGTTCTTGGAGAAAACCATATTCTGGATTTAGAAGAATTTACCTCAAATCCACTCTCAACAGAGAACTCCTTGAGGCAATCCAGAATGGCACTAAGATTTAGCTACTCAGCCTCTGCCAATAGGAGCAAGTCATCAGCAAAAAATAAAAGGGAAATAGGAGGACTACCTCTGCTCACCCTGATAGGCTTCCATCTACCTTTACAGATCTTCTCTTGAATCATATAGGACAGCCTCTCCATGACTAATATGAAAAGATAGGGGGATAGAGGATCCCCTTGCCTTACCCCTTTTCCTGTCCTCATAGGAGGTAACACTTCCCCATTTCAAATGATCGAATCATCTCCACAACCGATTGAAAACATGATTAGCTTGACTAGAGATTGAGGGAAATTAAAGTTCAACAACACCTTACGGAGGTAGCTCTAAGACACATTATCATAGGCTTTCCTCAAGTCCACCTTAAGGATCATCCCATGGTTCTTGTTTTTGGACTTACAAAGAGAGTTCACCACTTCCTAAAGGATAGCAATGTTACCCGTAGTCCCTTTTCCGGGGAGGAAGCTACTTTGATGCTCCCCGATAACCTTCATTAGTAAAGGCCTCAACCTTTGCACAAACACCTTTGACAGCACTTTAGAAGCAGTGTTTAATAAGCTTATAGGTCTGAAATCATTTATTGTCTTTGGGTTGTTAACTTTGGGAATCAAAATCATGTGGGTATTGGTTAGAGCCGGATGAAAGTAACCCTCCTTTAGAGCTGTGTTTACGAACCTACACACAGAGTCTTTGACCACTGACCACTGCCTCTGAAAGAAGATAGGTTGAAAACCGTCCGGGCTCGGGGCTTTAAGGCCTTGCATTGAGAACACGACATGCTTGATCTCTTCCTCATTTGCTTCTTTAATCAAACTCACATGATAGATATCTTCAATTTTCTTAATGTTCCTAGTAAATCTTTCACTAGGATGCTTCACATGCTTTCCTTTGAACAACTCGAGGAAATGGTCTCTATCATGACTCTTTAACTTGTCCTGATCAGAACACCAACTTCGGTCCACTTGCAAAGTATCAATTCTATTGTGCTGCCTTCTTATCTTGGTGGAAACATGAAAAAACTTGGTATTCTTATTACCCTTAGTAAGCCAGTTAATTCTAAACATTTGATACCAGAAAAGCTCTTCTTGATCTAGAACTTTAATGTATTCATCCATCAGCTCCCTCTCAAGATTTTGCAAATTCAACGAGAAGTCATAATTCCTTGCTAATTGAATCCCTCTCAACCTTGCCTCCAATCTTCTCTTCCTTGCTAAAATATTTCCAAACAACATTCTGTTCCGAATCTTTAACTCATCAGCAGTGTTCTTAATAGCTTGAGGAAGAAACCCCTCCCCCCTTCCCAAACCTTTTTGAAAGCCTCATTGAAATCCAAGTGAGAAAGTCACACAGCCTCGCGTTTAAAAGGCTTTTTATCCGAAGTAGGCAGAAAGGAAAGATTTGTGTGAAGCATGACTAGATTGTGGTCCCTGTGCAGGCATATGAGGTTTATAACCTTTAGCTCAGGAAAAGCAAGCTTCGCCTCCATGTTACCGAGCACCCTATCTAGCTTCTGCTGTAGGGTGATCATTCCCCCTTCTCTCCTCATCTACGTAAATTTCACACCAGACATACCAATATCCAAGAGATTGCAAGCACTCCATCTCTCTCTAAACTTCCCGCTCCTTTTCCAACCTACTTCTCCCTTGCTTGTAGTTTCGTTAATACTATGGACCTTGAACCTCAGTCGAGAGCTGAAACATTTCCCTCCATAAACACTCTTTGTCTTGATCATACGGTTGCACATATGCGCCAGTTAACCACTACTTACTATTGCCTTCATTCAATTCAAGATGCACCCATTGGTATGAATGTTTTAAAACTTGCACATCTACTTTCCCTTTCTTCCAATTTAACCAAAGCCCACCACGAAAACCTTCCGTCTCTACCATAAATTCACCATCAAAACCCTGCTTCGACAGAAGCTTTGGATAGTTATTTGATGCCGCCTTAGTCTCTAGAAAACAAATGATCTCTGGAAGTTGAGACCTCACAAGCTCCCTACACACTTTCCTAAATCTGCTGTTACCTATCCCTCTACAATTCTAGGTGATAATTTTACAATTCATGATTAAAAAGAAAGGAGAAAAAGGAGTTCCACCCACCCTAGTATCCATCACATTCCATCCCATCCACTTTTACGCCTTCTACTGCCCCAAACCGGTCTTTTCTAAACTTCCAGTCCCTTCCCTCCTTCGCCTGAACGCTTACTTGGTGGTAATTGGGGGAGCTTCAATTACTGTTGCGCTTGAATCATAGAGAACACCATCTGGGCTTTCGTCTCCTGGATCCAGGTCCAGACTTTCTAATTTATCATTACCCATTTAAAGTTGAGGCCTGGAGTAATCCTCCTAGCCTTTTTCAGTTATATATAGGTTATGAGGCCCATCATCAAGACGGCCCACCCTCTTAGGCGCTTCAAGCCTAATAACCTCTTCTTCACATCCCTTAGACTGTTCGGCCCACTTCAACTCTTCACCAACAAGCCCTATGGAACCCTCTTCACCTACTTCTATGTCCTTAGGTTCTCCTGTCCCTATCACACTCCTAAGCCTTGTCTCTCTCACTTGATTTATCGTCCCCGACCTCTGACTTGTACCCTTCTTCTTATCCAACTTTACACCACTGCCTCCTGTACTGCGCTCCGTTTTTCCCTTCTCATGAATGCCCCCTGACTTGTGACACAACAGCGTAACCATGCTAGATCCACCTATTAACTCTCTTTGTGGCTGAATCTAACTCTCCAAGGTATGGTTGACTTTCTCTAATCTTGCAAATCTATTTCTTTGGGATCCTTCTTTCTTTGATCTGTCTTTGTAATTACTAGATTTAGAAATTCTCTGCTTCTTAGTCCTGAGCATCCATGGTCCCAAGCCCTCATCCCTATCATGCTTTTCCGTCACTGAAGTTTCCTCCCCGTGGCCCTCTGTTTCAATCCCTCTACATTCTTGGGTTTCCCTTCAGTTGATTTCCTCACAATTTTCATTGTTATGACCAAATCTACCACAAAAAAAACACAGGGTATGGAGGCCTTCGTATTCGACCCTTAGGACTATATTTCTTATACGAATTGTAGATACTAGGGGTTTGCTTAAATCCACTTCTATGCAAACCCGAGCAAAATTTCCCCTCAAGGCATTGGCCGTATTTCCATCCGCCTTTATGGGTTTTCCAATTGCACGACCAATTTCGAACAACATTTCCTCCTCAAAGAACTCTATTGGACATTGCGGTAGGTGAATCCACACCGCCGTGGACATTATTTTTGCTGATTAAGCTTGAAACCAGGGATGCCATTTCCTCACTGTGAGGTAATGGTCATAGATTAGCCATGGTCCACCGGTTAGAGTGATAGGGTATAAATTGGTGCAATAATTATGATTTATTTTGTTTTATCTTTGAATGAATATTATATTAATTATTGTATTTTGTGATCAATGATAAAATAGGAATGATGGAGGGGACTTTTGAAGAAAATGGAAGGAAAAAGCCTAATTTGGAAACATTGAAAACTTTGAAGATATTCCTAATATTTAGGAATATAAATTTTAGAGAATTTCAATTTTTGTAATTTTCTATTTTAGTTAGACTTTCTATTTGATAAGTCAACTAGATTGTTTGTCATTAGAAAATTCCTTTTTTATTTGGTAGCTGCCAAAAATTTAGAAAAACCTTCTTTAAAAAAATAGGCAACTCATTCCTATATATATGAGACATTAGAAGAAGAGAAATGAGGCATCCCCAAGGGGGCATCACCCCTCCACGTCCAGCAAATATTTTAGTTTAGGTTTTTTTATTTTTGTTGTTGCCAGCGGTTACTCTTGGCAAGAAAAAGATAACTGCCCCTTTTTGTTTTTCTTCTTCCTACTCTTATCTTTGAGCTCCAACATCAATAAAATTTTGTGAGTTTTTTTTTATGACCTTTTTCTTTTTAATTTTATTTTCTAATTGAAGGGTATTGAAATTTTGATGATTGATGATTGTGAGATTTAATTGGGTTTATTAAATCAATATCTCATAAATATTTATTTAATTTCTACGCTTCATGGATCATGATTTTCTATGATTTATTAAATAGTGGTCAATATTTAATAGACTTAGAATAATTTATAACTAATTAAAACGACAAATCCATAATTGTTTGTTAGTTTTAATAAAATGGTAATTGACATTCGTGTCATGAGAATGACATTCGTGTCATGGGATTAAATAATCTAATTTAAATGAACCCGATGTGTGTTTGTTAATTAGAATTAGGTCTCTCTAAATCTTAATGCTATTGGGACTTTCAATCCTAAGAGTTTTTCTAGGGTTGATTCTCGATTAGGGGAATAATTAACGAGTTTCTCTTAATTATCGATGAAATAATGAGAGATTGGTCGTTTGGTGTTTGTCGACGATTATAACCAATTTATTTATGGGTATTGAAATTTTTAGATAAATCAATGATCAATCACATAAAATCAAGGTGGATGTAATCTCTTTGACTAGAAAAATTGATTTCCATTAGTTTTTACTTTTATTTTTGAATTCTTTATTTTTGATTAATTAGTTTAGTTAATTCTCAACCCCATATTTTTTATTTTATTTTATTTTTCTTAAAAGAAGTAAATCCGTCGTTCCCTGTGGATTTGATCATATTTACCTTAAACTTGTCTTTTGTAAAGTAGGTAATTTATTTTTGGTTGTTTGACGACACACCAAATTTTGGTGCCATTGTCGGGGAACGGTGTTAAGTGATTTATTTTTTTTAAGTTTTGTTTTCTTTTTATTTTTGGAGACTAACTTTTGTAGTGAACTTATTGAGATTTGACAGCGATATAGAAGAGAAGGATTTTAAATACTTAGACATAGCCGGTCAAAAGACTTTAGGGAGTTGTTATTTTTTAATTTTAATGAATATACTTTTTACAGTGATTTTCCTAATATTGAGACTCCTCAACAATTTGGAATATGGCAAGATGTTCCAAAGAAGATCGATGATGTAAGTTTTTCTTCTATTGATCAAAAATTGGATGCACTAACATATCTTGTGAAAAAATTTATTGTAGGATAAAGACAATCGGTACAAACTTATGGAATTTGTTCAGAGATGGATCATCCAACCGATAAATGTCTCATTCTTTATGGTGATCCATATTCGAACACCTATAACCAAGGGTGGTGTAATCAACCAAACTTCAGTTATGGAAGTTGGCAACAAGAGTTCCAACAGCAACCACAACTCCAATCTTAATTTCAGCATCAACAAACTTTTTCGAGTCATGGTACGTCTCTAAAAGAGATTGTCAAAAGTTTGACTAACAACACTTTGTTAATTCAATAGGAAAGCCAACGATTTCAACAAGAGACAAGAGCCAGTATCCAAAATTTGAAAAATCAAGTGTCACAATTGATGGCAACCATAAGTCAATCAAAAAATTCATCAAAAGAAATGGAAGACAATTCATCAAAAGCTGAAAAAGATATGGAAATAGAGCAAATAGAGAAATCATCAACAGTAAATGAATTCACCGATGAGGTAAATAACGAATCCAATACTTTAAAAAAAAAATTAATTTTACCACATTTTTCTAACAGGTTGGCACAACCAAAAAAGGAGGAAGAGAAAGAGATTTTCGAAACTTCTCCAAAAGAAGAAACCAATATTCCCCTCTTAGAAGTAATAAAACAAGTGCCAAAGTAATTCATGAAAAAAGTTAAGACAAAAATTGATGTGTATTTGGGTATTCTAACTCTTGAGTTTGATAGTAAAGTTGATACTTTTAATATTTTTGAGGTTATGAAGTATTTAAATGATTTTAAATCTATTTTTCATGATAATTGTTCATGATAATTTTATGTAAAATGAATTGGATTTTGTTTTTAAGGAAAATGTGATACACAAGGTTGCACAATTGGACAAATTTCTTGATGACAAACTCCCGCATCGGAAAGAATCATTGGTAGGCCATAAAATCCTTCGTTTCAATTCAAAATTGAAATTCATGCCAGGTATGTTGAAGTCAAAATGGATCGGACTCGTCTTTGAGCGAGGTTGAAACAAGGAGGTAATGTCGAGCCAAAGACATTAAACAAAGGCTCTTGTTGGAAGACAACCTAATATTTTCTTTTATGTTTTTTTTTTTATTTCATATTTATTTAGTTTGATTTAAATTTGATTTTGATTTTTAGGTGAATAAATGCTGGAAAATTCGATTACCAGAAATGCTCTGCCATTAAGGCGTGCCCACGCCTTAACAATCCTCTAATGCTGTCCAGTTTTACAAATATTCTCAAATGACCAGAATTGCACATGAGTTATGGCGTGCCCATGCCCTAAGAAGGGGTCTATTGCTGCCGCCAAAACTTTTTCTTCAAAACTTGTTAGATTTGACCCTCCATTCACCACTCCACCCTAGGAAAGTTTTGTTCTCACTTTATCTTTTTATTTTTGTTTTTATTTGATACAATAGTTATTTATTTTTTTCTCTCTATCATTTAGCATACATTTGGGACAATGTATGATTTAGGTGTGGGGGGATATTTCATATTTTTGTTTTTGATAGTTTGTTTATTTTTCTACAATAGGTCAGGTTTTGTTTTATTTTATTTTATTAAAAAAATTTGCAAAAAAAAAGGGAAAAAAATTAAAACTTTTTGAACTTTATAAATTGATATGTGTTATTTGGTTGACTAAAAATTTATGAAAAATAGCTCGTATCAATGGTTTTTATGTTTGTAATGACCGTTCATGTCTTTAATAGTTTTTTTTGAATGATAAGTATGCAAGATTTGACACAAACCCCATTTAAAATTGAGATTTTGAGCCCAATAAGCGAGCAAATTCATTCTTTGTGTTCGAAATTTCTTTTCTTCATGAGTGATTATCACACTTGGATTGGACATTCTAGAACTTGCAATGTTATGCATGTCGAGATCACATCTAGAATTTCATGCATTGAAATGATAAAGGCACCTAGGTTTTACCCCATTTTGGCTTTCGTAAAAATCTCTACCCTGAATTTTATTTCTCTTAGTGAACCAATTTGAGGCTAAGACCCTTTTCTTTCTTCATAATCCTCAATACAACACCACAACCTTATTTTTGGCTTGCGTTTCAGCCCTTGTACCAAGAATTTATGTAATTAATTGCATGATTTTAGTTATTTTTTTGTCTCATTGGGAAAGTGCTGACTTGAATGTTGAGTTTGATCCTTTCATTGATGCGAAATAAAAATAGAATTCATGATTATGAAAGAAGGAAAGAGATTGAGCTTTGTTCACTATTTATATTGAGATATTTTTCGAAAAAAAAAAGCGGCAGTGAAAAAAAAAAGAAAAAAAAATGCTACATCTCTGAAAATTTCATTTCAGTCATAGATCGTGGAGAAAAGATATTGACTGTTGGCTATGTTGAACATATGTGGGTATCAAGATCATGTATTTTTGGTATGCTATTTGTGTGGGGCAACGTGTTATCGCAGAAAAAAAATTGTATGGTTAGTTGCATATTTTCTTTGGTACATTTTAAACTCTTGATATACCCCTTTTATCCTACCCTTGACCCTAACCCCATTACAATCAAATGAAAGACCTTTAGATTAATTTATGAAATTCAAATTTATAAGTGGTGGAGATTTGATATATTTGTAAACATATGAGAATGTCAATTCCAATGTGTTGATTTGAGTGTTATTGATATATCATTTACCCTCATTTTGAGTGAATTTGAGTGAACATCTAGAGATGAATGTTGAATCTTATCATTTAGATTTCATTAGGAGCTGTTGGGATTTGTAATAATTGTTCTTGTACGAAATACTATGAAATACTTATTGTTTTGATTATTTTTCCGATTCAATTCTTATGGCACATGTTGGCTTAGTAGTTCGAAAGAAAAATAGGTTGTTTTCACTAGTTTTAATTTTATTTGAGTTAGGAATGTTTGAGGACAAGCATTATTTAGGTGTAAGGGAATTTGATAGGATATAAATTGGTATAATAATTATGATTTATTTTGTATTATTTTTGAATGAATATTACACTTATTATTGTGTTTTGTGATCATTGATAAAATAGGAATGATAGAGGGGACTTTTGAAGAAAATGGAAGGAAAAAGCCTAATTTGGAAACATTGAAAACTTTGAAGATATTCCTAATATTTAGGAATATAAATTTTAGAGAATTCCAATTTTTGTAATCTTCTATTTTAATTAGGCTATCTATTTGATAAGTCAACTAGATTGTTTGTCATTAAAAATTACCTTTTTATTTTGATAGTTGCCAAAAATTTAGAAAAACCTTCTTTAAAAAAATAAACAACTCATTCCTATATATATGAGATATTAGAAGAAGAGAAAGGAGGCATCCCCAAGGGGGGCATCACCCCTCCACGTCCAGCAAATATTTTAGTTTAGGTTTTTTTTTTTTTTTTTTTTTTTTTTTTTTTTTTTTTTTGTTGCTGCCAACGACTACTCTTGGCAAGAAAAGGATGATTGCCCCTTTTTGTTTTTCTTCTTCCTACTCTTGTCTTTGAGCTCTAACATCAATAAAATTTTGTGAGTTTTTTTTATGTCCTTTTTCTTTTTAATTTTATTTTCTAGTTGAAGGGTATTGAATCTTGATGATTGATGAATGTGAGATTTAATTGGGTTTATTAAATCAATATCTCATAAATATTTATTTAATTTCTACGTTTCATGGATCATGATTTTCTAGAGTTTATTAAATAGTGGTCAATATTTAATAGACCTAGAATAATTTACAACTAATTAAAACGATAAATTCATAATTGTTTGTTAGTTTTAATAAAGTGGTAATTGGTATTCGTGTCATGTGAATGACATTCGTGCCATGAGATTAAATAACCTAATTTAAATGAACCCGATGTGTGTTTGTTAATTAGAATTGAGTCTCTCTAAGTCTTAATGTTGTTGGGACTTTCAATCCTAAGAGTTTTTCTAGGGTTAACTCTCTATTAGGGAAATCATTAACAAACTTCTCTTAATGTTGTTGGTCGTTTGGCGTTTGTCGACGACTATAACTAATTTATTTATCGGTGTTGAAATCTTTAGATAAATCAATGATCAATCACATGAAATCAAGGTGGATGTAATCCATTTGACTAGAAAAATTGATTTCCATTAGTTTTTACTTTTATTTTTGAATTCTTTATTTTTGATTAATTAGTTTAGTTAATTCTCCAACCCCCCATATTTTTGATTTTATTTTATTTTTTTTAAAAGAAGTAAACCCGTCGTTCTCTCTGGATTCGACCTTGCTTACCCTAGACTCATCTTTTGTAAAGTAGATAATTTATTTTTGGTTGTTTGACGACACACCATAGAGCATGATAATAGTCTTGCATGTTAGAGAATTTAGTTAGAAAGAAGCCCCCTCCTAGGTCTAGTAGCTCAATGGCTCCCTCGTTCCTCCATAGAGAGTTTATTTTAATGTTCATAGCCAATGTCTTTCCCTAGAAGTTTAAGTATCAATGACTTCCTCTATGGTTTCCATAATTCCCTCTGTTTCTCGTCGAACACTGCTATGGTTGGCATCTTGCTGTGTATAGTTTCTTCTGCTACTTCTCCTAGGAGGTCCTCAAACTCTGAGTTTGAATTAGGGTATTTCTCCATACCTGACCTAGCATTTCCACTTGTCTGCCCTATAAGCATATCCTTGAAGGAAATCCTATACTGGCTCCCTTTGTCCTCATTGTTCTATTTGACCTTTTTGCAGCTTCTCTACAACAGGTTTGTCTCCTTTCTTGAATCGCCCGGCTTCAGGTTTTCACGCTCCATCTCTTCCCTATTTTCCCTCTACCTCTTTTCTCTCTTAAATCGCTTGGCTTCTCTCTCTTTCTCTCTCTCTATTCACTAAACCAAATCGAGATAAGGTTTTCTTCTTTCATTGAAGCACATCTACAACTACATTTAATTTATAAAATATTGAAGTCCATACTCGTGAAAATTGAGGAAATTACAGGAAGACACACACTCAAGCAGGACAACAACTATTCTTCTCTACAATATATGTTCTTACATAGTTATCAGTGCCTTTTAGTGCTCTTTAAGTAGATTTAATCGACACTGTAATTTCTTTATTCTTTTTAAGATCAGTTATCTCTTTCAATTGTATTTCATTAGTAACGATGAGTTTTTTTCATGAAAGCTTGGCAAACAAAATTCCTTCATAAGTAATTGTTTTAGAAAGAAAGGAATTGACTAACGTTAGCTGGTTTAATAGAAAGGGTACTGAAACTTCTTAATTCTTCATTATATCCAGGTTCAATTTGTCATGGGAATCACGGTTCAATTTGTCATGGGAATCACTACAAAAGAATACGGTTTTAGTGACGGATTTTAGGGACGAAAAAAATTCATCACTATTTTTTGACAAATTTAGCCATGAATTTCACATTCGTCACTAATTAGCGACGAATTTTGTAACGAACACATTTTTGTAGCAAAATTAGCAACGAATACCTTATTCGTGGCAAAAGTCATCGTTAATTAGTCACAAAAAAATTTTTGTCACAAAATCCGTCGTTAATTAGTGACGGATAAAGTTTTCATCGCTAAATTTAGCGACGGTCGCTTATTAGTCGCTAAATTTAGGGACGGACACTATTTTCATCACTAAATTTAGCGACAAATATATTTTTATGGTAAAATTCATCGCTAATCGGCCATAAAAATATTTCAGTCGCTAAGTTTGTCGCTAAATTTAGTCTTGAAAAAATTTTCATCATAAAATTTGTCACAATTAGCCATGAATTTGTTTTCGTTGCAAAATTAGTCGCTAAATTTAGCAACAAAATTTTTTTGTTGCAAAATTCGTCACTAATTAGCTATGGATTCATGTATTCGTGGCTAAAATCATCTCTAATTGGCAACGAAAAAATATTCGTAACTAAATTCATCGTTAATTTGACCGGTACTTAAAAATTCATGACTAATTTTGTGTCTAAATTCCTTTTATACTCTATTATGAAACATTTTCAATCGTATCTCTTTTTTGACTCTTTTTTAATAATGGAATTGAGTTTAATATATAGTGAATGTTATAATTCTTGCAAAATTGACAATTTTCGATAATAAATAATTCAACCAATCTCTAAAAAATAATTTTTTATCAGCCGCTATTGTCAAGTTCATCCTTTGTGTTCTTCATCTTCTCCACCCGTTCACTTCTCCCATCAATAGTTTAATAGCCTTCGAATATTTAGCCATTCATCATCTTGTTATCTTCATTAATAAGGAAGACAGTAAATCGAAACTCTGCACAAAGTTTCCAAGCGATTAGACAGTAGAAGAAACATCTGCGTTTGGTGATCCATCTTCTCCAACAAGTGGATCAGACAATACTTTTCGGGGAACGAAGGCAGTGAAATGAACAATTACTAAGAGATGGTCGTCTACAGACTTTTCTAGGGTTTCGAATAAAATAAAATAAAATAGAAAAAGAATAATAAAAGAAGAGAAAAAGTAATAAAATAAAATATATAATGCCAAAAGCAAAGAATATTGGATAATTTAGCGACAGATTTATGAATCCGTCGCCAAATAGCGACGGATTTTAATATCGGTCGCTAATTTAGCGACGGAAATCAAATATATCACTAAATTTGAAAAATAATAAAATAAAATATAAAAAATTAGCGACGGATTATTATTATTCGTCGCTAAGTTAGTGACAGAAATACCAATCCGTCACAAAATTTAAAAAATAATAAATAAAGTATAAAAACTTAGTGACAGATTTTTAATATCCGTCGCTAATTTGGCGATGAAAATATAAATCTGTCGCTAAATTTGAAAATAATAAAATAAAGGATAAAAAATTTAGTGACAGATTATTATTATTTGTCATTAAGTTAGCGACAGAAATAGCAATCCGTAGCTAAATTTGAAAAATAATAAATAAAGTTTAAAAACTTAGTGACGAATTTTTAATATCCATCGCTAATTTGGTAACAAAAATATAAATTCGTCTCTAAATTTGAAAATAATAAAATAAAAGATAAAAAATTTAGCGATAGTTTTTATTATCCATCACTATGTTAGCGACAGAAACACCAATCCGCTAAATTTGAAAAATAATAAATAAAGTATAAAACTTAGTGACGGATTTTTAATATCCGTCGCTAATTTGATGACGGAAATATACATCTGTCGTTAAATTTGAAAATAATAAAATAAAGTATAAAAAATTTAGCGATGGATTTTATTATTCGTCGCTAATTTAACGACATAAATATCGATCTGTCGCTAAATTTGAAAATAATAAAATAAAATATAAAAACTTAACGTCGGATTCTAATATCCGTCGTTAATTTGACGATGAAAATATAAATCCGTCGTTAAATTTGAAAATAATAAAATAAAGGAAAAAAAATTTAGTAAATTATTCATCGTTAATTTTTGGACAGAAATATGAATTCGTCGTTAATTTAGTGATAAAAATATGAATTTGTCATCAAATTTGAAAATAATAAAATAAAATATAAAAATTTTGCGATCGATTCTAGTATCCGTCACTAAGTCATTCTATTTTCGGTCGCTAAACTCTTCTAATTGCTTGCCTTAGCCTCCGTTCAAACTTTACTCTTCGAACTCTTTTTCCTTCTCTCACCATCTGTCACCCTCTCACGCTATGCTCTTCAATCGATTGCCGTCGCTCTCACTCTTAGCCTCTTCAATCGATTGCCCTCACTCTCACTCTGTTGGATCGATTGCTATCTGTCTTGCACTCATCGCTCTCGTTCTCACCTTTGCTCTCCCTCTCGTTGTCGATCGAGTTTTTTTCTCTCTTCACTCTCACTCTCGCATGCTATCGGACGGAGATCTCATTGTTGTCACTCTCGCTTGCTCTCTTTCTCTCTCTTCTCTTCTCTTCTCTCTCTCTGTCTGTCTGCCTCTCTCCCCTCTTATTCCTTCGATGACGCCCGAGCAATGGTGGCGGCGACAATCCCTCGCTTTGACTTTCGAAGATCAAACTCAGACCTTCGGACTGGGTTTTCCGTCTCTTGTCTTCGAAGGTTAAGTTTCGCTCTCTCTCTTCGACTGCCGAATCTACTTGATGTTGTTAGGTTATTTTTTATTTTTTTATTTTTTTTTGGGGTCGGGATTCACAGGTGTTTGTCCTTCGATACTCCTCCAAGGATCTACTTTTACTTGTTTGTTTGATTTGGTGGTTAGATTTCTCTGTGATTAGGGTTCTTTTATTAGGGTTTTCTTTTGTCCCATTTTGATTTCCTTAAAAATGTCTCTGAATCCCAGCTTTCTAAAAATGTCTCGTTTTTATTTGGGCTTCTATGTTCATTTTGTTTTCGTGCTATTATAGCTTTTGTATCATACAATTGATTTGGAGTGTTTTAGGTGTTGCTCTGTTTAGGGTTTTGATTTTATGTCTATTCCTATGCTTTTTAATAATTTTATTTGCTTCCCCAAAATTAATGAAAACAGAGATTATTTATAGTTTGAGCTGGTATTTCATCTGAGTTTTTTGTACTTCGTAATCACATAAAGATGACTAAACTAGTGGAAACACCTGAGGGAATATGGACATTTCACTGATAAAGTTAGTGCATTGATTTGTAGGTATTGGATGTGTCAAGATGTAATGGCATAAGTTCATACGGCTTAACCTTGGTGCTTAAAGTGCACAGTGGTCTGCAGCAGCTTGGTGCTGGTTACTGCTTTGCTGTGAGTGTACTTTATGGCAGGCTACTTTAAGGAAGGGATTTCATTGTATGGTCTTCATTTTAAGAACTTTATAGGTTGATAATGGTTATTTCTGTGCTACAGGATATTTAAGCAGACCTCATCTATTCACTTAAAAACTTGGGTAGTCATAACTCGATTAAATTTGATGGGGCTAGGCTTTCTGATAGTAAATTCCTGAGCATCAGTGTCTATTGCAAACAATTGGTTGAAGTTGGGTTGTGGAAATGCATTGGCGTGACTGATGAAGGCATCATTCAACTAGCTTCTGGGTGTCTTAAGCTGATGATCCTTGACCTGACAGGCTGTAATTTGATCACCGACAATGGAACTTCAGCTACTGCTGACTGCTGTACTAACCTTGTAAGCGTAAAAGTAGAATCCTGCAATTTGATTACAGAAAAGGGCCTTGAGCGGCTAGGACACTCTTGTTTGTTAATTGAGGAGCTCGATCTCACTGATTGCAGTGGTGTGGATAACACGGGTAAGGTTATGAACATGTCTTCTTGGCCTCTTTTAGCTTTATTTAAGCATAACATTAGGTTAAATTTGAAAGATGTCCAGATTGAGGTAAGTTTCAGGTGACTTAGGGCAGAGATGATTGTTTTAGGGACTTAGTGATTGGGATGGCAAGGTAGAACATGTATTCTTCTCTGCCTCTTGTTTTTGCAGAGTGCTGACTAAGTCAGGATTCTGAAGTTACCTGAGGAAATAATGTTCTCTTTAATGGGGTGGAAAGGACCTTTTGCTGGCTTTTTTCATATGTTGACTGCAGAATAGACTGAACTATTAATCTTTGTGCTGTAGCTATATATTTTCTCTACAGTAGCTGGGAATTTGGTTTATTTCTTTCTCCATTTTTTGTTTTCTAATTTGACTTCATTTCCTAATTTGACACTCGTCAGAATTTTTTGCATGCTTTTCATTGACACTGACTTGTCATAATGAGCTAAATTCACCCAGGACAGGTTAAAAATATCTTTTCAAAGTACTCAATTGGCATTTCTGGCAACCTGAGCCATACTGCTGTCATGTGTAATTTGGATGTTGAAGGTCTAAATTTGGGAGTCCAGTGCAGGATCCTAAATCTATCCTCATCCTGGCCAGCTAAAAACCTTTTTTCAGATCAATGATTTCCATATCATTTGTAGGAACCAGAGGCTCTTCAACTGCCATGTGCAGGACAGGTTCTCCATTTTGTTGTCATTTACTGAAGTTTCCTTTTGGTTGGGAATTAACTTCTGTGAAGATTTGCAGTGGCTGGTGTCTAGTGTACACTGTCGAGGGCTCACATTTGTTGGTTATTAAAGGCCTTGCTCTAATTCATCTCATTGTTTTTCTTGTCTCAGGAAAATACAATGCTGAAAGAACAGATTGAAGCTCTTATTCAGGGAAATTCAATTCTTAAGCAAGCTGTATCCATCCAACATGAATGGCAGAAAGAATACGATGATACGAATCAAGAATTGCAGCATCTAAAGCAGCTTGTTTCTCAGTACCAAGAGCAACTGAGAACACTAGAGGTAGACTCCTTTCATATTTATGTTCCATGTTGTTTGGTTGAGAATTCAAGCTTTCTATTCATGCCAGAAGGACCCAAAATATTCTTTGTACTTGGGATGAAATGTAGGTTCATGGATCTGGTGAATGATTTTTGACGGTATATGTTTGATGATCTTTCCAAGAGTACTAAATCCTTAAGGAAAGTTAACTGATTTCTGTTCATATTGGTTCTTTTTTTTTTTTAATTTAGTAATATGATTAACACTAATAGGGTTTAGCTACATTCAAACACTGTAGAAAAGTTTTATGCATGGACGTAGTTCCTTGTTTATATATTGTCCTTTGGACCGGAGTTTTGGTTCACTGCCTCCGCTGCACTTTTGGATTTTAGAATACAATATTAAAAGGAGATAGGCCCCAAATTATATAATTTTATTTAATAACTATTCTTAAAAATTCTTCTCATCTCATTATTAATTTATGGGTTAAAGTATTTGCAAACTTCATGTTTGTGTGTATAAGTGTTTTTTTTTTTTTTTTTTGGATTAAAATGTTTTAGTAGTAGCATCTTTCCTGAAAATTCTCCTACCCTATTTACTGAATGAGTTCTACATGATTATCACTTTAATTATGCATTGATAAATAGTCAAGCATGTTTTTATTAGGATTGAACTATCTCCTTTTGATTCTGGGTTATGAGATGTATCAACTACTGTGTGTATCTTTTGTATGTATATTTTCGAGTATATTATTATAAATTTATTTATAACATTCCTTTTATTTCTATTTTAGGGCACATGTGATTTTGAAGCAAATGTAGGCTTGAGAGAGGAGTTTGACAAACGGCAAAGAGACAGATTGATTTCGTCCTCTTGTGATGCATTTTTCCTTGTGTCAAAGAGAATGTTGATTTACTTATTGGATTAATGTTAGTTTGATTTTGTTACTATTTACATTCTATTAGATACTTGAATATTTATAAACAATATCAAATTTATTGATTTCGAAAAAATATTTGGAATCTAATTATTATATTGGTTGGATTGAGAAAATTTTTGGATTTATTGAATGGATATTCGTGATTAAATTTGATATTTATGTTGAGTAGTGATAGCGATATTTTTATACATTTGAATTATTTTATTTTATTTTATTTTAGATTTTATTTATGACTTTTAGGATTATTTTTAGGTTTTATTTCATGATTTTATACTGATTATTTTCGTGGATTTTATTTTAGGATTATTGGGTTTATTTAAGAATATTAGACTGCATAGATAACTGTTAGTATTTTGGGCATAACTTTTTGTTCCGATATCCGATTAATCTAATTCTTATTAGGTTGGAAAGAAGAATTCAAGGCTTACAAATTTTATGAAGACCTCAGAGGTTGGGTCATGCCAGAAGATATCCAAAATTTGAGTCGAAATTATTGCGGTGCTGGAAATCAAGACCCATGAGCTCTAAAAGCCTAAATCCAAGTGAAATATCAAGCTGTTATGAAAACCCACAAATTTTAAGTCATTTAGGGTTCTGAGGGATTAGATTATAAGGATGAGATATCTTTTATACAATGGGGGAGAGGGAAAACCCTAGCAACTGTCTTCTTAGCCTTCTTGGACGGGATTCTTTGATCTTCATTTGGGTTGAAGGGATTGTGATGAGTTCTTTTCCTTTCTTGCTTTTCTTTATCGTGTCTACTTAGATTTCTTGTTCCTAGGAATTGATGGATTTTGTTCTTTGATTAATAACATGGTTTGATTCGTTTCTTTTTCTTAAATCTTTATTGGCATATTCTTTTTATGATGAGATTTCATTGTTAGACTTAATGCTTCATTCGTAAAGGGTCTTATGATGTGATGATTTGTGATTATATGCATGAGATCGAAAGAAGATTGTATAAAATCTGATCAATACAATTAAATCCATATAGGGTTATGAGATCGACGGATGATTAACTCTGTGTGTGGGGATCTTAGGAAAAAATCATAGATTACAGATATTTCATAGATCTTAATGAAGTTTGGTCTAATTAAAATTATATGATCATTGGGTTTTGGTTAGTCGAATTAGAGTTTTATTGCATGACCATTGGGTGAATCTAATCTTGGAAAATCTGTCATCATCAAGAATGAATCTTTAGTCAATAAACTTTAAGAGATTTAAAAGAAATCAACCGTGTGAAAGATTGGAAACAGATGAAATCGATATCCTAGGATTTTATAAAATTAGGGTTTTCATTAATAAATATTTTGTTTTTGATATTTTCATTGTTTTGATATCTTTGTAATTTTGATTCATTTTGTCCAATTTAGATAGAGTATTTTATAATTGGTAATACATAATATTCTCGTGGGAATGATACTTGCTTCGCACTATACACAACATTCGACTAGGGTATATTTGTCCGAAATCGTGATACACAAAAATCGTGAACAAGTAGATATGATATAATTTAAATATAATAATTTTTTTTGGTCAAATTTCCAAATCCGTCGCAAAATCTGTCATAAGATAGTGACGGAAATTAATTTTCGTCGCTATAACTAGCGACCGAGTACAAAATTTGTCATTAATATTAGCGATGAATTCCAAAATTCGTGGTGAATTTTAACAACAAAAAATAAGATCCGTCGTTAAAATTAGCAATAGATTCCAAAATACATCGGTAGCAACAGATTTTATTTTTCGTTGTTAAATTTAGCAACGGATCTAAATTTTTGTCGTTAAATTAGTGACAGATTTCAAAATCCGTCGCTAAAATTAACGACAAATATGGAAATCTATCGCTAAATTTAACGACGAAAAAATTTTCGTTGCTAATTTAGTCTCGAATTTCTGATTTTCGTTGTTAAATTTTTGTGATATGTTATTAGCGACGAAAATTTTTTCGTTACTAAATCCGTCGTTAAAATAATTAGCGACGAATTTTTCTAATATTTTCGTTGTTAAATCCGTCGTTAAAACCATGTCTTTTGTGGTGAATGAAAAAAATCATGTTGGGAGATCCGTTCCCTTGATTGAAGCCTGACCGTGGATCCACGCAGAATACTTGAGGCAAAGCCCGAATACTGGGTGATAGTTCTAAACCAAAATACCAGAAAAAAAAAAAAAAGAAAGGAATTGTAACGTGACAATTTCTCTTACAACTACTTGATCATTTTGGCTAGAATACTCTTTTTGATAAGCCGATTAAGACTTTTTAAGATTTTTATTGATAAGTCAAAACAGTAATCGTTTATCCTACATAAATTAGACAAGGTTTTGAAGAATTGAAAGATACAGACTCCATCACTGGCCTCGGCTTCAAGGGGGAGGCTTATTCTAGAATTTTTTATCAGCAAGTGGCTTCCCATTGTAATACCCGCAAGCAATCTTGTTAGCCAACTCTTGTATCCAACATGGTGCAGTTCACACTATCGTGTGTCTGGAATTTGAGTCACCACTATCAAAGATCCCACAAACATGTGTCCGACAGGTGATTAATCAACTATCTGGTAGTCGATCCACCAAAGTAAAAGATGATCAAGAGCAATCGATGACGACCTCAGGAATGGTCAATCGGACCTATAAACAACGTGCTTATCAGTATTTGCCCAGGGAGAACCCTACTTATGTCACATCGTAGCCAATGGAGCATCGATTGTGCCATCGACAAGCGTGCTCCATCGGCTTAGCTCCCGCTATCGATAGATGTGGAACTACCTAAAGTAGGGCTCCTAAATTCCAACCCCCCAACACTTCAAGGAAAATTGATATGGTTCTAGTTAACAACCCGGTTCATTGAGAGTTGCTCAATGACAAATTCAAATGCCAACCAATCAACTCTAGAAAAATATTATAATCAATGTTTTACAAATATTTTGAAGATATATTGTTGATAATACTTTGAAACACTTTGTTGAAAAGTATTTTTAAATAATTCTTATGAAACCCATAATAATATTTCCTTACTATACCTAAAATAGTATATTTTATAAAACCCCCTTAAATAATATTACCCTCTCATACTAAAGTATATTTTTGTAAACACGACGTGCATATTCTCAAAAATACAAGCTTTGGAAAAACATAAGACTGTAAAGAGATATTTTATGCTGCAAGATAATTTGATATTTGAAAAAGCAATGGTCTTTGAAACTAAATGAAAGTGAAAATAGACGAAATCTAAAATTTCTTCCTTTAGATATCTGATATTTGTTTATCTCCATTTGATTGAGGTCGTCCAAAACTTTGCTGGTGTTTCTATATTTTTGGTGTTAAACCCGTATGCCTGGGGTCAGTGGCGAAGCCACATGTAAGTAAGAGCGGCAATTACACCCCCATAATTATTTTATTTTCTAAAATTTAATTAAAATAATATAATTTTTTCGATAAAACTATATTTTTAGTATAAAATTTTAATGATGATAGTGCATATATGTTTTGTTTGTACCCCTTTTAATTTTTTTCACCCCTTAATTCTGGGTCTTAGATCTGCCACTGCTCAGGGTGATTCAAGTTGTTTCGTAATAAGATGATAAGTTTGAAAATTTTGAATCAGTGTTCCATTTATTATTATCTTATTGTGATATTTGACAACTCAATTATCAATTAATTATAAGTGTTGGCTGCTATATTTGAAATCTAAAATTTGATTATATGTTTTAAAACACCATTATTCATAAGTTAGCATATACATATATATATACATATATACATATATACATATATATATTATAACTATTTTGATAGGGTGCCCTATTTTAAAAATGCAACCTCGCCATATTATGATTATTTTGTGGTATATGTATTCAAAGTTGTTATTTTGATATTTATTCAGTCATTTCGCCGTATATGTATTCAAAGTTTCTATTTTGATATTTATTAAGTTATTTTGACTAATGACTTATCCCTTTTTTTTAATAATCGATATATATTTAAAATTATGTTCTGATTAATCTGATTCGAATATTGTCGGATTCAATTTAGGAATGAATTTTTTTTTAAATATAGTATTTTTCATTCACAGATTTTAAATTCAAGATTTAATTAAGAGATTTAACACTCTTATCTACTAGGTTAACTGTTCATTAGTTATGCTAGAGTTTTTTGTGATGTACACACATGAAGAAGAGGGTTTGTGTGTGATATTTGAGGAAAACATCTCTCTTTCATCATGTGGACTTAGATCAAATTCTTTCGATTATTCTAATGATTCTTGTGTGTTTAAAAAGAAAAAATTTGTTTTGCTGTGATTACTCCCCCTATTGGGCGTGTGAATAGAGTTGTGGTGGACCAAATCTAATTTTTGGAAAATCATTTACGTTTTATATATTTAATTTCATAATTTTTAATTTTATCAGCTTCTAGTTTTTGTGTGATTTACCACTTTAGAAAGATATAGAAAATAAAGTAATAATGAAACAAACCACAAGGGATATTTTGATAATTTTATAGGTGGAAATTTAAATTATTTTGAATAAATAATAGAGAGAAAAATGAATTTTTTCCCATTATCTAATACTAGACAAGATTACATACATATCATTATTTTTCTTCACTAATTCAGTGCTCAATAAATTTGTTCCAATGCAATTATATATTTTAATAATGATTCAGATGTTACTCAATTTTAAGTTTTTAATTTTGAATTCACACGTAATATCGAATGTTAAAAGGTAAAATATTTACAAACTCAAAACTAATTATTTAATTTGATGTTTCTAATGAAAATGTTAATATATGCTACCATTTATTTCTTATATAAAATTAATGTCACTTAATTAGGATTTTTTATTAAATATTCTTACTCATCATATAAAAGTTTATTTTCTTAAAAATTAGTGATATTTAAAATAATACATAATTTGATATATGCAATTTTTCAACAGATCAATTTTTTATATATACAATGAAACTGGGACGGAGGGAAAGGGGTTGGGACTTGGGAGGGGCCAGGGCTCCCTCTATTTTTATTTTTTTTTTCTTTTGGTAATGTGAAATTTTATATTTTTATTAATACTGCAATATTTTTGCCCTCATTTTCTTTGCTTTTAGTGTATGATTCCTTTTTTTTTTTTTTACATAGGAGAAATTCAAACTCGAGTTATGTAAGAGGAATGGAATGATAGCAATTGAGCTATACTATAACTGCCCCTTTTTTTTTTTTACTATTTTATCACATCTTTCTATTTTCTATTTAATAGGCGTAGGGTCAAAAAATTGTCAAATTTAAAAGGCATTGCACAAATAAGGGGATAAAAAGATTAAAAAAAAGAAAGAAAAAAATACAAAGAAAACATTATCTCCTTGTTAATTAAACTTACTTATCTTTTTTTTTTTTGGTACATTGTAATGGCTCAAACTCGAGTCCTCTAGGAAAGTGGAGAGGGATGGTGCCATCTGAGATAAAGTTCGTCGGCATTAACCTTACTTATCTTTCTCTCTCAACTTGGCAACTTTTCTCTCTATCTTAAATGTTAAATGTTAAATGTTTGATACTTTACTATTAATGTTATGATCATTAATATGTTAATTAATTTATGATTTATACAAATTTATTCTTTTAACTTTTCTGTGCTGCTGCATACATTAAAAAAGAATTAAATATTTAATATTGATAGAATAATAGACAATTTCAATATTAAGAAAGATAGAAAAGTAAGGTTTAAATTAAACTTTTATTATTTTTTAATATAATATATAATTTATCATAGAACTTCGGTTTTTGGAGCCCACGATATGATTTGCTCAAAATAGAGATTGAAATAGTATAAAGACAAATCTAATTCAAAACATAAACAAAATATATTTAGAAAGAGAGAATAGAGACAATAAGATTTTTATTTCTCTTGTTGGTGTTCAAACGAAGTTACAAGAGGCCTATGTATAGGCACTTGAAATGAATATGAATAGTCACCTTTATTAAGTGTAACAATTCAAAAGCCAAAAATCACCTTGAACTCAAAAATTAGTAGTCACTCTAACATAAAGGATTATGCACATACATCCAAATTCATTCTTTATAATCTAATTAACATCCATTCAAATTCATAGACCCATTCATATTCTTTAGATTTATAACACTTCACCTTGAATGTTCATTGTATAAGAAATATGTCTCGTTAAAATCTTATTAGAGAAAAATCCAGTTGAATAAAAATCTTAGTGAAAGAAAAAGAGCACATCTTTTCCTATACATAAAACCCTTCATATTATAATCTCCTTGATAAAAATATCACATAATGTTTTCAAGACACCGCATCTCAATTTTGTAAATCATTTTCTTGAATATTGTGATGGGTAATGCCTTTATGAATAAATCTACATGATTTTCACTTAATTGAATTTTCTGAATATCAATATTTCTACTTTGTATTAAGTCATATGTGAAAAATAATTTGGTAGATATATATTTTGTTCTGTCACCCTTAATGTATCCACCTTTTAAGCATGCAGTATTGTCCTCATATATGATATTGTGGGAGCTTTCTTGATACTAGTTAAACCACATGATACTTGAATGTGATTAACCATTGATCTAATCCACACACATTCACAACTAATTTCATGAATCGCTAATATCTCAACATGATTCAATGACACAGTAGTTATTGTTTGCTTCATAGATTTTTAAGATATGGCAATGCCACTATTGTAAATACATAACTCATTTGAGAACGAACCTTATGTGAATCAAACAAATATTCAGTATCTGTATATCCAATTAATTGTACATTTGAACCATTTGGATAAAATAAACTCATTTTAATTGTACCTTAGAGATATCATAGGATATGTTTTAATTTCATTCTAATGTCTTTTGGTTGGAGCGAAACTATATCTTGCTAATAAGTTTATAGTAAAAATTATATCAGATCTAGTATTATTAGCAAGATATATTAATGCACTAATTACACTTAGATATGATACTTTTGGATTAAGAATTTCCTCATTGTTCGCCCAAGGTAAAAAAGGATCTTTTGTACATGGAGTGGATAAACTACCATTGGACAGGTTAATGGATGTGATTTATCCATATTAAATCGTTCCAACACTTTATTAGTGTAGGTTGATTGATGGACAAAAATTTCATCCTTTAAATATTCGAACTATGGTCTAAGATAGAATTTTGTTTTCCCAAAGTCTTTCATTTCAAATTCTTTCTTTAAATAGTTTATAATATTTGAAATTTTTTTTCAGGAGTTCCAATGATATTTAAATCATCAACATATATAATGATAATTATAAATCCATGTTCGGATTTCTTTATAAAAACACACGGGCAAAATATGATTATTTACATAACTCTCTTTCAACAATTATTCAGTGAGCGATTATACCACAAACACCTAAATTATTTTAAACTATACAAAGATCTCTATAATATAATGGAAAATAATTTTTGAGAATTTAAATTATATGCTTTACGCATTTTTAGTCCTTTTGGAACTTTTATGTATATATCATTATCTAGAACACCATATAGATATCTAGTAACAGCATCCATTAATTGTATATGAAGTTTTTATATGCTACCAATCCAATAAGATAGCGATAAGTGATTCTATCCATCACAGGAGAATATGTTTTTTCATAGTCTATACCAGATCTTTGCGAAAAGTTTTAGATTACAAGTTGTACCTTGTATCCTACGATCTTATTTTTCTCATTTGTACAAATACTCACTTATAACCTATCAATCTAACACATTCTGGTGTTTTGACAATGTGACCAAAAACTATATGTTTTGAGAAAGAGATTTTAGTTCGGCCTGAATTGCATTATTCCATTTTGGCTACAACTCTTGATTTATATTCTTTTATAGTCGTGGGCTCATGGTAATTATTTTTATTATGAACGTCAATTGCCACATTATAAGTGAATGAATATGTCATTTATATTATCTTCTTCCATATAGTCAATTTAACTATTTGCTCCATTTTTCTTTCAAGGGTTTTTTTTTAATCTTTAAAACTGATTTGTCTTTAGAGGCCCTTCAAGGACATTAATTTTTATGAGAGTATTCTTAGCAGGAACATGTGATTTAGTTATTCATTTTGGACTAGAAAAATTATCTGACAGTTGGTCTGTAATTCATCGAAAATGAATTATTCGTTTGAATTCTAGGTCACAATGTTTTGTACGAAAATCAAGACAAAGTAAGGATAGATTATTCCAAGTAATATTCTTTTCCAACATTTCTTCCTTGTATTATCTCCCCCTAAAGTTGAAAAAATAGCAATCAACAAATCAAGATGTAAAAATACCCCCTGTAGATGGCTCAAGATATTTGATAATAGAAGGAGATTCATATTTAAAATATATCTCTAACCTTCTTTGAGATCCTATTTTGGTTCATATTGTGGGGCAATTGGGATATATACGACACAACTAAAGATATGTAAATGAGAGATATTTAGTTCTTATCTAGGGGGGATAATTTCTGACAACTAGTGGGTCGAATACGAATAAGAGTTATTGCATATAAAATTGCAAGTCCCCAAGCATTTATGGGGAGTTTAGTTTTTCATAAGCAATGGTCTCACAATTAATTGAAGACGTTTAATAAATGACTCTCCCAGGCCATTTTAGTTATGAACATGAGCAACAGGATGTTTAAACGTTATACCAATATACATACAATAATCATTAAATCTTGTGATGTAAATTTCCCAATATTGTCAAGGTAAATTGTTTTGATAGTATAATATGGAAATTATACTCGTAATCAAATTATTTGAGCAAACAACCTTGAAAATATTAGGTTTCGGGTTGTATACATGTGACAATCTTGAAAAAACATTAATTAAAATCATAAAATATCTAGACGATTCACATGGTAGATGGATTGGTCTACATATAGTGTCATGTGTTGGATTCAAAAATTGAAGGGATTCGTTCCCAATTTTGCTGGTGATGACTTATTATTTGTTTACCATGATAATATGCAGCATATAAAAATTCATGAGATTAAAGAATGTTCAAGTTTTCCAGTGGATATCCAATAAAATTTTCAATAATTCGTCACATTATTATAGATACAGATGATTTAATGCCATAATAAGAATGCATTTGAATTAGTAAATTTCTGATTTAGTATTGCATTTATTTCAATTGGTCAAATATATGTATAATAAAGATGCGAAGAAAAAACTGATAATCTCTCTGATATTTACTATGTCTGAATTTGATGTCTGTAATGCATAAATATTCAAGATGTCTCACATTGGTTGCCTCTGTATGATGGCTATTGAAACAAATATGTTTGAAACTCAATAAATTATTGTGGAATTTTGGTGGAAATAATGCATTAGTGATCATAAAATTTATCTCTCCTGATTGTAAAACATTTGCTCTTCCAAAACCTTCAATCAAGATTATACTACTGAATATAATATTTATATTTTGCTTTTTCATGTTAAGATGAGAGAAGCATTTTTTGTAATAAATGATAATTATATAGTAATAAGAAAAATAAATATTCATTTATATTAGTGTCATTAACAAAAAATCACCAACATTTAAATGAGGCAAATTTTTCGTATTCTCAAAAGTATTATCAGAATTATTATTTTGATACAAAAGATTCATTTCTATATATTCATTTTTTTTTTTAATGAGGCTTGATAAAAATCAACAAAATTTTTTGATGTATGACAGGTATGCAACCAATATCCAATCATCCCACATCAATAACACATGCTATCTACATTTTTCTGTTTGGATTATTTTTATCATCTTGTCGTTTCTCTCCCTTCAGGTGATAAGATATATTCTAAAAATGACTATCATGAAAATAATCACTATCTCGATCACATCTATATCCATGACTGTAGTTTTGGCCTATGTCTATGATTATATTCATAAGAATAATTATATCTTGTTACATTTATTTTGGAGAATGGACGAATAATTGAGATTCAAAAAATTTGAATCATATATCCGATGTATAAATATTCATATTATTACTTTGTGATAAATCAATATATATACAAGTCATATAAATATAAATACGTATATATGAGTGTCATTACTAACATTTATAATAGTAATATGATTTTTTTATAAATTCAATTTATAAATAGCATTTATTAAAAAACCATCACATTAAATTAAATGACCAAAATTTAAAATGGTTCAAATTCATTATATAATTATTCCATTGAATAATTTCTCAAATATTTCATATATAAAGTAATAAATTATTTCACATATAATAGATTCAATCAAAATAAAACATGTAAATCAATTTGGCAAAAAGGATCAACATGCCACAATTTTCTAAATTTCTTTAACTAAGATACAAATTATTATTCATTTCTAAAATATATGTATATACAATCAGAGATAATTTCAATAATTATCAGAGTTGTCAATATATTAATATAAACATTTCACTAAAATATATATAAATGGACAAAATATCACAAATTCAAAAGTATTAATAACCAAACAACATATTGAAAAAAAAATCAAAATAGAGATGAATGGATCAAGATCAAAAAATAAGCATAAGATGATTAATATACCTTGTGTGTGATGATTTATGCGTCTATGAGCAATATTGTGCTAAAAACGTATTATAGAACTTTGGTTTTTTGAAGTCCATAATATGATATGATCAAAATAGAAATTAAAATAGTATAAAAATAAATCTAATTCGAAACATAAACACGATATATAGAGAGAGAATAGAGACAATAAGACTTTTATTTCAAATGAACGATAAGACTTTTATTTCAAATGAAATTACAAGGGGGCTATATATAGGCACCTGAAATAAACATCAACGATCATCTTCGTTAAGTGTAACAATTCAAAAGTCAAAAATCACATTGAGCTCAAAAACTAGTAGCCATTCTAAAATAAATGATTATATATATTCATTCAAATCCATTATTTATAATTTAACTAACCTCCATTCAAATTTATGGACATCAATTCATATTCCTTGGATTTATAACATAATTAATATTTTTCATTAGATTTTATATTTTTATTTTGCTGACCCCAAATAAAAAATTCTGATTTTGACCCACCCAACCACCGAATACTTCCTTTATACCGTCATTAAATAAATAAGTATTAGTGTTAAATGTTGAACGTACTCTATTAAGAAAACTATCACCTATCTCAAGTACCAAATTGTGCTTGCTTTTGATATCTGTCTACCCAATTGACTTCCAATCTTTGCAAAGTTATTTAAAAAAAAAAAAAAAAGCTGTAAAATTGTTGACATAAAATTTATAGTCTCATAAAATTTATAAAATAATTTGTTTAAATTAGTTTTTCTAATATCAAATTTATATAATTTTTCTTATAATTGAATTTTAATGACTGAAATAAATAATTTTTAAACTAATTTTTTTTATTTTAATTAAAAAGCCGATGGTTCAGACCGACGATTCTCAAAGGTTCAGACCACCGATTCTTAATTCTTCAAAATGAAGAATCAAAACCGAATCTTCAAATATAGTTTCTGTTTTAGTTCTGATTCCTGAACTATCGACTATAATTTTTGTTCCTAAATTGTGGATCATGATTCAGTTCTTTTCAGTTCGTCGGTTCGATAGGAAGTGTGGCCGTATGTTGTGATACTTTTACTAAAATTAATAAGACTTGAAAAAAAAATATATTCTCCCCCCGAAATTATGATTATTAAATTAGGCTCTTATCACAATAAATTCTATAGGTATAGATATTCATGAAATTATAAAAAAATCCCTAACCAAGGAGGGGGCGCGATAGAGACAGCTCAATTGGGCTGTTGCACGGTGGAAAGGAAGTCGACCGGAGACAAAAGGTGACCTTCCTTGCTCGGACTATGATGACACATGAAGGTGATTAAGTTTTTACCAATGGTTATGACAAGGTTTTTTAAAATCAAAACTATATATATATATATACATATATATATATTGGAAATAGGGCTCTTACAAATTTCAGTAAATAGCAGACGCAAATGACACTATTATGTATGCATGTCACTCACACCTCCAACATCTAATGAGCATTAACCACCCTACAATTCTTTCGGATCTCACCGGGTCCACCAGGGATATCCCCCAAATTGTGCATAACGCGCACAAAGTCCTCAAAGAACCTCTGTTGATCCTTACTATAGAGAAGCACAAACTCTCTGGTCAAGGGATTGGAGTACAAGGTCTGATCAGAATGTAGGAACCCTTTGCCTGCAACTAAATCCTTGAAATATTGATTGTCAAATAATTGTGGAGTTGCATCAAGACTAAGAGTCACGTTTTGGTCTCCGGTGAGTGGGCAAATCTTCTCCAGCGTTTGCTTATACTTGGGGTCCAATGTCGGGTCGGACATGCCCGGAATGCCCTCATAATTGTAGAGCCTTGGAGGCCACTGAGAAGCACCCGGCTTTGCCAATTGTGTGAGAACCTGCCATGGCCACAAGGTCTTGGACTGAGAGATTGAATTTCTTGAAAAGGTCTATGAGAAAAGTTGCATTTGAATGTGCACTTGGTATGATTTCGTCCGCGTCCTTTTTGGCTTGCTGTTAGGCTATCCTTTCTCCCCAGCTTCACGTCCCAAGTTATTCCTCCACTCTGCATCATCCAAACCCCATAACTAGAAAAAAGAAATGGCTCATATGTTGTGATTGTTTTGTTTAAAATACTTTAGTTTTAGTACAAAAATTTATACATGGAAAAACAAGTTTACACTATCTAATCATATGTAAATTTGAGTATTCTAAAATTCGAATTAAATCCAAATATAAAAAAGAAAATATTAACAAATAAAAATCAAACCTAATTCAGTCCTGATTTTATTTGAAAACTAGATTTAAAAAGTATGCTCAAAACTGATTTAACATAGAAGTTGACTCATGTTAAGCCAAGCATTTTTAAAAAGAGGGGAAATTACTTTGACCTCTTGAGCCCATAGTTGTATGTGGTGAGAGTATTGGTTTATTGCACACAAAAAAGAAAATAATAATAACAACATTATTATTATTTTTATTGTTATTATTATTATTTAAAATTCCAAATGTGCATAAGTAAAAGCAAAACAACAAAAAAAAGAGAGAAGTTTTACCAAAACAACAGCATCTCTAGAAGCCATGACTAGAATATCTGCACAGGAAACAACTCCTGGACAAATTTTCTCTACAGCTGCTTTTGCCTCATCAATCACTTCAAAGACCTCAGTGAACCTTTGTTTTCCAAAGAGTGTTTTTCTCCAAGCATTGTTGGCGTGTCATCCAGCAACAAAGAAGCATCACACCCCTACCATACAAATATATTTTTCAAAATAAAAACACATCCGAAATCATTAATAATACGGAAAAGAGAAATATTATCAATAGCTATATTTTTCTCAATAAACTATCATTTCAATCATATTTGAAACTCAAAAACACAGATTTTCAATCATTTTCTTTTGTGGGTACTTACGTTGACAATACAATCACGGAAGTGCAGGCGCAAAACAGAGGCAGCATTTCTGGGGTCAGTGCTCATGGCCTTCTTCTTCTCTGACTGTAATTTCAGCTTTGGGGCATGATTGAGAGTAATATCCAGGCTTGAGAGGTGTCTCTGCAGATGTGGATGAGTACAAATTGAACAACAAAAGAAGAACAAGCATATGAGTAAACATTTTTCTTTTCTTCTTCTTTTGGGCGCTTGTGGAAAATGATGCAAAATTTTGTTTGGGCTTTTGGGCTTTTAAATTTGGAGTGGGTGATACATGGTGACAGTTGTAATTCCTATAAGGAAAGCCCAAAAAAATAAAATAAAATAAAATATATATATATATATATATATATATATATATTTATATATATATGATAAGATCCAACGTACCCACATACCATGCCAACCGGAAACTTTTGAATACCCACATTTTTGTGTTTTTAAAACGACGCTAAATTAATTAATATTTATATAAAAATTTTTTATATTTTTATATTTTTTCATATTTAATTAATTAATTATAATTATAATTATAATTTTTATATTATTTGTATTATAATTAATAATTATATATTTGATTATTTTAGATTTTTATTAAAAAATATAAATATTTTATTATTTTATAAAATAATTAATATTTACATAAAAACTATCATATTTTTTTTTATACTTAACATATTTACCTATATTTTTGTTTTTTGTATTCTTATAAAGTGTCATTTTTTTATGTTATTCCTTATTCATTTTTAGTGTCATGCAATCTATATGCCTACGTCGTAAAATAAAAATAGTTGATGATTCACTTAATGACACTTGTAGTTTTGAATTTAACTTGCTTGAAATAGTATCATGGTAGAATTATCGTAAAATGTTTACCTAGTGCATATAAAATATTTCCCAAATTAGAGATTCCTCGGTGAATATTGCTTCTTCATGAAGTACATCAAGAGGATTAGCAACATTAGTATCCCATCTTCCCTTTTGTTGAACTTTAAAAAAGAAAATGTAAGGATTGATAATATATAACAATAAAAATTAAAGGGTTTTAACTATTAAAATATAAAATTATTTTATCAATCAATGATTCTAATACTAATAATTCACAAATTTGAAATTATTGTAACTTTCTCAAATTTGATTTTTGAAAATATTTGACTTCATTTTGTGTAGGGCATTCGGGATAATTTTTCCAAGTAGATATTCATTACATCTTTAGTTCAATCAAACTCTAGTTACGACATTGGTATTTCACAAGAAATTTTAATTTTTAAAAATAGTTTTCAACAAAGCAAATTAAAAAAGAATGGCAACATTACAAGTATAAGAAAAAAATGATCAATTAAAAGATAATTTAGCCATTCGTGATGAATAAAAGAATTTAATGAAAGAATAATCACCACAAGAAAAGTAGTAATGTAGTGTAGAGTATCTTGAACAAATTTATAAAGATACTAATAGGAGATTTATAAAGAATAATCACCAGAAGAAAAGCCCCTGATTTCAAATGTCATTCCTTCAGCTTCGAGATTGCTTGGATCATACATCCACAATTTAAAGATACCTTTGATGCAGCATGGAGTCCCTCACCAAGCAACTAACAATACAGTAAATGAACTAAAGATTTGGAACAAAATAATATTCGGGTACAGATTCAAAAATCATGGTGTCAGAAATTACATATGAAATAACCTTAAAATTATGTTAGATATACCTTTCCCAGAAAACTTTTGGATTCCAAAAAAATCTACAATCTTCTTCTGTGAAAAGCCTATCACAGAAATTACATAAATTAATGAATAATCCATAATATTAAAAAAAATAATGATTAAATTCAAATAAAACATTAAAGAAAATTCAAAAAAATTTAAAAGTCATAGCCCTACCTTTCACGTGCTTGTGAAAAGAGCAGCTAGGACAAAACCAAGGCCCAATTGGAATCCGACCACGGTTCGGAGACACAACGTACAAAAGCTCGCCGCTGCAACATTAGCAATTTGAGTCACCGTTAATCATCTTGGGGTAATCCATCTTTTTATTAAAAAAAAAAATGGAATTTTTAAAAATATCATTAAAAAGGATTTTAATGGCAATTTTTGAGAATTTTACCTGCACATTCTGTAACTTCAAGGGCAATTTTGCCTTTAAAATGGCTTTTTTCTTTTTTCTTTTTTCTTTTTTTATGATTTTGAGCGGCATTTTCTAAATGCTTTAAAAGTTTTCTTATTAAAATTCTTTTCCTCATAATTTTAGGACCCTTAACTCTACCCCGGGTTAAAATAGTCCTAGGCACCCGAAAGAAACAGATGGATACTTACAAAGAACAAAAAATAAAATAAAATAATACAATACATAATCTGTACCTGAGATATCTGATTCACATATGAGGACACTTATTTGATCGAGATACTGTTCTTCTTTCTCAGAATAATTCATCGTATCAAAGAAAAAGTAACTGAAAAATAAAAAAGTGCTCATTTTATTTAAGATTGCACTAATTGATAACACATGATCTAAGCAACAGTCAGTACAGTATCCAAATATCTAAAAACCCGACTTGACACCCATAGTCATAAAGGACTCAATTTCCAAACCGAATGACAGACAGACTAGCAAACCATATAAAAGCCTTCGATACTAAGTCTATTGGATCTCCTTGTAAGGAAATTAGGGTTGTAACGTCCCGAATGCATACAACTCTTGTAGCACCCTATATAAAAACCTTCGATACATAAAAGACAGATAAGTTCCCTTGACTTTACGCAGGGGCACACAAATCATAGGGAAATCCGTCCTCCCTTCCTCTCTTAGTTTGCGTTATTCCTTTTGAAAACCGTTCCTTCTTATTTGAGTGTCGAAACCTCCTCTACCGAAACACTCTATGGTGGTCTTTTGTAGGTTTCAAGTCTCTTTGTCGAGCACCTGTTCGAGTTACAATGAGTCGAATTTGTGGAGTCAAAACCCTCCTCCAACACTAATGAAAATCCATTTATGTCTAGAAAACAATGGATCAATTATTCAGGTACAAATAAAATTTGTATTACAAAGATTGAAAATCAAACTCTCACCTTTCAGAGATAAACTATTCCTCATTCTTTGTCCTTCCGATTACTCACCTTCTACTAAAAAATTACAATAAAAGATAAGGAGTCAAAGACCGAAGATCACCAAGAGAGAAAGGGGTGAAATCAAAGTGTTTTGTCTATACACCAGGGGAAAAAGGAACAACAAGGGTTTAACCTGTTGGAGTCGATTTTTGCTCCACAGATGATTGTTCTCCCGACTCAAATGGAAAACCTGATGGTGATGTGTTCGTCAGGTCTTCATTAAAGGAAAACCTGCAAAAGACCCCACTCAGCTAGCCCTACGGGAAAATTCTTATGCTCAAGTCAGATAGAGTGATAATGAAATAATGAAAAAACTAAGAGAGCCGAAAGGATATAACCCTGTGTTGTCCCTGTGTGTATGTGTACAATTTGATCAGTGCCGATAAGTTGGTCGGATCGTCATCAATAGAGAAAGACCCCATCGAGGGTTGCACGATGGGGGTATTCTGACAGTCAAATTAGTATGAATGATAATAAAACGACCAAAAGATCTCGGATACGACCCTGTATAGTCTCGATGTGATATATGTATGTAAAGAAAGATAATAAACGTGTCATGTGTATATGATCGAATATAAAGTCATACTTGTATGTATAAAACCGAATGGAGCCATACTTCTGTGGTGATATAGACTTGGTTATGGAGCCGTACCTCTTACGATATGTAGAATTATGTATGAAAACCCTTCTAATGGTATATAGAATAGGTTATGAAACCACCCTCTAAATGGTATGTAAAATTGAGTATGAAACCCCCCTCTGAATGATATATAGGATTACCTCTCTCTTGTGTGCCAAAATTGAGTCTCTTTTGAGCGTTGTCTATACTCTATGTTTATAATCTTTCAAGAGGTGTAAAAGACTCTAGTTTATTTTTTGTTTGAAATCTTTCGTAATGACAGATGTTTGTAGTGAAAGATTTCTAAAATATTTAGATTTCTTTAGAATTAAGGAAGGTTTAAAATTTTAGGAAAATTTCCCTCTTTATGGAGAGTACAAAAGAATTAGAATCCTATGGGTACAAGAAAAGTTTTCAATATCATGGAGATTTTCTTCCTTATCAGATGATTATAAGAGAATTGAAAACTATTTAAACCAGCTACTATCATTTACCCCACTCCTAATGGCATTTTAAAAAACTGGTATTAAGAGTAGTGTGATTCAAAAAATCAAAACAGACATGAAAGTGTAGCATTGAATGCGGAAAGTACCGGTGACAAACGTTTAGAGTTGCTTAAAGAAAATTTTGATTTGTTATCGAAAGGCCGAAAAACTAAGAGGTTCGAAGACCATGAGGTCTAGAGACCGATAGATCAAACGATTTGAGAGTTCAAATGATAGGGAGGTCGAGAGACCGACAAGTCGAATGATCAAGAGATTGGGAGGTCAAGAAACCGACAGGTCGAGAGACCAACAAATCAAACGATTCGAATGATTAAGAGGTCGAGAGACCAACAGGTCGAATGATCAAGAAATTAGGTGATCGACGGGTTGAACAATCGAGAGATTGACAGGTCAAACGATTAGGATGATCGAGAGGTTGATAGACTGACGGGTCGAATGATCAAAAGATTGAGAGATCGACATATCGAATGATCGAGAGATCGATAGGTCAAACGATTCGAATGACTGAGAGATTAAGAAACCGAGGGTCGAATGATTAAGAGATTGAGAGATCAATAGGTCAAATGATCCAAAAGTTATAAGTCAAATAATAGAGAAGTTGAGTGATTGGGAGGTCAAGGGACTGACAAGTCAAAAGACTTAGGCAAAAGTATCTGAGTGAGTAGTGGCCGAGAGTGTAGAGTGCTCGTGTTATGAAAAATAACAGTAGAAGGCCCAAAGACTGACTTGGATTCGTGGCTCTCAGTGAGCATGAGATGCTAGAGATCGATACGAGAGAGAATAGAGCCAGACTTTGCATTCGTGAGCGTTGGGTTGTTGTCAAAGGCGTTGTAGTTGAGAGAGCATTAAGCGTCAAAGCCGAGAGAATATATTAGAACAATGTTGCAATTGGTGTGATGTGATACCAAAAGAAAGGGAGCTCAATCTCGTCTGGTGCAATAATAGACATTTTAAATAGACAACCATGAAATAGGGAGTTGAATCCCATTTGGGGAGCGGAGCTTGTATATAAATAGAAAACCAAGAAAGGGTGTTAGATTCCATTCGGGTATCGAGATCTCATATAATACAAAAGACAGTGAAAGGGAACTGATTCTCGTCCAGGGCATGGGGCTTATAGAAAACAGAGAGAATGTGCATACGGAACTCACATAAAGCATACAGCCATAAGTCATATGTATTCGTCTGGGAGTTATATCCGAGAAAATGGGTCATGTCCACCTATTAGAGAAATACATCACTTATTGATGACAAGCTACGTTTGGTAGAATTCAATTGAGAGATTTCTTTCGAGAGAATGGACTATATTTGCTCATTTGGGGAGATAGATCCTTAATGATGGGCTCCATTCGAGAGGACTCATTCGTTCGATAGACTAAGTGATATTTGCCCATTCAGGAAAATAAATTCCTAATGATAGACTCCTTTCGGGAGGACTCATTCATTTGAGAGACTAAGCAATATTTGTCCGTTCGAGGAGATAAATCTCTAACGATAGATTTTGTTTGGGAGAACTCGTTCATTGGAGAGACTGGGCAATATTTGCTTATTTGGGAAAATAAATCTCTAACAATAAATTCCATTAGGGAGGACTTGTTTGTTCGAGAGATTGGACGATATTTGCCCATGCGGGAAAATAAATCCCTAAAAATAGATTCTGTTCAGAAGGACTCGTTCGTTCGAGAGATTTGACGATATTTGCTCGTTCAGGGAGATAAATCTCTAATAATAGGCTCCGTTTAGGAGGACTCATTTGTTCGAGAGATTCAATGATATTTTAGGTGATGCTTTCCCATTCGAGGAAATAAATTTCTAACGATAGATTCTATTCGGGAGGACTCTTTTGTTCTAGAGACAAGACGATGTTTGTCTATTTCGTAAGATAAATCCCTAATAATAAATTTCGTTTGGAAGGACTTGTTCGTTAGAGAGATTGGGCAATATTTGCCCATTCGGGGAGATAAATTCCTAACAACAGACTCCTTTCGAGAGGATTCGTTCGTTCAAAAGATTGGGTGATGTTTATCCGTTTGGAAAGATAAATCCCTAACGATAGATTCTGTTTAGGAGGACTCGTTCATTCGAGAGACCGGACGATATTTGCTCATTCAGCGAGATAAATCCCTAATGTAGACTCCGTTCGAGAGGACTCATTCATTCTAGAGATTGAGCAATGTTTGTCCGTTCAGGGAGATAAATCCCTAACGATAGACTCTATTCGAAAGGACTCGTTTGTTCAAGAGACTAGGTGATGTTTACCTGTTCGAGGAGATAAATCCTTAACGATAGACTCTGTTCGGGAAAACTCGTTTGTTCGAGAAAACTCATTTTTTCGATAGGATGGGTCATATCAACCTGTTTGAGAGATATATCCCTTATTGACAACACGTTTCGACATGCACATTCGAAAAGATAATTCTATCGATAAATAGAACAATTGAATAAGGTTGAGGACCGTAAAGGTCTTACCTAATCGTCGTACTGAGAAGCGTCCCGAAAATGGGTAGTAGGCAGTTGAGGATCTCACTATAGCACTATGCCTAACGTCACAGGCATGGATGGTGGAGTCATGGCGATAAGAGAGACGAACTGAAACAGAGTGCAAAGTTTTTTCAACTTATCAGTCAGTCATTTCCCATAAACGATGTCAATTTGTTGGAGTCGAGTTTTGTTGTACAGATAATCGCTTTTTTGACTTGAATGAGAAACATGATGGTGATGTGTTCGTCGGGTTTTCGTTGAAAGAAAACCTATAAAAGACTCCACTAGAGCTGGCCTGGTGGGAGGATTTCGACACTCAAGTTAGACAGTTTGATAATAAAATAAGGAAAATACTAAAAGAGCCAAGAAGATATAACCTTGTGTTGTCCCTGTATGCATGTATACAGTTTGATCGGTGCCGGTAAGTCGGTTGAGTTGTCATCGATAGATAAACCTACAGAAGATCCCACTGGAGGTTACCCGATAAGGTACTCCGACACTTAAATCAGTAAGAATAATAATAAAATAACCGAAAGGTCTAGGATACAACCCTGTATAACCTCAATGTGATATATGTATGTAGAGAGAGATAATAAACGTACCATGTGTGTATAATTGAATATAAAGTCATACCCTTATTATAAAACCGAATGGGATCATACCTCTGTGGTGATATAGACTTAACTATGAAGTCATACCTCTAAAGATATGTAGAATTCTATATGAAACTCTCTTTGAATGATGTATAGAATTGAGTATGAAACCATCCTCTAAATAATGTATGGAATTGAGTATGAAACCCCCCTGAATGGTATATAAAATTGCCTCTCTTTCGTGTACCAAAACTAAGTCTCCTCTGAGAGTTGCCTATACTCTGTATTTATAGTCTTTCAAGAGGTGTAGAAAATTTTAATTTTCTTTTTATTTGAGATCTTCCAAATAATAGGTACTTATAGTGAAATATTTATAAAAGATTTAGATTTTTTTGAGATTAATAAAGGTTTAAGATTTTAGAAAGATTTCTCTTTTCATGGAAAGTCTAAAAGAATTAGAATTCTATTAGAATAAGGAAAGTATCCAATATCATAGAGATCTTTTTTCTTATCAAATGATTATAAAAGAATTAAAAACTATTTAAATCGGGTACTATCGTAACTTTATACGTATAGATCTATGTTCACCACCGTGGAAATATATAACACCCAACTGGTAAGGGTAGGTGAGGAGAAAGATAGCTGTATGCATCGCAAGGCAGCACAAGAAGAACAAGATATTAGGTTTTCATGTTACATAGATACAAATTATTTATATTATCGAATATTAATATATTTTGGTACAAGAAAAAATGATGATATATAATAATTCTCAATTTTGTAATATCTTGATTCGCAACGTGAAGCTGTTTTTATGGCACATCTCAAGTGAAATTAGAATTTTTTTTTCCTTTTCATTCACTGGCATCTTTTCCCTTCCATCAATTTTGGCCATGAAGAGGCGTGTGAGCAAGAGATTTTCATTTTCAATTTTTTATTATTTAATACTGGACTGGTATTAATTTTGTTAAAATAAATTATATATATATTTATGTATATATATATATTTAAGAGTCCACATGCTTATTATTATAAAATTAAGGAAATATTAAAGTAGTCACTTTTTATACTTTTGATATGCCAAGAGAAAAAATGAAAAAGCACAATATAAATGTTTTTTTTTTCTTTTTTGATACAAGGAGATACAATCAAACGAGATCGAATCAGAGAATGAATGATAGAAACGGGAAGACTCTATCACTTAAACTGTCCCTGAGGACCAATATAAATGTTTCATCGAAGCACATCTGCAACTACATTTATTTATTTATTTATTTTTTTTACATACTAAGTCTCGAACTCGAATCTTTTATAGGGGGATTTTATTTTAAAAATATTAAAGCCCATACTCGAGAAAATCGAGGAAATTACATATGATTAACTAAGAACTTAAAACATTGAGATGATATATAATTATTTATACAATGTTCTTTTACTTCTCTTCACCTAAAAAGTCCATATAAGATTCACTTCGTTGTCCACAGGGGGATAATTCAGTGGCAACAAGCCCTCTTTTTTGATTTTGTGATTCAAAATTTGATTCTTATTATAACAATTTTTTCTTTTAAAAAAAGATAAATACTAGAATTAACTTTTTGTAACTAACAAATTGTCATGGCCAAACTCTTGGATTAAAAAGAAGAGCACATAATAATTGGGCCGAAGGAATTTAAACCTAGTAGGACGAGATGGAAATAAGCCTTTTTGAATTTGCAAGAGATGGTAATAAGGGAAGATAATCTCAATCCATAAAATCAAGGAAGCCTTATTCAGACTGTGGCCATCCACATCAATTTTCACAGCTTTGATCCCTATAAAATGAAGACTTTGCAGAAGGGAAGACACACACTCAAGCACAACAACAACTACTCTTCTCTACAATTTATGTTCTCTAGTTTCATTTTTGATATAGTTATTGGTGTTTTTTAGTTATCGTTGTCACTTTCAATTGTATTTCATTAGTAATGCTGAGTTTTCCTCATGAGAGCCTGATAAACAAAATTCCTTCATAAGTGTAATTGCTTAAAAAAGAAAGGAATTGTAGTGTTAAATTGACAATTTATGTTACGACTGGTTAATCATTCTAGCTAGAATACTCTTTTTGATACATCTGTTGAGACTTTTTAAGATTTCATTGTTAAGTATAATAGCTAGAATACTATCGTGTGTTTGGAACTCCAGTCAGCATCATCAAAGCTCCTGCAAATGAGTGTCCAACAGGTGATTAATAAACTATCTGGGAGTCGATCCACCAAAGCAAGAGATGATCAAGGGCAATCGATTATCGTGAACAACCTCATTAATCAAGCAATAGTCAAAGGGAAATTATGAGCCCAATGCGCTATAATGAGATGTACCATGCTAGGGAGCAGGAATGGTCAGTTCGGCAACAACATGCTTATCAATATTTGACTAAGGACTTATCCTCTTATTCTTTTTACTATGCTATAATTTTTTATGATGCACACACACATAAGAGAGTTTGTGTGTAATATTTGAGGAAAACATCTCTCTTTCAATTACTTTAGCCATTCCCATTTACAATATGCAAGTGGCTTGGCTGCCTGAAAGCATATACAGCAAACTCGATCAACTTAATAGGATTTCCTATGGGGATGGATGGGAGACTATAGTACTGTTCATCTTGTGGGATGGGAGAAAGCTTTTAGACCCAAGAAGAAAGGGGGTCTAGGCCTTAGAAGAATGAGAGACAACAACAAGACCCTTAACTTGGAAACTTTTGAAAGGAGATAAGGCCCACTGATGTGAGGTTTTGAAGAGCAAATACCTCAAGAGGTAAAATTTCTTGAATTGCAATCCCAAACCCAATGCCTCTCGTATTTGGGGATGGATTTTGAAGTGCACAAATTTAATAAAAAAGGGAATGAAGTAGAAGGTTGGGGACGACAACAGGATAAAATTTTGGACGAATCTTTGGACGGGAAAAGACCCTTTAATTAACATGTTTTGTCCTCTATCCACAATGAAGAGCTAGACTAGAAGGTGAATCTTTTCATTGATGCTGACAAGGAGTGGAAATATGAGGAGTTGGAGAACATCCTCCCCAGTAATAAGGTAGTTGAAATCAAAAGTGTGAACATTCCTGAGGGTGATTCCCATTCTAATGACTTCTCTAAAAAGGAAACGAGGATAGGTCCTTTTTAGCCGCATCAGCTTACAGAAGCATCTATGAGTCAAGACTTGAAGGAACTAGCAACCTCTTGGATTGGAGCTAGGTTTGGAAAATTGATTGTCTCAAAAGAATTAAATTCTTTATTTGGTTAGTAGTTTCCAAAAGGATCATGTCCAATACCGAGAGGAGGAGACACTTTACTTCAGAAGCTGAATGTCCCTAATGTAGAGGAGAGGAAGAGACCATTATGCATTGCTTCAGAGACTATCAAATGGCCAAGGAGGTATAGCGTTTAGTTTTCCTAGGGGTGGAGAACCATTCAGGGTTTTGGGTGGCAGATGTAGTTGACTGGATCAAAGTAAGAAGCAAGGAGTAGACAGCAGATTTTTTTTTTTTTTTTTTTTTTTTTGCTTCAGACAAAAAGAAATTCCTGACTACTGTGTGGATAATCTTGAAAAGTAATATAAGTTTGCGTATCAAAATATTCTATCCCATCCCTTGTAGATAGCTAGGTAGGCTCAATACTTCTCGTTGCAGTTCTACTTGGCTACCAGAAAGGAAGAGAATAACAAGGATGGGACCAAAGCTTGGGTTAGTTGGAAGCCGTCACTAGAGGGAACCCTCAAACTAAATACTGACGAGTCAATGGACAAAAGTAATGGGCAGGCAGCTACTAGAGATGTCATGAGGAACAGCAGAGGGGAGTGGGTGATGGATTTCTTAGTTAACGTCAGAGTCTTCTCCGTGATGGTGGTAGAGTTGTGAGTTGTTAGGGAGGGTCTCAAGATGGCCAAGAGAATGGGTTGCATGGTTTTTGAGTTGGAAGTGGATTCCTTGGCTATAGTTCAAGTCCTGAATAGGGACGTAGACAATGACTACCCGCTTAGCATGTTGATTAGGGAGTGTAAAAGCTCATGTAGCAAGTGAATGATGTGACCATCCTCCACACCCTCGGAGAAGGCAATCGCTGTGTGGATCTTATGGCCTCCCCAGGCCACTCTATCTCTCAAAGGTTCAAAGAGTATACTGTAACAGTAAAGAGTAGTTCTTGAAAGTTAGCAAGACCTGTGAAGACTAGCCGTTAGCTTGGGTAGTTGAGGAATAACAGAAGTTAGTTAGTAGGTTGTTTCAGTTGTAATAATCAGCTGAACCAAGGAAAATGTTGTACCAGTCGACCAATTAGGGAAAGGGGAGTATAAAAGCAAAAATGTATCAAAAGAATGCATGGAAGAATAAACTGATATTTCTTTCTCTCTCTCTCTTTCTCTTTCTTTCTCTTCTCTCTCTCTCTCTCTCTCTCCCTCTCACTCTCGAATACCAATTCTTTTCATTTTCTTCAGTCTCAGAGCCTACATTGTGATTACAGACTAACAGGACTCTGTTGAGCACTCCATTTTTGTCTCAGTTAATCTCCTATTCCAATTCTTTATCAACCTTTGCAATTTACAGACAATAATTTCTTGTCCAATTGATGAGGTTGTGACAAAACTTGGTATTAGAGCTTGTCGGTTCTTGGATAGGGAAGCTAGAAAATTGAGATATGGTAGAAGGAACCAAATTTAAAGCCATTGATGAACAGCTAAAGAAACAGGAAACGCGAATGCAGGAAATCTCCATTGAGCTTAAAGAGATTCACATTGAACTCGGAAGAAAGATGGAAGAGCAAAGCCAAAGATTTGAAGCTCTCATGGCTAACATGGAGGCAAGGATTAATGGTCTAGGAAAAACAAGTCAGAATCAGATGGAAGATCAAAATTCTGACAGACATTCTAGATCACCACTTTTACCCACACCACAAGAAGGAAGAAATAAGGTAGAGTCAGTTCCCCATTTACCAAGAATTGAACTTTCCTTCTTTAATGGAGAGAATCCATGAGAGTGGTTACGCAAATGCAGAAAGTTTTTTACAATACATCAAGTTCCTGTTTCCTCCTGGTTAGATACCATTGAAATGCACTTAGAAAGAAAGGCAGAGATCTGGTTTGAAGGTGTTAAGTTGGTTAAGAAAGAGGTTGAATGGTAAGAATTTTGCCAACTCTTATGCCAACGCTTTGAAGCCAAAGGAGTACGAGATGAGATTGATGAGTTTAACAAACTCCAACAGCAGGGGACAATGGTTGAATATCAAGAAAGGTTTGACGAGTTTTGGTCCATCATGCTTTATAAAAACCCCGGACTCTCTGAAACAAATTTTATCTCAAGTTTTATTTGTGGGGTGAAGTAGGAAATCAAACTTGTTCTGAGGATGATGAAACCATCCACCTTACTGCAAGCATTCGAGATTGCTACTCTACAAGAGCAGGCCTTAGAACTTAATAGGCAAAAAAGAATTGGAGCTAATAGAAATTGGGACCCTGGAGAGGTCAAGGTGGGAAACATGAATTCAGAAAAGGTAAACATTCCTTTTAAATATCCCCAAGGCAAAGAGAGAACAGGACCAACTTGGGCCAATGGAGAAGAAAAGCTTCCTAGAATTTCTTCCCAAGAATTGCACTATAGAAGAATCAATAATTTATGTTTTAAATGTGGGGAACGATATACTCCAGCACATCAGTGTAAACTCAAAAACCTCAATCTCATCATAGCAGCTGAAAATAAAGAAGAGACAGAATTTGAAGAAGTCAAAGAAGATGAAGAACTTGTTCATGAAGCTATAGAGGTATCTCTATGTGCCTTATCCCATTCATTGAACAGAAACACCATAACCTTACAAGGAAAAATTAAAAGAGTGACTATATCAATATTGGTGGATACTAGGAGTTCCAACAGTTTTATAAATCACATACTGGTAGAAGAACTTAAAATGACAGCTGAGGAGAATGAACCACTCCATGCCTTGCTTGCAGATGGGAGTAAAGTAAGTAGCTACACCAAAGTTAGGGGGTTAAATGGAACATACAGGGTTACAACTTTTCCTTCGATTTAAGAATAATCATTCTGGGAAGTTGGGATATTATTCTAGGGGTAGATTAGATGTATAACTTCAATCCGATTACTTTTGATTTCAAACAACTCTAAATTATACTTACTAGTGATAGGGGAGATATGGTGCTAGTGGGTCAAATTAAGAATTCCATAATGAAGTTGGTGAGGGGAAAGGATACTAAGGAGTTCAGAAGGCAACAATTATAGAGTTGTATCACACTAATGACCAAGTCAAAAACTAACCCTCATCAAATGCCTCCTCAAATTTTAGAACTATTATAGCACTTTCAGGATATTTTTACTGAACCAAAAACATTGCCCCCAACAAGATCACATGATCACCATGTTCCCCTCAAGCCAGAACCTTAGCCCTTTAAGATTAAACCCTATAGATATTGTAACACCGACACTGCGGTGTCCGTATATTATTTCCGTTTTTGAATTTAATAAAATGATCCTTAATTTATATATATATATATAGAAAAATATTTAATTTTTATTGATTTTTGATTTTGGGGTTTTTAAATTGAACTTTTGATATATTTAAATTGTTCGTACTTTCGATTTGTAGGGTGAGTATAAAAATATATATACATATATATACACACACTTATTCATTTATTTATTTAATTATTTACTCATTTAAATAATTATAAATTTAATTATAAAAAAAAAATCGAATTAGGGCTAAAAGCCCTAATTCTTTCCTTTCTATCTCTACTATCTCTCTCTCCCACACGACTCTTCATCTTCCTCACCCGTCTCTCCCTCTTCCACCCTTTGTCGTTGCCCGTGCCTCCCTCATCCGACCGCCTGCTCCGCCGCCCACTCGGCTCCACTATCCGCCACGGTCGGCCACCACCCACTCTCTCTTCACCTCCATCTCTGTTTTTTTTTTCTCTCTCTACTTCACTGTCTCACTCTCTCCCTTTTGCGATCTCTCTCGCCCTCACCCGCATCTTCTCCACTGCACCGCCACCGTGAGCCACCCTCCTTCGCCTTCAACCGCCGCCCCCTTCCATCACCCACGATCGGTCGATCATCTCCCTCCCTTTCGATTCTCTATCTCTACTTCGGTTCTCTCTCTACCTCACTATTTCTCTCTCTCTCTCTACCCGCACGCACGACTGCGGCCTCTCCCTTCCTTTTAGCGTACGCGACTGCAGCGCGCGATAGCCCTGCATGCTCGACTGCAGCGCGCGACAGCTCCCGCGTGCGCGGCTGCAGTGTTGCTTCCCCTGCTCGCACTCGCGTGCGCCTTGTTTCCCTTCAGCCGAGAGAGCTCCTACAATCTTTACAGGAGCCCCAAACCGACAGCAACAAGAAGCCTCAGAAACCCTAGGCCGTGACGGTTTCCTACGATCCTTTCACTGCGTAGGTAAAGGCCGATTTATGATTTTTATCCCTAGAGTTAATACTCTTAAGTGGTTTAGTCTAACTGCTAGAAACCGTTTTGAATTGGGAATACTGCAGGTCCTGGATTGAATGAAGTACATTCAGAAATCAGATCTGCGATTCGAGAAAACCCTAGGTAAGGGATTTCTAACCTATTCAATTTATTTAAATGAATTTAGGATAAATTAGGGTTAGAAGTCTGGTATACGTTTGGAATGTATACTTGACGTATACTTGATTTGATTTGAATACATTTATGAAATTCTATAATTGAATGTTAGGATTGAGTTTATGTATTTAGGTAAATTAGGCCGTTTGATACGGAAAAAGCATGCTAAGAGATAAAAAAATCGAATTGAATTGATTTGAATGGTTTCTCTTAGTGTTTAATTTGACGAATGCATAAAAACAGTCGAAATTTGGGACTTGAGTTTAAGGATCGATGTAGTCTTTTTCATTCTTTTCCATTATAAGTTGTCTTGCATATAGGAAATCAAAATAAAATTTTTGTATTATGAAAATAGACTTCAATGCCTTGAAAATGACATATGGGTTGAAGAAATCGGATGTGAATTGAAAAGTGTATGATTTTTCAAAGAGTTTTCCATCTTGTAGGAAATTTATTTATTTGAGATTGGTTTTCGATTTTGAACGGTTTTAGGTGTTTGAATTTAGATTGGTTTGGATTTCGTTATTTATTTATAAATAGAATGAAATTGATTACATTGGAGTACATTTATAAATTAAAGAGTTTGGGGTTTGTACGAACTTAAGGAAAATGATAAACCCTGAAATTAGTTAGAAAATTGATGAAATTCGTGATTATTTGATTAGGTTGACTTCTTAGAGACTCGAGGAGTCGACTTTGGTTTGATTCGTGGTATTATTGGGGAGTGCACTATCCTCCCCCATACTGTGAGTGGGACTACGACATCTACTATTGATTGATAAATCATGTTTTACCGATTTTCAAATGATATGATTTCTATACGTGTGAAAATTGAATTTTTGGATTTTGATAAGTATATGTACATATTTTTGTGACCATTGGAGTGTCCCAACTGCTGATTTTATTGATATGCATCCATGAGTTTGATAACCGGATATTGTGCCACCTTTCTAATATATTAACATGTTTTAATGCTTCCACTTGCATTGGCACATGATTTGAATGGATTTACACGTACCTTTTGGGCTGTATGCCCGCCTGATATGGTGTTGGGATGCATGGGGCCACGTGCCCAGCTGATATGGTGTTGGGATGCATGGGCCCACGTGCCCGGCTGATTTGATATTGTTCCGTAGCTACGAAGGACGTTTGGTAGCGGCACCCCTTGTGCCCGGATACTCTTCGGCCGAAGGTATCCGCTAGATTGTCGTGTGTATGGTTGTCCCAGGTTGAACCCTCATCGGGGGAGGACGTGAGTTGTATCTCTGTCTAGCACTGGGCGGGGGCATCATACACGACTGACTATTTATATGTATATTATTATTATTATTATTATTATTATTATTATTATTATTATTATTATTATTATTATTATTATTATTATTATTATTATTTATAGGTTAGTTTGAGTAGTCTGTGACCAACATTAGGGTAGAGAGCCATTATTTGATATTTGCATTGTGAAAACCCCCAATGCGCCCGTTCTTGGTCGAGGTAAACCATTGCCTGGGTTATTTATTCGGCCGCTCTTCTCATGTGATTTGATACATAGATGGATACATATGTTATTTTGTGATGTGTGCTTTGAGATATGTTAAAACTGTGCTGTTTTCGTATACCTGATATTGTATTACATGCTTTGACACTCCAAGTTCACACTTGATATTGATAGCACGATGTCCTTCCTCTCACTTGCTGAGTATCCTCCCATAGATACTCACCCCTCTTCTTTCCTCCTTCAGACAGGATCGGTGTGCTAGAGCGACGTTTCAGAGTCTAGAGATTTCAGTTGATCCTAGGCGGGTTTGGTTCTTCTCAACGGTAAGGTTTAAGTTTAATTTAAAATACGAATTTCGTATTTTATTTCGACCCTGCGTGGTCTGGATATTGAGGTCCATAGTTGACTGTGTACATTTTTATGGGATGATTGTAATATTTATGGACATTGTTGTGAAACTCTCCTATTATGCTTGCATTGAGGCATTTGTAAACATTTAAACTCTTTACTTAGGAAATTATTGTATATTATATAAAATTCTAGGTCCGCTCAGTGTGGCGACTGCCCATGCTCTAGTGGGCATGACAGTAAAGGTCTGTGGTTAGGACTGTTGGTGATTTGTTAGCCTTGCGTTGTCTGGATGTCGGTTGTGAGATTTGGTGGATTGTTTTGAGGCCGGGATAACCATTTTATTTTATTTACAGAACGATTTTAAATTATACAGGTTTAAACATGTTAAATTGTACATGGGAGACCTCCAATTTATGGGGAGGTTCTGCCTGATTTTTTGTAGAAGTACAGCCGGCATTCAGGACAACGGGCGACTGTTCACGATCTCGATTCGGGGCGTGACAGATATCCTCATTCTCAGAAGACAAAAATTGAAAAGCAAGTAAAGGAGATGCTCAGCAATGGCATTATCAGAACCAGTACAAGTCCTTTTGCTTCTCTAGTCTTACTGGTACGGAAGAAAGACAACTCATGGAGGTTTTATGTGGACTACAGGTAATTGAACAATCTCACCATAAAAGATAGGTACCCAATTCCAAATATTGATGAACTTTTAGATGAGTTACATGATTCTAAAGTATTTTCCAAGATTTATCTAAGAGCTGGATACCACCAGATTAGAGTTCAGGCATGTGACATTGCCAAAACAGCTTTTCAAACACATCGTGACCATTTTGAATTCTTGGTAATGCCTTTTGGTTTGACTAATGCACTAGCCACCTTCCAATCACTCATGAACCATATTTTTCAGCTCTATCTCAGAAAATTTGTGTTGGTATTCTTTGATGACATATTGATATATAGTTCAGATATGGGTACCCATACACAGAACCTAAGAGAAGTTTTTCTAGTTCTGAGGCTACACAAGTTATTTGCTAAATACTCTAAATGCACATTTGTTCAAAGGTAGAATATTTGGGGCATATTATGTCTGAGTTAGGAGTGCAGATGGATCCACAGAAAGTTGAATGCATTTAGTCATGGCCAACACCAAAAACCATCAAAGCCCTTAGAGGTTTCTTAGGCCTAATAGGGTATTATAAAGGGTTTATCAAGAACTATGGGATTATGACAAAACCTCTAACTAATCTCCTTAAGAAGGACAGTTTCCACTGGAGTGAAGAGTCTTAAAAAGCATTCAATCAACTGAAAGTAGCTATGACCTCAGCACTAGTCATGTGGCTACCAGATTTCTCTAAACCCTTTGTAGTGGAGATTGATGCATGTTCAAAGGGATGAGGGGCAGTTCTAATGCAAGAAGGCCAACCTATTGCTTATTTGAGTAAAGCACTAGGGCCTAGAAGCCAAGAACTATCGATTTATGAGAAAGAACTAATGACTATTGTAATGGCAGTGACCAAGTGGAAGCATTATTTGGTTGGGTATCATTTTATCATCAAAACTGATCACTAGAGTTTGAAGTACCTGTTAGAGCAAAAACTAACTAGCACATGCCAACACAAGTGGCTCACAAAACTACTGGGCCTAGACTATGAAATACAGTGTAAAAAAGGGGCTGACAATAAAGTAGCCGATGCACTATTAAGAAGGGAGTTATTGTCAGAAGAGCCACAGGAAGGGGAGGTAATGGCAGTTTCCTTAATATAGCCTAAGTGGTTAGAGGAGATTACTCAAAGTTATGAAGATGATGAGGAGTGTCAAACTCTGATTTCCAAACTCACCTTAGCACCAGATAGTATTCAGGATTATCAGTTTCAGGGAGGCATTCTTAAATTAAAAAGGAAAATCTATGTGAGGAAAGGATTTCAGCTCAGAGCAAAAATAATCCAACAGATACACCACTCAGCTGTAGGGGTCATTTAGGTCAGCAATGTACCTTATAGAGGGGTCAAAACTACTTTCTACTGGCCTACCATGAAACCAGATATGGTAAAAATGGTATAGGAATGTGATACTTGCCAAAGAAACAAGCATGGAAATATACCTGACCCAAGTTTACTTCAACCACTGCCCATCCCATCACAAGCATGGTCTCAAATTAACATGGACTTCATAGAAGGGTTGCCAGAATCGTAAGGATACAATACAATATTGGTCATTGTTGATAGACTTACAAAGTTTGGCCATTTTGTGGCACTACAACATCCATACTCTGCAAAGACTATGGCTCAATCCTTTGTAGATAATGTCTTTAAACTTCATGGGCTACTGGATTCAATAATCATAGACAGGGATAAAGTTTTCATCGGTATCTTTTGGCAGGAGCTTTTTCGATTGGTTGGTACACAGCTACAGCTCACTAGTGCATACCATCCACATACTGATGGGCAAACTAAGATGTTGAACCAGTGTCTTGAATGCTACCTGAGATGTATGACTGCAGACAGGCCAAGACTTTGGTCACAATGGTTAAGCCTTACAGAGTGGTCGTACAACACCAATTTTCATTCTAGTATAAAGACTACTTCTTTTGAGGCTCTGTATGGCTACCAACCTAGAACTATACCTTTTGGCCCTTACCTAGATTCAATTATTCCAGCTACCGAAAACTTTGTGAAAAATAGACAAACTATGCTTCAAATACTGCATGATCATCTTGCTAAAGCACAGAACAGAATGGAGACCTATGCTGATCAGAGAAGGACTGAAAGGGAGTTTAAAGTTGGGGACTTAGTTTACTTGAAGCTACAGCCGTACATACAACTGTCTGTGGAACTCAGAATTTAGCTCAAATTGTCTTCAAAATTTTATGGCCCTTTTCCAGTAATGTCGAGAATAGGAAAGGTAGCATACCGCCTACAATTACATCAAGGATTTAAGGTTCACCCAGTTTTTCATGTCTCTTTGCTCAAGAAAAGACTGAGACCAAATCAAATTACCATGCCAAGCTTACCTCTAATAGGAACAGATAAGCAAGTAATTGTGGAACCTGAAGCTGTGCCGAAGAGAAGAGTCATTTTAAGAGTTGATATACCCACTACACAGTGGTTGATCAGATGGCTTAACCTTAGTCCTGAAGAATCAACTTGAGAGGATATGGACTTTATTAAGTCCTAATTTCCTAGTTTTCATCCTTGAGGGTAAGGATATTTTTAAAGGGGAGGGTATTGTAACAGTAAAGAGTAGTTCTTGGAAGTTAGCAAGACCTGTGAAGACTAGCCGTTAGCTTGGGTAGTTAAGGAATAACAGAAGTTAGTTAGTAGGTTGTTTTAGTTGTAACAATCAGTCGAACTAAGGAAAATATTGTACCAGTCGACCAATTAGGAAAGGGGAGTATAAAAGCAAGAATGTATCAGAAGAAGGCATGGAAGAATAAACTGATACTTCTTTCTCTCTCTTGAATACCAATTCCTTTCATTTTCTTCAGTCTCAGAACCTACATTGTGATTACAGACTAACAGGGCTCTGTTGAGCACTCCATTTTTGTCTTAGTTAATCTCCTATTCCAATTCTTTATCAACCTTTGCAATTTACAGACAAGAATTTCTTGTCCAATTGGTGAGGTTGTGACATATACCCACCCCAACCCTTATCAGCCTTCTAAAGGAGGATGCTGAGGGAACTAAAAATAGGAAATCCTCCTGGTATACGCCTGTCTGTAGGGGTATATTTGAATCAAGTCAATTCCAAACACCCATATATTCGAATTCAAATTTAAATTTTTTAATGATACTCGAACTTGAATTCAACTTGATGAGTGGTAATAATATAACTCAAACTCGACTTGTTTATAATTTAATGAATTTGAAATCGATTTAAAAACTCGAAAACTCGATTTTATTAATTTATAAAACTCTATTAATATATTTTATTTTATTTTATTTTTTATATTATAATAATATATAATTATTTATATAATATATATTAATATATGTTATCGAATTATTTGACGAGTTTTTGAGTTTAAAATTTTATTATTCAAACTCGACTCGAGTTTGGTCAAAATCGAGTCGAGTTGAGTCTCTAACCAAGCGGCTTGTGAACTACTCAAACTCGACTCAATTCGTATAATAGCTCTACTTCTCGGAATAGATCTTACCCATTACTTGTGTTTTGTTTTTCTCTTTGTTTTTTCCAAAAAAAAAAAAAAAACCACTTCCCTGGTAGCTGGCCCGGCCCAAAAAGAAGCAGCGGCAATTGGTGGCCCAACCTAGAGTCGCTCGTTTGAGCTCTTGAAAGGGGAAGGGGCTGCTCGCTTGTTACCTGGCCGCCCTTCGCTAAACTCGGGCACTAGTGCAAAAAAGCGGCGACACAGGGGGAGAGAGAGAGATGGGAGGGAGAGGGAGAGGAAGGTCGCGCACGCAGAGAAAGCACTTCAGAGATGGCAGAGAGAATGTGTGGAAGCATAGTAGATCTGATTCCAATCCCAACAACAGCAATGGTGACTCTAATGACAATACTAACGCTAACAATTCTGCTGCTTGGGAACCCTTTGCCACTCAAAACCATGCTTTCGATGAGTATTACAAGGTTATTCTTCTCTTAAATCCTAATTTTATCTCTTTCTGTGTGTGGAAATTGTGGGGTTTTGTTGATTGTTGAATAATGGTTGTAGGAACAAGGGATTGTGGGTGCTGAAGAGTGGGATGCCTTTATAGCTTCGCTTCGTAAGCCTCTGCCTTCTGCTTTTAGAATCAATTCCAGGTACGTTTTCTCAACGTTCGTCTTTATATTTTATGTATGTTAAGAGATTAGGCTGTTTTGCCCGCTCCTCAGCTTAAGCTAAACACAATGTGAGGTTTGAATTCATATCTCATAGCACCCGAAATCAACTCTTTTTGTTATATCACGTAACTTTTTTTATGAATAAATGGTTAAGGGTTGTGTGTCAAAAGAAATATTTTATGCAAAGATACATATGAAATATATGTATATTATACATCCTTTTAATTAGGGCGTGATGGAGAGATAGAGAGGGCTGTTTTGCCCACTTCCATGTTATCATTCGATGCTGGAAAAATTACATGTGCACAACACTAAAAATTTTAGTTATTGTTTTCCTTTTTGATGCTCACCTGATTTAAAGCAAGTAGGGCTGGTTTATTTTTTATTTTTCATCGCCGAAACAGTTATGACTACATTCTCTTGCAAGTAAGTATGATGGGTTTACCTCGTGGTGATTATCTCATAGTTTGCATTTTTCTAAAATTTTGCAGTAGCCAGTTTTCTACAGACCTTCGACTGCAATTAGAAAATGACTTTATGAACTCTCTTCAGGCTGAGGTTGATCAATCACATCCTTTGTGTCCATGAATTTAAGGGCATCAGTGGTTATATTTCCATCTGAGGATGTTTTACACCTTTTATTGATCTTCTTCTGTCTTGTTCACTTTAGGTTGCTGATGGAATTGAAGCAGAACCTATTAGACCCTTGCCTTGGTACCCTGGTAATCTTGCTTGGCAGTCGAATTTTTCTCGGATGCAACTGAGAAAGAACCAAACACTTGAGAGGTATATGATGCACTTCCTTGTGAATTGCTCTTGAAGCATACGCATGACACAATGCGACAAAGTCATTTTGCACTATTTTGGGTTACAAATTGTTGTATCCTAGCGATGTGAGTGTTTAACATGCAAACGGCATGGATACATTAATTTGTAGAACTGTCCATGCAACTCATCTTTTGGTACTTGTGTGGGGGCTTATAATGTTGAATGCTAGTTGTAACTTCATGGTGATTTGCTATGTGTGTCTTATGAAGTAAAGCTCTGCTTTGGTTCAAAGAACATTGTGGAGAATAAGGTTCATAATTTTTTGGGTAGGCCTTAGAAATTCCTTAAGGCATTCAGGACCTTGTTTTTAAGCAAGCATGTCAGCTTCTGACCTGAAAAGCTAATGTTGTAGTTTTAGAGAGCAAGCTAACATAAATACCCACAATTTAACCAATTTAGTTGAAAATTAATTTATAGTTAAGGTCTTATATTCCTACTATATATTTAATAGGAATCTGTTGGTTCGATGATTTTCAGATTCCATGAGTTTTTAAAGCTAGAAAATGAGATTGGGAACATCACTCGACAGGAAGCTGTTAGCATGGTATGCTATGTCATGTGTTTCTTTCATATCTGAGATATTTCTATGCTATATAGTTGTATTTTGTGATCAAGTACATTGGTTGCTGGTATGCAGCCTACTGCTCGAGAGGATCACTGATTCAATTTTATGAAAATTGATGCCTTTGGTGTAGGTACCCCCACTTTTCCTGGATGTCCATCCTGAACACTTCATAATTGATAGTAAGTTATTTTTGGATAAAACAAATTCAACATAAATAATGTTGGAAGATTATGCTATGTTGAATATTTTTTACCTGCTTCTTGTTCTTTCATGTGATTTTAGACCAAAGTTTTGTATCTCTTTTCCTTATTGCATCCTTTTATTTCCGTAGTGTGTGCAGCTCCAGGATCCAAGACATTCCAGTTACTAGAGATAATACACCAGTCATCTGAACCTGGATTGTTACCTGGCGGAATGGTTTGTTTCTGTATTTTTGTAGACTGTAATTTCCTGTTCTGTTAGTTACTTGGTGGAAATTTGTTTACACTTTGATCACATTGGCAAGAACATTGAAATGGGAACTTGACTGAGGCAGTATAAAATGGGAAGCCCCATCCCAACTCCTGCCAACACTATCTCACGGATGGGTTTATCAGCAATATCGCCAAAGTAAAGGGGCAGTAAGAATCTGTCTTGGGCAGGTCTTTACTTCAGGAGCAGAAATTTAAAGATGAGTGAACGATTATAATATAAATGAATAAAGCTCAAATTGCTAAAGATATGCTGTATTTTCTCCTCGTTTACACTTTTGCACCATCTTTTTAAACGTGAACACAGTTACTATTTTGTACTTGGTTACAACATATTCAAGCATAATTTTCTTTAGATAAAAAAATTGTATTACATGTAGTAAAAAATGTACAATAATTCCAAGGATGAGAAATCCTTAGAAGTGAGAAAAAGAGCAATGCATAAGCTAATATAGAACTACTCTTTGATGTGCATTCAACTCGTCTAAGCTATAATTTTCCTAAATTTCTAAGGGCATGAGCCCATACAGAACAATGGAATACAATTGAGAAGAACCAAGGTCTGATTTTTTAAAATTCCTGCATTCTGCATCCTCTAAATAAACCCAAGAATTAGCTACAAAAGTACATTTTCCAAATGAATGAGCATTTTTTAACCCTACAAAGCTTCTAAATTTTGTAAGGAAAGATTTAGTGAGCCTTCTAGGAGAAACCCAACTGCCATACCGCACAATTAGGAGACGGCTCCACATCACCTGTGGAATAGGACACTGCAAAAACATTTGATATCTAGTTTTAGAATTGTTGTAGTACATGACACATATTTGGAGAGAGCTTTAAAAGATCTCCACTTTTGTCACAAATCATTAGTATTTATCTTTTTAAATACCATAGACCAAGTGAAAGACTTAAGCTTGGCAAGAACCTTTACATTCCAATAAAATTGGTTAATTCAGAAGGGGGATTCTGGGGAAGGCTAATGAGGCAATGAAAGAGACATTTGCAAGAAAAAACACCTGAATTATGAAAACTCTTCTAGTATCTAGTGTAAGAGGAAAATTAATAAGGAAAACTCTACAACTACTCTATCATTAATATTTCTTAGAAAGTAAAACCAGAAGTGATTGAATGCCCCTCTTGATTATAAAAGCCTTAAATAGGAGTTCGTAGAAGCCTAGATAAACTATAGAGTTGAGGAAAAGTAAGAATCCTAAAATTGGGGGGGGACACGTGAACTATCACCAACTTTGAAAAACACACGAGAGTGTAAAATCTCATATACCTGAGAAATTAATTTCAAAGAACTATGATGTGAAACTCTCAATCCAGTTGGTTACAACAACATATTTACTCTTGATAACCTTGTGCCATGATTTTGTTAGCTAATGATTGAATAGGTGTACTTATAAGTGCTAGATTCAGAGTATAAGAATAGTATTTAGGATGGGGAATTAAATACACTTCCTCAATACCAGAATTTTAGATGACATTAGTTTCAGTATACTGAGTGTAATTTATGGAAACACAGTATGCAAAGTCTGATAGCGGAAAAACATGCTATGCATTTTGTAATTTGCCCCATAAATAAATATAAATATTTTTTGGCTTAAACTTTCTGAGCAATCAGTTGTTTGATAACTTATAGATTCAAAGATTCCATAAACAATATTTAACATATTAGATAATCTTCTTTATTGGTGGGTTCGAGGCATACTATTTCTTTATCTTCCTTAACCCAACTGACTTGTTTTGGGTCTAAAATTGAGGCCTTCAACTTGGCCCTAATCCCAATTTGACTGCACAGCTATGTGCTCCTTTAAAGACATGAAGCCAAGTTGTACAGGTATATGTTGGAAAATGCCTTCACTCCATGGGAAACAGGTGGTAGTAAGCATAAGATGCTAGTAGCACTTGTCCTTAAAAACTAGGTTTATCTATTTATTTTTATTGTTTAAATCTTTTCTTGGTTACTGCATCTTGTGCTAAAAGAATGGTATTATAGTTATGCTTCTTGTCCTCCATTTTAGCATTCAATGCTCTGTGACAACTTTCTGTACTGATTCAGTCTGCTTAATTTTTTCCCTACCCATTTTCTGTTTGTAGGTTGTAGCGAATGATGTAGATGTCCAGCGAGGCAATCTTCTTATACACCAAACAAAAAGGATGTGCACTGCCAACTTGATAGTCACAAATCATGAAGCTCAACACTTCCCAAGCTGCCGTTTAAACAAAAATTCCTGTAGTGTTTCTGAAATGGGAGAAACAGGGCCAAGTATTAGTGAATTGCAATTTGATCGTGTCTTGTGTGATGTTCCTTGCAGTGGAGATGGTACACTTCGCAAGGCTCCTGATATTTGGAGGAAATGGCAAGTATTTTTATGACTTATTTGTTAGTTTTTCACCTTACACAAGTAAAAAGCATGGATTGCACACAACAGCAATATGGCGATATGGCAAATTTTCAAAAAGAAGGATATGGAAGCAGGGCCCTAAAATAACAAACTTCATATGTACTAATGTCCAGTATGCCATGTACTTCAGAGTACAATATCTGATATGGATACATATCCCCTTTTTAAGTATCAAGGCCTCCTCGTTTTACACCTTTCAAGGGATTTGACATTTGCTATGCTATAATCCAGGAATGTGGGAATGGGAAACGGGTTACATGGCTTACAAGTTCAAATAGCAATGAGAGGTAACTAATTTGCAGTGTCAGTGTCTACTTACTTTAGGCTTTACTTAATTATTGTTTTTCTTTTTTCTTTCATTTTTGTGCTTCTCTTAGCTTACCTGTTTAGTTATTTTTTATTAGCTTGGAGGAAACAAAAAAGGGTATTTAAAGACAAGGGTAAATTTTTATTTTTATGGGTTTCTGGGTGAAAACCTTCTTTTTTGGTTATCATCTCTTCTTTGGTTACTCTTCCATGGTTAAGTTTGTCCTTCCTTTTCTTTGGCTAGATTCAGGATTGGAGCTCTGGTGCTTTCCTGATGCATATGAACTTATTAGGGAAAAAAAAGAACTTTCCATCTTCATTTTATACCTGGCATTTTCTTGGGGTCCATAGCTTAGATTTGGAAAGGATTAATTCCAAAAATATATGTAAGAAAGACAATAAATTCTTTTTTTTTTTTTTGGGAATGTTTTCACATCCTCTTTGAGTCTCTACAAGGAATCAAGTTTTAGTTTGTTTTATAGATCCTTGTGCAAAATAAAAACTGAATTTGTGTAGTGACTCAGGATTTAAAATTCCTGGAACATAGAATTTGGGAGCAATAAAAAAGATGGGCAAAGAGGGGGTATTTGACCGTGGAATTAGCTGCGAAGATTTTGTCTGGCCACTTTGTACCAAAGTTACAGTTTAATATATGGTAATTACTACCTTGGTTTAATGTGACTTATTGTTGCCAGCTGATATTGTTTTCACTGTGGCTCCTGTTGTTTAATTTCTGCTGGATTTTTTGGTTGTCCATTATTGTATTTGTAGGTACTATTATGTGGTTTATTTTGATTTTGTTTCTGCACTTTTCAGGTATGGCATTACTTAAGGTTGGGGGAAGAATGGTTTACTCAACTTGCTCAATGAATCCAGTTGAGAATGAAGCTGTGGTTGCTGAGGTAATGAAATCATCCCATTTGTCTCAGATACCAACCCTAGAGGCTTAATTGAATAGTTTACTATCCGGTTGTTCTTGCATAGAACCTTTTAATGATGATTTCTTGTTTATCTTGTTTATCCACTACAAATGTTACTTTGCTCCTACATCATTTTGCCTAGCACAAGCAGGCTGGACATGACATGGGGGTTGTATGGGTGTCAAACCCTTAATTCTATTATTATTGTTGTTATTGTTGTTGTTACACATACCTAACAATCTTACCAGATTCCATATAACATCGTTCTCTCAAATTAAGCTTTGTCAATCATGTTCCAGCTCAATAAGAATTATACATGTTTATTGGGAAAGATACGGATCAAAGCTACAGTAGAAGCATTGCGGCTGTACACAAATTAAACCCTTACTTGCAGCTTCCAAAGAACAAGATATGTGTTCACAATCTTTGAACAATGTAGCAACACTGCTACTAGGAATTCATTTGAAGTTGGCACTTTTTTTTAATATGTTTCCTCTTTTTAATTTATCTCTAGCCATCCTTATGTTCTCGACAATCAATACAAACTTCTAATCCCCAACCTTCTGCTTATTTATGATAAGCTGTCAATATTCATCTTAGAACTGGCAAAGTATCAGGACTTATCACACCCCTAGGGGTGTAAAAGATGGACCAAAATCAAGTCAATTGTCTGACCTGAGACAGCCCACTATTACCCATGTTTTGGTTAAAAATGGGCTGTTTTGGTTGGATTATTGCAAAACCAATACTCTTCAAGTTGCAAACTTCTTAAAGCCAAACCGATGATCATGAGTAGTTATTATGCTCTGGAAGCTTAAGGAAGCTCAATGATGTTGCGTACTCTTAAAGCTATAGATTCCACTGCCTCTTTCTTCTTGTCTAATATCCTGCCTTCCACCTCCATGGCTCATGTCACTGGTTGCTCAAGGCTCACAACAAACCAACAGCCTTTGCACTGCCCTCTCTGTTTCTCCATGGTACCAAACGCACCTGCATACAACCATTGGAGCACGTTTGTCACTCTAGATTGCAAGCTTCAGTGTGAAAACATGAAAAGCCCACTCTTTCGTTTTCGAGCATAGTTTTGTCATCTTGAATTGACAAGGAAGTTACTCTCCTTTTGTCTTGAAAAAATTTCCACTATGTTTCTGCAATTGAAACATCCAGCTTGCTGCTTCTATTTTCTTTTCTTCCCCCTATTTGAAGGATTTTGGCTGGTTGGATTGTGTCACTGACCGGGAAGGAATTATGGTTTGACCAAGCACAGTCTGGTCTGGCTATGATTTTGGTCACCCACAGTTTGTGGTTTTTCTCAAACTGACCACTTTGGTCCAATTTAGCAAATGCCATGAAGGTTGACTGAATCCAACCATGTTTACTGCTTTATTTGTTCTTGGTTTTTTGTTAGGAAAAATGAGAAGGATGTTGGATTCTAAATTTAAATTTGAAATACATTCTCCATCTGATAACAGGATTGTCAAGAATAACCGTGAAGCTCCTATCAAAAGGAAAAGGAAAAGGAAAGAAAACTTTGAAACACTAATGACATTTTGTGCCAAATAACAGGAGAATAAATGGCAACAACAACAATAGAGCAGTGAAACAAAAGAATAGATAAATGTCTTAAAATTCTTGTGGAACATTAAGTTTTAAAAATAAATTTGACATGGAAGTGGTTTGCTTTTGAAACAACTTTATTTGCATTATCCTGCATAGAAAATGGCGTGAGGCAAGGCAGATCTTTGTACAGAATTATACCTATCCCATGTGAGAATACTCAAACAAGTTGATGGAGACACTATATTCTCTCCTCAGATTCATTAACACCCTAAAAATAATATAACATGCTCACCTTTTGAACTGGGATATGCATACCAAGGTTGTGTACATCAAGTAACACTAGAGGAAAGCTTAAGCTGATTACAGTTTTTCATTTAAAGTTTCTGAAAACTGCACTTAGAAAATGAATATAGAATGTTAATCTTATTGCTTCTATTGATTACTGTGTTTAATGAGAGTAAGATTAAAAGATGATTGGAGGTGCAGATATATGTTCTTAGCCATGGGATTCTATTTAGAGTGAGAAAAATCTCTGGGTGAGTAGGATAGTGAGGCTTGAAAAAGTGACCACTTGGAGATGGCGCTGAGATGGATTAGAAACAGCTTTGTTCCAGTTGAAAAAGCTGGGAGAGTGCGTGCCAGAATAGAAAATTATTTTCATGTTCTCTGGTCTATGCTATTTGCCTTTTGTTCATCAGCAATTTCCCCTACGGTCATGTGTATGGATGAGATTTGAGAAGCTTTATACAATTTGCCCTCATTCCCATCCGATTCTCCCTTTTAGTAGTTGTTTTAAGATAATGGAGAGCTTTCTCAAATAACTACATGTTATCTTATGTAAAGAATGACTTTTGCAATTGAAAAGGCTCAGGACATCATTTCCATATTTGAGAAGAGTATGTCAATGATATGAGCCCTAGTACAGGATCTAGTCGATGGATACCCTGCACGTAATTTTTGGAATTTCTCTTTTCTCTTGCTAGAGTTTTTCCTTTTTAGACCCTGTTTTTGACGGCTGAAAACTTGTTCCTTAACACGTCTCTCACCAAACTTCTTTAGGAGAAATTAGATTTATCTCTCTACTGATAATATCCCCTTTAAATGGGAAAAACTAGATATTACAATAAAATAGAAATGTTACTAAAAATAAATCTCAATAATCATTCCTAATATGAAAGCTACTATTTGAAAAAGATCTAGTAACTATTAAAAATATTGCTATAAACTAAAATAAGAAAGTTACTATTTTTTCTAGAATCCTTCCTTTTTATTAATTCCAAAATATTTTTCTAGAATATTTGTTTCCAATAAATACATCGTGCATATCAGTCGATTTGGTTTTGGAGCTTGTAATATACAGAAGTTTTCTTTAAGATAATAACATCAAATAATAGTATTATTCTTCAGTATTTTGTGTACTGAATATAAAATATAGATTTTTCTGTTCTATATTTTTGCTCCTGTTACTGGATGCCTTTGTTGCTCATTATCATGTATGATATTCTTTAGATACTGCGGAGGTGTGGAGGCTCTGTTGAACTTGTTGATGTTTCGAATGAGCTACCTCTGCTTAAGCGCCGACCTGGTCTTGCACAATGGAAGGTACATTGCTGATCATCCATGTTATATATTGCTGTTCTCCATTTTATTAAGGAGTTTGAGTTATTTTCTGTCTCGTTGTGCTAATCTTAATATTGCTGTAATCTGGTCAGAGATGCATGTGCAATCTCTGTTTAGTAAGTAATAGATCCATCTATCTACTAGGACTATGTTGGCTGTTTTATTCAATCTGTGACTTGCGTACTTAGATATTTACTTCAATTACACAACTCTTAAGTCAAGCTGAACAAATCGCATGAATTACCATGGATTTCATGCTCAATGTATCTTTCTAGCTCTAAGAAACAAACTAAGCACAGCTTTGTAATTGATGATTGTTTACTGGGATGCAGGTTTGTGACAAGTCTAGCTGGTTTGCTTCTTACAAAGATGTTCCAGAATCTAAAAGAGCTTCTATTGTTCCCAGCATGTTTCCTTCTGGAAAGAGTGATACACATTCAGCTCTTAATGACCAGGGTTCTACAGGATCTGAAGAAAGTTGTGAAAGTGCCAAAAATGGAGACTCAGAAAATGACATCAACTCCACTGATTCTATTCCTCCAGCTAGTGTTGCAGAAGAGGAAATTTCAAGTTTCCCTCTACAACATTGCGTCAGAATAGTGCCTCATGATCAAAATAGTGGAGCCTTTTTTATTGCAGTCTTTCACAAACTTTCCTCGCTACCTGGTAAGCTTTCTTTAATTTAATTATATTTGCTGGATACAAGGCTGTTAACTTTTGTACACAACAGGAATTTCAGGATAATTGCATAGTGGAGGACATAAACAATACCTCACTTTGCAATTAAGGTTTTCAACTTTCAATTTAGTCATTTCAGGATAATTTCATAGTGAGGACATAAACTATACCTCCACCTTTAAATTATACCTCCACCATTAAATTTTTGTTCAATTTAGGACATGCATCAAATTGCTCTAATGGTAGTAATGATGTGACATTTTTTAATTCTATAGTATGTCATGTGGTGATGAGTGGCATAAATAATTAATAACATTGAATAAGTGAATAGATTAATAACATTAAAAGGAAGAAATCATACTGAAATCTCCTCCTCCATCTCCAACTATCTTCACAAGGAGCACCATGGCCTTGGTAATCACCACCACCATGGCTATATCCAATGCCACCTTCACCTTTGCATCCTCCACCTTCACAGCAACATCTACCCTCCAAGGGAGAGGGAGAGGGAAAGGGAGAGAGAGAGAGAGAGACCTTTGTATCCTCCACCTTCACGGCAACATCTACCCTCCTAAGGAAAAAGGGAGGGGGAGAGAGTTCAGGGTGTGCCTGTGTGTGTGTGTGTGTGTGTGTGTGTGAGAGAGAGAGAGAGAGAGAGAGAGAGAGAGAGAGAGAGAGAGGCTATTTGATGCTGTGGCCTGTTTGGGTACTCATCTGGAACTACTTTTGCATGAGATGGATGAAAGGACATCAATTTTCAGCGCATGAGATGATGATGGCTGTTGAAGATGAGAAAGGGGAATAAATGGGTCTACTTTCTTTTACTTTATTTTTATTTTATTATTTCTATGTTTTTAACTTTTTAATCTTTGTTATAAAAAACAAAATTTTGCCTTTCATCACTATATGTCATTTTTTTTTTGAAATTAAATAGTGCCATGTAAATAAACTTCTAGGGCAGTTCGACAGATGTCCTAAATTGAACAAAAATGTAAATTTCATGTCGCTAATGACCAAATTTAAAGATAATGTCCTTAATTGCATATTGAGGTATCATTTTTGCCCTCCCTTTGTAATGATCCCAGTGAGAGATGTCTGAACTTTTATTTCTAAACCTTTCTGCAGCAGCTGCTCAGGAGAAATGGGGGCATTCGAAAAGTACAAACCAGCACTCAAAAAGATTATCAAAGGAAGTAAATAAAGATGCTAATAACTTGGTGGACAACCTGCCAGAAGGAGTAGATGAGAAAGCTTCCGAAATATCTGAGAGTGATATCGTTAGTGAATCTGTAGTGTCTCACTTGGAGACTAACCTGCCTGACAGTTTGGATAATAAAGTTCCCCAAACGTCTGCTACTGATGTTGATGGTGACCCTGATGTTGGGTTAGAGCCAGGTGTTTGTGACTTGAGCAAAGAAAATGAATGGGAGGAGGCTCAAGTGCCTAATGACGGTGAAAATGGTCAACAGAGTGTTAGGGGAAAGAGGAAGTTGCAGATACAGGGAAAGTGGAGAGGAGTTGATCCTGTTATTCTCTTCAAAGATGAAACTATTATTGGGAAAATAAAGAACTTTTATGGCATTAAGGAATCCTTCCCATTTAATGGTCACCTTGTATCAAGAAATGAGGATAATAACCATGTGAAGAGAGTCTATTACATATCCAAATCTGTCAAGGATGTTCTGGAATTAAATTTACAAGTTGGGCAGCAACTAAAGATAACCTCTGTGGGCCTGAAGATGTTTGTAAGTTTTCAAACTTGACTTTTTTCTTCTCATTTATTTTCTTACTCTGCTTCCCTTATCTTTATTCTTTTAATGTTCTGACAAACGGACGTAGTTACCTTGTTCTCCTGTAAATGCCCTCTCCTTAACCCCCTTAAATTACCTTGCAAAGAGGCAGAAGTTTTTTTATCTATTTCTTTGGCTGCTTTTGCTCAGCCAAACATCAAGTCTCACTTCTGAGTGGTGATTCACAAGCACTAACAAAATGACATTCTTAGTAGCATGAAAATGTATTTGTTCGTGTAACAAAGCACTATCATATGGTTTTGCAACTACATAATGAGAACTTTTCCTTCCCTCTCTTTGATTAGCTTCTGAACTTGGTGTAATGCCTACATAATTAGTTTTGTTTTCTGGATCATGATCTCCTGTAAGCTGTTGTGCTCCTCTGTTCGGACTGTATGTGTTTCAACCATCCTGTCTCTCACATACTTGAACTGACGAGAACGGAAGAAAAAAATAATGGGATCTGAGTTCAAATTACATTGTTCCCCTTTTTGTTAAGTTCCCCATTTTGCTTTTGTAATGTGATTTTCTTGTACATTAGGAACGACAAACATCTAAGGAAGGTAATGCTTCACCATGTGCGTTTCGGATATCATCTGAGGGGCTGCCACTACTTCTTCCATACATCACAAAACAGATTCTATGCGCCTCTATTGTGGACTTCAAGCATCTCTTGCAATACAAAGCCATCAAGTTTGCAGACTTTACTGATGCCAAATTTGGTGAAAAGGCTTCCGAGCTAATGATGGGCTGTTGTGTAATAGTTCTTAATGACGGTGTGTAATAGCTTGCAACATATGCATGAGATTTTAATTTGCATTTTATTTGCAAGACAAGCTACTGATATAATTTGCAACTCATTTTCAAATATTTGCAGGCAACCAGCCATTGACAGGGCCTGTACATGTAGATTCATCCACAATAGCTATTGGTTGCTGGAGAGGTAGGGCCAGCATAACTGTGATGGTTACAGCAACCGACTGTCAAGAGCTACTGGAAAGGCTAAATATCCGCACAGGAGAGGGCTCTTTGGTCCAGGAGATTGAGCCATTCGATGTTAAAGAAGTAGGAGATACAAATGTCAATCCCATGGAGATTTGAGGAAAATAATCACAAGACCAAAATGACGGCAGATAATTGAGGCACATTCAAATTTTGGATGTTAAACTTATGTTTTACCCGTAATTTAATTAATATGTTGTTATAGATATGGGCAAATACCCCCTGTGTACTATATTAATTTGATTGTTTAAGATGAGATTTACTTGATCAAAATTTGCTGTTAATTATTTGATGCTGAGCCCCAGTCGTACCATGGCTTGATTCTTAAGATGGATTGTTCTGATTGTATTGTTTCTCTTGGCAATAATGCTGTTATGCTGACTATTGTTCTCTTCTTCTTGGCAATGTGTGGAAAGATGTTGGTTTCTAGTTGTTTCATGCTCTTTCCCGGAACATGGGTGTTAATGTAAAAGAATTAGCTTAAGTTCGACTTGGCTAATAATTTAAAAGAGTGTACCTGAGTTTATTTATTTTTCTTTAATCTTCGATTATGATACTCTGGTCAAGTGAGTGGTTAAATCTTATAATGAAGAGCTTGACTCGTACAAGGATTGAGCTTGAAGAAGCTACTACACAACTAACACTATATGCACTCAAATTCTCATTGCTATATGATGGAAAAGCACTTCGAGTAGTGATTGTTCTTTCCGCCAAGTCAATGGTGAAGAGAGGTCATTAGAAGTATCATCATGAGGAGTTTGTTAAAAAATACCACTTTGGAGTCATAATTATGGATCACTATCGGTAGGTGATATATATTTTTTAAAAATTTTGAAAAGCTTTAACATTAACAATTAATTTCTATTAAATGGATCTGAAAATGCAGGCCAATTGGAGCAAGGCATGTACCCTCTCCAAAACCTGAAAAGTAATTTTCATTTTCAATTAAAATCTTTCTATTAGACTTGAAAATAGGGGTGACTTGGGCAAAACAGCATGATCCTTGGTTAATGTACGAATCAGCCTACCAACAAATAGTCAATCAAGTGGGTAAGGATATTAAATCCCTTAATCAAGTTTCGGATTCGAAACTTAAAAAAAAAAAAAAATTACCTTCCAATTCCAAATACCAATTAGTTATAAAAAAAAAAATGTCCTAATCAGCCTAATTCACCTCAGAAAGTATGCCTTCGGTAAGTCAGTGGCAGCCTGATAACTCTTCGGTGGAGGAACAATCCATTTCAAGCGGCCTTTGAAGTAGGCGTAAGTGAAAGGCCATGAGCGGACGAAAGCAAACCCAACAAAATTTCTTAGCCATTGCTAGGTCAGTCAAATGAAGAAAAATTTTCAGACTTTAAAATTAAGGACTAAAACATTGCAACTCACTATAACATTTTTCCAGTTTCCCAACTCTAAAATGCAATCAATCATCTCATCCAGAGTAGGATAGATTGAAAAAATATACAAAGAAACCCAAAACGTATCACCCGATTTACTATAGAAGATCAAACCCAGAAAATTTCAGATATTTCGACCTAAAACCAGATTGAACTAAGATGATTTACAGCACATGCTACTTTTGGATGGGATTACTTGTGCGGGGCCCGGAATAACGATCTTCTTCCCAGACAAGGAACCAGGATTGCTGTTTGCTTGCTCCTCACTTGCAACCAGATTCTTCTTATTCACCATGTTGAAAATCTCTGTTAACACGGTCAAAAAGGCATTCTCAACATTAGTTGCTTCAAGTGCTGAGGTCTCTAAGAAAAATAGTCCTTCCTTCTGTGCAAATTCTTTGGCATCCTCGGTTGAGACTGCCCGCTGCTCCTCAAGATCGGTTTTGTTCCCAATCAAAATGATCACAATGTTCTTATCAGCATGGTTTCGCAATTCTTCCAGCCATCGGGGTATGTGCTCAAAAGTTTGGCGCTTGGTTATGTCATAGACCAGCATTGCTCCAACAGCACCTCTGTAGTATGCACTTGTGACAGCTCTGTACCTGTATATCACACAAGCACACCAGGAAATTCAAATGGAGATCAGGTATGGTAGAACAGGCCAGCATAATAGTCCGAACATCAATAACGTGAATTTTGGAGTTGGAGTATCAGATGCGCCATAAAAATCAAGAGCATGATGTTCCCAGCAACAAATCACAAAGCTGAATTTCCATGAAGAGTTATTTCAAAATTAATTGTTTCACAAAAACAACAATTATTTTCCTTCGCAAACAAATTTATACACATGCACACACTTCTACGTTAGTGGGGAACATTTTTACATCCTCCCCCTGCTCATTTATACCAACTGGATGTGCCTCATCATAACATTTTCCACACAATGAAAAGAAATCACTGCGGTTCAACACTATATCATCAACAAGACAACACTTATGCCTGAAAAATTGTGAAGGATACATTTTCTTTACCTATTAGGATACAACGACAACAACCTCCAAAGTTTGCTCAGATGTTAATTTCATTTTATGCATGTGTCGGAACAAAGGCATGCGTTAATGCAGCTACACTTGTTCATATATTTCGATTATACAAAAGTGTTCTCTTGTAGTCTAAGAAAAAATTAATAACATGACAAAGGTAATTCAACAATATTCAAAGGCCAAATACAGTTACGACCCGTATCTGGGTGATTCTAATTTCACTCACTTTCTTCGACTTAATTTTCATCTCAAGTGTTTCAACCATCATTAGGACAAGATTATAAGAAAATAACACTATATGACCAACATGAAACAACATAAATATATGGGGATGGGATCATTTCTATACTTCACCCCAATAGACAATGTCGGGCAAAACATGAGCCCAGCACTTTATCTGCTTACACAGAACACCCGTGGAAGAGTCTGCAATGGTTATGTGCTTGATGCCAGTATGCAAATTACCAGGACATGGAAAACATGTGACACATATTCAATGTAATATACATTTCAAGGCGTAGTGTCATTCAAATGTAATTGAAGTGATAAGCCTCTTGTAATAGTTGGAAGTCAACAAATTGCAAACTAGTTTAGCAAACACATGAACCACTCAAAGAGGAGGTACAATTGCTTCTAGAACAAGAAGTTATTCATGGTTTTTGGCTTATCATACAGATTGAAGTGATTAGCCTCAATGAATATGAATTCTTTTATAATAAGTAAGCCGGAGAAAGGGACAAAATTTGAACTTCTTGACCTAACACTGCATCAAAATCCAAATTTTCTTTTCAATACAAAATACATACATCATTAGGTCAACAAGGCTAAATGTTCCTGGGTCAACCAACCCACAACTTATACATTGAATTGATCATTCTGCAAATGGAAAGGCAATGTCTCAATAGGCAAAAAGCAACTTTTATGATATGTAACGCAACCTATAACTACACAGAGTTCACATTTTTACGATAATCAACCTAAGTAGTGAAATGGGTAACAAATATTACCTAAGGGAGGTTTAGACTTACCTCTACAAAGGTCTTTGTAATCCCACTGCCCTGAAGTTCCAAAAATAAAAATCAACTGTCCGCTGCTTCACTCCAAGTCCATATTACACAGGACACAAAGAAAGATAGAAATATACATGCATATGATTGTTATAAGACCCCATTTCAGCCCCTAATCCCCTCTTGGAGCCTAGTTGGTGCAGAGAAAAGATGATTTAGAAGCTCAAAAGATCTAGTTTCAGTTGCCCGGTTGGAAATTCTCTAATCTAGATGGAATAGCTAACGAGGTAGCTCAAAAACAAGTCAAGTGGGGCCATTATTCACAAATCCAAGGTGTGGGTGAGGCTTTATGACCTCCTGTGGGAAGTTATATAGGCAGCTGTATTAATCTTATCTATCTCTATAAGTTATTTAAATTATGTTCTTTTTCATCTACGTGTCCAGCAAATGAGTAAAAAAGAAAAAGATTTTGGAAAAATCTGAATCTAGGAATTTCAATAGAGGCATCGCCGATTTCTGCGGCACTCGACCGAAAGGAAAATATAGATGCAAACTCAAAAGCAATGGCAGAAATGGACAAAATGATCTAGTGACATTGGGAAAATGAAACACTGTGACCATTGAACCCAAAACCAAAGCTCAGATGATTCAATGGCCACCGCCCGACCGCAACTAGGCTGTTTTTCTTTCGAGCAAAGGAACTCCCTCTCCCTCTCTCTCTCTGTGTGTGAAGATCATAATGAACACTATTTCAATAGGTTTTGAGTGCATTTAAAGCATACAAAGATCCCAAAACAGGATACGCTCAGCAACGGATTACAATCAATGGCATAAAAAGAAAAGGTAAGAAGAGGAGAGAGAAAGGTCTATGATTGTAATTAATTCCACAAGGAGGGGAGATGACAAAAGCATCCAACTTATCAACATTTAAGCCACTCCAACGACTAACAAAAAGGTACTCAGATAGATCTATGCATATCAATAAGAAGGATATTCTTCATGAAAGACTTGATGAGAGAGAGAGAGAGAGAGAGAGAGAGAGAGAGAGTGTGACCGTTCTTGGCCAGCAGTGTCCCAGATCTGAGCTTTGACGCTCTTGTGTTGAATGACAAGAGTTCTGGTCTGGAACTCGACACCAATGGTGGCTTTTGAGTCTAAACTAAACTCGTTGCGAGCAAAGCGTGCTAGGATCTGTGACTTTCCTACTGCCGAGTCTCCTATGAGTACCACCTTGAACACATAATCGATTTTCTGGCTCGCATCTCCATACCCTCCTCCCGAGCTCCCCATCTCTCTCTCTCTGTCTCAAGAACAATCGGGGCGAGTAGATCTATCTGTGCAAGGATTTTGTGGAGTTTAAAAGGGTTGAAGTGAAGTGGAGGAGAGTGTTGAAAAAATCGAAAAAGTGAAAAATAATTAAATTAAATGGAGATGATAAATAAATAAATAATAATATTAATATTAACATTAATCGGACCATCCCATTTGGAATTGAAAGACTGTCAGCGTATCACCGTGCGCGTGTCTCGGCTTGGGTTTGGGTTTTGCCAAACTCACTTCGCTTCTTTTTCTTTTTCTTTTTCCCAAAAGAAAAAAAACTGATCCCAAACTCTCAATGTATTGCCCATACGATACAATTGATGAATCCTAGAATTGACCTCAAAATATTCTCATTTATTTGTTAGGATTTTTTATGGCATTTCTCCCAATTTCTTGACCTCTCAAAATGTTCTTATTTTAGTTATTTTTCTTTGTTTGTATTTTTGTGGGAAAATAAGAAGAAAAGGGAGTAAAGCCTCAAGTGAACAAGTGTCTAGGAAATTTGTTGTGGGTGATCTGTGATGCAAAGCTTCCTTTGTATTTGGAACGAGTTCTCTCATGCAACTCAGTCTTTAGTGTTTTAAGAAAATCGTCGAACAATGAGAAAAATTAGGTAGAGGAGAAATTTTTGATTTCTTTTTCATGAATTCAATTGCGTTATAAAAAAATAAAAATCAAATCATGAGTTTGGACTCTCATCAAAGTTAAAATACACTGAGAAAATGATTTTAAAGAAACCATGTATGCTCAAAAATATGTTGGGAGGACTCCGAATTAATCATGGGTTTGGACTTGGAGTAACGTTACCTATGCTTGAAAATGCTGTAATGTAATATTAAGTCTCTCTCTCTCTTTCAATAATGGTAATAACTTTAATTAGCATTATTTCTTATATATATATATATATATATACACATATATTATTTAATAAATGTAATTCTTCAGAAATTATAGGTAAAAAGTTATATTAATCAAAGCAAAGTATTAAAATTTAAAATTTGAAAGTACATATATAATGATTATATTTTTAATTAACTTATCTTGAATTTGGATCCACGCATGTGGATAAATAGATGTGAAGGTGACATCTGACTCCAAGTGGCTGATGAAGATGATAATGTTCTCCAATACATCGGACGGTGCTCTTTTATACTCTCTTGTGGCAGACATGAAGAAGCAAACCCTACCGTGTTGTTTGCTTAGATTAGAATGCCATCTCTTCTATTTTTTAACTTTTCATCGAAAATAACTGTTGTTGGAACGTATTCTCAGACCCAGTCTAAAAAAGTTAAAATTTAAAGGATCCACGAAAAAGGTGTCTACCAATCAATATCTAACGATCGCAACAACAATCTACTGAAAGACCGTAGTCGTTCCGATCGATCTACCGAAGGGTCTTAACCGCCCTGATCTATCGAATGATATGATCACAGTCGCTCTGATTAACCGATCTTAACTCATCAAGCGGAGATAGTCACCTCGATCAGTCAAGCAAATATCAGTCCTATAACCAGGAAACTCTCAAAATACCCTTTATCGGTCAAACAACCGAACGAGGGGCAGCACCCCTATCAATTAAAAAAGGAAGATCAGAACTTCCTTGATTTCAGTTTTTTATTTCATAACAGTAATTTCGAGATCTTTCAGATAAATAAAGCATCTCTCCCGAAGGTAAAGGTTTCCCGATATATGAGGATCGTAATCAATTCGTAATACTGACTTTCGAGATTCCTGAAATCAGTTCGATAAGGAAAGTAGGGTAGAAGTCCCTTAGCGGCACACAACTCTCTCAGGTATAAGGGATCTCAAACCCCTAGACATCAGGTATGCTCTCTAAGCCTAACACTGGGAGCACATTGATAACAGGGAATCACTCTCCCTCTACTCTCAGTGTGTTTCTTTCAAATGAAAATCACTCTTTATTGACTTGAGCGTCGGAGTCTCCCTGCCTGAGTACCCTCTGACGGTTTTTGCAGGTGTATCCATCATTAACGGTAACCGTTCGAGTCAACAAGGAGCTGGTATCTGAGGAGTCAAAACCCACCTCCATCAGATTGGCGCCGTCTGTGGGAACAGACTAGAGAAGTCTATATAACCATGCCTCCAAGAATTAGAGCGTCTTCTAGAGCCGCCCCCGCTGTAGAAGGGAACATCCCTATGCCCGCCGAACCTGCCGTTCCCCCGATAACGAATCCTCCAATCCACAATCTTATATTTTTCCCCCAACTGTCGCATCCGGAGCAAATTCCGCGACATGCAAATCAGGGACAGCAAATCATGACCCCAGAACCAGAACAGACATAACAGTCCCAAATGGAAAGATTGGTATTTGAAATTCAAAGGATGAGCAAACAGTTGGAAGGACTCAGTCGAGCCCTTGGACCGGACAACCACTCATCTGCCGCAGAATCTGAATACAAATAACCTCCTGCACGAGAATTACCGGAACCATCGGCGGCCTCCCAATACGACTCCCAAGGCCTAAAATGGCAGATTGAACAACTCGTGGCTGCTGAGCTAAAACGAGCAGGAGTAAAGGATAGGGAAGATCCCCAATGCTCCCTGGGCAAATTGCCATTCGATGCAAAGATCTTGTCAGAACCGATGCCGAGAGATATCCTCCTGCCTCCCATGGAGCGGTATGACGGGACAAACGACCCCCGTGACTATTCCGCTCATTTCATAATAGTGATGGTCTCTAGAGATCTCTCGGACGCCGCGATGTGCAAGCACTTTCCTATTACCCATAAGGGTAATGCCCTAACCAGATTTAATTCTCTCTCTCCGCTCAGTATCAAGAGTTTTGCGCAACTCTAACAACAATTCGAGGCCCACTTTGTAATCAGCCGAGGGGCTAAACGGAAATCGACATCCCTATTATCATTATACCAACGGAAAGAGGAATCTCTTAGTAACTTCATGGAGAGATTCAAGTCAGCGATGTTGAAAGTCCCTGATCTGGACCATAATATCGTCTTGGCTGTGCTCCTAACGGGCCTGCGCTCCTCTGATATGAAGGTTTCCACAACAAAAAAACCTTCAGCATCTATCCAAGAATTCTACTCTTGAGCAGAGAAATATATTGCTACAGAAGAAGCAGAGGTCTTCGATCGACAAAAAGGCCACCATAGTAGAAAAGAACGCAACCGGTCGCCACGCCCACGTTCTCTGAAAAAAGGCAGACGAGGAACTTCACCTTTGCAAAGGTTTAGCATCTACACCCCACTGAGCGAAACCCCAAGCCGGGTTTTGTATCAAATAAAAAACAAGTCATATGTCAGATGACCCCCTCGTCAGGCAGAGGAAGATCCTAAAAAAGACAAATCTAAATATTGTCATTTTCATAGGGACTACGGCCACATGACCGATGAGTGTAAAAGACTCAAGGACGAACTAGAATTCTTGGTCCGCAACGGAAAACTACAGAAATTCATCAACTTAGAAGGAAAAGATCTGCCTTCCCCAAATATGCGTGATGCACCAAGGGAGAACGAGCCACGTCATAGGCCAGATCCAAGACCACCGCGTGGGGAACCAAGAGGGGTGATCCTCCAAGTCCACCATGGAGACGGCAGGCACGAGCCTTATGTTCTTGTTAGCGTTTGTCCAACATATGATCTGGATTTCCCGACACTCTTCCTTTAATAAAGATTTCAATAATTGTTACTACTCATTGACTACGCATAAGCACGGGGCTTCAAATTACCCTCAAAGAAGAAACTCCCCGAACGGACGGACACGACCCTGACTCCTAAAGTCTCTGATCGACCATAGGGCCTCAGTCGCCCAGATATTTCGAACGAATGTGTCGCTAATATGGGATGAAACTCCTCAAACGGGCGAACACGGCCCTGACTTTTAAAGTCTCTAATCGACTGTAAGGTCTCAGTCGCCCAGATCTTCCGCACGAATGTGTCACTAATATGGGATGAAACTCCCCGAATGGGCGGACACGGCCCTGATTCCTAAAGTCTCTAGTCGATCGTAGGGCCTCAATCGCCCAGATCTTTCGAACAAATGTGTCACTAATATGGGATGAAACTCCTCGAACGGGCGGACACGGCCCTGACTCCTAAAGTCTCTAATCGACCGTAGGGTCTCAGTTGCCCAGATCTTTCGAGCAAATGTGTCACTGATATGGGATGAAACTCCCCGAATGGGCGGACACGACCCTGATTCCTAAAGTCTCTAGTCGATCGTAGGGCCTCAGTCGCCCAGATCTTCCAAACGAATGTGTCACTAATATGAGATGAAACTCTCCGAACGGGCGGACACGACCCTGATTCCTAAAGTCTCTGACCGATTGTAGGGTCTCAGCCACCCAGATCTTCCGAACGAATGTGTCACTAATATGTGATGAAACTCCTCGAATGGGCGGATACGACCCTGATTCCTAAAGTCTTTAATCGACCGTAGGGTCTCAGCCGTCCAGATCTTCCGAACGAATGTGCCACTAATATGGGATAAAACTCCCTGAACGGGCGGACACAACCCTGATTCCTAAAGTCTCTAATCGACCGTAGGGTCTCAGCCGCCCAGATCTTCCGAACGAATGTGTCGCTAATATGGGATGAAACTCCCCGAACAGCGGACATGGCCCTGACTCCTAAAGTCTCTAATCGACCGTAGGGTCTCAGTCGTCCAGATCTTCCGAACGAATGTGTCGCTAATATGGGATGAAACTCCCCAAACGGGCGGGCATGACCTTGACTCCTAAAGTCTCTCATCGACCACAGGGCCTCAGCCGCCCAGATCTTACGAGAGAATATGTCTCCAATAGGGGATGTAACTCCCCGGATGGGTAGACGCGGCCCCCAACTTACAATAAATTCCTATCGCTAGGAGGGCCTTAGTCGCCCAGGATCTACCAATCGTACGCGTCGTCAATAGGGGATGTAACTCCCCGGACGGATGGGCGCGGCCCAAAACTTACAATAAATTCCTATCGCTAGGAGGGCCTTAATCACCTAAGATCTACCGATCGTACGCATCGTCAATAGGGGATGTAACTCCCCGGATGGGTGGACGCGGCCCACAACTTACATTAAATTCCTATCACTATGAGGGCCTTAATCGCCTAGAATCTACCGATCGTACGCATCATCAATAGGGGATGTAACTCCCCGGACGGGTGGACGCGACCCCCAACTTACAATAAATTCCTATCGCTAGGAGGGTCTTAGTCGCCCAGGATCTACCGATCGTACGTGTCGTCAATAGGAGATGTAACTCTCCGGACGGGTGGACGTGGCCCACAACTTACAATAAATTCCTATCGCTGGGAGGGTCTTAGTCGCCCAGGATCTACCGATCGTACACATCATCAATAGGGGATGTAACTCCCCGGACGGGTGGATGTGACCCCCAACTTACAATAAATTCCTATCGCTAGGAGGGTCTTAGTCGTCCAGAATCTACTGATTATACGCGTCGTCAAGAGGGGATGTAACTCTCCCGACTGGTAAACATAGCGCAACTATTTAAAGATCCTCTATCGTACAGAAGGTCTCAGCCGCTCAGCCCCAGTAGATCGTGTGCTTCACTGACGAATTATACAGCCTTTCGAAACAACAAGCATGCTTGTCCCATTCTAAGCTAGGCGAAAAGATCTAAGTCCCCTTGGTCCTATTGAAACAATGCAGTGAAAAACAAAGAAGATGACTTCTATCAGAAAAAACATAAGAATCTCTCATTAAACGAATAGAGACCACTTAGTACAAATACCCGGGCAAAGGTTATACAGTCGGATTTGGAGTATTAATCTCTTTTTCGATTAAAGACAGAGCCTCACTTAGGCCTATACTACGAATTATCTCTTCGGCACATTTTAATCTCTCGGCCAATCTACGGTGGGAATCCTTCTGGATGATGGCTCCCCTTGTGCGGGACTCCTCAAACTCCGCAATCTTACGTTCTGTTGTTCGAAAAGATTTCTCATGAAGCTGAGCTAACTTCTTGTGCACCAGAGCCTTTGAGTTCAGCCTCTCGTATAACCCTTGGCACTGGACCAATTCCGATCGAAGGAATCTCAACTCCTCTTCCTTCTGACTGAGTAGGGCACATCATACGTTTTCAGCGACCAAAAACTCTCCTCCCCGAAGGGAGACTAATTCCTGTGGATGAATTAACTCAAAGAGCCGTCCCTCTAAATGACTTATTACCTGCCTTCCCTGCTGTCCCTGAAATCAAACAAGAGCCATGGTCTGTAAAGAAAACCAAGTTAATAAATGATAAAAGAGGGAGGTGAATTCAAGAAACGAAAGGAGATTATTACCATCAAGCCTAAGGACTCAAGGGCTCCGCTAACTTGTTCGTATGACATTCTATGAAAATCAAGCTCACAACGATGGAAGTCAAATTGCCCAGTAATGCGCTCCGCTTCTGCCATATCTATATAGCTATACTGCATGTCTCCAATACAAACGACAACGGTTCCTCGCTCTTTTGAGCCTTTCTTTCCATCGAAGAACTGAACAGGGATGGAGGATAAAGAGGATGCTCCTCCCGAAACTTTGCATTTTCCTTTGCGTGAAGGCCAGACCGGAACAGCGGAAGAAGGTTCCGCCATTCTGTCCCTTGCAGCTCGAGAAACATTCGTTCTCGCTTTGGCATCAAGTAAAGGAAGACCTCCAACTCCTCCTAACTCATCCGCATCAACATTTGTTCCGCTCAACGGGTTATCTTCATTTAGGACAGCTCCCTCTATTGGTATAGCCTCTGTCAGCTCCGGGTATTTAGACAGAGCCCCAAGCGCAGATGGGAGTAAGGAAGCCCTCCTCATTTTCCCCAAAGAAGATGGTGACCTGCGAAGGATCCCAGTCACCCCTAAAGAAGACTTAGGTAGGGTCTCAGACGCTTCAGGATCCTCCTGAAGAGGTCTTTTAGCGTTATGACAAGTCAACTTGTCAATAGTGACACTTTTCAACAAGACGTCGTCAAGATGACTTAAAGAATCAACTATCTCGATTTTCGCTCTCCCCAACAAAAAGGGCCGATCAACTTTTCTCTTTTCCCCTAGTAGTAAACCAGCTAGGGATAACATCTAGTCATCCAGCGAGGACTCGGGCCATATACTTTGGCCGGTGGACTTGCAATAGCCGTTAACCGACCGAATAAAATGACCATGCTTCGAAGCAGTCGGAGGTTTCAGCCCTACATTGGGCACCCTATCAGCCTTGGGAAGCCAGAGCATACAATCCCTGTCCAAGAACTCTACAAAAAAAAACTTTTGCATCCAGTTCTTACCGATGGACTTATTGTAGAAAAACCTCCAACAGGACTCGGGCCGGGTCTGTAGTTTGTACCACCCCTTGGTCGGCCTGTTACTCCCACACCTCATCAGAATAGAAATTGAGGACAAAACGTCAAAATCGAAACGAAGATGACAAAACCCTAATAAAGAAGCTACCGCGATTACTAACCGCCAGGCACTGGGAATCAGGAGTCTCGGGAATATGTTCCACTAATGCAGAACCTCAAAAAAAGGACCCGTACATGGAACCTTCAAACCGTACTTGACTGATTGGAGATATATCAGCACACAGTTCTCTGATGCCCTGTTAACCTTATCAACCTCTTTCGCAGAGAGTAATCATCCCTCAAAAGCATCTTAGTTTGTACTTCTTGGAGCTTTTGTGTTGAAATGGCGCTCGTAATATCACAAATGCTTAGAAAAGCTTGAGGAGCAAATATCTTTGTCATCGATAAAGACTCTTTGGTAGGGAGAGTGAGAGAAAAAGGTAGAAGAGATGGAGAAAGCAGTGACGAGAGAAGTCCTTATAGGATGTATGGTTTATTAAAACCGAAGTGACAACGGCCGTATTAAAGGATCATCGAACCTCCGATTTAAAATCATGACTCATGGCGTCTCTTTCCAAGAAAACTATGAGTCAGGGGCAAACAATGGGACGTATTCCCAGACCTAGTCCAAAAGAGTTAATTTTCAAAGGGTCCACGAAAAAGGTGCCTGCCGATCAATATTTAACGACCTTAACAACAATCTACTGAAGGGCCGTAGTCGCCTGGATTGATCTATCGAAGGGCCTTAACCGCCCTGATCTACCGAATGATAGGGTCTCAGTCATCCTGATTAACTGATCGTGACTCATCAAGCGGAGATAGTCACCTCGATCAGTCAAGCAAATGTCAGTCCTATAACCGGGCAACTCTCAAAATACCCTTTATCGGTCAAATAACCGAACGAGGGGCAGCACCCCTATCAATTAAAAAAGGAAGGTCAGAACTTCCTTGATTTCAGTTTCTTATTTCGTAACAGTAATTTCGAGATCTTTCAGATAAAGAAAGCATCTCTCCCGAAGGTAAAGGTTTCTTGATATATGAGGATCGTAATCAATTCGTAATACTGACTTCCGAGATTTCCGAGATCAGTTAGATAAGGAAAGTAGGGTGGAAGTCTCTCAGCAGCGCATAACTCTCCCAGGTATAAGAGATCTCAAACCCCTAGACATCAGGTACGCTCTCTAAGCCAAATACAGGGGCACATTGATCACAGGGAACCACTCATCCTCTACTTTCGTCTGTTTCTTTCAAACGAAAACTGTTATTTACTGACTTGAGCGTCGAAGTCTCCCCGCCGAAACACCCTCCGGTGGTTTTTACAGGTGTATCCACCATTAACGACAACCATTCGAGTCAACAAAGAGTTGATATTTGAGGAGTCAAAACCCACCTCCATCAGAAGTTTTTGAGGATTTCAAAAGAATTTTGACCATAAATTGCCCAAATCATTATAATAACGTCAACCTTGATCTTAAAATTTAGGATCTACTATTTGAGAGATAAATATAAGATTAAAAAAATAGATATTATCTAAATAAATTTATAATATGAGAAATGATAATTTAACTTATTCTAATTTTTCTTTGTCATTCGTTTCTATCCGAAATCATCTCTTTAATTAATTTCTTAACTGTTATATCTTTACGAATACATTGCATCCAGATTTTTAGCAGTTTACTTCGTCATTTCATTAAATCTCCTATATTTAAACTTTCGATTTTTCTAATTGGTGCATTTTTGACTTTTCATTATATATATCCAAATCACCTCAAATGATATTTTCGCATTTTATCCATAATGGAGTTTACTCCTAATTTAGTGCGTATTTATTTGTTTCTAATTTTATCTTTATTAGTTTTTACCACACATCTATCTTAACATTGTCATCTCAGTTACAATAATTTTATGTTCTTATTGTTATTTAATGGCCCAACATTCAGTGCCATATAGTAGTGTAGCTCTTACTATCATTTTATAAAACTTCCCTTTCAAATGCAGTGGTATCATACGATCGTAAAAAACTGTAGATATCCTTTTCTATCTCACCCAATCCGCTTAGGTCCTATGATTTATATCTCTATCTATATTGGCGTCATTTTGAATAATGGACCCGAGATATCTAAAACATTTACTTTTTGGTATGTCCTATCTTTCTAATTTAATCGTTTTTTCATCATTCTAATGATTATCATTAGACGTGTATTTCTTGTACTTAGTTTTTTATTGACTCAATTTAAATTCTTTGGACTTTAATGTGTCTCTGTATAACTCAAATTTAACACTAATACTATCTCTAGTTTCATCTACCAATACTATATCATCTGCAAAAAACACATACCATGATATTTCATATTGTATGCTCCTTGTAGTTTCACTATCACTATTATAAAAGGATTTGGCTTAATGCCGATCTCTGGTGGAGTCCAATATTTGTTGGGAAGCTATCACTTATACCCCTGTAAATTCTTATATTGGTGATAGTTCTATCATACATATTTTTTATTAGATTAATGTATTTTATGTAAATCCTTTTTTTTTTCAGCGCATACCACAATATGTCTCTTGGAATCCTATCATATGCTTTTTCTAAATCAATGAATATCATATGTATGTTTCTCTTATGTACCCTAAATGTCTTTATCAAATATCTTAATAAGTGGATTATTTTGATGGTGGATTTTCCTAACATAAATCTGAATTGATTCTGAAACACACTTATTTCCAATCTCAATTTATGTTCAATCACTCTCTTTCATAGCTTCATAATATGAATCATAAGTTTAATCCCCTTATAATTGAAATAGTTTTATATGTCTCCTTTATTTTTATATAATGATACAAGCGTAATTTCCTTGTATAGTTTGGGCATTTTCCTAGTTTGTCAAAGTTTGTTAAAAAGTGTCATTAACATTGCTATTCCGATTTCTCCCAATCATTTCCACACCTTAATAGAGATGTTATCGGATCCTATGGTTTTATTATTTTTCATTCTCTTTAAAATTTCTTTTACTTTATGAAAATGAATTTTACATTTAAAATTCTTATTGATCTCTTCTATAGGTATCGTGATGTTGCCGATATTTCTTACACTTCCACATTGAAGAGATTATCAAAATAATCCCCTCCAACGTTTTCTTATATCAACATCCCTTATAAGTATATTGGTCTCACTCTTGATACATCTAAGATTTTTTTAGGTCTTTTCATTTTCTCTCCCTTAGTTTGACAATTTTATAAATCTCTTTCTTTCCGTCTTTGGTTTCTAATTTCTTGTATAATTTATAGTATACCTTTTTTTTTTTTTTTGGATATATTTTTTTTCACTTCTCTTTTTGTATTTTTGTATATTTCAAATGTTTCGCTACTTCTCCTATTTTTAAGATTTCTATAACATTGCTGATTGATTCGTATAATAATTTGGATTTTCTCATTCCACCACCATGACTCATTACCAATTGGAACCTGACCTCTAAATACGTCAAGAACTTCTCTACCAATATTTTTAATGTTATTAGACATTTTTACCCACATAATTTCTGAATTATCATTATCAGATCAGGTTAATCCTTGGACTTATTTTTTTTTAAAGGTTGCCACTTTTTTCCCTTTTGTTTCCATCACTTAATTCTTGATTCTATTAACAGATGATATTTCTTTTACTTTTTAGGCACACGCGCATTTACAACTAAAAGTCTCTATTGAGTTATTACACTCTTCCCCGACATAACCTTGTAAACTTTATAAGTTATTTTGTCACTTCTCCTAGTGAGAATGAAATCTATTTGATTAACATTTGACCTACTTTTATATGTAACTATGTGCGACTCTTTTTTGAAAAAAGTGTTGATAAGTATCAGATCGAATGCCATAGTAAACTCTAAAATAGTGTCTCCCGCTTTATTCCTACTATCAAAACCAAAGTTTTCATATACGGTTTCAAATCTTTCGTTATTCTCCCCTATATGTCCATTAAAATCTCCTCTAATAAATAATTTCTCTGAATTAGTTTGGTTTGTATAAATTTATCTAAAGTTTTTCAAAATTATTTTTTACTAATTTCATATATACCTATTTAGAGTATATAAACGCTGACTATGTTAATTATATTTTCTTCACTTACCATCTTGATAAGTAAAATTATATCTCTCTTTCTCTTTATCTCCACTACATTCTCACATAAATCCTTACATATAATTATTCCTATATCTTTTTTAGTTCTATCCCTACATGTGTATCAAAATTTATACCCATAAGACTCTATTAGTCTAGTTTTCTCTCATATCCACTTTTTTTCTTGAAAACACATAATATTAATATTTCTTCTATTTATTATTTCATATATCTCTCTTAATTTATCAGTTAGAGATCCTATATTTCAAGTGGTTAGACGAATTTTATCTTCATGGACTAATTTCTTCGTCTGTACCTACCCACATAAATACGAAAGCCCTTGCCCAAATTACTACTTTTCATATATGTAATTTATTAATTTATTTGTTATTGTTATCGTTAGAAAGAAGGGATAGGCGAAAAAGACATGCTAAGGGCAAGAGTAGAGAAATACTATGAAGCAACCGTAACAAAATTCAAGATAGATTATATGAATACCCAAAAATACCAATAAGAGTCCAAATCCAAACCCATGATTTGGAATTTTAAGAATAAGAATTTGAATTTTTCTTCTTTATCTAATTCTTCTCATCGTCCCAAAAAAGATTTAGATGACGATTTTCTTAAAACACTGATTCATATTATGGTTGGGTTGGGCAACCTAAAGGAACTTACGTCAAATACAAAGGAAGCTTGCTTCAATCACCAAAACGAGATTACCCGCAACAAATCTCTTAGACACTGATAGGCGGTTAGATGAAGTATCAGGAAGTCTACATGTAATACCAGAATCTTGATGTTCAGTATTTTGGAAATATTTCTATAAGAAAGTAGAAAAATGTTGACTTTGTGTATATATATATATATTTGTTTAGTTAGTTAAATATATTATAAAAAAAAAAAAAAAAAAAAAAAAGAGAAAGAAAGTGGAGATGCTGCGTTTCGGGGTGAAACGGCGAGGACCGGTTGTTCGAATCGATTAGGGCTAATAGCCCTAATCGATTCTCACTCTCTGCCCTCTCCCTCGTTCTCTCTCTCGCGAACATTCTGTCTCTCACTCTCCCTGACCTTCGTCTCTCATCTTCGATCGATCCGCCACCACCTGCGACGCCGCTGCAACCACCACCGCGAACCACCGCGTTCGCCTATTCTCTGTCCCGTACCGTTACTCTGTCTCTTTCTCTCGCGAAATCTCTCTCTATCACGATCTCGCGCCATCTCTCTGGTTCTCACTCACTCGTCTCTCCCTCTGTTTCACTCTGTTTTGTCTCTCCTGCGCGCGAATGGAGTTGCTCTTCGTCTCTCTTTCGCGCGACGACAGAGATCTTTGCCTCCTACGCCACTGCTCACTCGCGCAGTGATTCCTGATCGCCGGTCGAGAGCCCTCACTGCAACCCACCATCGAGGCTTTGAAAACCCTAGACTGCAACCACTGCCCTGCATAGGTAAGGATCGGTCCTAACCCTAGCCTTAGGGTTTTCAACATTCCTTAGTAAGTAGTCCGGTTATTGAATTAAATGTTGAATTTGGACTCCTTGCGGGTTTGAGAACGGGCCGAGAAAGTCCCTGAGCAAGGATTTCGATCCACGAGAAACCCTAGGTGAGGGATTTTCAATCCCTTAAGCAATTCGAAGTATTTTTGTTAAATTGAGTTAGAAATTACATCGATATATTTTCCGAAATGTGTTAGACTTGAAAGAAATGTATTTCCCTCGTAGTTGTATGACATTTATTGCGGTTAGGTCTAGAATTTGATATAAATTGACGTGAATTAAATTAGGATTATGTAAATTCGGGAGAAATTGATAAAATTGAGGAATATTGGAAATGTAAAGTCGTCGGTGATTTGAAATGATACTAGTTTGAGGAAACGGCAGTATTGGAACGTAATTATGCAAGTAAAGGCTATTGTAAATAAAAAGGGGAATTTGAACACCCTTTAATAGAGCTTGAATTGATATTTATTCGTCTTGATTGGTCTAGGTTGACCTTTGGAGACTCGAGAAGAGTCGTTTTGTGTTGATTTTGGAAATAGAGAGTGAGCACCCTCTCTAGAGGTGAGTGGACGGATCGTTGTGTAGTAAATAAGCAAAATGTCTTTAAATTCTTTGATAAATGATTTGAAATGATTTTCATATGATTTTTATGCAATTATTTGTGATTGTGGGATGTTTGAAATGAGAATTTGAATTATAAATGCATCCTAAGTGATTTTACATGAATTTGTGCCATGCGACTTGATTACTTGATTGGTAAATGCTTATAGCATGAATTTCAGATTGAATTGATAAAATGTGGCACATGGATGGAAATTTGAATGATTGTGAAATTGTGGTATTGTGAATCGATGATTGTGAAATGAAAGGTGCCGCAGATGACTATAGTCATACCCCCCACGGAGCGACCCGACGGGGTGACGTGGGTTTGGGTTATATGCAGAGAGGTATGCGGCCTCTGCTCTGCCACGTCGGACTATCCGGCTGCACCCCGGGGAGGTCCGAGCCAACGCCAAGGAAGGGGGTAGTTTTGAAAAACTGAAATGGAAAACCCCTTGGCGGGCTTCCGTCTTGGTTCCCCCGAACGCAAGAAGGAAGTGTTTTCGATGGGACCCTTGTGATTTTCTAAAGGAATATTTGAATGAATGCTTGACATGGATGCATATTTTATAAATGATGTTGAATTACTGAAATGTTTGGATATGGAAAATGATGTTTGAAGTATGCTTTGACATTCCCCACTTTCACCCCTTATTTATTACACAATCATGCCATTGCACTCCACTCACTGGTATTTATAATACTCACCCCACTCTTTAACATTTTTCGAGGGAAGATTAGATTTGTGAGAGAGATTGGAGCTTGGGGAGGGCGTACGAGGTGGGTTTTGTAGGTATACATAGAGATGTATAGTCATTTTGGTTTGAACTGAATTCCATGGAAAGGAAGACTTGTACAATTATTTTGGTACGGATTTAATTGATACTTGTTTCCTGTATAGGAACAAGTATTGATAGAATCCTTACGTGGTTTGTTGTTTATTTTCCCTTCTTCCATTTTTGGTAAAAACTTATTGTATAAATGGGACATTTGGACTTTATTCGAATTTTGAAATGGCTTGGATGGCCATATTGTGTGTCGTGCATGCACAGGTTCCCTCTCCCCGATTGTGTGTTGATGTGTAAATGCGCATGTACAGGTTCCCTCTCCCCGATGTGTGCTCGTGTGTACAGGGATGGACCGGATGAGTCCTTGCATGTGTTTGTTATGTGATGTTTTCTGTTTTTATATGATTGATGATTTGTGTAGAAAGAATTGTTGTCTTGCTGTCTTTGTAGCCTTGCGGAGTCCCGGTATATGGGGAGGTTCTGCCCGTATACCGAGATTTCGCGGCGGCTGTCGCGTGGTCGATCCGAGGATCGGGGCGTGACACTACAATTGTTCGTTAAAAATACTAAACTTAAACTTTAGTTTTATCATGCAAGTAAAATACTATTTTTGTGACATTGAATGGATTTCAGTAAAATATAATGGGCTTATAGTGTCCCTAAGGGGACAATCTAGTTATTACAATCTTCTTCCCTCAATCCGATGATCCCGAATTCAAATCGCGATGTAACAAAAAAACAATAATGAGCTTATGGTAACATAGATTCCAGTATGTTATAATGGGCTTAAGGTAATATATCTTTTTTCTTTTTTTATACAGGGAAGTTTCGAACTCGAGATTTTTATAAGAGGAGGGAAATGGTGCTAGCTGAACTATAACTTATTGGCAGGCTTACGACAATATATCTCAAAAGCATCCATGAGGTTAGTGCAGACATAGGAAGTGTATCTAGAAAAGAAACATCATATAACATAGGCATTGAATCGTTAATACCAGTTAATGAATAATAGTTCAACTAGTACTACTACCCCCTTAAAGATCTCGAGTTTGAACTTTTATATGTAAAAAGAAAAAGAATTATTAATACCAATATGATAAAATTTAACCGATTAGTCAATTGCTAATTATGAGTGATGGGACATGGCCCAACATCTGTTTCAAAGAGTTAACACTTAAAAGGCCCACACACGAGGCCCACAAATCAAAAGGGATCGTTCCATTGATGGAACAACTACCGACCGACGGGTAAACACAGTCCAGTATCATAAAACGACTACCGTCTATGGCTACTTAAATGATCTACCAAAGGGCCCTAGTCACCCCATCTCCTGAACGATAGGGCCTAAGTCACCCACCTACCGAACGAGATTTGTCAATTAGGATTTATCTCCCCAGACGGGCACTCAGCCCATGGTCTTCCGAACGAACGAACAACCTCCGAAGGGTCCACAATAATTGACAATCGATTGGAAACTTATGATCCAACCGAATCTAAGAAGGGATTAGATCGTCGCCATACCATTGGTTTCTTGCTTAGAAATGATTTTCCTGCAATCTCACCAATAAGGGAAAAATCCCCCAAATCTCTCAACTTCTCATACGATAACGATTACAAATATTTTAGAATATTTAAGTCCGAGATTTTCGGACTCCTCCGCAAGTAAAGTAAGGTTGTAATGCCCCAAAAGTACACGACTCCATTAGGTATAAGATACCTTTAGACTTTCTAAGTCAGATACGCTCCTTTGGCCTACACATTGGTATACTGATCATAGGGAATCTCTCCATCTCTAAAATCTCTCAGTCTGTTTTTTTACATTCGAAAATCGCTCTTTTTGACTTTAGTGTCGGAATATCCCCCGTCGGAGCACCTTATGATGGTTTTTGCAGGTCTTACATTCATTCAACGGCAACAGCAACCGTTCGAGTTATCAAGGAGTCGGTATTTGTGGAGTCACAACCCATCTCCAACAGATTGATGCCGTCTATGGAAATAGACTAGAGTAATATTTGTAAGACTGACAAATCACCACGTAACCATACATGCGAGAACCAGAGTATCCTCAAAAGCCAGCCTCACTGTAGACGGGCATACCACAATACCATTCGAAGCTGCCCCTTCTATGGCACCCGACTACTCCATTCATGATCATATGATTTCTCTTCAGACATCTCACCCAGAGCAGGTCCCACAATCTATAACTCAAGAATAGCCGATTATACCTTCTGGCCCGAAACGAGCCTGCCATCCCTATATGGATAGGTTGAAATCTAGACTCCAAGATATGAGCAAACAACTGGAATGACTCAGTCGAACCCTTAGGCCAGATGGCCAGTCATCCATAGCGGACTCTGGACCTGAATGTCCCCAGCGACAAATGCCTCCTGTGAATTATGAACCATCGGTGATCTCTCGTCACAACACAGAAGATCTAAGAAAACAAATCAAGTATCTTGTAGTTTCTGAGCTTAGAAAGGCAGGTGCGAAGAAGGATAAAAGTCCTCTCCACCCTTCAGAAGTATCGCCTTTCGATTTGAAAATCTCCATGGAATTGATGCCACGAGACGTTCTTCTACCTCCCACGGAGAGATATGATGGAACAACCGACCCTGTGATCATGCCGCCCACTTCATAACAGTCATGGTTTCCAGAGACCTATCAGATACGACCATGTATAAACACTTTCCCACTACGCTCAAGGGCAATGCCATGGTATAGTTCAACTCTGTTCTCCATTCAATATTAAGAGTTTCACATAGTTTCGATAGCAGTTCGAGGCTCACTTTATAATCAGCCGAGGAGCCAAGCAAAAATCCACCTCCTTGTTATCATTGCGGCAGCGGGAAGACTAGCCCCTGAGAGATTTCCTAGAGAAATTCAAAACGATGTTGAAAATCCCAGCTTTGGACCATTCCATCGCATTAGCTGCCCTTCTAACGGGTCTGCACCCCTCCAGCATGAAGACTTCTATTATAAAAAAATCCTCCTTTGACCATTCAAGAGTTTTACTCCTGAACCGAAAAGTACATAGCGACAGAAGAAGTGGAGGCGTTCGATCGATGAAAAAGCCATTTAGGTAGAAAAAAATGTAGTCGATCGCCTCGTCAACCTTCCCAGAAGAGGAGCAGATTAGGGCCTCCACCCTCACGAAGGTTCAGCGTTTAGACGTCGCTAAATGAGATCCCAAGTCGGGTCTTATATCAAATCAAGAATAAATCGAATGTCAGGTAGCCCCCTCGTTCCACAGAGAAAGACTCGAAGAAGGATAAGTCCAAATACTGCCACTTTCATCAGGATTATGGTCATATGACCAATGAGTTCAAGAGGCGCAAAGACGTGTTGGAATTCTTGGTTCATAGCGGAAAGCTACAGAGGTTCATCAGCACGAAAGGGAGGAGTCTACCTTCCTCAGACCGGCGCAATCTGCCACAGGAGAATGACCTGCCCAATCGGCCGAACCCTAGGCCACCGCACTATTGGCCAGAAGGGGTGAACCTTTAGATTCATGTTAAGAGCACCCTGTATGAACCTTATGTTCCTATTAGCATTTTTTCGGCTTACGACCCGGAGTTTCTTGCACTCTTTCCCTAAGAAAGAATCCTGCACCTTCTTTTCCTCTAGTGATTATTCCTACGACAGCTCATGACACACGATCCTCAATGATCGACGGAAGAATCAATTATTATCTGTTTTTCCATTACAGCTTGTCTCGCCAATCGGTCGTGGAACTCTTAGTCTTCGGCACCGAATGAGCGTGCCACCAAAAATGAGATGGAACTCTCCGAATGGTTGGATACGACCCTATAATCAATCATTTCGTACCGTATGTTGGGCCTAAATTGTTCTAATCCTACCGAACAGACGTGTCGTAAAAAACAGGATGGAACTCTCCGAACAGGTGGACATGACCATACAATCAATCGTTTCTTATCATACGTTGGGTCTAAATTGTCTTGATCCTACCGAACGAATGTGTCGTCAAAAACAGGATGAAACTTTTCGAACGGGTGGACGTAACCCTACAATCAATTGTTTTCTATTGTACATTGGGCCTAAATCACCCTGATCCTACCGAATAAGCGTGTTATAAAAAATGGGATAGAACTCCCCAAACGAGTGGATACAGCCCTACAATCAATCGTTTCCTATCGTATATTGGGCCTAAGTCGTCTTAATCCTACTGAACGAACGTGTCGTAAAAAACGAGATAAAACTCTCCAAACGGATGGACATGACCCTATAATCAATCGTTTCCTACTGTATGTTGGGCCTAAATCGCTCTGATCGTACCGAACGAATGTGTCATTAAGAATGAGATGGAACTCCTCGAACGGGTAGCCACGGCCCTACAATCAATTGTTTCTTACCGTACATTGGGGCTAAGTCGTCCTGTTCCTATTTAACGAATGTGTCGTCAAAAATGAGATAGAACTCCTCGAATGGGTAGACACGACCTTACAATCAATCGTCTCCTACTGTACGTTAGGCCTAAGTCACTCTGGTTTTACTGAACAAACGTGTTGTCAAAAAAGGGATAGAACTATCCGAACGGATGGACACGACCCTACTACTAATCATTTCCTATTGTACGGTAGGCCTAAATTATCTTGATCTTATCAAACGATCGTTGGGATATAAATCCTCGAACGGGCTAGCGCCGCCCTGCTCTTACTGAGTATTGGGCCTAAGTTGCCCTAATTTTTGTTAGATAACGAATTTAACTCTTTGAACAAGACTACAAGGTTTATCAATGAGAAAACTTGGTGGTACAACCCTCTAAAGGGTTCATGACATTTTAATGATCCCCTTTGTGAGAAAGGTCACTACACTTTGACAGAATATCAGACAAATGGTTTGAGCGACACCTTTGGACAGATACACATAAAGAAGAAAATCTTTTCATTACCGAGATGATACAAAATTACACAGGATCAGAAGGGATAATAGAGGCCATCTGGGTAGAGCCCCGATCCATTGTCATCCCCTCGACTGATCCCTCAAGAGGAGGTAAAGCCTCATATCTACTAGGCTGTTGAAAAATCTCCTCAGCACACCTCATACGCTAAAGTAACCTACGCTGAGAAAGCTGGAGGTTGGCAACGTCCTTGGTGACAGACATTCTGAGGTCAGCCATCTCTTGTTTGGCATTTCGGAGAGATTCCTCTCGAAGGTGAGCTAATGTCTTGGCGGCTGCTAACTTCTCTTCACAAATGCGCGTCTCAGCTTCCAGTTTTCACAACACTCTTGAGATAGAGCCAGGTCCTGCTGCAGACGTTCAATCTGCTTGTCTTTTTCAATGTCCTTTTCCTTATTCTCAAGAGCATCTTTCAACACCAGTAGCTGGTTAGCCAAACGAATAAGGCGTTCCTCGGACTACTTTCTTTGTTGTCTTTGGAACTCAGTCAAAACCGCAGTCTAAGAAGAAGTGCACTCGACAGTTAGAGTTATGTAATAACAAATGTAAACAAAGTTCAGGCAAAAGACATTTACCGTTAGATAAAGAGAGTGAAGAGCCTTGTCGACATGATCCGAAGACATTGTATGGAATGCGAGTTCGGAGCGAAACTCAATCCGTTCAACCAATTGCATCACCTCTTTTGGATCGATATAGTTATACTGACTGTCCCCCACACAAACTGCCACCGATCCATCTTCTGGATCATTCTCCTGTCCATCAAACAACTCAACCAAGATAGGAGGTGGACGGCTAGCCTCGTCTCCTTCATCATGTAGAGAATACTAGGATACTTGGGGAGATTGTTTGGACGCCTCCCTCAAAACAGGGGTAGAAAACATCTGGCCCCATCAAAGTTTCTCCTTGCAGCAATCTTAGAGCTGGGGCGCCCTTCGTCGCTTCGGAAACTCCCTTATTTGGGGTATCTTTCCCACAGCCCCTAATTGGTATGCAAACAACCGTCACCAAAGCATCTGACTGACTCCCAATTGGTTCGACATGCTCTTGAGGAGATGCACGTTCTCTAATTTCCATTAGACTCCCTTCATTAGCAGATGGTTCAGGTGACTGAACTTTTGGTCTCTTCAATCGAGTTTTGGGAGAAGTATTGGTTGTTTTCACCGACCTCTTTGCTTTCAGTCGCACCTCCCGATCGGTCGAAATATTATCCAGAAGAGATGCACTCACAGATGGTAGAGAATCAACCAACTCCTTTTTCTTCTACTCCAATAAGATGGGCTTATCGATCTGCCTCGTCTCGTCAATCAGCAGACCTGACAGCAGTAACATCTGGTCCTTTACTAAAGAATTTATCTAGATACTCTGCCGAGTAGATTCACAATAGCACCTAACGAACTGTAAGAAGCGAGAGTGACGAAAGAGGTTCGAGACTTTTATATTCAATAGGGGCACTTGATCGGCACCTGGAAGCACCGGAAGAAGATCCTTATTCAAGAACCTTACGTAAAAGAATTTCTGCATCCAGTACTTGTTTTGAAATTCGCTGTAAAAGAATCTCCAATGAGACTCTCGACGGGTTTGCATTTACACCAGCCATTAGTGGAGTCTCGAGCACTGCACGGAGGGGTGCAGAAATTCTTTTATCTCCAAGTCAAAGCAGATGCGACAAAACCCTAAGAGAGAAATCAGGCGATCAGAAAATGCCAAGCACTAGGGATAAATAATGAGGGGTGGATATTCCAGTATCTCAAAACCTCTACCAGAGGGCTCGTATATGAGATCTTCAAACCGTATTTCATACATTGTTTATACATGGGGATACAGTCGTTGGGGGCATGGTTTGCACTGTCCTCTTCACCAGGCAACACTAGTTCGAAGTTTCTTCTGAGTGACATGTCTTTCCAGACTTCCTACAGTTCTCCTTTGGTCATCGTGCTCCTTATATTGTCTATACCTCTCAACGAGAAAGAATCTTTTGACATTTTTTTTATGAAAAGCTTGTCACAAAAGATCAAGAGAGCGACAGGTAAGAATACTAAAATATGTGGTATCCTGATAGACGCGTATCTTTATAAAGCGTACAGAAGACGATTCCCAAAAATCAAAACGACCGAGGTCGCTCCCAAAAGTCTCATGCCTTTTCCAATGGTTATAACTCATGTCGCCTTTCTTAAGAAAGAATGCCACAAGTCGGGAGAAAATGATCGGACATGCCCCAACATCTGTTTCAAAGGGTTAACACTTAAAAGACCCACAACTCATAAGAGATCACTCCAACTGACGGGTAAGCACAGTCCGGTATAGTAGAACGACTACCCTCTATGGCCACTCAAGTGATCTATCAAAGAGCTCTAGTCGTCCCGTCTCCCAAATGATAGGGCCTAAGTCACCCCGCCTATCGAATGAGATTTGTCAATTGAGATTTATCTCCCTGGACGGGCACTGAGCCCATGGTCTTCTGAACGAACGAACAAGCTCCGAATGGTCCACAATGATTCACAATTGACCGGAAACCGATGATTCAACCAAATCGAAGAAGGGATTAGATCGTCCCTATACTATTGGTTTCTTGCTTAAAGATGGTTCTCTTAGGATCTCACCCATAAGGAAAGAATCTCTCGAATTTCTCAACTTTCTATACGATAACGATTACGAATATTTCGAAATATTTAACTCCGAGATTTTCAGACTCCTTAGTAAGGAAAGTAGGGTTGTGACGCCCCCAAAGCACATAACTCCATTAGGTATAAGACACCTTCAAAACTTCTAAGTCAGGTATGCTCCATTGGCCCTGCACATTGGACACACTGATCACAGGGATTCTCTCACTCTCTAAAAACTCTCAGTCTGTTTCATTACATTCGAAAACCGTTTTTTCTAAGTTGAACATTGAAATCTCTTCTAACAGAGCACTCTCCAATGATTTTTGCAGATCTCGCATTCCTTCAACGACAACCGTTCAAGTTAACAAAAGGTTAGTATCTGTAGAATTATAACCCACATCTAATAATGAGAATTCATTGTATGAAATATAATCTTAGGCTCTATCGATTTTAGCTAGGTTAGATTAATTAAGATTATTTTAAATTTTACTTCAATTTGCATTTATGCTTATAAATTTGTCTAATTAATAAGCACAACTCCAATTTTGATCCTTGAAACAAAATTCAAGCCCATCGCTTTATTACGCTTTATACTTGATTGCGATCCGCTCGCTTGACGCATGAGGAGCACCGATAAAAGAAAAGTATATATATTTTTCTAAAGGGAAATGATTGCCTTTCACTTGATTTTCTCTCTTTGCAAAAGTGGGGAAATTATTACCTCCAACGTTTTTCTCCGTAAAAAGGGTTCCGCTTTTATTTATTTATTTATTTACAAGGTCTTAATTAAAAGAGGAAAGAATAGTTAACTCTTTACTCATCACACGCGGCTGCTTATCAAATTAACAGTCTCTGTCTAAGAAATACCAGACATGAAGAGGGAGCTAACTTTGGAGTCAGAAGGCCCTACTAAATTGGGGCTTTCACTTGGGTGTCGAAACATTCTTTGGGAAAAAAAATAATTTTAAGGCAAATAATCTCTGCTCTAAAAAAATCATTGAAAATAATTTTCATACTTTTTTATTGAATTTTGCATAAAAAATAGAGTATATTATCTATTTTGACAATAATAATATTGAAAATTTATATAATATGTTATACAAATTATCAACCCTTACGACCTGTTCAGTTATTTAAATGCAGAGACAATTGTAAGACCAATGTTTTACGTGACAATTACGAAACTTCTAATGGTGGAACGCTACATTCATTTAATTATAGATTTTGGATTCGAATTATAAAAATAGAGAAATAAGATTTGGGAGAGTCAATCTCTCCACAAAAATCCCCATAATATTTATGCCAGATCAATCAAACGAAATTTAGATATCGATTAGTGACAAATAATTTACTTATATTAAAAAAAAAATTGTTATACATGACAACTAGTTCAATCTGGTATGAGTCTTTTGGGAGGCATTTTGCATATTGTGCTTTCAATAGGATATAAATCGTTCATTGTGGCAATAGAGCTCATTCAGATCACTAACAAAATGAAAGCATAGTTAAGATTTGATATAGGCATTGAAGACTGTAAGCCCACGAGTACATGGTATGGCAGATTGCACGTCTTTTGTGCCCAATGAGTCATGAGGGGTTCACGGGAGGATGGCCTGTCTTGTCTTGGGCCCTCATCTCAACAAAATTTTGACCCTAACCCAAAGATCAACATCTCGCCTACAATATTCACTTTTGAATTGAAAATTTGCCGTTAGATTTTAACAGAGATTAAATGACTTTTTAAATATAAAGATAATATCCACATCAAGCCTTGTTTTCACTGAAATATATTATCTACAGATTTAACAAAAGTTAGTGATGAGGTTAAATATATTATCTACAGATTTCACAAAAAAGGTATCAAGATTGATAAAATAGAGAGAGAGAGAGAGAATATGACTTCAACATTTGGAAATTTCTTACAAGTCAAAGACATCAACATTTGATCATCAGTTCCATCCTATGATTCAAGTTTCTACGCCTAACTTATTATTATATAAAATCCCCAACGACTACGGATCATCTCTCTGTCTGTCTGTTTATCTCTCGCTCGAAAGAAAAAAAAAAAGGATCAAGAAACACTCGCTTGGAGTGACCAATAAACAAGCAAATCAATTTGTAGGATTTGGTGTAGCATGTGTATCCATATCCATAAACCTAATTTCTATTCAGGTGAGGCCTCATGTAAAGCTATATAGCTCTGAAGATTCATGTAGATATCGATGAGTATAGAAGGGAATGAATGAACCTCCAATATGTGAAAAGGACTCCAAAATCTTTTCACCTCAAAGTTTGAAGTGGGAAGATCATGACTGAGCTCAACAAAAATCCCGTGTGGTATGTATACAGTGTTTGATTGGAAGCACAGTCAAGATATTACTTATTTGACTTTTTACATTCCAATTACAAATCAACTAGGAAAGGACAATGATCCATTGATTCTGTAGCCCTGTAGAGGGAATGAGAAAAAAACAGGAGTTAAACGGGCCGGAGAGGGAGAGAAAGAGATGAAAAATGAAAAGAAAAAACTTGCCTTGGAGAAGGAGGAATTTCGAAGAAGAAGGGGCAATCAGAGCCTTTCTCCATGGAAGAAGATTGATCTTGCTGAAGAGAGTGTTGGGTTATTCATTCTTAAAAACAAAGTGATCCTTAGCCTTCAAAATCAACGTAAAATTCTCATCGCATGTAATGATTGTAAATACATCTTTTCTCCTGAAAACCATCCCCAAAATGCCCCACTGCTGAAATGTGACACAATAGTCTAGAATATCCATCACAAAGAGCAGTCATTGAGATTTCTCAAATTCTCTCAAATGTAATTGCCAAGAATATGACTGGAGGCAAAGACAAAAAGGGATTCATTTCCTTATTCATATTGATAAAGTCACATTACCTTTTGAATTGATTCACATAGTTATACATATGATCCTCATTTTCAACATGCCTTGTGTGGAAATCCCCCCCCCCTTATAGATGATCTAGGACCACCTGGATTTTCTTGCTAAAATCAAAATCTCATGTCTCCACACTTATTCCTCAATTTTGTAGAATGGTATAGAAAGGTAGTTTCATTGTCAAGTTAAGATATTTAGGTCGGACAATGGGCATGAATTTTTCTGCTTAGTTTTCATGCACAAACACCCTACCCCCAACAAAAAATGAGGTTGTAGAGATAAAAAATTAGCATTCGGGCTTTACTTTTTCAAGCCTCACTACCACAAACGTTTTGGGGAGATGCAGTAATCAATACTGCTCATTTCATTAATACAACCCCTTCTTCAGCTTTGAATTGAGATATTGCATTATAAACCAGTCTCTTATTCCCATCTTAAAACTTTTAGTTCCCTTTGTTTGGAAGAAAGCCAGATACAAGGGCTAAACAATGTACATCCATTGGTTATCCCTCGGGCATATAGAAGGTTATAAACTTTTTGATTTGGAGAATAACACCACATTCATGTCTAGAGATGTCAAATTTTATGAAAATATTTTCCCTTTCCAATCCAAAAAGTTACCTAGGATCCCTGAACTATTGTTCAAGAAAATTTCTCTACCTACTGTAACTCTCACACTTGAACCTGAACTTTTCCATCTCATGATATAAGTAATGAAACAAATCATAGTTCTGATAAAACCAATCTGCAGGTATAAGATTGTAACATACCGTCTGTCATTGAACCTTCTTCAAGCCTGAGTACAAGACCTCAGAGATTTCTTACTCGTTTAAAGGATTACCCCATGTGTCTTTTCAAGTTTCAAACAAACAGCAAAGGCCATACACATATGCCTGTCATCCTGTGTACGTAGAATTACATTCCTTATTCACATTTGTTAGCTGCACAAAAGCATTTCGCATTATCCATGTCATCCAAAATCAAGGGTAGCTTTCCAAAATAATAAGAGGAGTTGACACGGAAATGAGCAGGTAGGAGATAGGGATATTCCGGTTTTTGACTTCTAACGTCAAATTTGTCAAGAAGCTGGTGAATTAGGCTTACACGGTAACCTATACCAAATTGTTAAGCAACTTTTTCTCTGTCTGGTCCGGAGCTCAATTTGGCTTTTACTATGCACTTCCTTGAGTTGTTTCTCTTCCTGCCTTATTTCTAGTATTCCTTTATTGAAATGCTTGATAACAACCAACTTGTGATTGAACAAGCAAGAGAAAGAGACAAACCCTCCCCCATTTGCTTGCTATCTAAATAATGAGCCCCACTCCTTTAAATGAAATACTCAGGAAACTGTCATTCAAATAATTAAAAACCTAACCTACTGCATGCAAGAAGTCAATGACAGTTTCTTTCCATACGCGGCAAACACTGAAGCAGATTCAGATGTTTTGAATATTTAATTGGATATTCGATGGCTCTATTTACCTAATGTTTGAAATTGACTCCATTTTTCCACAAACCCACCTGGAAATTATCTGGCATAATACATTTGAGCTCAACATTGAAATTCAAGCAACATTTAAATTAAATAATCTCTTGTGTCAAAAGTAGATACATTGAATTATTGTGATTATAACATTTAATTAATTATTTAAATGAACATTATAAAAGAATTTTTAGCAGTTAATATGCAATTTTTTTATTAATAAATTCAATAACAATATTTGACTGGTAGAAAGGTGTGGGGGGTGGATGTCTAGCGTTGTAGATATAATAATAATTATTCTCATTTCTATTCCAAAGACTTTTCGCAAAAGCAAAAGAACTATCCAATTTTTTGGACAATAAAAAACCATTTTATATTTAATATAATTACGATTCTTTTTTTAAAAATATAAACCACTGAAATAAGATATTATTATTGTTTTCATATATTTTATCACTTTCTCTCACATTTCGAATTAATACTTCCAATCATGTAAGGTTTCTTTTTTTCTTTAAATAAACTGAAATATTGAGTAGTACATCCAATCACACAAGGGTTTTTTTTTTAAATTAATAAATGGTGCAAAAGAAGTCTGACGTGCTTCATGCTTTGATATCATTTTATATTTTGTATAATTTTTTTTTTAGATTAACTAATAGAAACAAGTATTATTATTATTTTTTATTATTAATGTAATAACTGAAAAAATAAGTATACGAGAAAAGTGATGTATACCAACTTGGAGATGACTAATTGTGAAATGGATTCATTAAAGAACAAAATGTCGCAGTAAAGCCTCACTCCGAGCAAAAAAGGCGTAGCTCTCTTGCCTACTTGCCTAGATTTTGCCATCTAAGTCTAATTAAAGACAGAAAATTCAATTTCTCACCAGCAAAGTGCATAAATTCCTGCCTATGCCTCCTCACATTTTGTCATTTACTGAGAAGACTTTTATTTTATTTTATTTTACAAAGAAGAAGTTAGGTTTAGTGGTTAAAAAAAGCGATCCAAGACAATCCATAAGCAAAGAGTCATTAGGTTGTTGTGCCTCAAATTCAACCTTAAATTTTGTGTAGTGATTTTCCTCCGAGCTTTGAAATTTGTAATATGAATGAGAAAATTCTATAACGGGTGCCATACGAGGTTTACCACTTCGGGAGAATCCAAGTTCCCCTTTTATCCCTTAAAACTTGTAGCCCAAGTCTAATGGCCATCACCTCCATCAACTGAACATAAGCAAGAGAAACCTCCCTTTCAATTTCCCAACCAAATGTTATGCATTTCATTAGTAGAAGTATTCTGTTTCTGCTCCATGGCTAAGTGTTTGTTCTATTAATAAAATTAAATATTTTGTTATGAATAGGAACTCAAAATAATAAATATATATATATATATATATATATATTGTTGGAGGTAGGTTTTGGCTCTATAGATATTAGCTCATTCTTGACCTAAACAGTGGTCGTCAATAGGTGGATACACCTGCAGAAACTGCGGGAGGGTATTCCGACGGAAAGGTTTCGACGCTCAAGTCAGTAAAGAACGATTTTTGATTGAAAGAAACAGACTGAGAGTTGAGAGAAAGTTGTTCCCTGTGATCAGTGTACCTCCGGTATTATACTTAGAGAGTGTACCTGGTTCTAAAACCTTAGAGATCATTTATAACCCTGAAAGACATGTGCCACTGGGGGACTCCAACCCTACTTTCCTTATCGGAACGATCTGAGAATTTCGGAAGTTAATATTTCGAGTTGCTTACGATCCTTACTTCTCGAGGAGGATTTCCATTTTCGGGGGAACGCTTTCCTTATTCGAAAGATCATAGTTTTGCCGTTATGAAAATAGGAAGTAGAGGTAAAGGAGTTCTGACCTTCATTTTGAGTCGTTAGGAATGTTGCCCACCTTTCGGTCTCTCGACCGATCAAGAGACCTTCGTGGCGAATCCGATTGAATGGTTGATGTCTGTTTGCCCGATCAGGGCGATTACCTTTACTCAATGGGTTATGTTCAGTAGACTCGGACGACTAAGACTTCTCGGTAGATTGATCTGGGCGGTAATAGCCCTTCAATAGATTATCGTGGTGAACGTTAGATACTGATCGGCAGGTGCCCTTCGTGGGCCTTTTGAGAATTGAATTTTCTGATTTAGACCTTGGTCCATGTCCCATCATTTACCCCCGACTCAGTCTTCTTGGAAAGATGTGCCATGAGTCATGATTTTAAAACGGAAATTCGATGGCCTTTCAATATGGCCGCTGTTGCTTCGCTCTTCGTAAATCATTTCTCGCACATCCCATAAGGACTTTTCTCATTATAGTTTTTTCTATACTAACATCTTTTCCATTTTTTTATTCTCTGTCAAAAAGTCATTACTGGTGACAAAGATGTCTGTTCCTCAGGCTTTTCCGGACATCGGCGACATTACGAGCATTATGTCCGCACAAGAATTCCAAGAAATGCAAACTGAGATGCTGTTGGGGGACGATTATTCTCTGTTATTCGCTACAGAGGTTGATAGGACTAATATGGCACAAGAAAACTGTGTGCCCATGTATCTTCAATCGGTTAAGTACGGTTTGAAAGTTCCATACACAAGTCCTTTTTCTGAGGTTCTGCATCAATGGAACATATTCCCGACTCTCTTGATTCCTGATGCCTAGCAGCTAGTAGTCGCGGTGGCTTCCCTATTAGGGTTTTGCCGTTTTCGTTTTCATTTTGACATATTGTCTTCAATTTTTATTTTGTGTGGGAGCAATGGGCCGACTAAGGGGTGACACAAACTACAGACCCGACCCGAATCATGTTGGAGGTTTTTCTATAGAGATTCTATCGATAAGAACTGGATGCAAAAGTTCTTGGATAGGGATCGCATGCCCTGCCTTCCCAAGGCTGACGAGATGCCCTCTGTGGGGCTGAAACCCCCAACTGTTTCGAAACACGGCCGTTTCGTTCGGTCGATTGGTGGCTATTACAAGTCCACCGGTCGGAGCATATGGGTCGAGTCCTTGTTGGACGACCAGATGTTATCTCTGGCTGGTCTATTATTCGGGGAAAAGAGAAAAATTGATCGGCCCCTTCTGTTGGAGAGAACAGAAACCGAATTAATTGATTCTTTGAGTCATCTTGATAACGTCTTGTTAGAGAATGTCACTATTGACAAACTGGCTTGACATAACATAAAAAGACTTCTTCAGGAGGATCTCGGGGCGTCTGAGACCCTACTTAAGTCTTCTTCAAGGGTGACTAAGGCCATTCACAAGTCACCACCCTCTTTGGTGAAAAAGAGGGGGATTTCTTTGCCCCCGTCTGCGCTGGGAGCTTTATCCAAGTGTCTGGACCCGACAGCTGCTATACCGATAGAGGGAGTCGCTCCAGATGAAGGTAATCCAGCGGGTGGAGCAAGTGTTAATGCATGCGAGTTAGGAGGAGCCGGGGATATTCCTCCGATCAATGCTGGAGCGAGAACGAATGTTTCTTGAGTTACGAGAGACAAAATGGAGGGATCTTCTTCCGCTGTTCCGGTCTGGCCTATGTGTAAGGGGAAACGCAAAGTACTTGGAGGAGTGTCCTCTTTATCCTTTATCCCTGTTCGGTCTTTCGATGGTAAGAAATGCTCAAAAGAGCAATGAACCGTTGCCGTTTGTGATGAGGACATACAATATAACTACATAGATCTGACAGAAGCGGAGCGTATTACCGGACAATTTGACTTCTATCGCTATGAGCTTGATCTTCATAGGATGTCTTATGAACAGGTCGGCGGGGTTCTTGAGTCCTTAGATTTAATAGTAATATTCTCTTCGCGTCTTTTGAGTTCTTCTTCCTCTTTTATCATTTGTTAACTTGGTTTTCTTCGCAGACCATGACCCTTGCTCGATTTCAAGGACAGCAGGGGAGGTAGGTAATAAGCCACTTAGAGGGACGGCTCTCTGAGTTAACCCGTCCGCAGGAATCAGTCTCCCTTCAGGAAAGAGAGATCTTGACAACTGAAAACACATCCGGTGCCCTATTCAGTCAGAAAGAAGAGGAATTGAGAGCCCTTTGATTGGAATTGGTCCAGTGCCAAGGGCAGTGCGAAAGGTTGAAGTCAGAGGCTCTGGTGCATAAGAAGTTGGCTTAGTTTCGTGAAGAATCTCTTCGAACAACGGAACGTAAGATAGCGGAGCTCGAGCAGTCCCGCGTAAGAGAAGCTGTCATCCACAAGGATTCCCAGCGTAGACTAGCCGAGAGATTAAAGTCCGCAGTATGGGTCTAAGCGATACTCTACCCTTAATTGAAGAAGAGGTTGATACTCAAAATCTGACTGTATAACTTTACTCAAGATTCTGTACTAAGTGGCATTTGTTTGTTTAATGAGAAATTCTTGTATTTTGCCAATAGAAGTCATCTTCTTCGTTTCTTACTGCATTGTCTCAGTATAATTAAGGGGACTTAGATCTTTCGCCCAACGCAGAACTTTTATACGGGATGACCGTGCTTGTCGATTCGAAATGCTGCACCACTTGTCAGTGAAGCGCATGATCAACAGGGGCCGAGCGGCTGAACCCTTCCGGACGATAGGAAATCTTCAAATAGTTAGGCCTCGTCCATTCATCCAGAAAGTTACATCCCCTATTGACGACGCGTACGAACAGTAGACTATGGGCGACTGAGACCCTCCGAATGATAGAAACTTTTTAAATGGTTAGGCCGTGTCCACCCGTCAGGAAGTTACATCCCCTATTGACGACGCGTACGAACGATAAACTCTGGGTGACTGAGACCCTCCGAACGATAGGAACTTTTTAAATGGTTGGGTTACGTCCACCCGTTCGGGGAGTTACATCTCCTATTGACGATGCGTATGAATGATAGACTCTGGCGACTGAGACCCTCCGAATGATATGAACTTTTTAAATGGTTGGGTCGCGCCCACCCATCTTGGGAGTTACATCTCCTATTGACGACGCGTACGAACAATAGATCTTGGGCGACTGAGGTTCTCTGAACGATGGGAACTTTTTAAATGGTTGGGCCGCGTCCACCCGTCCGGAAAGTTACATCCCCTATTGACGACGCGTATGAACGGTAGACTTTGGGCGACTGAAGCCCTCTGAACGATAATAACTTTTTAAATGGTTGGGTCGCGTCCACCCGTCCAGAGAGTTACATCCCCTATTGACGACGTGTACGAACGATAGACTCTGGGTGACTAAGACCCTCCGAACGATATGAACTTTTTAAATGGTTGGACCGCGTCCACTCGTCCGGGGAGTCACATCCCCTATTGATGACGCGTATGAACGATAGATCCTGGGCGAGTGTTCGAATGATGGGATCGGGATGTGAAGATGTAAAAGATCCGTTAACAGGTGGCTTCAAGAATTTGACAAATACCCTTGCAACTTAGAAAACCACTAGCAATAGAATCCGATGGTTACTTAGAAGCGAAAGTAGAAGGCTCGTGCTCACATGATAGAGTCCCAATTCTCGACGATATTCTGAATTTGATCTTCATATATTTGGTACTAGGCAAAGCCTCCAAAGTGTTCAGACTCGATCTGCCCAATATGACATTGTAAAGCGAAGGAAGGTCCAACACATTAAACAAGACGGGAGCCGTCGCATGATTAGGGGGTGTTCCAAGGGTGAACGAGAGAGAGATAATACCCTCGGGATATATCCATTCGCCTGAGAGCCCTTTAATTGGACCCGCGTGGGACTGGAGATTGGCAGGAATGAATCTCATTCGTCCAAAAGCATCCCGATATAGGAGATTACAGCCGGCTCCTTGATCGACAAAAATCCTTCAGACATCAAATTGTCCAATCTTGGCGGTTATCACAAGGGGATCGTGCCGGTTCTGGTCGATCCTAATGAGATCTTCATCGGTAAAACCGATGATGGACCTTTTTTCGCCTTATCATTTATTGGCGCTCGCTGTTTGGACTTCTTGCGGTGCAGGGAGAATTGCCTTTGGGCAATAGAAAATTAGTGTGATCAGGCGTTTGACTTTATTTTCTGTCGGTCCGTTATGGACCTGGAGAATCACCTATCCAATCTGTCTGTCGGAGGTCGAGCAGCTTGGCGTTCCTCCTCTTGGTTGTGTCATAGCGGTTCACACCGGTAATCAGTGGAGGGACCTTTTTCTCTCCCGCCGACGAATTCCCATAGCCTCCCTTCACGTACTAGGAATTCCAATTCATCTTTTAATTTCTTGCAATCATCGGTCGTGTGACCGTAGTTACGATGAAAGTGACAATATTTTATTCTGTCCTTGTTGGAGTCATCCTCAGTTGATCGTGGGGGCCATCGAACGTATGACTTGTCTCTGATGAGGGCTAAGACCCGGCCATGAGTTTTATTCAACGGGGTGTAGTTGTTGTACCTCCTCCTCGGAGGAGGTTTTGTCCGATTCCTCCTGGGAGACCTCTGGGGTGACTGGTTCCGTTCTTTACGGGTGGACCGATCTCTTCTGTGATCGGATGCTTCGGCGTCTTCGGCAACAATATACTTCTCAATCCGAGCGTAAAATTTTTGGATGGTAGCAGGAGATTTCTTCATGATAGACACCTTCATATCGGAGGGTCGTAGGCCTGTTAATACCGAGGCCAGTGCGATTGAATGATTCAAAGAATGGACCTTCATCATCTCCTCTTTGAACCTTTCTAGGAAACCCCTTAGGGATTCCTCTTTATCTTGATGCAGTGATAACAAGACAGTGGACTTCCTCTTGACTCCCCTGCTTATCACAAAATGTGACTCGAACTGTTCGCGTAATTGAGATAAGGTCTTTATACTCAATGGTGGGAGAGAATTGAACCAAGTAAGTGCATTTTCTAAGAGAGTAGTGAGAAAGTACTTGCACATGGCTACATCGGGCATGTCCCTGTAGATCATTACAGTTATAAAATGGGCTATATGATCTCGAGGGTTTGTTGTGCCATTGTATTTCTCCGTGGGGGGTAGGAGCATGTTATGAGACATAGACTCTGAGAAGATCTTGGAGTCAAACGGTGAAGCGTGAGAGTAAGAGGGGATTTGGTCTCCCTGAGGGTTGGCCCGTTTTAGTTTCTCGGCTACCAGTTGTTCAACCTGCTTTCGAAGATCATCAAGAACTGGTCTGGAGTTTTCAAATGCTTCACCACGTGGGGACGACGGTCGTCGCTGGAGACATCTAGATCTCCCAACAGAGGATTGGACCTCGGGCCTAAGGGTGCGGCTAAGGCCCTCCAATTGTCTGCTCACACCATGAAGTTTGGATTTCAGTCTCTCCATCTGGGGGCGATTTACTCGCTCTGGAATGGGGTCGGCAATGGATTGGACGGGGATTGCGGGTTGTAAGGCCTGTTCTTGATGAGGTGGTCCCATGGGAGCTACCTGATCGCGAGTTGAATGATTAGGTACCGCAAGAGGAGCGGTTTCAAAAAGTGTGGCAGTGCGCCCTTCGGCAAGAGGGGCGACTTTTGATGATGCTCTAGTTCTCTGAGGCATGATTGTTAAAATAACAATAGAAAATAATTCTAATATGTTTTTCACAGACGGTGCCAATCTGGTGGAGGTGAGTTTTAACTCCACAGATATCATCTCCTTCTTGACCCAAACAGTAGCCGTCAGTGGGTGGATACACCTGCAGAAACCGTCGGAGGGTGCTCCAGCGGGGAGGTTCCGACGCTCAAGTCAGTAAAGAGCGGTTTTCGATTGAAAGAAACAGACTAAGAGTTGATGGAAGGTTGTTCCCTGTAATTAGTGTGCCCCCGGTATTAGGTTTAGAGAGCATATCTGGTTCTGAAACCTTAGAGATCATTTATATCCTTGAGAGACGTGCGCCGCTTGGGGACTCCAACCCTACCTTCCTTATCGGATCAATCCCAGAATCTCGGGAGTCAATATTTCTAGTTGATTACGATCCTTACTTCTCGGGGAGGATTTCCACTTTCAGGGGAATGCTTTCCTTATTCGAAAGATTCTAATTTTGTCATTATGAAAATAGGAAGTAGAGGTAAAGGGGTTCTGACCTTCATTTTGAGTCGTTAGGAATGTTGCCCACCGTTCAGTTTCTCGATCGATCAAGGGACCTTCGTGACCAATCCGATTGAAGGGTTGATATCTACTTACCCGATCGGGGCGATTATTTTTGCTCAGTGGGTTATGTTCGATAGATTCGGGCGACTAAGATCTCTCGATAGATTAATTTGGGCGGTTATGACCATTCGATAGATTGTCATGATGGACGTTAGATACTGATCGGCAGGTGTCTTTCATGGATCTTTTGAAAATTGACTTTTCTAATTTGGATTTTGAACCACATCCCATCATATAAATATATATATATATATATATATATATTTTTTTTTCCTCTACTCGCATTTCATCACCAGAAAAGTTCTTATTCATTAAGACCAAAGCTCATGGTAAAAGTCAAAGGATAATAGCATTTGATGAAAAGTTTAAGTAATAAAGGAACCATTAATAAATGACGCTTGAACCCAAAACGAGAGATTTTTGTGATTGGTAAGATTGGGGTGACAGATTTATCTAAATGACAAGTTATGATAAAAATCAAATAATTTATGGTAAATGAAGTTTCTCGTAGCAATGAATAAAGAACGTGAAAATGCTAATCAGTCCGCCACTTTTACTCAAAAAAGAAGGGTCCTTTCGTTTTTCCAAAACAAAGAATTATTGACGTATACGTAAAATTGAAGTCATATAAATATATATATATATATATATTTAAGTTGACAAATTACATCTAAAAATTCGATTAATTCAATTCGAGTAATTGTGTGAAATCTAATTTAAAGATTGATTCTTTTCATACTTATTTTTTCATTCTTAATTCTCAAATTTAATATTTTAATTAATAAAATTTAGTATTCTGTCGCTACATACAAGTTGTTGATATATTGAAATCATATATCAACTATAAATTTTTGTCAATTTAGGGAAAAAAGGGTTTCTTTTTTGTTTTTAATTTTTCGCCCCGGGAAAAATGGACTTTTTAAAAACAAAAGGCTTCGAGTAGGGAGAAAGGAGAGATGGCAACATTGACTCTGTATTCCGCACAATATTTTTTATAAAACAAAGTGGTTCCAAACAGGGTCCTAATAGTTCGCTGGTCGCCTTGGGCTGTAGACACGTGACACTTTTCCCTTGGCCCTCCAATATTGGCCTTCTTCACCAAGCTTGCCCATATAATTCCCCCAGTGTTTAGAGTTTATCACAACCACAACCACAACCTCAACCAAATCTCTCTCTCTCTCTCTCTCTCTCTCTCTCTCATGGATGCACAAGGAAATGTGCCAAGATGGACACCAAGTGCCAGCCCAACAAGGAATTCAAATGTGAAAGCAAGCAATTATGGTGAAGAAGACAATAACAAGGTTACCACCACCGTCACCTCCAAAAAGTCTTTCCCTTTTAGCAGCATCTCTGCTAGTACTACCTCTCCTCATGTTCATATCAAAGAAGCACAAGATCTGGAGCCAACAAAGGAAAATGATATGAAGATGGAGAGCACGAGATCATCACTGACTGATATCGAAAGCATTAATGTTGAATTGCCAAACCAAGAAGAAAATGAAGTTGTTGTTACATGTGACAATAACAGCATTAAGCAAGATGGTGTGTTGTTGACATGGAAGGACTTGTGGGTGATAGTGTCATCGGACAGCAGAGAAAACAGCCATGGAAGGGCCATCTTGCAGGGCCTCAATGGGTACGTAGAACCGGGCGAGGTGTTGGCTCTCATGGGTCCCTCTGGCTGCGGCAAGTCAACTCTTCTTGATGCATTGGCGGGTATGTGCATGTTTCGTCTCTTCCTTTTTGGTTCACAATTTCAACTTGGCTTGCTTAAATTTCACACTCTTTTAAAAATAAGTTTAAATAAAATAAAATTGTACCAAAACCCATATTTTTATATTTTCATGTCATTATTCCGATTCAACATGCGATGGCACTTATGAATTCCAACACGATGAATAATTTAAGGTCACTTGACGAGATAATGATTGATTGGTTTTAATTAAACTAGATTATTTTTTTTTTAAAAAAAAATTCTAGTTATTGTATTAAAAATACAAATGGTCTCTATTTTATGATTAACTCAAAATTATTTCTGATCAAAGAAATTTGACATGTCATATCAATATGATCGAGTGTCATGCTAGTGTTATATTAGTATATTTCAAAACGAGTCGTTGCATATATTATAGATGTAATCCATCAAACTCTTTTGATCGAAAACGTAAAATATAAATTATTTATATTTTAAAACATTTATGGAATTAAGGAAATAATCCCATGAACATGTGTTATTGCCAAAATTTAGTTCCCCTTCATCGCCCCTAGCTAGGATGGATGGGCCGGTGAAAGCAGATGTTTTGTCCGGCGATAATAAGTCAACTTTCTTCGGTTATTTTTTCAAATGCAACTTCTACCTCGCTTACCTGTTTGTGACTTTTGCTCCTCCGTCTTCTACTACGTCATCGTTTTGTGAATTACTTGTGGTATTAAAAAATGATGAATTTTATTCCATTCATATTTGAAAGATCTCTCATTCATATCTAAAAGATAATAGTAGGTGGTGTTTGTGAACTCTCAAACCCTCTGTTAAATTATTTTTGTTAAAAATATATTTAATTTTGCAAGAAAAAATCATTTCTTAGTAAAAAGAATTAAATTATGATCATGTTGATTATTTTTTATGTGATAATTGACCTTGTCTAACTTGAACCAGATCTCAACTTTTAAACAAATTATTATTATTGTCGTTGTTGTTTTTATTATTATTGTTATTATTATTTTCTTTGCTAGGGAATTGAGATGGGAATAAGATTTGAGTTTTAAAATTTTAATATATCTAATTGGTCTAATGACTGGATATTAGTATCTCTTAAATAAGATTTTATATTTGAATTTTGTGTATGGAAAAAATAGACACATAAGAGTTTTATCCCTTAAGAATTTAATTCGTTTCGAATCGAATTTAATCAAAATCAATATAATTATCGGATACTGTTTGATTTATAAAAAATAAATAAATAATATAAGGAGAATGTTGACTCATTCGGATAACCATCAACCATTATTCGAATTCCCATATGGTTTGGGACATTGCTAACATGATTAAGTTTAATTTTTAAATTCAACTTGAGTAGAAAAAAAATGAAAAGGGTATTGTTCACGTTAAGAGAAAATGTAGCATTTGGACAAAAACATGAGGAAATATCTACCATTATATCTTGTACAATCTGACTTAATATCCTTAAGAATCTTTAACATTCAATAATGGTGATGTTGATGGCTTGTACGTCGTGATATCAAAGCTTCATTTTGCATTTTAAATTAACCTGCACATGGACAAATGGAAAACCCCATATTTTAAGAAAGGAAAATAATAATAATAATAATATGTCTCTTGCCATGTTTTCTCTTTCTATTTTAAAGAGGATTCTGATAGGATGATGATATACTGCAGGGAGATTAGGTTCTCACACAAGGCAAACTGGGGAGATTTTGATCAATGGTCGCAAGCAAACTCTGGCCTTTGGTACTTCGGTATGAAATTGGTTTCAGATGTCAACCAGTTTCTATAAATTTATCAAACAGAAAATAATTTTATTAAACAAATTTATTTTTTATTTATTGTTATAAGTGGTGGGTCAAGTTTTGTATAAACTTGAATATAAGTTAAGAAAGAAATTCTAATAAAGACAAAATGCAATTTTGCAATAAACAAAATTATTCGTATTTAAGTAATTAAATAACTTGTGGAGTTTGCTTTAAGTAATTTCTTTCCCGTATGTTTTTTGGGCAATTCAACAATTGAAGCCTGAAATTCTGACCTTAACTAATGTTCATGTTCATACATATTTTCATACTTTGCTTTAACTGATAGTTGGATAGAGATGAAGAATGATTTTCTCCATGAAAAATCAGGCTTACAAGGAAAAAAAAATGTAACCAATTGACAATAATGTTTTCATACTTGATTTGTTTTATAATTCAGGCATATGTGACACAAGATGATACTCTAATGACAACATTGACCGTAAGAGAAGCTGTATACTACTCTGCTCAGCTCCAACTACCAGACTCTATGTCAACCGCCGCGAAGAAGAAGAGAGCAGAGACAACAATACGCGAAATGGGGTTGCAAGATGCCATTGACACAAGAATAGGAGGGTGGAGTGTGAAAGGACTTAGCGGTGGGCAAAAGCGGAGAGTCAGTATATGCATCGAAATCTTGACTAGACCAAAGCTTCTGTTCCTCGATGAGCCAACTAGCGGGCTAGATAGTGCAGCATCTTACCATGTCATGAATCGACTCACTGAGCTTGCTCGACAGGATGGAAGGACTGTCATTGCATCAATCCATCAGCCAAGTAGTGAAGTCTATGAGCTTTTCAATAATCTTTGCCTTCTTTCATCTGGCAGGACTGTCTACTTTGGTTCTGCTTCAGCTGCCAATGAGGTACTATATACAAAATGTATAAATTAATTGATTTTGTGACAGAAGGTGATTGCTCAAATAAATATGGCACATTATAGTTTTGAGGTTTGAGTCCTCTTAATAGAAGTTGTTTGTGGAAATATCCAGAAATTCCAAGTTACAGGAGGTGTTGTGGATGTTTGACATCTTTGTGGTCCTATAGTGATACACTTGGCTAAAATATAGTAGCTATGGTTTGAACCAGGCATCTCATACTGGGCAAGCCTGTGAACCCTAAGGTCTGTGAACCCTAAGAGGCTACTGGTTGCCCCGCTGCACTTTCACTTAGAAAGGATACCCGAAGATGACCCTTAGTGATACATCAGCTAACCGTACATATTAGGATGGCATACATGCTGTAATGATTAACTTTGTAAGGTTAGATTAGAGTCTAAATCTTGTTCTGTCAGGCTGATGTGTTCGGTCAAACATTTGTGGAGAGAGATGCTAAATTGGCTAATTTCACTTGCTAGGATGCAGTACATAAATTTGGCAATTTGCAGTATTACAGCTTAAGTCTCTAATACTACCTTCTAATAAATGCAGTTTTTTGCAAACAATGGATTTCCATGTCCAACGCTGAGGAACCCATCAGATCACTTCCTTAGAACTATCAATAAGGACTTTGATGTGGTAAGTTTTGGCAATTCATTTTACTGGCATTTGATAGGATGAACAATGTTCCTAATATCCATATCTTCAAAACATTTAGGACATAGAACAAGGACTAGGAGGTGGCGTGACAAATGCAGAAGAAGCTACTCACATTCTAGTGAAGTCGTATGAGTCATCAGAGGCATGCCAAAATGTTTTGCAGCGGATATCTGCAATATGTCAACAGGTGAACAATTTATTCACAATTCACTTCGAACACTTTTAAACAATAGTTTATGCATCTGAAACTGAGCAGAGAATGATCAATTTCACAGAAAGGAGAAGTGCTAGAGAAAAGGGGAAGCCAAGCAAGCTTTATCACGCAATGTCTTGTTCTTACAAGGAGATCATTTGTGAATATGTATCGTGATCTAGGCTACTATTGGCTTCGCTTTGCAATCTACATTGCATTATGCATATGTGTGGGCACTATTTTCTACCAAGTAGGCCACTCATATGGTTCAATTCAGGTAACCACTATTATAGAATGGAAAATCTTTATTCAATCATGCCACGGATCAAATGAGCTCTGCTTATGATTGTGCTGCACAATTTTCAGGCCCGAGGTTCGATGCTTATGTTTGTAGCTGCATTCTTAACTTTCATGGCAATTGGAGGATTCCCTTCTTTTGTGGAGGACATGAAGGTAAGTGACACACACACACACACACACACATATTCTACAAACATTGACCAACATGTTCATGCTTCGCTCATTAAAAATTCAGATTTTTGGTCGAGAAAGATTAAATGGACACTATGGAGTTGGAGCGTTTGTGTTTGGGAACACATTCTCATCCATTCCCTACTTGCTTATGATCTCTTTAATCCCGGGAGCAATAGCTTACTACCTTGTTGGACTTCAAAGCAGCTTGGATCACTTTGTCTACTTTGCTTTGGTCCTCTTTGTGTGCATGATGTTGGTGGAGAGCCTAATGATGATCGTTGCAAGCATTGTGCCCGATTTCCTGATGGGAATCATCACAGGCGCAGGAATTCAAGGCGTGATGATGTTGAATGGAGGATTCTTTAGATTGCCTGATGATCTTCCCAAGCCTGTTTGGAGATATCCAATGTACTACATTGCATTCCATAAGTATGCCAATCAAGGGTTCTACAAGAACGAATTTGAAGGACTGACATTTCCTAACAATCAAGCTGGCGGGCCACCAACCATCAGTGGTGATGAGGTTCTGAGAAGTGTTTGGGAAGTTGAGATGTACTCCAAGTGGATAGATCTTGGTGTCTTATTGGGAATGGTTCTTGTGTACCGGCTCATGTTTTGGGGAATTATTAAGATGGTTGAAAAGGTTAAGCCTATCATTAGAGCTCTTAAAGCATCTTCTCCTAAGCATTCAATGCAATTCATGGAGAAGACCCCAACTTTCAGAGTCTCAAATGGGAAGAAAATGTAGTCATGAACAAAGTGGTTGTAAGGGCTGGAAATATGAAGCACATAGAGCCCAGGCTTCCCAAGGTAAAGGCCCAAGATTACAGCCCATAAAGGGCTTTGAATCATCCCCTCCAACGGCTCTAGCCATTGTACAGCATGGTCGAGGATCTCTCTCTCTCTCTCTCTCTGTTTCTTTGTGTTTAACTGTCATTTCTCCTCTTTACCAGCTAGTTCTTGTAATTCTCTATAAATAAATAGGACAACTCTCCACATTTTGTAAGCAAACTTGAAGCAACCTCTTCATTTGCATTCTCTTTCTTGTAACTTTTGAGATAATTCTCACTTGAAATAATTTCTTGAAATTTAATAAGAGAAGTATTGTACCACTAAATTCTTTAACATTTTGATATCATAAATCCAATTTGGTGTTAGAGCAAACTCCGATCTATACTTCTTCATATGGATCATTCCAAACTCAACCATTCTCTTCCATTCTTTTACATTTCTCAAATTATGTTCGACATATTCGATATATCACTTCTGGGGTTGCACAGGTAGTCACTAATGTATTAAGAAATACGGTTGCACCATAACACAAGATTACAAATAAACGAAGTCATTCATGATCAATCCACTCCATTCATTCTTTTTACAGAACAATTCAAATTTGAATATATAATTTGGATTCATTTATCAGATAGTTGGATCTAAATTTTAGTTTGATTCATTAAACTAATTAAATTTGAAGTTAAATATATATATATATATATATATATATTTTATAAACTCGGTTATACTTTAATTATTTTAGAAATAAATGAAATCGACATCACAAAACAAATGCTATACAGAGACGGACAAAATTCGTTTGCAGAATCCAAAAAATCGTCGGTTGAATCTTCTCCAATGGATAGAACTTTGGTTGGCTATACATCAGTCGGGATAGGTTTATCCCGACAGTTATAATAACCGTTAGAGTATGTCCGAGTATATACTGACAGTTAGAAAACCGTTGATAAAATTACACCTTTTTATCGTCGGTTATCAGGAGTATAAGAAAAAATTACTATTTTTATCATTGATTTGAAAAATATTAATAAAAGTTACAGTCTTTTATTATCTTTTATTATCGGTTACACAAATATTAAGAAATGTTATGCATTATTTCGTCAGTTGCGACATATGTTAGTATAAATTATTGTCTTGTATTGTCGGTTACCACATATGTTACTATAAGTTACTGTTTTGTATTGTCGGTTACCACAAGTATTAAGAAAATGTAGTGTCTTTTATTATCAGTTAGACAAAGTGTTAAAAAATATTGTCATGTATAAGTCAGTTACACAAGTGTTAAGAAAAGTTATTTTTATTGTCAATTAGAAAAGCGTTAGGTGAAGTCACTATCTTGTATTGTCGGTTATTACATGGTTACTACATGTGTTATGAAATATCTACATTTTATAGTCTATTACTACTTAATTACTACCTTTTATCGTCGGTTGCTATCTGGTTACTACTGTTAGGAAATCTTACTATCTGATTACTACTTTTTATCGTCGATTACTACATGTTAGGAACTGTTACAAAATGTTACCCATTTATCCACATGGTTGTTTGTTTATTGAAATGCAAATTCACCATCAACATACCATTTACCATCATTATAAATCTTAATCCAAGATAACAACCCAAAGGTAAGCATTGTTACAATACAAGATATTAATGATAAAGAAAAAAAAATGCAAAAATTAATACATTAACAATAAAGTAACAACACTTTTTTTTAAAAAAAGAAATCAACACACTATATTTAGAATATAATAAACAAATAAAATTGTTCTTCACGTGACTCAGGGAAGTATGTGCTTTTTTATTAAATCAGAATGGGAAAAGGAAAAAATGTAATTACCCTATTTTTAATTTTAAATTTGGCTAACATCTTGGATGGTTGGATTTCTTTAGACTGAACTGGATGCTCATCTCAACAGAGTGATAAAACTTACAAGTCATTCTGAATATATGTTATAGAGTGTTTTAGTGAGCTTAAGTGAGAGTTTTGGATAGGTCTGGATGCTGAAAATATAGTATAGATTTTGATTGAGTGAGAGTTTTGGTTGAAACTATATTTGGTTGAGTGATAGTTTTTCGATGGATTTTGAGAGTTTGGAGAGGAGAGGAGAGTTTTCGAGGGAATGAGAGAGTTTTGATGGTTTTAAGAGATGTTGACCGTCTTATTTTCATAAATAATTTCAAAACCCGCCCCTTTTTTAAATTTTGTCTCCCGCCCTTTTTTCGATACTTTAATTTTACACGTTTTTTAGTTATCTGCCTTTTAGTTTTAGTTTTAGATTGTTCAAAAACTCACCACATGCCATGTTGTCAATCCAAAATTGGTTCATTTTCTACTACGTTGTCAATCCAAATTGGATATTTTATCCGATGGTTGGAGCTAACTCTAAAATAGACATATCACCATATCACACATATTACACTGGTTGAATCATACTGTTTTAACTTAAAATTATATTATCAATATTTTAATTTTAATTTAATATTGTAAATTATCAATTATTATTAAAAAGGCAAAAAAAAATATTAAAATAAATTTTTGATAAATTTTTGTTTTCAACAAAAGAAAAGAAAATGAAAAAAAATGAAGAATCATAGAACCTACATAATGAATTTCCAAAAAAAAAAAAAGAAAAATCATAAAATTAATATTACCAAAAATATAGGAAAATCATAAAATTTTTGAATAAATTGAATTAGAAGTAAAATGGAAAAATCATAAAATTAATATTATCAAAAAAGTAATATATATTTTTTTATTTTTAAGATAATTTTTTTATTTGTATATTTAATTTTTATTTGTTTATATATTTTAAGTAAGGGAAAATATGGTAGGAAAAAAAGAGGGTTAAAAAAAAAATTACAAAAAGAGTGTAGTAGGAAAAAAAAAAACAAAGAGAGAGAGAGAGGGAGTTAAAAAAAAAAGAATAAAGAATGTTAAAAAAAAGTGTAAAAAAAAAAAAAAAAACCAAAAGCCAACTGCACAGCATACTCGGTTTACCGCACAGCATGTGTGGTCGCCTGTGAAGTCACGCGGTCGCCCGCGAAGGAGATAGTTATCACTAATTTATTACTAATTTACTATTATTTATCATTACTTACCACTAACTTATCGCTACTTATTATTACTTACCACTAATTTACTACTGACTTATCACTAATTTATCGCTACTTATCACTATTTACTACTAACTTAGCATTGACTTACGACTAGTTTTGTAATTATTAATATTATATAAAATTATATAATTATTAATATTATATATCCTGTAATATTGTTTATCTATTTATTAATTTATGTAATTATAATATTTAAATTAATATTAGTATTTATAATTTTATATGAATTGTCATAAATATTCAAATGGACTACACGTCATCGAATTTGATTTTGATGTAATATGATTATCTACCATATTCTTTCTTCTTCTTCTTTTTTCTTTTCTTTTCTTTTATTTTTTTGGGCTTTTTTACCTACAGTGCACTTTGTCACCAAGGATTTGAGTCAGCTCTATTTTTATTTATCTTCATAAATTCCTAAATATATTTTATATATTTTATGTAATTACAATATTTAAATTAATATTAATATTCATAATTTTATGTGAATTGTCATGATATAATATTCAAATGAACTAGATATCATCGAATTTGATTTTTTCTTCTTCTTCCTCCTTTTCTTTTCTTTTCTTTTTTTGGGCTTTTTTACCTACAGTGCACCGTAGTTCGTCATCAAGGATTTGAGTCGGCTTTATTTTTATATATTTTCATAAAATTTTAAATTATCTTGTAGTTATATATATATATAGTTATAGTAATTAATAAATTTATGTGTATTATTTAAATTTAATAAATAAGTCTGGCATGGTCTCAAATTTTCTATAATATAATTATTTTTATTTTTAAATTTTAGATTTTAATTAAAGTTTTAAGAGTTAAATTTTTTAAATATAATATTTTATTTTAAACCCTAAACTTATAAGTATTAATATTTAATATAAATTTTATATAATTGATTTAATATTTAATTTAAATTTTATAATATTTTAATTTAAATTTAATATTATAAATAATCAATTATTTGCAAAAAGGCAAAGCAAAAATTTTAAAATAAATTTTAGACCTTTTTTTTTTGGCAAAGAAAAAGAAGAGAAAATGAAAAAATGAAAAAATCATAGAACTTACATGATCAATTTTTAATAAAAAAATAGAAAAATCATAAAATTAATATTACCAAAAAAATTTGAATAAATTAAATTAGAAGCAAAATGATTCTGAATTTGGAAGGAGGTACGACTAAGAAAAAAAATAATGATTTTTTTTAAAATTTTAAGATAATTTTTTTATGTGTATTTAATTTTTATTTGCTTATATGTTTTAAAGGTTTAAGAAAAATGATATTTAAATGAAAAATAATGTGTTGATGAAACAAGAAAAAAAAAAAAAGAGTTAAAAAAGTGAAGAAAGTTTAAAAAGAGTGTTAAAAAAAAAAACACTAATGCAAGCAAAACACTGGCACGGTCTACTGCACAAACA